>OY728122.1:248266624-249478053 GCA_963277665.1 Viscum album | reverse complement strand
CACCATGGGGTGCACTAGCACTCTCGGTCGGGATTAATAATTAATTGATGCCCCTCTATATTGATTATCATGAGCTCTAAAAAATAAATATAAATAACAAGTATACCCTTCCATGGATAGATGAGTATTTTATAAACTGATCGGGGCCTTGAATTTATCTATGGTGGACATTCGGTTTGAATATAACCAATTAATGGTGATGAAGGAAGATATTCATAATAATAACTTTTGAATGAGTTACAAAATCTGTGATTTCATAGTGATTCCTTTTGAACTCACTAATGATCAAGTAATTTTCTCGGTCTTAATGAATTGATTCATTAGATATTTCCTTGATAAATTTTTTGATGTCTTTATTAATGATATTGTGATATACTTCAAGAGAAAGGAGGAACATGAGTGGCATTATAATATTTTGATAAAGTCCCTAAACAGTGGGAAATTTTTGTTAAATTACAATAAATGTGACTTTCACATAGGGTGAGAATCATTCTTGGGGTATGTTATCACTAGAAATAGAATATATGTGTTCAATTCTAAGACAATGGAAATCAATGAGTGCACTAGGAAAAAATATTTAATGGATATCTATAGTTTATATGTTTTATATTTGTATTATTGATTATTTTTTAAAAAAAATTATCATACTTTTCAAACCCACTAACCATGCTGTTTTAGAATGGGGAAATTTTTCCACATAATAGTGATTGTGAAGACTTCTTAATAGAGTTAAAAAATGAGTCTTATCACTACACTAGTAGTCTCACTACTGACATCTTGGGATCATTATGGGGGTATATAGTGATGCTTTAAACAATGTCTTTGGTTGTGTAGTAATTTGAACTGATTAATTTCTAGCATATTCCAGATGGTTGATGAATTTATAAGAGAAAACTACCATATACATGATGTAGAGTTCACGATTTTGATATTGATTTGGAAAATCAATTAGAATTATATCTATAAGTGGTGAGTACGGAATTAACATCCATTAAGGGGAATGGGGTGGGTTCATATAATGATAGAACCATAGATTGTTTTGGGAGCTATGATATATCTATTTCTAGACACAACTTCCTAAATATAGAATTTTTTATTGTTATATCGCAAATGTAACAACTCATGGAGGGGAGTAAACTTCTAGTACGGGGTAAATATATGTTTGGAGATGAGTATAGCAAACATGCTATAGAAGGCTATATAATTCCGAAATTCCAAGTAGCTTTATCCCTGATTAAATAGATGTATCCACAATAAGTGGGATCCAACTAATTTTAAGAACAAGTTGATCAATCAAGAAAAAATGGTAATCTTGCACAATATAATCCATGGAAGAAGGGTGGAATTACATTGGATCACTCAAATGATTATTTTTCTATATTGTATGTGGGAACTATTTTAATGATCACATAATTGGGTAATGATGAATTTAGTTTCAAGGGGGATTTCGACTCAATGGAATCATCACTCTTAATGAACACCAAGGAAATGTAGTGTAAAACAAATTCCTATATAGGTTTATATAATATATCATTAATTTAAAGGAAATAAAAATTTATGTATAGTAAAATATTAATATCCATTAACCGATCTATTAAGGGATAGAAAACATATCCACATATTGAACACATAAAAGATTCATTTTAATCCTTCACATTGTATTGTTGAACCCAAGTCTCATTAAAGTCATTATATATTTATCACCATTAGTTCACATAGATGTAATATTATTGAGATTAATTATAATTCTATTATTTCTAAATCCCTCTAGGATATGGTTTCTAGGAGGGTTATTTGATTTAGTTTGATTTATACTAGCTTAACAAGAGACACCACTATGATCACAACATATAAAGGAAATTTTAACTATTCTTTTTTCTATTATCTAACGAATTTCCAAGGGATAAGAATGATATTTTGGGAGATTGGGAATATTAATTAGAATATAGAGGATCCATTATGTCCTAGCTACTTATTTAAATGTGGATTTTTGATTATATTAATGAATAGGTGAGTGAATTTTTCCCCTAGGAAAAAGGGAATTTAAATAATGTATGGATTCCAATGACATGGGGGAGGTATCCTTTCATGGGGAAAAATTCACATGTTATAATATATCTTATTAATGATTATCTATTTGTATGTTTGAATGAATCATTATTATCTTCAATGATATAGAATAATTTGAGTATATTATTTCATATAATCTTTTGAAGAGAAAATATGATCACTATCATATACAAACCACCATATTTGGTAAAAATTAAAAGGTTAATATTCTCATAAGGTCCAATAATTATTGGATTAAACATCCAAACTATATGTGTATATTACCATAGTTTTTGGAAATATTGGGTCCCTATTTGAGCATAATTTTTCTGTAGAGAAACTAAATTATGTTAAAGCTAAACTGGGATATTATTTTAAGAATGAATTTGCGGGAATTTATTGCTATATTGTGTCATGGAAATGAACATGGAGGAGCTCAAAAATGGGAATGAGAAGTAGTTATATTTGAATTAATAAAAAAATGATTATCTAGAATCAGATTTAGATAAGTAGACATATCTAAATAAGGCTTACGTATGGGGAAATATCATATATAATTTGATAAAAATGGTTTAATAAATACACCCTTTATCAATAATTTGATGAATGACTTATAACCATAAAATCCTGTTACTTTAATGAATATTTGGAATGAATTTATTATAAGGAGGAAGGTGATTAGTGAACATACTTTTCATGACTATGAGGATCTATTTAATAGTTTTTTATCAATCAATATTAATAATTTTAGTGATTTTATAAACATATCTATTTACAAATTGATAATATTATACTTAAATTTTATTTGGATTTGGTGTAAATCAGAGAGACGATGTTCACTCTTTACATGAGATGTGATATTGGGCATGATGGATTTGTAATGTCCCAGAATTTACATATAATTTTTTAATTATTTTTTATTATTACCAGTATACAAAAATTGGCGGCACATGATTCTGCAGCCCAGAGAGCCCAGAACGTATTTTTGAAGCTTTTTATTAGGTATGTTCAATAAATGTGCGGGTGACTTTTTATTTCATTTAAACTGCTCTATAGAATAGATATTTGAGGGCATAGTTGAATTTTCTATTCCAGGATTCACTTAAGGGAATCATAACATTGCCCGGAAATGGTCATACAAAAAACTTGGTTTCATGGACTTTACAAAAATAATAATAAAAAACTAAATGTTGTTTTATTTCATTTTATTAAACCATGGGACAAACTACAGTGGGACTGCAGTGCAATGTCACACCATTTAATTGTTAGACCCTTCGGCTGTGTAACTGCACTACTGGGAGGATTAAATGTTTGAGTAACCGCACTGTTGGGGGAATTAATTGGTTTATTAATTAAACTCATTAAAGAACCCAATTAATTTTGTTGTGTGTTTTTCATCTCTTTTATTCTATTTATTCATAACTCAATCTTGGGTTCTGGGAGTTATATGAGAGAGAGCACTGATTAAACGATGAAGATATCCCAATTTGGTGAAGAACATTGATTAAACGATGATCATTGGAAGAATTGATGTATGAAAATAGGCACCAAAAAAACCTTCTGACACAGACCCTACTTCCTCATTTACAACGCCTTCCTACAGAAACTAGGCACGAGTTTTTTTACATATGATTTATTGCCTTCTAGAAATTTTTCACATGTTATTATGCTAATGTGGAGGGCGCGGGAAAAATGAATCAGGCCCAGACCCTCTGTCAAACTTTGTTATGGTGGGGTTCCTCTTGGGAAACAAAATTATATGGCACCAACGTGGAAACAAAGGGCCGGTTATTGTATGAATTGTCCTGGGAGGCCTGTAGGCACTGAAAAGAAAAAAAATGACCACTAGAGCTTCACCGGTGGACCGTAGAAACTACGTTGGCGCAAAAGAATGCTACACCATGAAGGTCTCCGTAGCTTCGAGACAAGGTGGAGGGTGGACCCACACCCATGCGTCCTTTGTAGGACAGTCCACACAGACCAGCCAAGTGGTGCAGGGCCTTCCTACATCGCTGTTAAGTCAGGTCGTGCTCTACGGAGAAGGACAGCGGCTTCGAGCCCAGTAAAGGGCGGACCTGCACCCGATGTTCTGTAATAGGCTAGTCTATGTGGATCAGCCAGGAGGTGTGACACCAACTAGAACTGTTACATGAAAACCCAAATGGCTAAAGCCATTTGGGAGGAGAGCGGAACCCCTATTCTCGTCATGAGGGCTGAGCAATTTCGTAGCACGTGGGGATGGGGTCAGTCGAGTGGGCCGGGATGGAACCATGATCTAGCTGGCCGAGCCTATGGTCAAAGGGATGAGCCCATGACCCAGTAGTTCAGGCCATGCATAGCCATCACGGGAAGGGTCAGGTCGGTTCAACCAGATCATATATTACCCATACTCCTTTTTCCCAGTTATACTTAAATGGGTGTATATCTTAAACCATACGTCTATTTGACTAACTGTCTATGGCGACCGAACCCTTAGGACGAGGCTGTCCTTTTGTGATAATCCACATGAGACTCGGAAAAATTTGGCATTTTTCTGGGTTGTATCGTACCAGAATCCAACCGGGCCCTCATCACTAAAATTCCTATAACATATAGACTGGGCTTCCGGTTTTGATACCATCTATTGCGATGGAACCCTTATGACATGGTGGATCATCACGTTACTTCGTCAAGGGGATTTTTTCTGGTAGAAGTACAAAAAACGTTTTGAGGAGTGGTTCTTCGAAGAGTATTATGTGAAAAACCCTACGATTGGCTGAGACATGTAGACATCTGACTTTCAACTCTGTGTGACATGACGACCTTGTGGGAAGCACCTGGGCATGACATTGAAGGCCCATGGGGAAGATAGGGTCTATGTGACCTAATTGACCCACATCACTCGACAGGTGGAGTACCTTAGTAGGACACAGTGGGGAGTAGCTTTGTGGGACCTGAATTCCCCATGGAATGCGTTGGGGAGGATTACCTATATAGTTCAAGGTTAGTGGGACGAACCGCTTTTGACTTGACAGACACACTATAATCGATAGAGGAGGAGGTTTCTAGAAGTTTATGTGTTCAATGATGTCATTGATCAGGAAAATGTAACTACCCTAGATTATATCTCACGTGAGATGTCTTTTTCTTTGTGATTTCTTATTGAGATCATGATATTTTGTTTTTACTATGTCAAATTTTGAGAGACCATTGGGGGTATCGGTGTCCATATTGCGCATTTTTATAATCACCCATGAAAGGGCTTCAGTTGCACCTAGTTGTGTCTTGTGCAGATGATTGGAATCATTGACTGAGTCTTGAGGATGTAGGACTTGATGGTGTACATAGGTGACTAGAGGACGTGGTTAACCGTAGTGACGAGATGTGACTATATTTTTAGTAGGATTCATGGCAGAAGACCGTAGGAGTTATTTTCTCTTTTTTTCTATATTTCCATTTTACTTGGTCTTGTATTCTATCCCCTTTACTTCAGTAATTAATTTTACACTCTGTGGTGGTGTTTAGTTATGGTTGTACCATTGTCCTTCTGTTTTGTTTTAATTGTGTATAGTGTGCCATATCTATGTATGTAAAGGTTTTGAGTAAATTCCTTCCAATTTTAGGTAAATTTATTTCTGGTTCTAGTCTCAATCCCATGGCCTATGGAAGGCAGGCTTGGGGTAGACATGTCATGGGCCCCGGGAGACTGTTCGTGACAAAGTCGTATCTTATGGTAGTTAGTTCCTACTTAAATACTGAGAGTCTGATGTTTTTTTGGGGGAACAATGTTATGTGTGGTGAGTCCAACTTTTAGATTTGGTGGCCCAGTGTTGGTGCGGCATCCGATGTAGCCATACACTAGGACCTTGAATTCTGTTTTCGGATTAATATATGAAACCACCGGTTGTATAAGTGCATCCATTATTTGAATAAGAGTCATCCCAAAATGTATAACCTCATAATTATTTTACAAATTGATCTATCTCAGGATGCCTCCATGTGGAAGACTATCCATAATCCCACCATGAGGCCTTTAGGATAGCCCACCTAGAAACAAGGTGTCCATTCAGGGGCATGTTTGTGATATGGCCCCACTGGGTGGTGCACCAGTGATACCACCTACCTATGGACATCATCTAATTATATTATTTTAGGTAGAGTACATTCGTAGGCTCAGTGGCCTACATGAGTTTCAAATACATAGACCACCCAAGTTTAGGGGAGAGATGGATCCTCAAGTCCCTAAGGACTGGCTAGAGGCTTTGATGCGGGTCTTCCTCTTAGCGGGGACACTACCTAACCAGATGGAGATCTTCCCAGCTAGCCTTATTTATGGATTTTTAGAGAGATGGGGTGGATTTTTACCTCCCCATATCATGATGAGGTGACCCTCACTTGATATTAATTTGAGAGGCTTTCTGGGAGGATTTTTCCCCACAAAGTTTAGCTATGTGCACATTAAGAATCTGATCCACCTATAGTAGGGCAGCAAGATAGTGGCTGATTACTCGGGGAGGTTTATGGGGCATTAATTCTACTCCATATACGTGGTGTGAGACCCTTTAGTAATTGATCGAGCGTCTGAGCAAGGAAAAAGGTGGGTGATCAAGTATTTGGTGTTGTCTCTTAGTATCCCCATAAAGGTCGGGTTCTAGAGCGATCCCTTATAATGGAGACCTTCTTGGCATATCAGAAACCCACAGATTGAGTTACCAATAGACCATAAGAGAAAGAATCTTTTTTTGGAAGCTGACTACAGAAGCGTGGGCCCAATTTCTCCTGGTCTTTCAATGGCTGACTGCAGGACTCAGGGTTAGTAGTGTGAGGGTCCCTAGACAAAGGGAGTTAGACGTGGGCTAGAAATTGCTTTTCATGTGGCAGGAAGGGACCCCTAGAAAATTACTTCCCAACCCACATTATGGATGAACATAAGGCAGTTGAGTGGCTTCCAAGATAGTGGTAGAGGTTCAAGCGAGGGAGTCTATAGGGAAGCAATGGTGGTGGGGTAGCTAGCCAAGCATCATGCGTTGGGTGAAGGTTTGAGGTGTTACTGCCAATAACCCCAGGTGGTCCACCCCAACCTCGAGGAGCAGGTGAAAAGGGGGGAGTTCAGACCCAAGAAATAGAGGCTTACCACCATGGTGATCCATATATTATTATCATTAAGATATGTGTCTATTAAACCCTAGATACAGTACATACTAACATAGGTTCTAGTCTCTCTTTCATTTCCACAAAACTCATTCGAAGCTCGGGGATTCTATTGTAGCCATTAGATCGATCCTTATGATTAAAAACTCTTAAAGAATAGGATTCGAAATGTAAACACTAGTTGAGAGAGTGTGATATCACTCTATTAGTAGATAGCTTTGGTTGGGATCTACTATTAGTAGCATCGAGGCCTTACGACTTTGTCTTTTAAATGGACTGGCAATCCACCGTCCATGCTCAGATCGACTATTTTATGCACAACGTGTGGTGTATCTGCATGGGTGGATCATGTTTTCCTTCACCGGTGAGAAGGAAAACATTGAATCACATGATGGAAGTTTTCTATGGTTGGTGAATCCAATCTCTCTACTGTTGGCTAGCCTCACCATCGGTGTAGTGGATGAGAGGAGACCGAGCTATCCTATAGTCTTTGAATAGTAAGCTGATGTCTTCCATGATGATGTTCTAGGACTACCCCCTCTTATAGAAGTAGAAATTTAAATTGATCCGTATCCTAGGATGACAAAAATATCTACACCAGCATATCAGATGGCCCCCATGGAGCTTCGTGATATGAGGGTACAATTAGAATATTTTCATAGGAATGTTTTTTAAGGTACGTTGTTTCTCCTTAGACAACTCCGATTTCGTTCACCAATATGGAATATGGGATTATGAGGCATTGTGTGGACTATCAGCACCTGAACTAGGTTACTGTGAAGAACATGTATCCCATGATGAGGATCGATGATCTCTTCAACCAATTGAGGGGAGCAGAGTGGTTTTCAAAGATAGACCACCGTTCAAGTTAACATCAGCTCAGGTTATGGGATGAAGATGTACCAAGGACAACCATCAGATGTCTGTATGGCCATTAAGGGTTCTTAGGTATTCCCTTCAGTCTTACCAACACTGAAGAAGTGTTCATGGAGCTCATGAAAAGTACATTCCAGCCATAACTCGATAGCTTCAGGGTAGTTTTCATTGATGATGTCGTGGTGTACGCGGGGATGGAGGAGGAGCATGCGAGTCACCTAAAGATAGTTCTGGATACACTCCATGAGCACAAATTTTATGCAAATATCTCAAAGCCCTAGTTCTGGATATGTTAATTCCAATTCCTAGGGAATGTTATATCATAGGATAGAGTTACAGTAGATCTGGGACAGATAGAGGTGGTGATTGCATGAAATCCACCTAAAAGTTTAACCGCCGTGTTGATTTTCATGAGATTGGATAGGTACCATCAATTATTTTCACATGACTTATCCTGTGTAGTATCACCCTTGACATCTTTAAATAATAAGTGGAATCATATCTTGTGGAAATAAAAGTTCTTATATAGTTTCCAAGAGCTAAGGTAGAGGCTAACGACTTCCCACATCATGAGGCAACCAGAAGATGGCATTGTGTATGTTGTATATTACGATGCATCAGGGACCAGACTATGTTGTGTCCCGATGTAGAAGTGAGAGGTGATCACATATGTCTCAAAACATTTGAGACAGAATGAGATGAACAATGCTACCCATGACCTATAGTTAGCATTAGTGATCATTTCAATGAAGATGTGGCGGCACTACATGATGGGTGTACGATTAATTGTTTACTTAGATAACAAGAATCTTAGGTATATATTATCATATAAAGACCTCAACCTGAGACAATAGAGATTTCTAAAGTTCGTCTAGGAATATTACTTTTTGATAGTCTACACTCTTGGGATGGGGAACATAGTAGTTGATGCAATCATCAAGAGGTCTAGACTACCATTGGAGAGTGAGGCAACAGAGTATCTAGCTGCATTGTAGATATATTTATATCATATAGATGGAGAAAGTTGCCTCCAATATATGAATTTCACTCCCCTACTCTCTATGTATGTTATGGAGGCTCATCTTGGGGAAATTTCAAGTGAGGCCCAACATGACCAAATATACAGAGGATAGTCACCTAATAGTTTTTATGAAGGTGGATAGAACATTGTCCTTTATAAAGGATTCACCATGGTATTAGGGACACAATGAGAGGAGGTGTTGAATGAGTTCCACCCATCCCTTCTGGTGGTACATACAAGTGTGGTGAAGATGTACAAGGACCATTAGTGTCATTACTTGTGGCTAGAGATGAATAATGTCATGTTAGAGTTCATATCACAAAGCCTTACATGTCAGTAATTGGAGGCCGAGAATCTGGTACAAGCAGGCTTAGCACAACCACTTCAGGTGCTAGAATGGATGAGGGTTAATCTCTCCATGTACATCATGACAGAGATTCTACTTATGTAAGAGGGCAACGATTCCATCTGTGGGATCATTGACTGACTCAACATGTCATCCGACTTACTACCCGTCGGTCAATAGAGATCAGTAGTGGGATTAGGATGTCTCTACGTATGGGAGACTACACGACATCATGAGGTTCCATCAACGATTGTCTCATATCATGATGCTCATTTTACATCATGATTGTGGAAGGGATTTCAGGAGGCGTTTGAGGATCCGCAACGCTTGAGAACCACATTTCACTCTCATACAGAAGATAAGACGGTGCAAACCATAAAGACCATTGAGGACATGCTTCGTGCTTGTGTACTTAATTTTTTCTGCAGTTGGGAGGACCACCTTACATTGATGTTGTTCACATACAATAACAATTTTCACTCCAACATCAACATGACTCCTATTAAGGCCATGTACGGGTCACCTTGCAGATCACCTCATTGCTGGACAGACCCTTGTGAGTCAACACTTCTGGGTCCATTGCTGGTACATTCTACCATATTGAAGGTGAATATCATCAAGGATCCGATTAAGACTACATAGAGCCGAAAAAATCTTATTCCAAAAGGAGAAAGAGACTCTTGGAGTTTGAGGAGGGAGAAGATGTCTTCCTACAGGTCTCACACCAACGAGGATTACAATGTTTTGGCCGGGGTGACAATCTATCTCTAAGGTTCATCGGAATTTTCCAGATCCTCATTAGAGTAAGGGAGGTGGTGTATTGTCCAGCTATTCTCCCACAGATGCACCAAGTGCATAATTTTTTCTATGTGATGTAGTTGAGGAGGTACATGCATGATCAATCGCTTGTTATTGACTAGGGAAAGCGGTATATTAATGAAAAAGCGATGTTTGTAGTGTTTCCGATAGAGATAGAGGATCAAAAATGGTGGGTCCTTCATGGGTTTTCTATTCCTCTACTGCAAGTACGTTGGCAGAATGGGAATCTCTAGGGGAGCACATGGGAGCAGGATGTTTAAATAAATTATATCACAAGTTTTTCGGTAGATTTTAGGGAAAAAATACCTCATGTGGGTGTATGTGAAGACCATTAATTTTTCTATATAATGTTTTTATGTATTTTGGATTATTAAGAGTCTATAAAAATTAGAGGCATGTGATTCTAGGAGAAGAGAACCCAAAAAATATTTTGAACATTTTATGGTACCTTTTGTAAACATGCGATAGAAATTTTATATCTATTGAATAGTTGATCGGATTAAAAATATAAGGCCACCGTTGAATCCACAAAGCTGATATTCGCTTAAGGGATGTTTAACTTTTACAATTAATGGTCAGATAAAAAATTTATTTTCATGGAGTTTCCAAAAAATAATAAAATAACCAATGGTTTTTTTATTATATTTTTTTGAAACCACTGTTAAAATAGAGGTGGGACCACATTTCAACAAAATACCATTTAATGGCTTGACCCTCAGGTTGTGTAACCACACCGCTGGGAGGATTAATAGGTTGAGTAACCGCACTGTTGGGAGAATTAAAATGTTCATTAATTAAACTCATTAATGAACCACATTAATTGTTTGGTGCATTTTTCCCCAATTTTCATCTATTTAATAGAAGCATGGGCATGGGTTTTTGGAGAGAAATTAAAGGATGCTCTAATGAAAATCTGACGACTTCTCGCTTCGATGACGAATAATAATCAAGCGACGGTCATTAGAGGAATCGACAGACGATGGCAAGCGCCGACAAACAACATTCTACATAGACCCTACTTCCTCATCTACAAAACCTTATAGTAGATACAAGGTAGAAATGTTTTTAGTGACACCCCATGATTTCATAGTATATTATATCATTAAGTAAATTCAATAACCTGCACTACATAAAACATCGAGTTTGAGCGCACCACGACATACCAAACTAGCCATTCAAAAAGAATTTTTTTGTAGTATTAACAACATTTTTAATTTATATAATCCATATAATTGTAACATCCATATTATTTGTTTCTTAGATATTATATGAGAACATATTCAATTTTCATATAAAATATGTAATTTTAAAAAAATGCATTTTTACCACCTTTTAATGGAGAACACATTTTAAATATAATGTTTGAAACTTTTATATATTTTATATGTCAAAATAAACTTATTTTTTATAATAGGGAAAAAATAATGTAGTGTGGTTAAATTTTTGGAGTTTTTCTGATAACTATCATATTTTGATGAATAGTGAAATATACTAAATTTTAATTGAAAAAAGTTTTTTTTGTAAAATTAATTTATAGTGTTAAATTATACATTAGGATGGTTTTGATGTATTAATAAATTATATTTTTATTATTTAATCCAACATTAGTAATTGCATGTTATTTCAATTTTGAATTGTACATAAACACATATCAATTTTATGATAGTTTTTACGTCTCATAAACCAATTTCCTATTTTGAAAAATATGAATTAATATTAAATTAATTAACTCAAATCTTATGTTTTTAATTTGGTAAATTATTAATTATTTTTTAATTTTTAATATCAAAATTTACTTAGGGTAAAAATTTGGTATTTTCCAAAAAACAATCAATTTTTATTGAATAGCAAAAAACAATGTGTTATTGTTTAAAATTGTTCTTTATTTAAAAATTATTTATTTTTATTTAAATTTATTTTAATGTAAACATAGATACATAATATACTTATTAGAAACATGTAATTAATTATAGACATTTTACAATTAGTTGAGATTTATAAAATTTTATTAGGCAATTTAACGCCATTTACACACATTCTATACACATTTTCCAATTTCAATAAAACGTAATCATTACGGTTTTGTGAATTGTATTTAAAAAATACAAGAGACACATTTGAAATTAGTATGTAAATTTCTGATTAATAATATTTATATAATTATTTATGAGTTGTAAATTTTTTATTTTATTAACCACTATTAAAATCAAATAGAGTAATTAATGGTAAACGTCATATTGTAATTACACAAACACAGGGACTAATTATATTGGATATGTTTATTTCTCCCAAAATCAACCTTAGCAATAAAATATGATCCTTTATTATCCACATGAATTAGATTAGGACTTTTATCATTATTTTTTTTAAAAAAACTGTCAAAATTATTAAATTCAAATTTAATAACTAATACATTTTTAATATAGGGTTATACATAAGATAAAATTGACAATAAATATTAATTCTAATGATTAAAATATTTCATACATCTTAGTATTTTATTTATAAATTTTAAACATTATTTAAAATAATTTAAATTTGACACAATAATGATGCAATATTTACCTTAATAATGAAATATTAAAAAACACGATATTATAAATGATGGAATAAATGTAGATTTATCCATTTGATGAATTAAACTATATTTAAAGCTTAATATTACATATTAGGATTGATTTAATGTATTTTTTTTCGTAATAATCATGTTTTTTTACTTTCCCAAATACTACATACTTAATAGTGTCAAAATTGACAAAAATAAGTTTTTAAAACAAATACTATTTTATTAAATTATATAATAGTCCAAAAAATATATGTCTCTTCCAAAAGACCTATATAATGATATATATGTCATTAATGTACCACTTGAGGTAATATTTTCATTTTATAGTATGTTTATTATCCCTGTATTATAATAATACATTAAGACATGGTAAAAGTTTAACTATTTAACTAAGAGATAAATTAAAAAGATAAGGTTAATTTGGTGACCTACAATTTTATAAAACCTATTTCTGTGAATATTTCTACCCATACATATCTTATACTCTTAATAAATTCTTTTGGAGTCATTACAAGCGGAAAAATATTTTATAATAAAAAAATATTTCTGGCTTTTCTTAAAGTGTCATTCACCTCTCTAATAAAAGTGTACATCACTGTATCTCAATTTCACAACTCCAATTACACTTGGTGCAGCCAAAACCTGATCAAATATCCTTTCATATACCCTCAAATCAATTTATAGGCCTTAATTTTATCATCATGCAATGATAATGTTACATTTTGATCAAATCAAAAGAATGAACCTGAAGAATAGGTAATAATTTCATCACCTGTTTCAATGATCTTTTCTTCTTCCACTTCCTATTTTATTTTTGTTTCCATAATAAAATAAATTAAATACCTTATACATAATTAGATGTTATTATAAAAATGGTACAACCATATTCATTATTCTATCAATCATATGATTCACTAAGTCATTATACGTGCACACGTACTGATTACCATCTCTAGGTCGTGGTTTAGTTTGTTATTTAGAACATCGTTATTTGGATAAATATAGTAATGAGTAAAATTGATGTAAATAATAAACATAAGATGTTAATAATTATGTATATTGAATATAATATACAATTACATATCATTTCACCATCAATAGAATGATATTGTCGCTCGTGTGTACATACATATTAACGTCTCAACGAATGTGATAAGATTCATCCCCATCGTACCCATTCAAGAATAATTTTCATTTTATGATTAAATATAACGTTTAAGAAATTAATATCATTTTGGATATGAATATATACATCCTACCAATTACAAACATGACTTATGTAACTAATCATATTA
This sequence comes from Viscum album, assembly GCA_963277665.1. Taxonomy (NCBI): domain Eukaryota; kingdom Viridiplantae; phylum Streptophyta; class Magnoliopsida; order Santalales; family Viscaceae; genus Viscum; species Viscum album. Next base: position 249,463,951 of record OY728122.1, on the reverse strand, counting down.
AGGAAAACAAATCAGTTAAGACATGAAATAATGATACAACTGAAATATTTTTAACAAAGAAATATTAGAAGATAAAATATGATATAATATTTATGTATGTGGATCTTGTATAATTTAATAAAAATTATTTAACTATTATATAGAAGGTTAAAATACTTTATAACAATTAAAAGTATAATGTAAGGTTTAATTATACAACCACTATATGTATCTGAGGTGGTCTATAAGTAATTTATATTGGGAATTCGTTATAATCCTCATACGTGTTTCTTAACAATGTATATCAAAACATCATTACTATTTCCAAGAATATTGGTTAAAGTAATTTATACCATTTTAAAATTTTTATAATTTTTTTTAAAAGGAATCATTTTGTCATTTTCTAAACACGGTACTTTATCACCTTTTATACAAATTAATTTATGAATGTTTTTTTTACTTATATGACAGGTGTGGAAATTTTCCTCTGTTATAAAACATTCAATGATTCCATTAAAAATTTATATGAATAGTTTTAAAATTAATGTTTACTTTTATAATGGCATGACTTTTAAATGTTTTCAAAATAGAAATATATATTTCCCTCAAATATTTTTTATTCTATATATGTCAACATCCTTAGTCGGATTTTACATTTTTTTTGAAGTTTATTTGTTATGATACATTATTTTTTATTGTATTGAAGGTTTGATGATATTTTTTACATTGGATGTAATATTTTTATACCATTCATGGTTTATGGTTAAAATATTAACATTTCATATGCTATTATTAAAAAGAATGTTTTTGTTACGTTTCAAAATTTTCATATGAGGTATGCATTGGACTTAGTAACCGATAGGTGGAGCCCACTATAGCTACTTGATACATAAGTAGTACTCATGAAACAAACTAGTGTCTTGGTACATGGCCTTCAAAAAATATTATTTGTATTATTGGCACGAAGCCTTGAATATGTGGTTATGATCTTTGGAATTATGCATTCCACCATTATGAAATTAACTATTGTTATTAAATAAGATTATTTGACTAGTAGAATATACATGTGAATAAGTAAATTATATTATTTTATTTTCCATTTCCATATTATGATGAAGATTAAGTCTAAAAGGCTTTTGTTTTAGTCTTAGACATTTCCTTAAATGATTAATCATATTTATAATTTATTCTTCTATATTGTTATCCTTAATGAACATATATATCACCCCTTTCATATGTTTTATTTTTCCTAGATGTGAATAATTATATAATTATTAACATGATGTGATAGGTCAAAGAATGTTAGTTCGTTCAAATGGGACACAATGTTATTTTTTTTATTTTATGATGGAAGGTAATACATATGTATGTATCTAGTACTTTCAAGGATACTAAATTAATCGGTCATTCGACACATGACCTCTTTTGATCATGTAAAATGTTATGTAATAATGCAACAATTCAAGGTAACAAGGGTTAGGACGTTACTATTGGTATCAGAGGATGTTTAGTACAATCCATGGAGACTATATTTTGATAAAATCTAATTAGATACCAATAACCTACGATTGTATTTTCATATTAATATAGAATAATATACAAAATTTTTGGAATTGTAAATATTATTTGGGTCGAAATGAAAATATTTATATGTACTGATACAAATAGGTAGAGGTGGCTCTGGAAATGATGTACCTAGGAGTGAAAACCCCAAAAAGGAGTTTTAGGCTTGACCTTGGTAATCCTAGTACACAAAAATGGGCCATTATGGACTATTGATATTGACACTCCTCAGGGATATGCTTTATGATAATTCACATTTTCATTACAAAACATTTTGCTGGATTTAAGAGTAAATACTTCCTCAAAGAATTTTTTTTATGAATACAGATTATATGCATAAAATCTTCCATTTACATTAGGTAATTTATAAGATTGGAATTATGCATTTTGATTCATAAACTAACCTATTATATTACACTGTTTATAAATGGTTCCCAATAGAAGGAATGAAAACTCCAAATACATGCATGATCCAAAGTGTATGAAATATCATATCTTTCATGTAATTAAGATAAGTGATGAATTCTCTGAGTCCTATGTCATTGAAATGAAGTGAAAAATAAAAGAAAGGTATAGGGAATAATGGATAAAGGGAAGAAGGGAAAGAAGTATTTTCCCATATGTGATGACTGTGCAGAGAAAAACCTTGGTAAATGCTTAAAGAAAATGGGTGTTTTTTATAATTATATGGAAAAAGGACACCAAGTACGTGATTGAAATGGTATATTTTTTTCCAATGTACAATGATTCATCTACAATATGTTGGGACACTACGTAAATCAATGTCCCAATCATTAGAGTATACACCAAATGTCATTTTAGTGTAGTATCAATGATGTACTGGTTTTATTAACTATGTAAATAAATAAGGATTGTACTGTAATTCTATTTCACTAAGGATTTGATATTATATTATACTAAGAAAAGTTACTCAATGTTAAGTTAAACATTTTTGGAAAATACCTAGTTGAATGAAAGATAATCCTTAATATGGACATGATATTGAGGTATTGATTTTGGATTAAGATCTGGTTGATTTGATTAAATTATATTTGATATTAATGACTACCTTGGAGCTAATTAATGGTATGTTTATTAAATAATTGTTGGATTATTCAAAATTTTTGTATATAAATAATATATCTAGTATTATATAAGGAATAAGGGAGGATGAATATAATCATTAAGGTATTATGTTTATTCAGTGTGTTACCATGTTTTAAGAGAATACATGATGAATTTACTCACATGTAATAATGTCCAATAAAGAGATCTTTCTTATAATATGTTGACCAACCGTATATAATTTTGGACTATGAGTTTGGACACAAGTATTTTGGATAAGTGTACATTTCGGAATGGATTAAATTGGAAATTGGATATATGGTTTAAGGATAAAATAATTCATAAGAATATTTTTGGATTTTTTTATAAAAAAGGACAAACTGAATGTCGGGAAAAAACCGGTCGTGGCCAGTATGGCCGCGAGACTGGAACCCGCAATCGAAGGGCAACAAGTATGTATCACCTACCACTGGCCAATGTGATTTCCTAGATTGTATAATGAATTTTATTTAAATGATCTGATATATAAATTGAAAATTCCATTTTTGAATCCATATATAATAATGATAAAGATAATATTTTTGAGTTCCATTATCTTTTGGAGTTAAATATGAGTGTGAGTTTGAAATTAGTTAAAGGATTGAAATCTACATGTTAAGTATTTATATCTTATTATATAAAGAAATTAATTCTTAAAAATTTGGGAATGGATCCTAAATCCAATAATATGTCATCCTATTACCATATGTTTTTATGAACCAATAATATTTTAAATCATCATAGATTTATTGTTTTGAGACCCTGAATTTTGTTTTTATTATTCAGTTGATTGTGATTAATGACCTCAATGACTCTCTTTAAATATTTACATTTGTACTAAAATTATGTCTCTCAAATATCCTCCAATGTTCTATTATTTTATATCCTAATTTGGCAGTAAATTTTTCATTTCCCTTCCCCTCTTATTAATTTAAAATTTTATTAACCTTATTTCTGATGTGGGTTTACCAAAAATGTATTTTCTATTTTTAAACTTTTATTTTTGATGAATAATTTCAAATTGTTAGGGGTAAATTTAATGATGTGGAGGGGAATGTAACACCCCATGTTTTGATAGTATGTTATCTCTTTAAAATAATTCAATATCTTGTGTTACAAGCAATACTGAGTTCGAGCAAACCACGACATACCAAACTAGCTGTTTAAAAAGATTATGTGAATAGTATTAACTAAATTTTGGAATTTATATACTCCATATAACTTTACCATCCATATTATAATTTTTTAGACATAATATACGTGAAAAATCATTTTTCTGAAAAAATGTGTATTTTTAATAAAATGCAATTTTACCAACATTTAATGGAGAAGGATTTTTAAAATCAGTAATTTACATTTTTATATATTAAATTTGACAAAATAAACTTCTTCTTCAGAATAGAGACATAAAACATTAGTTCGTATATTTTTTTGGTGTTTTTCATATAATTTTCAAATTTTTATGAATATTAAAAGATACAAAATTTTAATTGAAATCATTTTTTTTATCAAAATAATTAATATTATAAAATTATACATTTGAATCTGTTTTATGTATAATTAGATTATTTTTTTTGTCATTTAATCTATTATTGGTCATTGGAAGTAATTTCACAATTAAATTGGACATAACAACATGCCAATCTTTTGATAATTTTTACTTCTCAAAATCCTGATTTCTGGTTTTGACCACGAGAAATAATTTCAAATTAATTAATGAAACTCATATGTCTTGAGTTAGATAAATAGACATAATTTTATAATTTTGATTAGATAAATTATTATAGGGTGAATTTTTGGTAATTTACTGGAAACAATAAATTTCTGATGAATACTAAAAAACACCACGTAATTGTTTAAAACCAATTTTTATTTAATTAATTATTATTTTCATTTACATTTATTTTCAATTAAAAAAAGATACACAATTCCTATTTTAGTTAAATTTAATTCATTAGATTAAAATTAAAATTTACCACTTCTATGAGTTGAATTTAAAAAATCCAAGAGAAACGTTTGAAATTGGTATATAAAATTTCGATCAATAAAATGAAAATCATTTTAGGTGAATAGTACGTTTTGAATTTTGTTTACCATGGTTAAAAATAAATAGGGAAATTAATGATAAAAATGATATTATAATTAACCTAACACATGTCATTATTATATTGGATACATTTATTTCGACCAATGCCAACTAGAGGAATAAAATATGATCATTTTTATCCAATTGGTTTAGATTAAAACATTTATTATTATTTTAATTAAAGAAGAGTTAAAAGTGTTAAATTCTAATATTAATATGTAAAAAAATTTTAATATAGGGTTATAAATAAGATAATTTCAATTATAAATATTCAATATAAATTAAAAAATATTTCCTACATCATAGTATTTTATTTTTAATTTTTAGACATTAAATAATTAAATTTAATTATGAAAAAATGCATTAATGAACTTATTAACGAATGATTAAAATAATCGATATTATAAATATCCTAATAACTGTAAATTTATTTTTTTTATGAATTAAAATAATTTTCTTGATAAATATGACTTGTTATGAATGATTTACTGTATTTTATTCAAATTAATCATATTTTGATGACTTTCACAAAAACCAAATACTAAATAGTGTCAAAATTGACAGAAATGTGGTTTTAAAACAAATACTATTTTAGTATATTATATAATAGTAATTAAAATACAATGTTTTTCCAAAATAATTATATTATATATTGGTCATCAATTAACCACATGATATTCCCTTGAATTCTATAGTAAGGTTATTAACCAAGTATTATAAAATTGAAAGAAGACATGGTAATAGTTAAACCATTTAAATAATAGTTAAATATAAACGATAAGGATAATATGGTGACCTAAACTTTTGTAAAACCTAATGGATGAAATTATTTAGACACATACCCACATTATCCTTTAAATAAATCCACTTTTAACCAATATAAACGGAAAATTATTTTATTATAAAATAGCATTTCAAGCTTTTCCAAAAGCGCCCTTCACATCTATTATAAAATTGTACATATCCATCTCATAATTTCATGCCTCAAAAGTCATTTGGCTCGGACAAAACCTTCTCAAATGTACTCCAAACTACCCGCACATAAATTTATAGGTTTTAAATTGATCATAAATCCATCCTAAGGATCCCTTTTGATAAAATGAAAAGGAATCACCCGATGAAGAGGTAAAAATTTCACCACCTCTTGCAATGTTCTTCTCTACATCCACTTCCACATTCATTGTTGTTTCTATAATAAAATAATAAATCATGTACCTTATACATACATGGATGATTTTATAAATATTTTACAACCATATTCACTATTCTATCCATCTTATGAAGGACAATGTCAACATATGTGTGTACGTACGGCATACCGTCTTCACGTCGTGTTGTAGTTTGTTATTCAACACATCATTATTTGGATAGGTATAAAAATTATTATAATATATGTAAATAATAAATATAACATGTTTATAATTATGTATATGTAATATACTATCCCATTATATATGATTTCACAATCAATATAATGATATTGTCACTCTAGATTATGTACGGATTACCATCTCCACGAACGCAATGAGATTCACAACCTATCATAACCATTAATGAATAATTTTCATTTTATGATTAAAAATAATGTTTAATAACTTAATATCATTCTTGATATGAATCAAATACATCCTATCCCTAACAAAGATGAATTACATAACAAAACATATAAAGGTAAACGAATCAGTTAACACCCAAAACAATGATACAACTGAAATATTATTAACAGTGCTATATTAGAAAATATATATTATATCATAATTATGTATGTGGTTATTTTTTAATTCAATATCTATTATTTAACTATTATACATGTGGTTTTCGTACCCTTTACCAAGTCAAAGTAAAAGGTAGGGTTTAAATTTACAATCTCTCTATATATCTGTTAGGGCCAATAGGGGCCTATATACCCTGAGAGGGGGGGTGAATCAGGGTATGGATATTCTTTTCAAACATCTTCCTACCCCACTGGCTCTTGACCTATTTATTAGAAGGGTCACTTTTTTTTGCACTTGTGTGGTTATTATGATCACTTATTTTCTTCATTGTCTGATGATGATGCTTCAAATGCAATGCAGGGAAGTAAGCAGGAAGACACAATGATTTTTACTTGGATCACCCTCACTGGGCTATGTCCAAGGAGCATATGCCGACAAGTTTTCGGTCGTACCAAATTCCACTAATCTTCACTAGCTGTGGATACAAAGGTCGGGCTAGATCACTTCTATGCCCAGGCTCACTGCCTTTACAAATTTGGGGTCAACTCACTGCCTTCCCAAGGGTCACTCCCTGTCTCTCTCTCTCTGGCTCACTGCCGGTGGAGAGGATCAACTTCTTCCTCTTCCTAAGCTCACTTCTCTTGGAAGGAATCCACTCACAGTTTATAGACCAGTAGGTCTCTTTATTTTCATGAATGAATGCATCTTCCTCTGTGTGTAGATGCTCTGTTGAAGTACAACTTTCACCCGTAGATGAATATCTCTTTGCACCGAAGGTATCGGGAAACGTACCAGCTTCCATGAAGTCCGAGAAGCACTGCTGGAACAAAACCGTACTTGGCGCGCAAGTCAATCTTGGCGCGCAAGTATCGGCGCGCAAGTCACAACGGGCGCGCAAGTCCTCCTCAGACACTTGCACGACTCAAGATTCCTCAACCCCAAACTTGCGCGACTCTCTTCCTTTTACGGCCAAACCAGTATTGGAGCGCAACTGTCAAACGGTGCGCAACTTCTAACACTGGCGCACAACTTCAACCATTGGCGCACAACATCACCTGCGCGACCACACACACCACCTGCGCGACCACCACACCTGCGCGATGGGAGCATTGATTTCTCAAAGAGTTGAACTCCGGTAGAAAATGAGGAGGGGTGGTCCAGTATTTATAGGCAAATTGACCACCCTGCGCGACGGCGCGCAAGTCACCTACGCGACCCAGTCTCGGCACGCAAGTATTCTCTCCTTTTAGACACTTGCGCGACCAACTCCCAAACTTGCGCGAACCTATTTCCTTAGCCATATTTTGATCTTATGATCTTGAAAAACATATGGCACACAATTTTCCTGTAAACAAAGTTCACGACGCGCAAGTCCCTTTTCCAAAAACACTTTTCTTCATTTGCAGATTTTCAGGCCCAAAAATTTGGCAAACACTGGAAAAAGGCGCCACCTTGTATCTGTTCTTTTGTACCGCCTCCAGATCATCCATTCCTTTTATCGAAGTTCTTGAATCAAACATGGATCATTGACCTCAGATCTTGAACTCGACATTCCACCATGAAATCCTCTTTGTCAACAAATTTTTATGTCATTGTTTTGCTTTGTCAACAATCACTACTCAGATGTCTACTTTGTCAACAATCACAATCACCTCAAAAATGAATCAATGATACCTTGAGGGATTTTTTCCCAACAATCTCCCCCTTTGGGTTTGTTGAAAACTCATCCAAAACAAAGATAGGTCGTTGATTCTTCAGCCTACATTCGCCTCATTTTGATTCTGATAGCGATCAAGGATTTACTCAACACATACTCTGAGCCCACATGAGCACTGCTCGGCGTGAGAAAAAAGAGTAAATGAAAATTTCATCAATGAATCACTTCATCTCTTTTGTTGATGGACTTGTTGGAAGACCAATGTTTGGTTTGGAAATATTCTTACAACTATCCAACACCACTCTTCTGCTTTTATCACGATCCTCAGCTGTCGTGATATCTATTCTTTGATCGATCACTTCTAGCATCGTCAGATTTAATACACTCCCCCTTTCTCATTTCTCCCTTGTTCTGGATGATCCACTTATCAGCTTCTCCCCATATCAATTATGATTTATCAAATCTCTGCACTGTCTCCCCCTTCAACAATCACTATTTTCTCCTCCTTTAACAAACACTTTTCTCCCCCTTTGTCAACGAACCCAAAGGACACTCCTTTGTAGTCTGTAACATAGTAGAGAACACATATCAGCATATTACGAAAACACATCATACCTCGGGGAGAGGGGGGGTCCCACATCCACACTATTTCAAGTGCGGGGAATCGACTGAAATCTCAGAGCCAGTCGATGTCTCTCAAAAGCTTCCTTGGGTAAGGCCTTTGTCATAATGTCTACAACTTGTAGATCTGTAGGCACATACTCCAACTTCACGATTCCCTGCTCAACCTTCTCCTTGATGAAATGATATCTGATCTCAATGTGCATGGTTCTTGAGTGATGGACTAGATTTTTGTTAAGATTTATTGCACTTGAATTATCACACTGGATTCCAATCGGAGACTTCACTTCAACTCCCATATCTTCAAGCTGCTGCTTCTTCCACAATAATTGTGTGCATGCTTGAGTGGCCGCAATATACTCAGCTTCTGCAGTGCTTAATGAAATGCAATCCTGCTTCTTGCTCACCAAATCAATACATAGTACGCCAAGATAAAATTCACCTCCAGATGTTGATTTCCTGTCATCTGCTGAACCGGTCCAGTCTGCATCAGTATATCCCAATAAATCTATCTGAGACTTGTCGTTATATGTCAGCCCGAACTCCACTGTTCCCTTGATATACCGAAGTATTATTTTCACTACAAGCATGTTACTTTCCTTCGGATTACTTTGATATCTCATTGCTTGGCATGTGGCGAAAACAATATCAGGCCTTGTTGCGGTTAAGTACAACAGACTTACAATGATTTGCCTGTATTATGTGATATTAACTGCCTTGCCATCCTCATCTATTGATAATTTCATCCGGGGAGCAACCGGAGTCTTCATTTCCTTGTAATTATCCATTCCAAACCTTCTTAGAACCTCTTTGGCATATTTGGATTGAGAAATTAAAGTTCCATTCCTTCCTTGTGTCACCTGTAGACCAAGGAAAAACGTTAGCTCTCCAATCATTTACATTTCAAACTCATTTTTCAGGAATTCGGAAAACTATCTGCACTGATCTTTATCTGATCCGCCAAAAATTATGTCATCGACATACACTAGAACCATCATCCTTTGATTGCTGTCATTGCTGAAATAGAGGTTGTTGCCAACTCCTACACACTGGAAACCAAGCTTCTTCAAGTACTGATCAATCCTTGAGTACCGTGCCCTTGGTGCTTGTTTCAGCCCATACAACGCCTTCTTCAGCCTGCAAATTTTGTTCTCATCCTCATGAATGAGAAAACCATCTGGCTGCTCAATATACACCTCTTATTCCATAACCCCATTCATGAATGTGGATTTCACATCCATCTGGAACACTTTGAACTTTCTTTGCACTGTTATGGCCAAAAATAATCTGATTGTCTCTAGCCTTGCAACCGGTTCAAATGTATCATCAACATCTATTCCCTCTATCTGGGAGTATACCTTACACACTAGTCGTGCTTTGTTCCGAATCATTGTTCCATCTTCATTCATCTTGTTGCGATAGACCCATTTAGTCCCGATGACATTCTTGTCTGCTGGCCTCGAAACAATCTCCCATGTCTGGTTCTTCTCAATCTGATCAAGCTCTTCGTTCATGGCATGAACCCAATTATCTTCATCAGTTGCATCATCGAATCATTTTGACTAAACCTATGATAGTAATGATGTCTGCTGTAGTGATTTCATTCTGATTGTTTGAACTGGAGCTCACTGATCACTGATGATATTCTGCCTGTCAATTTCAGCTCGATTCTTTGACTTTTGTGCAGATAAGGATTTTACTTCCTTGTACTCATCATCAGTATCTTCTTCTGAGTCACCCTCAGCCACTTCTTCTCCCCCTGTGTTTCTTTCTTCATCAACACTTTCATCAGGAAATTGCTCACTGACTCATTTTTTAGTGGCTTCATTTTTTTCAGCTACTTTTCTCTGTGTCATTGTACAATGAAATCATTCCTTTCAACTTCTTCTCACAGCTTCTTGGTATCCTGAAAACAGTCAGTTGATACCACAATGTTAGATCAAAATAAATAAGCATGAAATTCTTGATCACTACTGCTTCTCTCATAGTATGTCTTCTCTCGATAGACAACACTTGAGTTGGGTCATCCAATTATTTCCTTGATGATTTCTCTGAGTAGGAACCTCTCTGTTTGGAATCTTCCCTTTCTTCTTCTCCCATCATAGGGGTCTTTCTCTTTCCTTCACTTCTCGCTGAGAAACATGATATGCGAATTTTTCAATACGTTCTTTGTTTATTATTCTTTTATCAGATATCTGAGTCACCACCCTATTTTTCATTGGTGGTGGGTTCTCCACTGAACGTCCATTCTTCTTACTCACAGCTGTAGCATTTCCTCCCTTTTTCTTCCATATTTGTTCATGTTATTTCTTATGGGGCAGTTGTGAGTGTGACAGAAGAGGTGACTGATTCACCTTTCGTTTAGCTCTATATGATTCAACTGAGGCTCTAAGCCTGTTATCAAACATACCACATTGTCTCCCAGTGTAGAATTTCTCATTATGCATCACTAGGGATGAGAATCTCCTGTCGAGTCCCTTTTCATTTCTTGTTTTCTTCTTGCTGCAATGTCTTGCCAAATGCCCATAATTAGAACATATAAAACAATTTCCATCAAAGGAATACCTCTTTTCATTGTTTCTATATCGAGATGCTGATACACCTTGAGTTATTCATCTGACACGAGGCTCTTGAGCTTCCTGCCACATACTCATGGTGTGTCCCATTATTCCACAGTAATAGCATCTAACAGATGCTTTCCTCTGAGAGACTCTTCTCTCTAATTTCTAAAGATGCTTCTTCTTATTCTCAGATTCAGAAAAGTTTCTATTTTCACAGCCTAAAATGTATTCCAGATCATCTGGACAGAAGCTTGATGTGTGGTCGTGAATCCCGCAGAAATAGCACATGTCATCACTACTTTTTGTAAATATCCTCTTAGGCCTATCTCCAGCACCTATAGGATTTATTTCACATCTGGAACTGTTCACATCTCTCTTTATATCTTTCACGGGGGGGGGGGGATTTATCAAATCTGATACCAGTTGTTCCCAAACTGTATGGTCTTTGGGATGAGAAAATTTGTTCTTGCCTCTTTTCAGAAATAGAAAATTTTCTTTTCATTTCATTATCACCTGTCGAAGGATAACAAAATAGCAGGTGTAAGGCATCCTTCATTTTGGGCTTTCCTCTAGCATTGGATTTCTCCACATCTTTCTTCACTAATTCTAGTTCTTCTTCCAACTTTTGTATTTTCATATCCCTTGATTCAAGTTGGGAATTGAGTTCTTTTCTAAGATTCTTTCCACAACTCATCTCATCTTCCAGTTCATGCTTCAACTTATCAACCATGTCATTTTGCTCCTTCACCTTCAATTTTTCTTGAGCAACAGAATCATAACAACATGCATTCTCTTTTTGTAGCCTTTGATTATTCTGAACTTCTGCAGACAACTATGTTGCTAGATCATAATTTTTTGCTTTCAAATTATGAACTTCATATTACTTCTGATTCTCTACATATTCATTGGCATTTTTTTTCCTTTCATTATAGCCATATTCTGCAGCTCTTCAGAATGTGAATAATTCTTCTCTGTTAGGTCTGTAACTATATCAATAAGCTGTTGATTTAATCCTTTTAGCTTGTTGACCTCAATCTCTAATCCCTTGATCTGGATATCTTTAGATTTGGCTTCTTCAGTGTTTCCAACATCACTTGGAATATTAGGTTCTTCAATATTAAGCTTATACTCACTAACCGATTCTGATTTCTCTTGAGTTGATAACTTGAGTTTCTCAATTTATTCCATCAACTCAGACTTCTCTTCTTCCTGCTGCTGCATATAGAGTTTGGCATCGTGAACAACTTTGTTGGATTTCTTTGTTTTTTCTCTCCAAACGTCTATCTCCTCAAGAGAAGCCTCCAACTCAGCTTGAATATCTATTCTTCCTTCAATTTCTTCTTTTGTTTCAATATCACTCAGATTCTCATGTACTTCACTCATTCCAACATCATGATTGAGTGAATCAGTCTTTTCCCTATCAGATTCATCCATACCTTCCTTCAGTAAGCTGTTTGATTCTTTTAGTCGAATCACACTTTTTTCGAAAACACTTCCACACTGAGGGAATTTACCTGACTTCTGATTCTTCTTTGATGCTTTTCCTTTTCCCATGGCAGATTGAGAGATAAGAGAAAAATGTATCTTCAACCACACATATCAACTACACCAAGTCGAAGCAAACAAATCTGATAAAAGCAACCTGGCTCTGATACCAATTGATAGGGCCAATAGGGGCCTATATACCCTAAGAGGGGGGGTGAATCAGGGTACAGATATTCTTTTCAAACTTCTTCATGCCCCACTGGATCATGACCTCTTTATTACAAGGGTCACTTTGTCTGGACTTGTGTGGTTATTATGATCACTTATTTTCTTCTTTGTCTGATGATGATGCTTCAAATGCAATGCAGGGAAGAAAGAAGGTAGACACAAATATTTTTACATGGTTCACCCCCATTGGGATACGTCCAAGGAGAATACGCCGACATGTTGCCAGTCGTACCAAATTCCACTAATCTTCACTAGCTGTGGATACAAAGTTTGGGCTAGATCACTTCTATGCCCAGGCTCACTGCCTTTACAAATTTAGGGTTAGCTCACTGCTTTCCCAAGGGTCACTCCCTATCTCTCTCTCTCTGGCTCACTGCCGATGGAGAGGATCACCTTCTTCCTCTTCCTAAGCTCACTGCTCTTGGAAGGAATCCACTCACAGTTTATAGACCTGTAGGTCTCTTCATTTGCATGAATGAATGAATCTTTCTCGGTGTGTAGATGCTCTGTTGAAGTAAAACTTTCACCCGTAGATTAATATCTCTTTGCACCGAAGGTATCGGGCAACGTACCAGCTTCCACGCAGTCCGAGAAGCACCGATTGAACAAAACCTTACTTGGAGCGCAAGTCAATCTCGGCGCGCAAGTATCGGCGCGCAAGTCACAATGGGCACGCAAGTCCTCCTCAGACACTTGCGCGACTCAAACTTCCTCAACTCCAAACATGCGTGACTCTCTTCCATTTACTCCCAAACCAGTATTGGCGTGCAACTGCCAAACAACGCGCAACTTCTAACACCGGTGCAAAACTTCTACCATTGGCGCACAACTTCACCTGCGTGACCACACACACCACCTGCGCGACCACCACACCTGCGTGACGGGAGCTCTGATTTCTCAAAGAGTTTAACTCCGGTAGAAAATGAGGAGGGGTGGTCCAGTATTTATAGGAAAATTTACCACCCTACGCGACGGCGCGCAAGTCACCTGCACGACCCACTCTCGGCGCGAAAGTCTTCTCTCCTTTTAGACACTTGCGCGACCAACTCCCAAACTTGCGCGAACCTATTTCCTTAGCCATATTTTGATCTTCTGATCTTGAAAAACATATGGCGCGCAATTTTCATGTACACCAAGTTCACGGTGCACAAGTCCCTTTGCCAAAAACACTTTTCTTCATTTGCAGATTTTCAGGCCCAAAAATTTGGCAAACACTGGAAAAAGGTGCCACCTTGTATATGTTCTTTTGTACCGCCTCCAGATCATCCATTCCTTTTATCGACGTTCTTGAATCAAACATGGATCGTTGACCTAAGCTCTTGATCTCGACATTCCACCATGAAATCCTCTTTGTCAACAAATTTGTATGTCATTGTTTTGCTTTGTCAACAATCAGTACTCAGATGTCCACTTTGTCAACAAACACAATCACCTAAAAAATGCATCAATGATACCTTGAGGGATTTTTTCCCAACAATATCTGAGTTGGATTATACATATATATCTACTAGGAATTCATTATCATTATCATATGTATATCTTTAAAAGTTAGTTCAAAACTTTTTTAATATTTCCTATAATATGGGTTATATTAATATATACCCTTGATTGATATTTTTTGAAAATAATTTATAAGAATATTTCAGTCATTTTCCAAACAAGGTATTTAAGGACCTTTTTGATAAATTAATGTAAGAATGATTATTTTACTTATATGGAAGGTGTGACTATTTTCCAACTTTACAACACCTTAGAAGAATCCCATAAAATATTATAATACTATTTTGAAAATAAATTTTTCCATTTATAATTACGTGACTTTTAAATAATTTCAACATAGAAAGAGATATTTCTCTCAAATAGTTTTAATTTCTTCTATGTCCACATACATTGTGGGATATTACATTTGTTTGTAGTTGAATTATTGTGATACAATATTTCAAATTTTATTTAATTTCTTGGGATATGTATGACTATGGATTTTCTATTTTTATAACATTCATGGTTTATGGTTAAAGTATTAACATTTTGTATGCTATTTTTAATATGAATGTATATGTTATGTTTCAAATATTTCATATGAGGAATGAATTGGACTTTGTAAGTGAAGGGTTCATCCAACTATAGCTCCTCGATGCCTCAGTAGGTCTCATTAGAAGAAATAGTGTCTTCGAACCAGACCTTCAAAAAATATTATTTGTAGTCTTGGAACTAGGACTTGACTATGTGGTTATGATGTCTGGCATTATGCTTTCTATCATTATTAAATTATCAATTGATATTAAATGGGATTATTAGACTAGTACATTGCCCTTGGTAATAAGTAAATGGAATTTTTTTATTTATATTTTGCTAATTATGCCGATGTTTATGTTTAATGTTCCTTTGTATTGATCTTATACACTGCCTTAAATTGTTGTTCTTATTTATGATAGTTTTTGTTATATTGTTATCCTTACTAAGAATATGATCTCACCCCTTTCTTATGTTTTATTTTTCCAGGATGTGAAGAAATATCTTATGATTATCCTGTAGGGATAGGTCAAAGGATATGAGTGTGTTCAATGGGGACACAGTTTTTATTATTATTTCAAGATGTTTTGTAAAAATTATGTATTTATCTAGTACTTTCAAATCTAATAAACTAATCGATATTTCAAGAAATAATCTATTGTGATTGTTCCAAGGTTATGTAATAATTCACAGACTCTAGTTAACTAGGTTCACGGAATAAAATTTGATGTTTACCTATGATTTTTTTCCTTCATAAAATGCTTCCCGCATTATTATGCTAAAGGGGAGGGCGCAGGCCAAGCAGAAAAGGCACTTACCCTATGTTGAACTCGGTTATGTTTGTGTTCTTCATGAGAATCCGAATTATATAGTGGAATGGTAGAACCAATGGACACAAAACATAGGCAATATACCTCGAGGCTCGTAGGCGTGATTGAGAATAAAAACAGACCACTGGAGCTTCATCAGATTCCCATGGAAGCTATGCCGGTGCAGCGGCACCGGTGACTTAGGGAGGTGGCGGCTGGTACCCACCTACTGCAAAGGAATGGCGGCCCATGAAGGCTTCACGAGTGAAAAATGAGCAATTGGCATATGCCAGCCATATTGAAGTGGGGTGGTGCGCCGTGAAGGAAGGAGACGACTTGGAGCTGCGGTGGTGGGTGGACTCGCGCATTTGGGTTTCTTGCAGGACAAGCGTCCCTCTACGAAGGCATGCCGCATAGGAGGGCTATGTTGTTGACCTATGGTAGAGGGTGTAACACCCAAAACATCTACGGTATATTTCCCTTATAATAATGAAATTTCTTTCATTGTACGCACCTTAGAGATTCTAACACACCACGACCAATCAAACTAGTCATTATGAATTGTAATACCCAATTTTTGAAATTTTATAAATTTTAATTTACAAAATTAACTTCATTTTTGATTTTGGAATATCTAAATTATCTTAGGGTGAGTTTTTTTTATTTTTATGAAAACATTCAATTTTTTATGAATTGAAAAAAGAAACAGCGTTATTAGTTAAAACTGACTTTTTATTTAAATAAGTATTTTTTCATTTAAATTTCTTTCAGGTAACAATAGATACGTAATACATATATATGTTCAATTTAAATCATTAATGTCATTTTATCAAAAGTATAGATATATAAAAAAATTATTGAACTTTTTACCATCTTTTACCCATTTCCTAAAAGTATATACAAATTTGTAAAAAATCAAATTTTACTACTTCTATGAGTTGAATTTCAAAACATCAAGACACATAGTTAATATCAGTAAGTAAAATGTGGTTCAATATGAGGAAAATATTTTATGATGAATAGTAACTTTTGACTTTTCTTTACTACCATTAAAAGTAAATAGAGTAATTAAGGGTAAAAATGATATCATAATTACTATAACACAAGTCATAATTCTATACTATAAGTGTAATTCCACCATAAATAACCTTAGGAATAAAATATGATCCTCTTTGATCCACTTGGATTATATTAGGACATTTATTCTTAATTTATTTAAATAAGAGTTAAAAGAGTTAAATTCAATGTTTAATAACTAAATTTTTTTATATTAGGTAACAGATAAGATGAATAAGACTATAAATATTCATTATAAATCTAATAATATTTCATAAATAAAGTTTTTTTATTTATAATTTTGAGACATTAAATAATTTAATTTATTTACATCTCTCTTAATAGGTATATTATATTTTTGATGATTTACATTATTTTAGTTGAATTAATTGAAATTATGATCTTTATGGAAATCCATGAGGTTGAAATTTTGATTGGTATTTTACTTTTCATGGCTATTTATTCTACATGTATTTTTCATAATGATATTTTATATTTTATTCTTATAATTTAATAAAATTTTCAAAAACTTTTATTTTTCAACTCTATAAAACAATATTTTTGGTTTAATTCATAGTTTCTTTTAAAAATATATTTCACACAATATATTTTATAGGAAAAAATACATTATATAATCATTGGGTGTCATATACCCTCCTCTTGATGGTATCTTTATGGAGTGAATATAACCAAAACTAAACCCTCTACCTTGTTGGACCTACTGAAAAACACTTACATTTCCAATCTTAGCCGTATATTCACAATGATATGAAACATTACAAGGTTTAATATAAATTATACATCTCACATCATATACTCAAAAGCTTTTCAATGTTGCTGAAAATATGTTCTCTAATGAAGTTGATACTAATAATATACTATAAAAAATCCATGAACATTTTTATTGAAACTGAGAATGGTCAGGAAGATATATTATCATTGACCACATAACTGAAAAAGTAAATAATATAAGAAAAAAGTCATATATGAATTCACGAGAGGTATTATCCCCTAATAATTGGGATGTGAACTACTAAGGTTGAAAAATTATTGTTCAAAACCTTGACCTCCCTGGTATATAAGATCATCCATTAACAAATATACACCTTATGGATCTATTATGACTCATATATCAAGAGAAACCCAATAGTGAATCCATCCTTTAAATTAGTGAGTCCCTCTTATATACCTATATATATATATTGTAAACATAATTGGGGTAAACACATACTAAATACTATGGAACAATTCATCCTAAAAAATTCATGCTCATTCCTCATTATCTAGAATGTTTTTTTGGGAAAATTAGAAAAGGGCCTTTTTGGAATATCTAGCATCCACATGCTTAGATTTCCCTATTGGGTAGATAGTAACTATGTCCTATTTCCCACCTTCGTCATCAATAAAAAACTTCTATATGAAACAACCTCTGGAAATCATCCCATTATATCACTATATCATAATTCCCCATATAAATAGAATCCACCAATATTAGAGTAACTAAAAATGTGACCCAATCATTAGTTCTAACATGGATAAAATATAAGTAAATAACTATCACTATAAACTATAATTTTCTCATAAACTAATTTGGATCTCCCAACAAACTGGGAACCTAATCCACCCCTAACATGCCCTAAACTGCACTCTCAATCCCCATTGTATGGTAGAAAGATCATTGGAATCATGAAAAATGTTCGAATATTATTTCATCATAAAATATCATGACCATGTTTACATATAAATAGATACTATAGGTATTCCAATATTTTTCAATAGTGGTAAAAAGGCATAAACATAGAAAATAATGTTCCAAAACCCCAAAACAATCTGAGGTATAGATATAAAACTAAATCCAATCTCCATGTGAGATATAGTCACAACTAGTTTCCCACACCCTACTAATAATGAAACCCACCCAACCATTTGACACCATTTAATTACCTACATAAGATGAAATAAGTTCTACATCATCCCAAATATGAAAATTTGGTTATAATATAAGCAAGCCTAGTAGGACCCCACTATGATTTTCATAATATTTATATAGAATGAAATCAAATTATGATAATGTAAATCTACTAATGTATTGGTATACAATTTTTCACAATATGAT
Organism: Viscum album; assembly: GCA_963277665.1. Classification (NCBI taxonomy): domain Eukaryota; kingdom Viridiplantae; phylum Streptophyta; class Magnoliopsida; order Santalales; family Viscaceae; genus Viscum; species Viscum album. The sequence continues at coordinate 249,444,958 of OY728122.1, read as the reverse complement.
ATAAAACATGGTAACCCACCCTTTTAACAAAATGTAAACGTTTTCAAATAAACTAGATTTTAAATCATTTCCAAATAATCATTTTATATAGTAACAATAAGGAAACTATCCTATTTTTAAACAGTTTCTATGTTTATGAGGTTCTGATCATCATTTATGTGATAAATGGACACCTATTTCAAAAATTACCTTAAAAAATAAGCATATTGTGTATGATATCTTCCCCTAATGTGTCTCCCTATAAAAATGTTTTGTCTAATGGATGTAAACATTCCATTAACAAAATGCATACGGGGTAATACGATACTCTGGAGATTGGATCCATAAAAAAAATAAAAAACACACTTAGTATTCCATGTTTTAACAATATAATCATTCAACTGTAATTTCTCATTTAGATAATCACTACGAGATTTCAATCAAACAAAAAATGATTTTAAATTCATTTTCCTTACCATTTCTAAAGTCGAAACCCATTTATATCATTTTTTACAGAACAATCATAATTCATAAATCATTACTATAGAAAACATTGCAAATCCACTGTAGATATAAAACCATAAATCATTACTCAAAACAATTTTCTAAACCATATTAAAATGGGAATTCAAGTATGGATTATAGTGAAAATACATTTCATGAAACCACCAACCTCAAAATATTATAAATATTTAATAATGGAAGATATTAAAAAGATAAGGAGATAGAAGGATAGAAATGTTATGAATAGGGGACGTAGAACCATAATTCCTAATTAGAAACAAAGATCCAATGACTGTTAATGATTTTATTGTGTTATCAGTGGAAATAAAAATACAAACAAAATTAAGAAGGGGATCTAAGATCATATCAATGTTAGGATAACAAAAATTAGTTCATATATTTTATCGACACAATGATCTTCCATGGATTGGACATGCGGGAGTTAGAAATATACAATGATGTAACTTTAGATTGTTTGGATCGTTTTTCGATATTCTGATAAATGAAGAAGATTAAAATAGAGGTTCCACTAGAAATTTTTTAAAAGGTTCATTTGTTATCTTGGATAAAATGGCTTCAAAGACCCCCTAGTGGGTCTTCTCAACTCTATATTTGCTTCATCATCCAGAAATTATTTACCTTACAGACCTCTAGTGGTTTCAAGAGGAATTAATATATCCCACATATTCCACCATCTATGTGGTGGATGGTAATCAATGACATAGTGGTCATTTAAATAATGACTGAAACCGTAGAACATTCACTTGATTCTCAGTAGATGGTCACCGTATATTGGGTGGACCAATTATAGAACTGTTTAGCCAATGATTGTATACCAGTTGGCTAGTGGAGATCACTGGCTAGCCGGTGGACCTCTTATATATCTTCCATCTATTTTCATAGGTCTACACCTATAAAATATCTTAATAGACATAGTCCAAATTGGATAAGGATTTAAATGAACAAAAAAACATAGGAATTGATAGGAATGACGTTAATGTAGACCAGAAATAGTCAATAACGGAAAATAATAGTAGAATTTGATAATTCACTTTATCATATTTCTTTCTTCCACATTAGAGATCTGTTGAAAATGGATTATCCATGAATGAATGAGGCCATTACTCCATCATCATGAACTAAAACTATTGCGTATCATGAGTATCTAATACATATTGGCCAAGAACTCATAATAATGGTATATACCTCCCAAATGGAACTTTTAGATGTGAATATATAATCTTAAATAGTTTTTCAGTCGTTTATATATCTGGATCTAAGTCATCAACTTCCCAATTTAGAAAGTAAGATATTTCATTCTAATTTTTCGGGAGTTTAGACACGTGGAAAACATTATGGATTGGTTAAAATAAATGTGGAAAAGACATGTTCTAAGTAACCATCCCATCTTGTAAAAATTCTTCAAAACATTCCCAGAAATAAAGAAGAAATTGTTTCTATTTTTCCAAGCCATCAATGAAAAAGTTCAGGTGAAACAATCCAGAACAATTAGTAAGAACCAGAAAATAAAATGGATGATGACTATGATCCATATAAGATACACAACAGCTTTTAGAAGTCTATAAATTTTTATGAATCATATAGATATCCATCATTGTTTGTTAAACAATACATTTCTTATAAAAGGAATCATTACTCACCTCTGACCAAAAAAAATGATGAGTCATAGGGATGAGGAAATATATTTTCAAATGTTGTCATCTTTATAAAAGACTCATAGTTTTTATTATATGTGATCTCAAATATACCAAATGATTATAATAAAAACCTACAATGTCTACAAAACATTTATGGAGAAATTTTTTTAATATTTTAATATCACATTCCATTCTCCCATTCACCTAGGGATGATATATTGTGAAAAACATGGCCTGAGAACCCATCATCCCTTGGAGGACCATCCATAATCAAGAAAAAATGAATATATTGGTCTAATTTAATAATAATTGGAGTCCCATGAATCCTCATAATATAATGAATGAATTTCTTACCCAGGTCCCTACAATTAGTGGTTTCAATAATCAGTGTAAAATTCGACGACTTTCATTATCGATCAATAACAACCCAAATGAATTTGTTTTCCATGGAGTCTACAACAAGATAAAAATGGAATCAATTGGTAGTTCATTACATTTACATATTTTCATGGGGATAGGCAGAAGAAAAATAGGTGTCTTTTGGTTCTCAACTATAATATATTCGTTAGTGTAGCAATAAGATACGAATTAACCTAGGTTATATTTCAAACCAGGCCACCAAACCTGACGCTTCATGCCATAATACATATTTTCAGTTATATGATATATAGTTCATAAAGAATTATATAAAACCACGCAATATATTTTATGACATACACAATTAAAATTATACCAGTTCGTAAATTAAAAATAGATTATAAGGAGTGAGGGATCTTTCACATATGGTCTCCATATTATATAACAAATTTATGATATTTTAAAACTAATTACTAATCTACTGATCCTAGAGGATCCTTTCAAGAAGAGGAAGCATCAATTTGACACATTCCATAACACTACAAGACTATTCTCCCAAGACTCCAAAGTGATGTTGATAAATGATTAAAATAAATTTCTATTATTCCTTTTATTATTTCTTATTCTATGAGAGAAACTTCTTATTAAGAGAAACAACAATGTCATTACCAATTCACAGAGTGTCAAAAATGTCAATGTTTAAATACTATATGTATTAAACCCATAATATATATTGAAGAATCAAATTTTTTTAGGTAATATCTACTTATTACTATTATTTTTAGAGTAAAGGATTTATTTATCCCCAAAAAAGAGTTCCTCCATGTGTTAAGGTCTTGAATAACAAAAATAAGTTTTGCACGATGAGTAGTATAATTATTTTTATAAGGTTTAAGAAGACTTGAGATATAATCCACCACATTATATCTTAACATAAGGAAACATTCCAAAAATACACCTGATTAATTATAATAAAACATATTTCCCTTTCTATCCATTGGTAGAGTCATAATAAGTTCGGATATGAAATACCACATCAGTTAATTGTAGGATTCCAAACAGTATGACTCTTAGAAGAAAATAACCCCTTTCAGATTAAGGTATTCCAAGATGATACATTTTTTGATAAATAATTCAGGATCAAAAAATAATATTCTTCCAAACCTGAGAAGAATTAAATATAAAAGATTTTTTTTGGTTTTTCCCAGGACTTGATGACCATAACATTTTTAGGATAAACTGACACTACATGTTTCTAGGTAATGTGTCTTATGAATAGAACTTCTGAGATCCATAATTGTAATTTTCATAAATATTCATAATATTAACCATCCCTGAGGATTCAAAAATAATGCTCTTGTGATGCAAAATATTTGCATTATTCTTCGAGAACATGAAAATTTTACTAATGAATACCTTGAAAAAGTGTGAATATATTTGTGGAATATTGGGTTCATTGGTTCTATGAAGATTTTAGTATTTTTAGTAATGTTAAATGATATAATACGGTAAATTTAATGGAGATTCATACTCCTAAAGGTGGTATTTAGAATATATGAGTCTTTGATACTACTCTAGTAGTACCTAGAACAAAGATAATTTTTTTATAATGAAATTCATCTTTTAAACTAAAAAAATAAATCATTAGTGGGAGGTAATGGATTTTTGTTCTTAATTATTTCCCTAATGATAGTTTTATTATTTAAACATATGCAGAGAGTTTTATAAGAAATTTATATAATAGGAAAAGAGCCGCCTAGGTGGCACCATCAGGCATATGAACCCCCTAACTCTCAAATTTTCCAACTGAATTTTCATCTATTTTAACTCATGTAGATCCTTATGATCTGATGAAATTGATATTTATAACTTCTGAAAAATAATTAAATAAAAAATCCACCTACCTCTCTAAAGGAAAACTAGATAAGTCATCTAGAAACACCTATAAAAATTTATTTACTACCATATGAAGTCACCACTAAAAGATTCCATTTTAAATTCATTCAATAATAATGATATCAACATATCATGTGTTGTAAGGGGAGTCTCGTCCTAACTAGACCATGTGTCCCACTCTCATTAAATAAATATCATTAACAATCTGGGGAAGTAAATGAAAATCATTAATGATAATTGTCAAATAGAGATTTTTGTGAAATCAATAAATACATACCAATTATAAAATCAATTATCTATAATTAATGAAAAATAAAATCCAAAAATTTTTCAATGAATGAAATAAATAAAGGGAATGTGGAATATTAGAAACATGGTTCATTATTATTTCCTAGAGTAGTCACCAACAATATAATTAATGGAATGAGTTATATTCGATGATTTTATGATCAAAAATGTTTTCACTTGCACAATTTTGAGGCATCAGTATCAAATAAATCTGTAAATAAGGTTAAAGAAAAAAACGGTACATCTCAAAATTATATAATTTATATCATCTTCCATTCTAAAATCTTGTACTATATGGGATACATTTATTATGGAGGCTTATGGATGAATCTATTTTATTCATGAAGCATCTGACTAAACCACATATCATGTAGGTGCATATGATCTTATAACAGTACTTGGAAATGATAGAGTCTTATAAAACCGCTGTAACTGACCATGATGTCCACTCAAGTTTCAAATTCTAAATGGTACATAAAAATAATTCTTCTTCTATCATGTAAGTCTAGAATTGTAATAATATAAACCAATAAAAGGTGGATTTTTTACCAAATAATACTTTTATAGAGAAACTATATTCATTACTATATGCAATTCTCTTGTATTCATCATAACCTTATATGAACCACTAAATAGAAAAAAATGCATATTTGGAACCCATTAAGATTGACTTTCTGTCTAGGTCAAACATCACCATCAGTACTAAATCCACCACCTCAATATAGGTTGAATGATTTATCATGAAATAGTATGACAAGATATCATATCTAAGGCCCATATAAAACCCCTAACCATTTATATTTTCAGTTTATATAACCACATGTGAAAATAATTGTGATCTAACTGAAGATATTAAAATATTCCTTCAATACATGATTCTTATTATCACAGGTGAGGAACTAGATGTATTTTGACAAGGACATAGACATAGGGAATAAAATCTCAGTAAAATGGAAATGGAGTATTTTAACTACATACCCACATACTTCTTTTAAAAAATTTCTGAAAACCAACAGCTCTTACTCTGACAATAAATTTTGAAGGTCAAACACCATTCCACGATGGAATTTTGGGCCTCTATGAATTAAATTAACCATTTGATGCATCCCAACCAATACCAATCACCATAGGATCATTAATCACCATTAATTTTATTGGTTTCTAATAATTAAACTCTACATGTCGATTATTATACTTATTCCATGAGGTTATGCATATCTACACTAATTAGGGGAAGGTGTCTCACCTTCACACATAGACCAGACATTAGGGAAAACTACATCAATGATATTAAGATTAACAAGAGGGTTATAACCCTCCAGAGGATTTAGTCAAAGTATTTGGGAGGGAATAGTAATTGACACCATTAGTCAAATAGATAAAACAACATCATACCCGAGAAATAGTTCCTAATTTAAATATTTTTGTATTCATTTATACATATAAAATTATTATTGTGTTTAAATCAATCACTAAACCAAATAACTAATTTCTAGACCAGAAATGGTAACATAATCCTCATCTATATGTGAACTATATGTAAACACACTCAGACCTACTCCATAAGTCCCAACAATTCAATATCTCACATACCATGAAATCTCAATAATTATACCAACAATAAAATTTGAAACCCATCATTTAATAAAAATTTGGCATGAACCAACTTAGATAATCAAGATTAACTATACTCATGATCCCAATCTAGAACGATAAAAATAGAATTTCATATCCCCACGATTTGGTGACAAGATCGTGGGAATCCAAAATCACTTTTGGGAATTATTTCTAAACAAAATATTATTATTAGGATGGAATAAGAAAAGAGATATTCAACACAATTTAAGATTGGAAAAAAGATGTAAACATGTATAATATAGGGTAAAAAACATAAAATGATTGGAAGTGAAAAAATATAGTGAATATCCACCTCTATATGACATATCACACCCACCAAACTCCCCAATCCTAATAACAAATAAACTCATCATAAAATTATTGTGCATCGACCTTACCTACATCAGATAATATAAGGTATATATTCCCCCAATGGTGTATTTATGATGGGGAAAAATATAGGACCCCCTTAAGTGATTCATAAGTAATTTTTGAATATAAATTAATTGTTCCCAAAGAAATTAATACATGGAATGTGAAATATTTTTTCATTGTTTGATATTAAAAAATTGAATCCATACTTTTAAAAAAATTTATAAACGTTCCCATATAAACCCTTTTTTATTGAATTTCCATGTTAACCTTCCAAATAGGGATAACGTATAAATTATCCCATGGTTAAACCTTGATTGGGATAACAACCATACCATCATGTAGACGTTGACTAAATTCAACATGTTGTGAAAAGTACCTTTGAACAACTATCCTTGGAGGTAAAATTACACTTGAGAGATTACATCCTTCATGAAACATGTTTTCCATATGGTTTCACATTACCCTTGAAAACCATACTATATGGAAAGAATCCACTCTTAAGAGTGTCCCCATAATATAATAATAATCTCATTGGGATTACCATGTTTTCAAAATACAATCATTCATAGGGAATTCTACATATTGATAATTACTCAACCATATCAACTGTACAAAACTATCATTGAATTATATTTTTCTTACACTTTCACATAGGGGAATATATTGCATCATGTCCTTATCAATACCACCAAATTTAAAATATCCTAAATTCAAAAATCATTCCAAAATTATTGCTATGAAAATCCCAAAAATCATTCATTAAAACCATTATATGAACTGAATTCAAATGTCCAATTAGGCAGGATTTATAGAGAAAATATATTTCTTAAAGACACTAAGTTCGAATTCATAGAATTTATATTAGAAAAATATATCCACAAAATGGGATCGTAAAATGAACCAATAGTAAATATAGGGATCCATAGAACCCAAATTCTCAATTAAGAACCTACATGTAACAAATATTGATGATTTTTCATGCTGATCCATATCATCAAATAAGTTGAACAATGAGAATATTATGATATAGGTCCATATAATAGTTATAAATTCAAAACAAATGACCATGACCTTGATAAATAATTTTCTTTAATAGGGATTCAGTTTGGGAGAGTCAATAAAATCAAAAGTGGGATTTTGGGTTCTTCTTTGTTTATAATTTTCGTGGGGAGGGAAGGAATAAAACTAGGATTATCGAAAAACATTTAATAAAAAATAGTTACCTTTTTCATCCAAATCGTCGTCACTGGCATCTTAATGGATCCCATTATCTAGAAAATTGCTTCCCTAGAAAGGTAATTTGGACTATATAATGAGATGGTGGTGACCATCCAAGGTATTAGGTGTAGGATGAATGACAACAACCCATTGTTTCCATCAGTGGTCTAATGTAATGTCACCACTGGGTTAATAGTTTGAAGAAAAATTCTTTTAAACATATAACATCCATTTGATGGATGGTGTCCCTAACATGAAATCTTGTTTTTAGCTCATATAAATTTCCAAGAAACAAGATTATGACCACAATTACATCATCTCTCAAAAACACCCTTAACACTCAATAAAAAAATAAAATAAGTCGAATTAATCAGTAAGTGACGATAGAAGAATGTAATCATCACAAATATATGGTTATACATAAAATCATCAATGATTTGTGTCATACTTTATCTCCAAATATAGGAATCATCCCTCATACATTTCTAAACAGTAACATTGGAACACATGCAACGTCCTCCTAAAATATTCATCCTTCTCATCAAGGTTAAACCGCTATTAGTCAATTGGATCATCCTTCCAAACCATTTTGATCTGAAACTTGCTCAAATGAAGTCCATCGTCCATATTATCAATCAATAAATGATAATTATGAGCCCAATGGTGTGTAATTTTCTATGGATCACATAATTGAAATCATTTTATTTCAATCAATCATCCCAATTCAAGCACAAGAACATCCCACCACGATGTATCCACCTCTTTAAGGTCCCTACCCAACAATCAAAATTACCTCCCCTGGGGTGTTCAGAGAGATTATGGTTTTTATATTTTATCATCTAAGGTACTAATAAACTATTTCCTAGTTGGTCTTCCTTTCTACTTCCCACAATTATTTAGGACCATACAGTTTAAACTTTAAATCCCTGAAATCAAGACTATATCATAAAATATATATGAATACTAACCCTTATTCAAATACTTAATACAGAATTTTTCAGGACCAACCCACAATGGAATCCTCATATATTATTATATTTACGATGATAGTGATCCCTGAAGCCCACCCCGAATTTGACATATTTTTGTGAGTATCATTGAGGGTTCAGAACACACGTATTGGTGGAATAACCATCGTAATAAAAAGAAAATAAAAGTAAACAAACATTAAATTCCAAAATATAAAATAAAAAAACAGCCAATTAAAAATGTTAATTTAATTCCAATAGAAGTTTTTAAAATGAAATACCAAATTAAAACATTTAATGTAATGGATAATATAGCAGGTCTAATCCCCAAGAATGTAATTTATATCTCAATAACGAAATAAATCATAAAGACCTTTAATATGTGTGTGTGTGTGTGAGGTTATATTCAATATTATCCTCATCATGTCCTCATATAAAAATTTGGAAAAAGGAGACAGATGCATTGGTGAAGAAATAATAGAACCAACAGTCACATATATTCAATCAACTATCACCCAACCACTCTAAGGATGACACACCTAATATATAATATTGTTATTATAAAAAAATATCTAAAGAATATACTTAAGTGGTACCATCTAACCACCTCCCCAAATTTATTTTATTTCTCACAACCTAATGAAAAATATCATGTTCTTATCGTATATTAATGTGAAATCAGAAAATATATCCTATATCAATACCATATACCACATTCTATAATCACATAATTATCATTACATATACATCACTAAAAGCATCAAAAAACTAAAACAACATAAACAAAATTACCAAACCAAAATTTGTCATCATAAAGACATCACATATCCATTATAGTTTGGTATCATGAACATAAAAAAATCAACCTCAAACCATCCTCCTACCATTTATTACTCCACCCTGTATTATCATCTGAATCATATAACCATGTTATCTAAATTATTCAAAACTTCTAACAGAAATACAATATTGGTAATATGATTGAACCAAAATTAATCCATCATAGAAAAAAATACACATGGAAGGGAGAGATTACGAGAGAGAGTAACTATCCATTTGTTCCCTCTCTGACCCAGTTGTTTGGGGGAAAAACTAAAAAATATTTGGGTTTCCGTATAGTGATTCAACTTGAATGGGGTGTGTATGAAATAGCAAGGAAATATATACCTCACACACCAACTTATATATATATATTTATATATATATGTCATAGACACACAATGACTAGCCAAAAGGTTCACACCAAAAAAGAACCACTATGTCCCATTACCTTCACCTCACAATTACAACCATTCTATAGCATCCACATCATTAATAATATAATAATCCCCAAATTTCATATAAAATTTCTATATAAATATTCAAAATTTTCCTTTTATTAATTAATATCCAATTTAATACATACTAATTTACTAGTTAGATTATATTCATCATTTAATTCATTTCCATTTTAATGGAAACAATCCCCTAGAAATCAACAATGATGAACCCTGTAATAACCAATTCATTTTAGTCTTTAATGATTTATTAAATACATTAATTTATTAAGTTACACACCACACCCATTTCCATATTAAATATTACCAACCAGATTCCTTTCCATTTAATATGTATGACCAAACCGCATAGAAAAAAAACAAACCACCACACAAAACACCACACCCTATATTCCAACAACCTCCAAAACTACCAAAAAACCATTTCCTTTCCACACCGCCATCTATGAAATATAATAACCCATCCAAAATTCCAAAACAATTTAGTGTCCATTCACCGCATCCCTATCTACATCCAAAATATATCATTCCCACCATTGAAAAAATATAGCATATATTAAATAATACATGACAACAACCAATACCCACCACCATAACCCCAAACTGAGATCAAACAAACAAAAATAAATGCCACAAAATCGCAAACAGAAAACCAAAAAATGTAACATTGTAATCAATTAACTTTTATTAATATTTTTATTAAAATTATTCAAAGGATATATAAACATCATAATCCACTTTATATATTTATAAAGAAATTTTATTATTTCTATATTTGAGAACATAACATCGTAATAGGTGTTATCATAAAATCATGTTGATAGAAGTAAAACACCCATAATTACATCAAAAAAATATAGAAATATGTTAAAAATAAATAAAACATGAGAAATTTTATACAATCAAATAACAAATGAAAATGACCACATTTCCTTAAATTTTGGTTATCCCACACTTTATCATAATTAGGTTTCTCTACACCATCAACTAAAAGGAGAAAAACCAATTTAAATCAATAATTATAAAAAAATAAAAATGAATAAATCTTTAATCACTTATATAAAATAATGATTCAATAATCGCTGGAGGAGAACAAGGGGAGAAATATGATCACACAACTGAATCCCCATAAGGAACACTTAACCATTATATGACATCAGCCCATGAAAGATAGAACTTAAGTATAAAAAATTGAATCAAAAATTGTTTCATAGCCTCTTGAAGATGACGTATATGGGAAAACGTAAGATAAGGAATGATAAACTCACCTTATATGTATGATTATTCATCTACAATATCAATGATTAAAAATATCCAAAAGTGGGATAAAAATATATGAAGGTGAACCAATGATCTCTTTGGGTTCAAAGAGAAATGTTGAATACTGAAATAATTGAGTTGGGATTATTAATTATTATATACCTTAGATGTTACAGAGTTATGGTAGGACATGATTTTGTAATACCATGATACGTATAAATCAAAAAAATTACCATTAATCATTCTATAGTCAACCTATCTACATCATTTTTAAATAATTATCCACTATCTTAATCTTATATAATGAGGGAAGTTTCACAACACAAAAAATGTGATAATTTCATGTACATGATTGCCCAAAACTAGGACATGACATAACAAAATCACAATAGCAAGACAATTAAAAAAAATATGAACAATGAAATAAACCATCCCAGTTGTCACATCATGAAATCTATGTCCACACCCTGATTTGAACTCATGTAATACAAAAAACCTCTTGAATGATTTTGTTAATGAAATAAACCCTTCACTCTATGACTATAATTAGTAAATGGAAATAAATAATAAATAATATTATATATTTTATTATTTATTATAAATGTTGAATGATTTCAACATCTACAAAAAATATTATAACATTCTTCACACTGTAATCTTGTGAAGTCATTCTAGGACTTGACTTCCAACCCAAAACAACATGGATCCTAAAAATCGTGTCTAAATCCATCATGTTCTCCCACTTTTCCTCATAGAATGACACCAAAACCATTTTCTAACATAAAACATTAGAAAATAACACTCTTGAGTTTGGAACTTCTCCTTCCTTCTAGTCATCCCTTTATTCCATGACACCCATTGTCACGACCCGTCCTCGGGGCCCGTGCCGTGACTACCCCAAGCCAGCCTTCCATAGCCCAGGGGCTAGAGACTAGCACCAAGGCATAAATCCCGGTAAAAAGGGAAGGCATTGCCCTTGTAAAGTAAACAAGCACCATAGAGTAAGCAAGCATAAAAGTAAACACGATGTAAAAGCGGGTACAATAGTAAGTGCGAAAAGTAAAGGGGGCCGGAAATACAAGCCCAACTGAAAGTAAAGTACAACTCGAAAGGGAAAACAAAAACTGAAAGGTAAAGCCGCAACGACGAGCTGTCCACTGGGAATTCCACCTGAAGGGTGGGTACAGAAAGCCTCCACTGCTCCTCGGTCCAGCCTACTGCTCCGAGTACGTCCCTCCCAGTGGTCCACCTCCAGGTACCGTCCTGCTCCGCAAGCCTCCACCACGATCAGTGATGTCTGTTGTTTGAAACCAACACAACGTAGTGCGGGCATAGCCCGTGCAGGGGTGAGTATAAGCTACTCAGTACGGACCCCAAGACCCCCAAATATCTCCCAAAATCCACAAAAAATAAACCACAAAGGAAAGATACAATCATGAAGTAACAACCGACACTACTTAGGTATATTCCCATACATATACCTAATTCATCAATTCCAATACGCTCCAACCTCCGAGCCCAAGTATAACCCAGTCCACACAGTAAGAAAAATGTAATCCACACAGGAAAGAACAACTCAATACACATAGGAAAGCAAAATGTAAATCCACACAGGATAGCACAACACAGTCCACACAGGAAAGTAAAACAGGATTTAGCTCACACAAGTATACTTCTTCGAAAGACGATAGAGATGATCACTGATCCATCTAAGTCGTCGGACCCACAAAGGATCGATAGGTACTAACCCCCGCAATGACCCACACAGGATCTGTAAGCGCTGGCACACACAGAACCGCTGAGCGCTGACCCACACAAGATCAGACCCACACTGGATCGGTAGCACTTATCCACACAGGACCGCTGAGTGCTGTAGTCATCGTCGTCGAATCCACTGAGAATATCTGTACAGTTGTCGTCGCAGTCACAGTAGTAGTCGCAGCCAGCACTAGGGTACCCGCACAAAGCAAGCTCGTTCGGGAGGGTCCTCTCCACAAGCCGAGAGATAGATACATCAACTGACACATAATCTAGAGTTGATGTATCCAAAAGTTCGGTATCGTCAACCAGAACTCAACGTTGTAGACGACGCGTCAATCAGACACCCGGTTTGAGAGTTATTGGCCTTTTCGTCCTAGGGGCCCGATTGGTTTTTAAGGCAAAACCAACCCGACCGTACTCCACCTGCGTCCAAACCTCGGGCAGAGTAAGCCAAAATATCTGTCTCACTAAGAGAAAACCAAAAAAGTTGACGGCACATCATTCAGACGTCCGGAGTTTATGATTTGAGCGTTTCCGCCCCGAGGGCCCGGTTGGTTTCGTGTACGAACCAACCCGGCTGAACTCATAGTATTCCGAAACATTGAGTGTGATATACCAAAACGACCGTCTCGATTAAAGGACCACATCTAAACTGACAGTGCATCGATCGGAGGTCAGTAACCCATGTTATGGGAAAAATACCGAAGACTGTCCGAAAACGGGGGTTTCGGGCACGGACCGACCTGGCCCAGACCCCCCAGTCGGCCTGAACCGGGTTGACCCGCCCCGGGTCCGGGTCGGCCCGATGGGGACTGGCCCGTCCGGCGCGGCCCGGCCCAACTCGGCCTAGGCGCGGCCCGGCTAGGCGGACCGGCCAGGCGGTCGGCCCGGCCTGGGCACAGCGCGCCCAGTGCGCTGGCCAGCTCAGCCTTTGGCCGAGCCGTTGGCAAAGGGGGGGGGGGGGGCTGCCCCCTCCCCCCCCGTGTAACCGCGACCCCCCACAATTAAGGGTGTCGTTTTTGTAGGCCGGCCTGGGGAATTAATTCCCCCCAGCTCCCCTTTTCCCGGCCCGCCCGCACGGGTCGGCTGGTTCTGCCGACAAGGACCGGCGACGGCCAGTCCTTCCTACATCGCTGACACCGGCGGCCCGGAACCGACCGCCGGTCACCCTGCTCCGCCGCGGCCCAGAACCAGCCACGACATGATTAGTCCAGCACAGTGCGATGGCACCGCGCCCTTCTGCCGTAGCCCCGCTCTGGCCACGGTGTCTTCGGTTTTCTTCGACGCGGCGCGACGACGTCACGTCCTTGTTCAACTTCACGGCGTGTCGCGACGGCGCCGCGAATTACTTGTCGTGCGATTCCAGCATGGTGCGACGACACCACACCATTCCGTCCAAACCACAAAGTATCAAACAAGGATAATGAGGAGGTTCAGCTGTGTTTGTGCGGTATGACCCCCTCTCGTTAAACGATAACATTTAGTCGTATATCCATGAAGAACGACAAATTATTATCATGAACGGAAAATAATTAAATAAAATAAATCCCCTACCTTGATTAAAGAGATGACGAACGTCGGAGTCGCGAAGCGAGGATTCGAAGACGTTGACGGAGATTTTGTCACGTAAAACCGTCGCAAAAGAGACGTCGTGGAAGAAGAATGTCGTGGAAGAAGACGTCGCGTCGCGAGTCGGTGTCACGGAAGACGGTCGCCAAGGGCTCGGTGTTCCACGTCAGAGATCGTTCGTTCTTCATGTTATTTTTCATGAAGAAGACGTTCTTCCCAAAATCTCTCAACGAAAAAACTCTAACAACATAATAAAATAAGCTCCTTTCTTATTTTATTAACACAACAAGCCTTTTGAAATTCAAGAGTATGAATTTCAAAAACTTACATTTAATTCATCACATTAACTCCATAAGTTATTAAACTTAATTTAACAAAATTTAAAAGGGAGTTGAGGGGGTTTAGAAGATATTAAGGGGTGGGGTTCGTGTGGGCCCCACCACCCTCATAATCTCCCAATGGAGGTTGGGTAGTTACCCAACTTCCATTCTAAGGATTATACACATAGAGTAAAAATAAAAATTGTAGAATAATTATAAAATAAACTTCCACAATTTTTATCGTCAACTCTCGTGAAAACACAACTCTGGAACAGGTGTTCCTGAGCAATTACCAGCGCTGTTGTTCCATCGGTGCCCTCGAAATTCGATTCCGAGCACCGGTTCAAAATATAGGAATTCCCGCTCGTTCGTTCACTGAACGTACCCAAACTAAATTTCAGATATAAATTCCTGGCACACCGGGTCTCGGAATCAAGTGCCGTATGAAACTGTGTTCTTGTAAAATCTCAAAGAAAATTAATAAAAAAATTTCCTTGATTTTTACGGGTCTTTATATTACTCCCACCTCAAGGCTTTACATCCCCGTAAAGATACATCGAACACTAGAGAAACAAAATGAGGGTATTGAGCACACATCTGAGCCTCCCACTCCCAAGGGCTCTCCTGGAGGTTCTCGTGCTTCCATCTGATGCACATTAGAGGAATCGACCGTCCACGAAGGACCTGCTCCTCTCGATCCCCGATCCCCACTGGGACCTCTGCAAAAGTCTCTCCATCATCAACATCTAGATCCCCATGGTCAATGATGTGCGTCGCGTCGTGCACGTATCTCCTTAGCTGAGATACATGGAAGACGTCGTGCACCCGGTGCAACTGAGGTGGTAGAGCCAGATGATAAGCCATCTCACCAATCCTGCTGAGGACCTGGAATGGTCCGATGAAGCATGGAGACTACTTTCCGCCTCAGCCAAATCTCCGTAATCCACGTTGAGGTGTGACATGCAAGAAGACGTGGTCGCCATCCTCGAACTCTAGTGGCCTCCGCCTCCTGTCAGCATATGACTTCTGCCGGCTCTGAGCTGTCCTCATCTGCTCCTGGATGACCTGGACCTTTTCTGTTGTGGCCTGGTCCATCTCCAGTCCCACAAGTGCTGATGCCCTAGGGTCTGTCCAGCACAAAGGAGATCTACATGGTCGGACGTACAACGCCTCATATGGTGCCATATCAATGGTGGAGTGGTAGCTATTGTTGTACGCGAACTCCACCAAGGGTAGGTGGTCCTCCCAGCTACGACTAAAGTCGAGGACACATGCATGAAGCATGTCCTCGAGAGTCTGAATAGTCCCCTCTGTCTAACCATCTGTCTGAGGGTGAAAGGCTGTTCTCAGATGTAGCTGCATCCCGAACGCCTCCTACATCCCCTTCCAATGCCAGGATGTAAAGCGAGCATCTCGATCGGTGATGATAGATGATGGAAAACCATGAAGCCATACAATATCCTGAATGTAATTTCGTCCCAAGCTCTCCACTGAGCCCTGCTCTCTGATGGGTAAGAAGTGATCCGACTTGGTTAGTCGGTCGACAATCACCTAGATGAATCGTGACCTCTGGATGTGAGTGGATATCCAGTCATGAAGTCCATAGATATCCCATATCACTTCCACTAAGGGACCTCTATGGGATGTTCCAAGCCTACTGGTACCTGGTGCTCAGCCTTCACCTGCTGGCAAGTGAGGGATCGAGAAATGAACTCCGCCACAGCCTTCTTCATGCCCGGCCACCAGTGCTGTCGTCTGAGATCCTGGTACTTCTTCGCCACTCCAGGATGTCCCACCAAAGGAGAAGTGTGAAACTCTCTCATCACCTCCTCCTGTAAAGCCACTGGTACCAAGGTACGTCCTCTGAAAAGGATTTCATACTCTTCTCCAAAGGAGAAACCATCAGGTTCCTGTCCTGAGGATATTTGTGCACGCCGCATCTCATAGTCAGTGTCCCCACGCTGTGCCTCTCTGACCTGCTGTAGTAGTGGAGGAGTGACTGTGAGAAACTGAAGGAAGGCTGCTCCATCTCTATCCACGAAGGTTATCTGAAAAGAGGCTAGCTTCTCTGTCACCTTCTCAAGTAGCTGAATGCCCATCCTCCTACTGAGAGCATCAGCTACCACATTCCCCTTCCCAGGAGTATATAATATCTCAAAGTCATAGTCTTGGAGGTACTCAAGCCATCACCGCTGTCTCAGATTCAAGTCCTTCTAAGAGAAGATGTACCTGTGACTCTGATGGTCAGAAAAGACT
The DNA here is from genome assembly GCA_963277665.1 of Viscum album. Classification (NCBI taxonomy): domain Eukaryota; kingdom Viridiplantae; phylum Streptophyta; class Magnoliopsida; order Santalales; family Viscaceae; genus Viscum; species Viscum album. The sequence continues at coordinate 249,427,655 of OY728122.1, read as the reverse complement.
GTAAAGCGCTCGCCCATCAGGTAGTTTCACCATGTCATCAGATCGAAGACCACTGCTTCTAACTCCAGGTCTTGGGTAGCATAGTTCTTCTCATGCAGCCTCAACTGACGTGATCCATAGGCGATCACAGCTCGCTCCTGCATCAAGACACATCCGAGTCCGTTCCCTGATACATCGTAGTAGACTACGTACCCTACTCCCTCCTCTAGAAACCTCATGATAGGGGCACTAGTCAATCTCTGTCTCAGCTCCTGGAAGCTCTGCTGACATCTGTCTGACCACACAAAGGGTTTCCCCTTCCTCCTTAACGTTCTGAAAAGCTGCAAAGTTTTCTCCTTTACCGAAAAGGGAAATCCGGTCTCATGCCCTGGATTAACCGCATTCCTTTCCCAATACAGTCAATCCCGTCATGATTTGTTAATTCATGGCATGGATGAAGTCGTAAGGCCTCAACGCTGCTACCAAGAGATCCAAATGTTACTCTCGCCTCCAAGGGTTGAGTCACACTGTCTGCATCAGTGTGTGGTCACTGGGTCTCCTCTAGTAAGAATCTCGCAAGTGAGGGTCAAGTCAATAGTTTTTAACCGGCACCTCTTAGTATTAACAACAATAGACAAGAAAGAAAATGTCACTATTGCAAGCGTATTTTATTACTTCAACTCAAAGTACAAGGACACAAGGCAACACAAACTACGAAGCTAGAGGCCTTATGGGCAAAGGCCTTTATGCCTGGAGCTAGTCCCGTACTAGTCCACCCGCTTCCGGGGCTCCTTGATTGTATGCTTCAGCTGCCTGAAGCTGTTCTCTTCCTTGAGGTCGGGGTGGACCTCGTGGTGGTGGTGGTGGTGGTGGTAGAGCCTCAAAGCGTCTCCCACCACCTGTTGATCGGCCTGCTCCTCTGCCTCGTCCGCCTGCTCCCTGCGGACCGCCATGGTCGAACCTCTGCCTCTGCCTAGGTGGTTCCTCAACCGTCTTCTGCTCCTCTGCATGGAGGGTCTGGCATCCACGAGCCATGTGGCCCTACCCGCCGCATGCATAACACTCTCTTCCACTCGTAAGACTGGTTCTGCTGCTTGTTCCCCGCACCTCCGAGCCAGTATACTGTGTTCGTCCGCCAATTGGCATGGCCTGCTTGGACCTCTGTGACCCCTGTCTGCTGCTAGTTGTAGAAGACTCCACCACATGTCGCCCTGCGCTGGGTCTCGGCGCTGGTGTAGACTCAGCAAGAAAGCACTCGATCAAAAGGGATCGCTCCACTACTCCTGTATGAGTCAGAATGCTGAGGGAGATCAGCGAATCCCAGATCTCATGTCTCAATCCCTGCTCAAAGGTCCGGGACCGGAAGAATGTGTCTCGTACCATGTCGGTCGAGTAGCGCGAGAGATCTGTAAATCTTGTCGAGTACTAGGCGACCGTCAAGATGCCCTGCCACAGCTGAAGAAGCTCCTGGATGCGCACCGCACGAAGGGTGGCCGGGACGAACTCTGAGTGAAAGAGTCCTTCAATGTATGTCCAGAGGAGAGATGCCTCATCGTGCACCTAGAGCATCAAGCTCCACCATCTGTCTGCTGCTGCGTGCAGTAGGCTCGCTGGGAGGATCACCATGAGGTCTGCTGGTGTCCTCACTAACCCGAAAACTCTCACCACTGCCTCCAGCCAGTCCTCGGCTGCCTGGGGGTCCGTCTCCCCGCGGAACCTGGGCGGTCACTGGCGCTGGAACTCATGCAGTGCACTGAGGCGACGTGCATCGTCAGCGGCTGGTGCTAGAAGCATCGTTGGCTCGGCGGGTAGAGCTACCGTTGGTGCCACTGCTGACAAAGGGCCCTGCACCGAGGCCTCGTCTCTTGGTGGGATATCGTCACGCTCGACTCTCGGAACCCTAGCTGGCTGCCGTCGTGGGGCCATCCTGAAAAGGAAACAGGTGTCCCACGGTCAGAATAGTATACCTGGTGAGCTGATACAAAGTAATCACAAGGAAAACTTGAAACACACATGCAATCAATGTTTTCGTGCATTATGTCGGAAATCAGAAGTCAGGGTCCTGGTGTACGGATACGTCGGCCGCCGCACCAACACTGGACTCGCTGGACTGATAACCACACCCAATATGCTAAACATTATTGCTTCACATAGAAAAGATCAGAGTTTGTGGTAGAACCGAACCTCCCTCTGATACCAATTTGTCACAACCCGTCCTCAGGGCCCGTGCCTTGACTACCCTAAGCCCGCCTTCCATAGGCCAGGGGCTAGCAACTAGCACCAAGGCGTAAATCCCGGTAAAAAGGGAAGGCATTGCCATTGTAAAGTAAACAAGCACCACAGAGTAAGCAAGCGGAAAAGTAAACACTAAGTAAAAGCTGGTACATGAGTAAGTGCGGAAAAGTAAAGGGGGACGAAAATACAAGCCCAACTGAAAGTAAAGTATAACTCGAAAGGGAAAACAACAACTGAAAGGTAAATCCGCAACGACGAGCATTCCACTGGGAATTACACCTGAAGGGTGGGTACAGAAATCCTCCACTGCTCCTCGGTCCATCCTACCGCTCCGAGTACATCCCGCCCAGTGGTCCACCTCCAGGTACCGTCCTGCTCCGCAAGCCTCCACCACGATCAGCGCTGTCCGTCGTCTACAACCAACACAACGTAGTTCGGGCATAGCCCGTGAAGGGGTGAGTATAAGCTACTCAGTAAGGACCCCAAGACCCCCGAAGATCTCCCAATATCCACAAAGGATAAACCATAAAGGAAAGATAAAATAACAAATAACAACCGACACTACATAGGTATATGGTCGTACATATACCTATGTCATCAATTCCAATACTCTGCAACCTCCGAGCCCAAGTACAACCCAGTCCACACAGTAAAGAAAACGTATTCCACACAGGAAGCAAAACATAATCCACACAGGAAAGAACAACTCAATCCACATAGGAAAGCAAAACGTAAATCCACACAGGATAGCACGACACAGTCTACATAGTAAAGTAAAACAGGATTCAGCTCACACAGGTATCCTTCTTCGAAAGACGATAGAGATGATCACTGATCTATCTAAGTCATCGGACCCACAGAGGATCAATAGGTACTAACCCCCGCAATGACCCACACAGGATCAGATCCACACAGGATCTGTAGGTGCTGGCTCACACAGAACCGCTGAGCACTGACCCATATAGGATCGGACCCACACATGATCGGTAGCACTGATCCACACAGGATCGCTGAGTGCTGTAGTCGTCTTCGTCGAATCCTCTGAGGATCTATGCATAGTCGTCGTCACAGTCTTAGTAGTAGTCGCAGCTAGCACTAGGGTTCCCGCACACAACAAGCTCGTTCGGGAGGGTCCACTCCACGAGCTGAGAGACTGATATATCAACTGACACATATTCCAGAGTTGATATATCCAAAAGTTCTGTATCGTCAACAGGAACTCAACGTCGCAGACGGAGCGTCAATCAGACGCCCGGTTTGAGAGTTATTGGTTTTTTCGTCCCAGGGGCCCGGTTGGTTTTTAAGGAAAAACCAACCCGACTATACTCCACATGTGTCCAAACCCTGAGCGTAGTAATCCAAAAGATCTGTCTCACTAATAGGAAACCAACAAAGTCGACAGCACATCATTCGGACGTCCGGAGCTTATGATATGAGCATTTCCACTCTGAGGGCTCGGTTGGTTTCGTGTACGAACCAACCCGGCCGAACTCAAAGTATTCCGAAATTTTGAGTGCGATATACTGAAATGACCGTCTCGATTCAAGGATCGCATCACAACTAATGGTGCATCGATCTAAGGTTTGTATCCCATGTTATGGGCCCGGCCGGACTCGGCCTGGGCGTGGCCCGGCCTGGGCACAGCACGCCCAGCGCGCTGGCCAGCTCAGCCTTTGGCCGAGCCGTTGGCAGGGGGGGGGCGCCTGCCCCCTGGTGTAACCATGCCCCCCCACCAATTAAGGTGCCGTTTTTGTAGGCCGGCCGGGGGAATTAATTCCCCCGGCTCCCCTTTGTCCGGCCGGCCCGTACTGGCCGGCCGGTTATACCGACAAGGACCGGCGACGGCCTGTCCTTCCTCCCTCGCCGACACCGGCGGCCCAGAACCGTCCGCCGGTCACCCTGATCCGCCGTGGCCTGGAACCGGCCACGACTTGACTCATCCGGCGCGGTGCGACGGCACCACGCCCTTCCATCGCGGCCACGCTCCCGCCGTGGCGTCTTCGGTTTTCTTCGACGCGGCGCGACGACGTCGCGTCCTTGTTCAAATTCATGGCGCGGCGCGGCGGCTCCGCGAATTACTTTCCGTGCGATTCCCATGTGGTGAGACGACACTACTCCATTCCGTCCAAACCACAAAGTGTCAAACAAGGATAAAGAGCATGGTCGGTCGTGTTTGTGCGGTCTGGCCCCCTCTCGTTAAACGATAACATTTAGTCGTATATCCACGAAGAACGACAAACTAGAATAATGAATGGAAAATAATTAAATAAAATAAATCCCCTGCCTTGATAAAAGAGATGACGAACGTCGGTGTCGCGAAGCGAGGATTCGAAGACGTTAAAGGAGATTTTATTGTGGAAAACCGTCACGGATGAGACATCGTGGAAGAAGAACGTCGTGGAAGAAGACGTCTCGTCGCGAGTTGGTGTTGCGGAAGACGGTCGTCGTGGGCTCGACGTTCCACGTCGAAGATCGTTCGTTCTTCGTGTTATTCATCAAGAAGAATATGTTCTTCCGAAAATCTCTCAACGACAAAACTCTAACAACAAAATAAAATAAGCTCCTTTCTTATTTTATTAAAACAACAAGCCTTTTGAAATTCAAGAGTTTGAATTTCAAAAACTTACATTTAATTCACCACATTAACTCTATAGGTTATTAAACTTATGTTAACAAAATTTAAAAGGGAGTTGAGGGGGTTTAGAGGATATGATGGGGTGGGGTTCTTGTGGGCCCCACCACCCTCATAACCTCCCAAGGGAGGTTGGGTAGTTACCCAACTTCCATTCCAAGGATTATACACTTAGAATAAAAATAAAAATTGTAGAATAATTATACAATAAACATCCACAATTTTTATCATCAACTCTCGTGAAAATGAAACTCCAGAAAATGTGTTCCTAAGAAATTACCGGCACTTAGATTCCATCGGTGCCCTCAGAATTCGATTCCGATCACCGGTTAAAAAGATAAGAATTCCTGCTCGTTTGTTCACTGAACGTACCCGAGCTAAACTTCAGGTAGAAATTCCGGGCACACCGGGCCTCGGAATCAAGTTCAGTCTGAAATGGAGTTCTTGTAAAATCCCAATGAAAATTAAGAAAAAAATTCACTTGAATTTTATGGGTCTTTATATTAATGCAAAGACCCATAAAATTCAAGGGAAATTTTTTCTTAATTTTCTTTGAAATTTTACAAGAACGCGGTTTCAGAAGGCACTTAATTCCGAGGCCTGGAGTTCCAGGAATTTCAATCCGAAGTTTATCTGGGGTACGTTTAGTGAACGAAGGAGCGGTAATTTCTAACTTTTGTACCGGTGCCCAGAATTGAATTCTGAGGGCACCGATTGAACCGCAGCGCCGGTAAGTGGTTAGAAACACCTGTTCCGGAGTTGCGTTTTCACGAGAGTTGATGATAAAAATTGTGGAAGTTTATTTTATAATTATTCTACAATTTTTATTATTTTTACTCAAAGTGTTTAGTTCTTGATGGAAGTTGGGTAACCACCCTCATAACCTCCTCGGGGCCCGTACCGTGACTACCCCAAGCCCGCCTTCCATAGGCCAGGGGCTGGCGACTAGCACCATGGCGTAAATCCCGGAAAAAGGGAATACATTGCCTTTGTAAAGTAAACATGTACCACAGAGTAAGCAAGTGGAAAAAAGTAAGAATTATGTAAAAGCTGGTACAAGAGTGAAGTGCGGAAAAGTTTGTGGGCTAGTATACAAACCCAAACTGAAAGTAAAGTACAACTCGAAAGGGAAAACAACAACAGAAAAGTAAAGCTGTAACGCCGAGCTGCCCACTGGAAATCCCACCTGAAGGGTGGGTACAGATAGCTCCACTGCTCCTCAGGTCCTTCGGTCTGCTCCGAGTATGTCTCGCCCAGTGGTCAACCCTAGGTACTGTCCTGCTCTACAAGCCTCAACCACGATCAACGCTGTCCTTCATCTGCAACCAACACAACGTAGTGCGGGCATAGCCCGTGCAGGGGTGAGTATAAGCTACTCAGTAGGGACCCCGAGACCCCCGAAGGTCTCCCAAAATCCACAAAGGATAAACCACAATGGAAAGATAAAATCACGAAGTAACAACCGACACTTCTTAGGTATATGCCCATACATATACCTAAGTCATCAATTCCAATACGCTCCAACCTCCGAGCCCATGTACAACCCAGTCCACACAGGAAAGCATACGTATTTCACACAGGAAAGAAAAATGTAATCCACACAGGATAGCACAACACAATCCACATAGGAATGTAAACAGGATTTATCTCACACATGTATACTTCTTCGAAAGATGATAGAGATGATCACTGATCCATCTAAGTCATCGGACCCACAAAGGATCGATAGGTACTAACCCCCACAAAGAATGACACAGGATCAGACCCACACAGGATCTGTAGGCGCTTGCTCACACAGAACCGCTGAGCGCTGACCCACACAGGATCGGTAGCACTGATCCACATAGGATCGCTGAGTGCTGTAGTCGTCGCCGTCGAATCCACTAAGGATCTCTGTACAGTCGTCGTCGTCACGGTAGTAGTCGCAGCCAGCACTAGGGTTCCCGCACACAGAAATCTCGTTCGGGAGGGTCCGCTCCACGAGCCGAGAGGCTGATACATCAACTGACACATAGTACGGAGTTGATGTATCCAAAATTTCCATATCTTCAACAGGAACTCAACGTCGCAGACGGCGCGTCAATCGGACGCCCGGTCTGAGAGTTATTGGCTTTTTCGTCCCAGGGGCCCGGTTGGTTTTTTAGGCAAAACCAACACGACCATACTCCACCTACATCCAAACCGCGGGCATAGTAAGCCAAAAGATCCATCTCACTAAGAGAAAACAAACATAGTTGACGGCATGTCAAATGGACGTCCCAAGCTCAAGATATGAGTGTTTCCGCTCCGAGGGCCCGGTTGTTTTGTGTACGAACCAACCCGGCCGAACTCAAAGTACTCTGAATCCTTGAGTGCGATATTCCGAAACGACCGCCTTGTTCCAAGGATCGCATCGCAACTGACGGTGCGTCGATCAGAGGTCTGTAGCCCATGTTATGGGAAAAAGACCGAAGATGGTCCGAAAACGGGGGTTTCGGGCCCGGACCGACCCGGCCCAAGACCCCCCGGTCTGTCCGAACCAGGTCGACCCGCCCCGAGTCTGGGTCGGCCCGGCACGGCGCGGCGCGGCTCGACGACCCGCGCGCTGGGTGTGCTGGTCGGTGCTTGGCCAAAACGGCCAAGCCGTTTTGGCTCGCGCACGGGGGGGGGGGGGGGGGGAGGTGCCCCCCCTGTTTTCAGTAACCGCGACCCCTTAATTGGGGCCGAATGATGTACGGACGGGGGAATTAATTACCCCGGATCCTCCCTGTACGGACGGCCCGACCTGGCCTTCCGGTTCTTGCTCAACGGGACCGGCGATAGCCGGTCCCCTTCCCGCTCCGACGTCGGCGGCCCGGTCCAGCCACCGGTCACCTTGCTCCGCCGCGGCCCGGAACCGGCCGCGCCCCTTGTCGTCCGGCACGGCGTGACGGCCCCACACCCTTCCGCCATGGCCCCGGTACCGACCGCGGTATTTTCTGGTGTCTCCCACACGGCGCGATGGCGTCACGTCCTTGTATTAATTCGAGGTGCGGTGTGACGACGTCACGTCCTAGATCTTCTTTCCACGGCGCGGCGCGACGGCGCCACGCATTTCCTTTCGCATGATTCTGCGTGGTGCGACGACCCCATGCCTTCCCCTACCAAACCACAAAAGAACCAACATGAAAATAAGGAGGGTCGGCCGTGTTTGTGCGGTCCGGCCCCACTCGCGTTATTCGATATCTATTGGTTTTAATCCACGAATATCGTCAAGTTGGTATTTGTGAACAAAAAATAAATAAATAAAACCCCTACCTTGGTTTCAAGAGTGGAGCTTGTTTGGAGGTTCGTCGAAGAGAAAAATTCGCGGTAAAACCGTCGCGGAAAGAGGCGACTTGGAAGGAGGAAGTCGCGTCGCAAAAATGGCATCGCGGAAGAACCGTTGCGGAAAGAGACGTCGCGTCGCAGGTCGATGTCACGGAGAACGAACGTCGATTCCTTTGTCGTTGAGGTGCGTCCGAAGAGGAAACGTCGCAGAAGAATAATGTCATGGAAGAAGTTCTCCACATTCGTTGGCGGAGATGTTCTTCATTGAAGAACGATGTTCTTCGTCAGAGTCCGAGGTGTTCTTCACGTTCTTCGTCGAAGAAGAAGATGTTCTTCTCAAAACCTCTCAATGAAAAAACTCTAACAACAAAATAAAATAAGCTCCTTTCTTTTTTAATTAACACAACACGCCTTTTGAAATTCAAGAGTTTGAATTTAAAAAACTCACAATAAACATACCACATGAATTCCATAAGTTTAATAAACTTAAGTTATCAAAATTTATTGGGAGTTGAGAGGTGGTTAGAGGATATGAAGGGGTGGGGTTCGTGTGGGCCCCACCACCCTCATAACCTCCCAAGGGAGGTTGGGTGGTTACCCAACTTCCATCAAGAACTAATCACATAGAGAAAAAAAATAAAAATTGTGGAATAATTATAAAATAAACATCCACAATTTTTATCATCAACTCTCGTGAAAACACAAATCCGGAATAGGTTTTCCAAATCAATTACCGGCGTTGTGGTTCCATAAGTGCCCTCAGAATTCAATTCCGGGAACCGGTTCAAAAGTTAGAAATTCCTGCTCGTTCTTTCACTGAAAGTACCCGAGCTAAACTTCATATTGAAATTCCGGGCACTACAGGCCTCGGAATAAAGTGCCGTCTAAAACCGTGTTCTTGTAAAATTCCAAAGAAAATTAAGAAAAAATTTCACATGAATTTTACGGGTCTTTACATTACTCCCACCTCAGGGCTTTACGTCCCCATAAAGATACATCATAACTTGGGAAACAAATGAATGTACTGAGCATGCATCTGAGCCTCCCATTCCAAAGTGCTCTCCTGGAGGTTCCCATACTGCCATCTGATGCGCACTAGAGGAATCAACCATCCACGCAGGACCCACTCCTTTCGATCCTCAATCTCCACTGGGACCTCCTCAAAAGTCTCCACATCATCAACGTCAAGCTCCCCATGGTGTATGATGTGTGTCGGGTCATGCACGTATCTCCTCAGCTGAGATATGTGGAAGACGTCATGCACCCGGTGCAACTGAGGTGGTAGAGATAGGTGATAAGCCACCTCGCCAAACCTGTTGAGGACCTGGAATGGTCAGATGAAGCATGGAGACAACTTGCCACCTCGGCCAAATCTCCGTAAACCACGTCGAGGTGAGACACACAAAAAGACGTGGTCACCATCCTCGAACTCTAGTGGCCCCTGCCTCCTGTCAGCATAAGACTTCTGCCGACTCCGAGCTATCCTCATCCACTCCTGCATGACCTGGACCTTCTCTGTCGTGGCCTGAACCATCTCCGGTCTCACAAGTGCTGACTCCCCAGGGTCTGTCCAGCACAAAGGAGATCTACAAGGTCGGCCATACAACGCCTCGTATGGAGCCATCCCGATGGGGGAGTTGTAGTTGTTGTTGTACGCGAACTCCACCAAGGGTAGGTGGTCCTCCCAGCTGTGACCAAAGTTGAGGACGCATGTGTGAAGAATATCCTCGAGAGTCTGAATGGTACTCTCAGTCTGACCATCCGTCTAAGGGTGAAATGCTGTTCTCAGATGTAGCTGTGTCCTGAACGCTTCCTGCAACCCCTTCCAAATCCGTAAAGTAAAGCAAGCATCTGGATCGGAGATGATAGATGATGGCACACCATGAAGCCGTACAATCCCCTGAACGTAATGTCGCCCCATTCTCTCCACTAAGACCTGCTCTCTGATGGGTAGAAAGTTCTCCGACTTTGTGAGTCGGTCGACAATCACCCAAATGGAGTCGTGACCTCTGGAAGTGCGTGGAAGTCCAGTCACGAAGTCAATAGATATGTCATCCCACTTCCACTATGGAACCTCCAAGAGCTGTACCAAGCCTGATGGTACCTGATGCTCTGCCTTCACCTGCTGGCAGGTGAGGCATCGTGAAACGAACTCTACCACAGCCTTCTACATGCCTGGCCACCAGTGCTATCGTCTGAGATCCTGGTATATCTTCGCCACTCCGGGATGTACCGCAAAGGTATAAGTCTGAAACACTCTCAGCACCTCCTCCCGTAAAGAAACTGGTACCAAGGTACGTCCTCTGAAAAGGATGGTGTGCTCTGCTCCAAAGGAGAAACCATCAGGTGCCTATCCTGAGGATATCTGTGCATGCCGCGTCTCACAGTCAGTTTCCCCACGTTGTGCCTCTCTGACCCACTGCAGTAATGGAGGAGTGACTGTGAGGGACTGAAGAAAGGATTCTCCGTCTCTATCCATGACGGATATCTGCAAAGAGGCTAGCTGCACTATCGCCTTCTCAAGCTGGATGCTCGTCCTCCTGCTGAGGACATCAGCTACTAAGTTCCCCTTTCCAGGATTATAGACAATCTCAAAGTCATAGTCCTGGAGGAACTCGATCCATTGTCATTGCCTCAGGTTTAGGTCTCTCTACGAGAAGATGTACCTGAGACTCTGATGGTCAGAAAAGACTGTAATGTTCTCGCCCATCAGATAGTGTCGACATGTCTTTAGAGTGAAGACTACTACTGCTAACTCAAGGTCATGGGTAGCGTAGTTAGGCTCATGAGGCCTCAACTGACAAGATCCATAGGAGATCATTGCCCGCTCTTGCATCAGGACACACCCGAGTCCGGTCCCTGATGCATCGCAGTAGACTACATACCCTAATCCCTCCTCAGGCAACCTCAATATAGGTGTGCTGGTCAAACACTGTCTCAGCTCCGGGAAGCTTTGATGACATATTTCTGACCACACGAAGGGTTTCCCCTTCTTCTTCAAAGCTGAGAGTGGTGCCGCAACTCTGGAGAAGTTAGGCAAAAATCTCTGATAGTGTCCAGCTAGTCCCAAGAAACTCCGCACCTCTATCACGCTCGTGGGTGGCTCCCAAGCTAACACCGCCACGATCTTCGCAGGATCCACTGCAAATCCCGCCTCAGAAATGACGTGTCCCAAGAAGTGGACCTCACGTATCCATAACTGACACTTCGAGAGCTTTCCATAAAGCTGGTGCTCTCGGAGTGTGTCTAGTATAACCCGTAAGTGGTAGGCGTGCTCCTTCTCAGTGGTCGAGTATATAAAAATGTCGTCGATGAAGTCCATGACAAATAGATCAAGGTATGGCTGAATGATCCTGTTCAGGAGGTCCATGAACACTGTTGGAGCATTGGTTACACCGAAGGGCATAACCAGGAACTCATAGTGGCCATACCGACAACTGAAGGCCGTCTTCTGCACGTCCTCGTCTCGAACTCTGAGCTGATGATATCCTGATCTGAGTTCTATCTTCGAGAACCACCGTGCTCCCTTGAGATGATCAAAGAGGACATTAATACTTGGTATCGGATACTTGTTCCTCACTATCACCTGGTTAAGGCGACGATAGTCGACACAATGTCACAAGCTCCCATCCACCTTTTTGGCGAACAATCTCGGGGAAGCCCAGGTTGAAACACTAGGTCAGATGAATCCCTTTCCCTACAAGTCCTCCAACTATACTCGTAGCTCTCGAAGCTCGACGAGGGCCATCCGATATGCTGGAGTCGATATCGGGGCTGTCTCGGGGTACAAGTCAATATAAAAGTCTACCTCTCTGCGAGGAGGTAGCCCTGGAATGTCATCAGGGAAAACGTCCGCTTACTGATCCACCACCCTCATAACCTCCCAAGGGAGGTTGGGTAGTTACCCAACTTCCATTCCAAGGATGATACACTTAGATTAAAAATAAAAATTGTAGAATAATTATAAAATAATCTTCCACAATTTTTATCATCAACTCTCGTGAAAACGAAACTATGCAACAGGTGTTCCTAAGCAATTACCAGCGCTGCGGTTCCATCGGTTCCCTCGGAATTCGATTCCGAGCATCAGTTCAAAAGATAGGAATTCCTACTCATTCGTTCACTGAACTTACCTGAGCTAAACTTCGGATAGAAATTCCGGGCACACTGGGCCTCAGAATCAAGTGCCTTCTGAAACTGAGTTCTTGTAAAATCCAAAATAAAGTTAAGAAAAAAATTCCCTTGAATTTTACGGGTCTTTATACCCATTACCATGAAAAGAAACTCACCATACAACTAAATCGATAACACTTGCTACTCCTCTCCTCCTTCAATATTCCTCAGACACATTTAAAAATTAAGGGACATAAAATAATAGTGTTAGGTTATCTAGAGTATCAAAAATACAATAAAAATAGGGTATTCATGAGTAATAAAACTTATGATAACTATAAATCATGCATAACAATTTGAATACATGTTATTTTAATCGAAATGCGCTACTCATTGGGCTAACTATATCTTCCTACAAGGATACAATTCATCTGGTAACATCACCACCATGAGGATTATTTCCCAATAGATGATATCATTGAATGTATATATTTTTCCATTTATCATAACATTGAAATATTTTTTAGTTTTTACCTTTTAATATTATAATAATTCATATTGTGACAATATATCATAATTCAGTTAAATTCAAAATGAATATAACAGGATTTTTCAAATCTAACTGCTTCTTTAGCTTCATTTGAAGCCACATCATACATAGTATTTACTAATATGAATTCTATTGGATTAAATTAGTTTTACATTATCATTTATTTTGTCAATTTAAAACTAGATCTAATTGGTCTATATGATGATTGTTTTCTTGTACCTATGTTAACAATCATTCCATCAACTCTAGGTACCAAATACATTTCCCATTTTCATTATGATTTACTATTTCATATTTATGATAACTACCTATTCAGTTCCACATGATTGTTTTTGATATTCACCTTTCATAATGTATGTATTTTAAATATCATATCTTTACATATCATTGAATATTTTATGGCTCCATTACAGGAGTATATGGATTACTACATATCTTAAATAATCTCCTCCTCCCAATTAAATACATTATCTTCAAGAGGATTATACCATGTGATATAAGAAAAAAAACTCTCATGAATGATCCCAACTAGTGTTTTTCAATATCATTAAAAATATATACAATTACATGGTATAAGTTACCACATTGATCAACCTATATAGACATCAATATATAGAACATGGATTACCTCTTTAAGTCAATCATAGGGATATTCTTTCAATATCATCATACAATACATAATACTACAGACTATTTTCAACATTTTTAATCATTTATTTCAAAAAGAAAATATGATTATCCTCCTAACTGTTTATAAAAAAATAAACAGTAACAATCACATGATTTAATTTCATCTTGGATCTAATATTAGATCATTATGACATGATTTTTATAATAACTACAGCAGATATTAAAATCCCTTATAATTATATATATATATATGATAATTTTAATAATATTATAGTTTTAACATTCAATATCCAAATATAATATTCATGGTAATCTATTATAGAAATTATTAATTCGAATGGATTTTTGAATCCAAATTATTGAAAATGATTATAAGTGGTTAACACTTTGATAGATCTTAAACTACTAACAAACAATAATTATTTATATAAAATATCATTACCATTCATTGTTATATCTCATTTCCAAATGCATTCAATCCAAGTTGGATTTACATTAATTGGATTAATTACGAAATTAAAAAATCGATTTTGGTTTGTAGAATCCATTATTTAGTTAATAAAAAACTTTTATTTCGTAATGATTCCGTCTACGAGGTACTTATAGGATAAAAATTAAGCATTATCATTAAATAATTAATTCCCAAACTCAATTATTATAAAACATCTTAGATTTTTATTATACTTTATTATGTATTTTATGTAACTAGAAGATTAATTTCCTATAAAATCTTAATGAGCTTGTTCATATATCAATAAATTATGATTCTCAATCATTTCCAATAGAAATGTCTATCATAATCACAATTACTAAAAAGATATGCATACCAATTTTATGAAATATATCCTTTCGAATGACTATTACTTCTCTATCTTATCGATTTATATAATATCCATATAAGCATTTAAGATAATTAACTCATATGTACAATTTTCATGATATAATTTTGTTTGGTGACATATCATTAAAAAAAAACTTATAAAAACATGGATATGGGAATAATTACTCAATAAGATGATATAAAACATTGATGATTTATAATACACATTATAATTCCTTCATTTACTAATATAATTATTTTGATGTTCATAAGGGAATTTTAAATTATAAAAAACTATTATACATTGTAATGATTGATGAATGATTGGTTAAAATATTTTCTTACTCAACCGCATTCATTAAAATTTATATTATTACCAAATTAATTCATTACATCACATTTAAATTCCCAATATGTATTATGTGAATATCCTAAAGTACATGAACTTTCTACCAGATTATATTTGATATAGTTCATGTTTATCATATTGAAAAAATTATTTATGCTTTGTTATATTATGACCCTGTATATGAGAAATTTTCTAAATATTTATGGTAAATATTCAATCATGTAATGTACTAAATATTTTTATCTCAAATAAGACCAAACACATTACATGTAATGTTATTTTAATTTTCTTTCGGGATAACATGGACAAGTATTATCTTTTAATAATTTGGAATTGAATGAGTTTAATTTTTTATATTCATTATTAATTTTTAATATAGGTGTTCTATGATTAATGTATAATTAAAATATTAATCTAGTATGGAATACCACAATAATTTTATATCTAACAAGAAATAAAATATCATTCTTTATAATGACAACATTTAGAAAATATTTTTGAGAATACACATTATATAATAGAAATTATAAAACAATGGAATCTGTTACTAATAAATTAATGAATTAATCGTATAAAACTGATGTATGTTCGAATATCTATCATCATATTGATGATTCATATCTCTCTTATAGTCCTTATGATCTTCCTTCATTTGGGTATTTGGATAAAAATTTGGAAGTAAAAAATTGTTTCTAATACCAAATTATTATAAAATAAATATTATGTGTACAAATTAATATATTAGAAGAACAATATTATACTTCATTCATATTTAGTTATTTTTAATTCATATACTGGTGACCATTATTTCAATATGTGAACAACACACCCAAATTTTTGACACACTCCCTCTTTATCTTTTTTTCATAGATTGATATTATGATATTCCCTTTAAAATTACAATTTCTATTTTTCTCTTCACCTAGTATTTCATTTTTTCACCATTTGAAGAAAATATTTTTCATTCACTGTGTATTTATCATTCTGGAAATCGATAAAAGTATATATTAATATCCATTACCTATACTTTTGATTTTATAATTATTAATGAAACTAAAGTAACACGGTTATAAGGATGAGAAAATGTGATGTATTGATAGATCATGATCAAACATAAAACCCAATTTTTTTTATTGATCCATGTAATATATCTACATGTGTATCTCAGGAGTACCCAAAATTTACTCCTTAAAATTACACATATTCAGTGTAATGAAAATATCATTCATTTTTGTCATCAATTTACATTTACAATATTCATAGAGATTAGATACCTAGGTGTAAAAATCCATTTTCTTATGTTTCTTTCACAACTAATTTGAAATTAATGATAACATTAATATAGAAAAAATTGATTCAACCAATATTCTACTATAAGATTTATTTTCACCCACACTTTTTTCATGAGATGGACCATTAAGTAGTCGGGTATTTGGAAAATACAATTTCCTTTTTAACATATTACTATGTATAAGAACATACACCAATCATTAATATTGTAACCCAAAATCACAAGTTCATTATACACTATTTAACCCTAAATATTATTACCTACAGTTTTCCATCTAGATAAAACATTATAAGAGTATAAATTTTATCATGATTATAGAATATTAGAAAATATATATTTATTAATAATATGTCACTCCCCAGTTTTAATCAACACCTAGTAGTGTATGACTACTAGATTCCTAATACTAAATCACATTATTATTATTATTACAAGGATCCTTAAATCTGTATTTATAGCCCAATCTGGGACCTAATAAAAACAATATGAGTCTAATATATGATTTTTTATGGCCCGCATCATTAAATTTCAGACCCTAAATTTTTTAACAAGAGGAACTAATCTTAATATTTTTGGACATCGGTTCAGTAAACTCTTTCATCAAAAAATATACCGCGATAGATAAATTATTAATTATTTATTTTCTTATAAATTTATTAATGATAATGAACCTGCCTTATTAGAACATGCCAATAGATGGAGACACCCACAACCATAGCTGACAAAATCCTAATATGATGTATTCATTACAACTAAAGTAAATGATGTCATTTAAGACATTATATTTACATTGAGTTATTTTTTAAGACCTTAGTTTTCTTTGAGACTAAAATCTATTTAAATTTTCTTTGTTTTTCATTAATTATTCAGATATGTAACATAAAAACTCATAACAAAGAGAATATTTATACTTAATTTGTATATTTTTATCATTTTATTCCCCTTAACTTTCTAATGTGATTGTATAAAACCTCTTCATTAATTTATAAATATTAATAATTATTCAGGACTAAATTAGATAAATGATTTCATAATTCTGTGTTGTTTTCTAATGGTAGATCAATTATGTGAATGATGGATTGACCTACACAATAGGTGATGTTTTTTACTTGTATCCCTACATTAATTGTAGTAGTCATCAAATCCTAGGTATCATCTCCTATTTTTATCCATGCCGATTCTTGAATCAAATTGCATCATCTTGAAATCATCGGATCCATACAATACACACACAAACATATTTGTAGAGGAAATAAATATGTGGCATTTCATTTTTATTAACAAAATGTGGTGAAACATGACCCTATATATTTAAATATGGAGGGATGAATCATATATCCCCTAAAAATTATATTTAGTAAAAAAATTATTTTTTTTAAAATGAAATCAATAATTTTAAAAAATAAATGAATTTATAAATATACATTATACAGTCTCAGTTAATGATTAGTCTACATGTAATATTTCTGAATTATAATAATTAAAGATACTATGATTATAGATATTGAAAATTTTTATAAATTAAAATATATTTTTGAAAATTCTATTTCAAAAATGGCACATCTACTAACAGAAAATTGTTTTTAATAATTTCCATTAAATTAAAATTATTCTCTACTTTTTTAAAATTATAAATATTTTTTTGACCAGAAACAAGTACCTAGTAGATATATGGGCATGCGTAAAGGTGGGTTGGTTTAATATATATGACCCTTCATATTCTAATCCAATTAGGTATAGGTTGATGTGCCCCATGTGAGGTGGACTAGTCTGTCACATTGCACCCCTTTGGGATGCTTCATGAAACTATTTCCACCTTGTTATGTAAGTGGACAAAAACATTTTTAAATAAGATAATGTAACACACTCTGGTTTTCAGGGAATAAGATAAAAAACATCGAAACCTTTAAATTGGCTTGTATGATTTTCTCACCTGTTAAAAAATACTCCCTTAATTGGTTTTTTATAAATGGATTCTACTCTCAGTTATAGCATTAACCATACTATCATTATTCCATTTCACTAGAAATCTATCCCATCACCATCTTACCATTCCCCCATGGGATTCATTTCATTTTAATAAATTTTATTTATTAAATTAATCTAGAAAACAACTAAATGAAAATGAACATTTGAATAGTTGTTTCTAGACCATTTTAACTTTGATCAAGAAATCATTAATGGTTTTGTTACTGTAATCGAAGACCTCAATCAGAAATATAGAAATTATCATCAAAATTTAGACTTAATTTTCTATATGACCGCTATGATACCATTTGATGGAATCCAATGAAATTATGAAATTTTTAAATTAGTATAAAAAAACTTTGTATCAATATTATTGCGGAAATACTAGGTCTTGTATATTAATTTCAAGATTATCACAAGGATTTCATAAAATTAAATTTAATTATATAAAAATAAAAAAATTATACATCATTCAAAAATTCAATTTTAGGGTTTCTCAATCATCATTATTATTTCATAACATTGTAGAATCTGAGTTGGGATCTCTCTAGATCATCCATATATGCACCTCAATCTCAGAGTTCATTATATTGTAGTTTCTAAATTCTAGCATAAATGAACCATGTTCCACATGATAACACGTGATCACATAGAAAAATGAATACAATATCCAATAAAGGTAGATTTATCTATCCCTTATCTTCCCATCATTTTATCTCTCCTATTTTCTTGAATTTAAAAGAATGTATAGAAAAATGACATTTAGTCAATGTGTTGAAATTTGATTAAAGTCTCTAAAATGACTAGAAAATGTATTTTCTAACTCTAAAAAATTTCAAATAATACTTTGTAAAAGATAATACAATTAAATGTTAGGTGAAATAAGGATATTGAAGATGGCCTCTAGAGAGTGAATAGAAAACCATACAATTTTTCTATATATTGATCAATTTTTCAAATTATTTATCAAAGATTAATTACGATGTCAATTAGAAATTGAATATAAAAATAAGAGAAAAAATTATTTTGTTGTCAGTAACTTCCTAATTAGGAATTTCCTACACTTATAACTCTCTAATCAGTGAGAGACACAATTATCATAATACTAATTATTGAAGGGAATACATAAACCAATTAAAGCATACATTTTCTAGTTGACGTATTAAAAATATAGAACTATATTTTTTTTGTGGATTAACAAGTAAATTAAAATACTAAAATTAGAAAGTGGTATTTTCAACGCAAATGATCCTATCATTATAACATTATAGTCACAAACTAATGATAGAAAAAAAATGAATTTAATAGAATAAATTTAATGTGTAAGATTGTGTCAGAGATAATGAATTTTTTAAAAAAAGAAGACACTAAAAAAATATATATATAGAATATAAATATGATAATATATATATATATTGGTTTTTAATTAATGGATTCATTAGTCTCATAACGGTAATATTAGATGAATTTGATATAGTTCATCACATGAGAAACTATCCAGTGGATGATGTAAATTTTTAAATTGATCACAAACCAACACAACAATATATAGCCAATGTTAAATTTTCATAGCATAACATGAAAAATATATCAAATAATAATTGTTTCAGTATCTCACACCTTGTATTAATTTATAGATCACGATACATAAATAAAAATATAAATTTATAAAACTATATCCAATGGTTAAAACTCATATTTAAATATGAAAAATACTGATGTATAATTACTTGAGAGGGGGGAATTATCATTAAAAATTATCACCCAATTTTTATCAATAAAATGAAGCTATTTAGACTAATTCAAACTAATTTTGAAATTATTGTTTAAAAATTAAACCCCCCCCCCAAAATAATTGGTTAATTAAAATAACATAAAAATCTCACAACATCATTCATTAAAATTCAAAATATAAAAAAATACAGAATACAAGAATATAGATATAAAAAAATTTAGAAAATAATAATAGTTAGTTAAATAATATAAAACTTTTTTGAATTTTTTAGATAACACATAATTTGGATTTAGAAACATTAAATATAGAAAAAATCATAAAACAATAAAATTGATTTTCATGAGTTTCAAACTATAAAATAATTTTAAATTAATTATTTCTTCTACACAAATATGATTTTGGATAAATTTTAAGAAAACATCTCATAACTATTATATATTTGGTAATAATATATATAATGATAAAAAAAATTAATATTTATTATTAACATGAAGAAAATGCATATATTAAAAATGTAGTTATTTAAGAGAATCTGGGAAAACCATATTCACATATGTGTCATTTATAATCCACACATAATAGTTAGAAAGGTTTATCATATTTCCTGTAAGGGTAAAAAAATTTAATAAGAGGCTTAAAGGTAGGACATATTTTATATTGGCTTATTAGTGAAAAATTGCTTTGTATGGAATGATTAATAGTGAAAAAATTATGAATAATTTGATTTCTAGTTTCTATATTTTTTGTAATTGTAACAATAATAGTTTCATAAAGTTATAAAATAATTTATATTCCTTAGAAAATGTAACAAATTGTTTCATAAGAATATATATAAAACCATATAAAGGTGAAAAATGGAATATATGTGTAAGGGTAATGTCAATTTATCTTTTTGTAAAATGGATATTTAAAAGCTTAGGTAAGGGAAATTGACGCATGCATAATAATAAATTGAATGCTCATATATAGTTAAAAATATGTTAATTAATGATAGGTGAAACTATAAAATCCATCTTTAAGTTTAAAATGAAATTCACATAAGGGTACACTGAATGATTTATGAATTCCATTAGGGTTTTTAAAGTTATGTAAGGGTAAAATAGAATTTACAAATAATTCGTAACTATAAATAAAGAGTTTTGTAAGGGTAAATAAAATAAATACAAAACACACATAATGTTATAAACTAGTTTTTTATTGGTAAATTATATTTTATTAAGGTTTAATAATGGATTTCAATACTTATATAAGGGAAAAATAAAACAAATATAAAAAGAAAAAAAATCTCTATTTTGTTCTATATAAAAATTAAATTATTATAAATTAACCAAACAAAAAAATTATATTTAAATAAAAAATTGAGTGGATTTCAAAATAAATAAAAATAATAATATTTCAAATTAATAAAAATAATTTGAGTCATTTTTAATATTCAAATCATAAAATAAAAATTCTCTGAAATCACCAAAATAATCTTACAAGTTTTAACAAACTCTCTCTTTTGGAAATTAAAAAACAAAAAAGGTTGTCAATGAATTTACACATTTTATATTAATAAAAAATAAATAGTGGAAAAACTATAAAGAAAAATAAAAGCTCACCCTAAATAAAAGAAAATATAAAATAAAATTTTCATAATAAATTTCAAATTTTCGAAGTCAAAATTTAATTTTATTAAATAAAACTACAACCAATGGTTTAGTAAAAATATAATCACGTTGATTTTAGTTATAAATAATTCCTATTAAATATCTAATTTATTGTCATAATATTGATAAAGTGGAATCTCTTGTCAATATACATAGTTCAGTACGGTATAAAATGTTTTTTTAAATAAAAATAGAGGAATAATTATAACAATAAATAAGTAATTTTTCAAAATAAAAACCAAAATACCATGAATATTTTATAATTTATAATGATAGTGAATGAAATTATATATCATGAATAGATTCACACTCATATGTTGACAATGAAAAAAAAAATTGGTTTCTGAAAAATGTAATTATTACTGAGAAAATGAAATATACCTGTAGTACTATTTTATTCTAATATAAATCCTCCAAAATCATGATCAGTTTCTCTAATTAATTAAAAAAAATTTCTATAATAAAATAATCCACTATTAATAGTTAATTTAGAATTTATAATAATATTAATAATATCCTGTAATTGAGATTTGTTTTAATCATTTTGAAATTGAGAATATCAACAAACCTAATAATTATAATAGGACTAGAATTACTTATATAAAAAAATATGTAATCATGCCTCCAAAAAATATTAAAACAAAATTTCTCTAGAAACAATCGATTCTATTTTACAACTAATAATTATAAGAGGTTTGAATAATTATCAATAATTGAGATCAAAATTTTTAACCAAATATTTAGAATATTTGAATTGATTTAAGAAAATTAGAAAATTTCATTGATTAGTTTGCTGACGAAAAAATAATGTGTTTTCCCCCATATGTCTCTAATATAATTAACTTGCCATCAAATTAGAAAATTCATTGGACAAAAATTCATTTGAAGATCCAGAATCAATATCTTCAACATTATTTTGAATATTTAAAATATCTTTGGAACTATTTTGATAAAAAGAGTAGTATCCAATTTGCAATTATTAAAAACATTTTTCAACAAAAAATGGTATTTCTATCTTACCAAGAATGATATGATTAATAAATACCCAAAACTATCATACATACTGATCACATCTTTTTATGCATATTTTATAAATTTGGAAATTAAATACCCAATATCCATAATGGTTTGTTCCATTATAAATTTGGAAACCTAAAAAATTAGTTCAAAAGAGTTATACATTACCACCCAATTAGTTTATCATAACATGCACCATTATTTGAAATATCACGCATAAAACCAATCATCATACAGTACTAAAAAAATGGCTATACTAATGGTTTGGAACCATTGGTATACCCCTAAACTATTGGAATAACCTATACTAATGGGTTGGGATACTGTTGGGTGATTATCCATCAGTATAGAAGTATACCAATGATTTGAAAAAACCTTTGGTATAGAACACATATACAAATGAATCTAGAACCCTCAGTTTATGAAATTTCAAAGGAAATACGTATTAGAATATTTTGATCAAGCCATTCATATTTGTCCTCCATTGAAAAAATAAATTGAGCCCTGATTATTGATCTTACGTCCTCCCACTAATATTTAAATAACATTACAACAAACCTATGACATCTTTTCAATATGTCAATATACAAATATATATATATATATATATATTTCTATTTATATTTATATTTAAGTATAAATCTTTTAATATTAGGAATAAATAATGAAATCACATATACTAATAGTGTGATGAAACAATTGGTATATGTGTCTAAACATTGTACATATACCAACTATTTTCTCAAATTGTTGTTATAGATGACCAGATACATACCTACACCAATGGTTTAAAAAAACCTCAGTATATGTTTATATTAAAATTACCAATACTAATATTTATTTCAAACTGTTGGTATATGTGTCCATATAGATGAATATACCATTGATAAGACCAATTCGTTTATATAGGTGTCCCAAAAAATTATATATAACAATTGTTTGGTAAAACTGTTAATACATGTGTCCATATACATACCTATAAAAATATTTTCACAAAATTTTCGAATAGGGTTCCTATAAAAATGTTTTTTCAAACCATTGGTATAGATGAATTGGTATATATTTGATTTACTGTAGAGATGACATGGGGGAAGGAAACATAAAAAATGATGATCTCATATTAACAGTAAGTTTAAAAAATGGAAACACTCAAATAAAACATGACCATAATGTTTTTATTGAATTATAATAACGTATTAAAACTATACCCTACATATAAAGAATCAAATTATTGATTCTTAGAATAAATATTTTCAGTTTATAAGACATGAATTATAAGGAAATCAATGAATATGAACCCTGAGAGAATATCATTTAAAAAATAAAAGGAATTTTAGAAAACACATAAGAACAGTATATCACATCCATTATAAGGTAGTCTCATTTATAGAATTATCATTTTGGAATGTTTTGATCTCCAAACCGTCATAGAGGTCAATTTTCAATCCTAAGATAATCATAGATGAAAAAAGTTCATCACAAAACAACGTTCAAAACCGATTTTAATGATCATAATATCCTGATATTCTAATATATACCTAATAATATTTATGAATATATAGACCCATATGACACATAATGAAAATCATACACATTTCCCACATGTTATCATAAAATATTCATTATATTAAAACACGTGAAAAGAAATGGGAATTAAAAACCATTCATCATATAAGTGCACATGAAAAGAAATGGGTATATTAAAACATTTAATCTTATAATAACCCACAGAAAATAAATGGGTTTCATTGAAATTTCATCATTTAATCATTGTTAAATCTGTTGAAAAGAAGAATGCCTCATAATAATTTTATCATGGTATAACCTATAGAAGTGAAACATGTTTTAAAAACACCATTCCATCAAAAAAAATAAAATATTCCATGAATGAACAATAATTGTATCCTTGGAACATATCCCTAATAAATCACAACTAACTTTAAAGGATTAATATTATATGGAAAATGATTTTTAAATATTACATGAAACATTTCTTGATAAAAATAACCTTTACGTATAAATTTTTTTTTTCAAAGCATGGAATATATTGAAATTAATTTTATTTAAAAATAAAAATGGAACATATAAATGAATATTTAAAGAAAAATTAATAAACTTCTTAATTAAAATAAACATTTTATTTGGAAGATCAATGTTTATAACATAAATCATTTTGAAAATCGTTTTATTTTAATATAACCTTTAAAACATATATAGTATGCTTTAAAACTCATTTAGATCATTTTGTGAGAAAAATATAATTTCCAATTTGAAAAAATCTATTTAAAACATAAAAATTTACAAAGTAATTTTATTTGAAAATAACAATGGAAACATAAATGTGAAATATTAAAACAATGACTTGGCATGATGGTGTAAAATAATATTCATGTCATACACATTAAAATAACGATTACATTCGCATTTCTACTAATATCCAAGTGGGATTTTTTTTGAAAAATACAAGCAAATTATATTTAAAACATTTTTTAAATTTATATAATGTCAAAAAAAATTACAAATACTATATGAAAACTAAGAAAATATTAAAACATTTTTATAAAATATGGAAATGGAATGTGAAAAGTGTTTTCGATTGATAAAAGAATCAATTTATATATTTTTCAAAAACCATTTCTTAAAATAATATACACATAAATAGAATAAAATAAATTTAATCCCTTTATTCTTATGAAATAATCATTGTATAAAAAAATTCATGATTTTTTTAAAATATGAGTTAAAACATTTCATCCTTGGAATCATAAACAAAAACAATCCTGATAAATGATTGGATTCAATCATAATCCTATAATCCCAATGATAAAATTGAATCAAATTCATTATAAAAGATATATCATCAAATTAATATTTTAATAAACATAATTTTTAAAATAGTAGAAGTAAAATACATTAATAGGCCTCATATACACCACCTAAAAGAATCTAGTTAATATTCCATGAGTCTCACAAAAACTAAAAGTAAGACAAAAATCCCAAACCGCATTAGAAAAAATTTAATACTAATCCAAATTAAAGAATAAAATTCAATGAAACATAAAATATAAATAAATTAAGTATCCTAATGGAAAAATATATCAAAGGGTATGTATATGCACCACACAAAAGAAACATGTAGTGAATATGGCATATATCTCCCTTAAATAAAAAAAAGACTAGAGATCTCTTACCTTAAGTATTGAAATTATCTGTACATGTTATAAAACCAAGTATATAAATATTTTTTTTTATAAATATATTAAATATCTATAATTTTATATATCATAAAATATATTATTTACTTATTACCATTTTATAAATAATTCAATTTTAAAATCAAAATTTAGGTAATAAATACTTTGTTTTTCATTTATGTTTTGATTTTTAATTTTTGATCATATTTTATTTATCATGGTTTCATAATATAAATAATTTTAACCATTGAATAAATATCCTAATTTTTCTACATATTTATTCATATAAATCCATAATAGTTAAAGACGGAAGAGAAAATACTCTATCAATGGAGACAATAGGCAGTATGTATACATAAACCCTAATTCCATTTTCTTAATGAATGTAATGAATGAAATATAAATAATAAATAATATTTCAGAATTCATTATAATGTCATATATATCAAATATATTCATTAAATTTATCATATATCAAGGAGGTATTCTATTGTACAAAAAAAACAACATTATCGTATCACTTCACGTAATGGAAAGTGAAAAAGGAATATTTGATATCCTAATTGTATAAGAAATATTTGGTTATAGAAATAGTATTTATTAATTTTATCCATCTTTATTACCATAGAAGAAAAATAGAAATGAAAAAAAACCATCACATCAGTTCGCGAGGTAGTATCTTTCCAAACACACAAGTGATGTTATTATTTTACAACATGAAAAAATATAAGAAATTATATGTGATATAAATAATAAATAGGTATATTAAAATCATTAATTTTATATATAAACATTAAATCAATAATTATATCGATCCATGAATAGTGGTGATGGAAAATGAATTACATCGATTAGGGAGGTGGTGGACCATCCTACACACAAATTATGATTTTTCATCCCATTTGATGGAAGAGGAGATATATTTTTGATATCAAGTTATCCTAATAACATATAATGACATAACATACACTTTATATACTATTTTATAATATTTTTATTGTTTTTTATGTAGTTATATTTAAATGTAAAACAAATTATCATTGGAAAAATGTTTACTTCTTCTTCAAACTTCATATTTAGGTTTAACGTAAAGCCTTTCTATATTTTATTTTTGAGCTCAAAAATAAATATAGAATGTGGTTAGTGAAATAATTTAGTAATTATGTTAGTTATGGTCAAAAAACAGATTCCTAAGTGAGAATAAAAGAGAATCTGGGGTGGCCTTTCATTAGTGATGTGACATCCACACATATATTTTTTGTAGAGAAAACGACGTACCCTTGTATTTCACAATTTAAAAGGATAAAATGGAGAATAATAAATCCCTATAAGAAATATAGTTGAAATATATCCGAAAATGCTTGTTTTTTAATTTTATGGATCATTTTACCCCTTTCCTTTAAATTTTACCAACCGATATACCAGTTTTAGCCACAACCACATTAATTAATTTTTTCTATTTCTACAATTCTTTATTATAAAAAATTATGTTTTACACATAATTTTATAAAAATAAATATGATTTAAAATACATAATAAATTTTTCTAAATTCCATTTATATAAGTGTAAAATATTAATTTAAAATTAATCATTAGGAAGTGAAGAAAAAAAATCAAAAGGGAAAATTATCAAAAAAATAAAAAAAATTAAACATAAATATTATTTAAATGAGCTAAATTATATTAATAAATATATAGTTGAATTAATTTGACTATTAAAACCAAATAAAATTCTATTTATCTTGAAAAATCAATTAACTAAAAAGTTGTTTTGTAAAATAATAATATTTTTATCCTTTCTCTCAAAAATATATCTTCTCAAAAAATTCCACAAAATTGAAAAAAGATCATTTTTACATGATCATTTCAAAAATTAAGATCATTTTCATTAATTTTATAATAATTTTTTATATGGTGAAAAAACTTCTTTTTATAAAAATATTGTTCGTAAGCATAAAACTGGATTTATTCACATCTCATATGTTGAAAACACATAAATTAAATTTTCAAAATTTGACTGAATATAAAATATATATTTAATTAAAATATACGCCAAAATAATTTTTTTAATTTATTTAGATAAAACATATTTTTTTTAAAAAAAATAAATCATATCCTTTATATTCAAATGGTTTTTATTTTGATCTCTAAATAATTGATAACCATAGAATTGATTGTTTATACATTTTTAAGAAATATATTTTCATAATGTAGTTAATCTCATTCATGCCTTCCATTTCAAAATCTATAATATAAATAGTATATTAAAAACAATATTTTATAACTATGACTCATTTTTTTTAAAAATCAGTGTTGTGGGAAATGAAAAATATTGAAATATATATATTTGGAATAAAAATATCACATAAAATCATAGTGTGTAGCATTCTAAACCCTTAATAAGAATTTAAAATTTAAAATTTAGCACTTACATAAAAAATGAGGATACTTGTGCTTCATTACATACTCTTATTACAATGTATCTTCTAGCTGATGGTCTTTTAACCATAAAACTTTGAACAGGTGAGGGGACTTTTTTTGTTGGACATAGTCTATGAGACCCGGAATCTAGAACGGTTTTTTCTCACGAGAATGTTAATTCTCCAGCAGTACCACTATTTTGTTAATTACATCTGATAGATTAGGTATATACATTGTAACATCCCAAGTAATTAATGAATAATAGATATTATATCTATGTCTATTAATGAATTAGATTGTGTTTTAGAGGCTTAAAATGAAAATAATTCCAATCATAAGCATGGAATACACTAATATTTTTAAAAGATTGTTTTACTGCCTTTGATGGAAAAAAATTTTGAATCTATCTTTTGACAATTTTATAAACTATGTTTGTCAAAATAAACATATTCTTTATGATTGGGACATCAAAATTTACTTTGTGTGAATTATTGGTATTTTTCTGACAATGTTCATTTTTTTTAATGAATAGTGGAAAATACAGCATTTTACATCAAAATTGCTTTTTAATATAATTTATTTATATGATTATATTATCTTTTGAATTGGGTTTGAAGTGAAATTAGAATATATTTTTACCATTTATTCCAATGGTGGTCATTGTAATCAATTTCAATTTGAAATTGGACTTAAACTGGTGTCAATCTTTTGATACTTATTGTTTCATAAGAAGACGCTATTTGTCATAACAGCGGGAATTAATTATTAAATTAATTAATGTGATTATATGTTTTGAATTTTGTAAAATAGACTTCATTTATGAATTCAGAATATCAAATATAGCTTAGGGTGAATTTTTGGTAATTTTCTGAAAAACTTCAATTTTTGATGAATAGTGAAACCACTAAGTGGTAGTTAAAGAAACTGATTTTTCGTTTAAATGAAACTCTGCCACTTTTGTTTTCTGAATTTCAAAAATCCGACATACATGGTTGTCATTAGTATGTAAAATTTGGTTCAATGGGATGAAAATAATTTTTTGGTGAATAGTAACTTTTTTTCATTAATCGCGATTAGAGGTAACTAGTGTAATTTAAGGTAAAAATGATATTATAAAAATGTAAAAACACCATGAAACATTTCCTACACCTATTGGGTGAGTCATGGCCGACTGAGACAACCCATGGGTCGATTTAGGGGACCCCATGGAGCCACTTGGTTGAGATAATGACTTTAATGCCTTTTTTTTTAAATAAAGGTGAAAATGACACTAACATAAATTGTTTTACTAAAACAATTTTTAGAAGGGGTTATACTAATAATATTTTTGTCTATAAATATTCATTAGAAGAATAAAAATATTTACTACATCATATTATTTATTTTTTAATTTTTAGACATTAAATAAATTAAATTATTTATGACATCAAGATGATGCTGCGATGACCTCATTATTTAACAATTTAAATAAAATGGAAAGATAATGTAATATCTAAGCCCTACACTTGTCCAAAAACTATTGGATGGAAATATTTCGAAGCCTTGTCATCATATCTTCGAAATATTTTAATGTGGAACCTTAGAAATTCGAATCAATTTTGAAAATAAAATAATAGTTTCATGATTTCCAAAAGTGCCCCTCCCCTCCTCTTATAAAAGGCCCCCACCTCTACCTCATTTCACACACTCCTCAAGCCTTTGGCTCGGCCAACACCTTCCCATTTACTCTCTCCAAATCCCTCTCCTCATCCTAGAGGATTCCCTTTGGGCATAAGCCTTTCAAAGGAAGCCTTTAGGCTCAAATGAAAAGGAGTTACACTTTTAAAGGTAATTCATTCTCTCATGTTCATTTGTTTTTTTAGCTTATCCAACCCCCTAAACTCTTTTTATTTACATCTTTTGTAAAAACACCAGTATATATAATATAATAGGATGTTGTTATATGATTTATTCGAGCTACACTCTCACACAACTACATCAAATGGTTAACGAACATACGGTTTCTGTGGATGGCGAAATTCTGCCTCCCGAAACGATGATTGTTCAATACTCATCTAACACCTTCAACGGTGGCCATTATGATGTCACTATTTTTATATATGATATATAATATGTTTATGTTTTCCTTATGATTCTGTAATTTTTTCATTTTTGTCATACCTTTATGGTTTCCATTATGGGTAAACGTGATATCCTCATTTAAGGAAGTGCGGACTACCGCCCCCTCAAAGTGATTTGATTTGTTAAATACCATATGTGGGATGTGTAAAGGATAAAGTTAATGATATTATATATGTTATTATACTGGAATTATAATATACTCTTATATCATTATGATTACATTCCAGAAAATACGAAATAGAAATGGAAGTAGCGTTCATGCGTACGTACGGCTTACCGTCTCCATGAACGGTGCATTTCATTTCATACCTTTGAATGTGATGTAATATTATAAATACATGTATATGATGAATGTATATGATATATATGTCATCCAAATCATTAATATCATTCTGGATATAACGAACCTTTGGCCAAATTAACAACATGTAAGTATAAGAAGTCTATTTTTGACTTAAGAACCAAATACCGACAAAATGAACATTATTAACATAAATGATTACATGATGTTCATAACATGGTATAAAAGGAATCATGAACTTGAAAAAGGTTCTTATGAAACTAGAGGTTAACTCAAGTTTATAATTCAGGAGATTAAAGAACGGTCGGGTCAAGTCGGATACGAGGTATGGGACTTCTTCTCAATCTCCTTTCATTGAGGCATATTTTGTTTTATACACAACCTTCTTTTATACAGTGTATAAACCCCTTTGACTTTTACGTTTATTCAAAAGGAATCTTTTATATACGAAGCATTTACTAAACTACAAAGGGAATGTTTTTTCGTACGTATGTGGCGACAATGACTTCTCCGCCGCCTTGACCATTATTTGAGTTTCGGCTTCCTCTCCAAGCCATAACTTCTTTTTTAAAAGAAAAATAAATACCATGTTTTACTTTTCTTTTATTATAGTATCTAAAATGGTTTTCATAATGTTTTTATATCAATGTGTTTTATTGATATCTTGTGATTGAAAGGTGGGAATTTCATGTTTCCTTTTGAATGTTTTATGTGATAAGATTATGTTATGGTTCTTGGGCATTATTATGAATACAGGTGGTTCCATGATAAACTAAGGGTGGGTGAGCCTGATATAGCTCTCTAATGCATTGGGTAACGCGAAGGAAAGAAATGTAAAGTTTTCTCCGAATAGATTTAGGGAATATACTTTGATGGGTATTCCAAACGTAACCAAGAGTGTTACTCCCTACGTAAGAATGTTATGAATGCCTCAAGTTACCTTTATGTCTTATGATTTCTATGATTTATTCATTATTTTATGAGGTATGTTAAAGTGCCTATGTTTTATGGGTAAAGTATGATTTCATTCTTATGTATATATGAACTCATGTTTCCTTTCCATGTTTTTTTTATAACCCATACTGAGTTTTTATGCTCATCCCAAGTTTTTTAAATGTTTTTCATAGGTCACAGGAAAGGTACCTGATAAGATGATAGTGTCAAGGAAGTGTCAAGAAAGAATCCATGGTTTATTTTCAATATGTTTCCGTTGATGGGAAAAAGAATAATACCTTTTATTGTAACCACTTTGTTTAAATGTTGGTTGTAATGCATGTTTTATGATCTAATTCTCTAAAACTCTAAACCTGAAAAGATCCTAAACGTGTAATCTTGTGATAACTCAAGATTATGTAAGGTTTAAGGCTGGGGCCTTATAGTTGGTATCAGAGGTCGGTTTAGATAACTTTAGGAGTTAGAATTCTATTAAATGATTATCCAAAAATAGTTTTTTTATGGTCAAATTGAAATGATATAGAATTTGAAGATTACCATGTTGCTTCATATAAGACATGTTTGTTCAGAATGGTTTTTCGCAGAGGAAATAGGGAAGCAGTGCTAGGAAGGCATACAGAAGGAAATAACCTTCCAAATCAGCATCCTGAGATGGTCGGAATTGGAACTGAACAGTTTTTTGCAGTGATGGCACAGTTGACTCTGGCTATAAATGGTGGTGGTATCCATGCACGAGATCAGCCAGATCAACCGCAGAGGAACATGTTAGTGGTGGAACTTTTCATGAGGCAACATCCCCCATAATTCAGAGGATCATCTTACCCTGTGTTAGCTGAAGGGTGGATTAAAGCACTGGAGAAGATTTTCGATGTCATGGGGTGTTCAGACAATCAAAAGGTTAGTCTTGCTATTTACCGTTTGGAGGGTGAGGCAGATCAGAGGTGGTCGATGGTTAAAAATATCAGGGACGCTGACTAGATTGATGCTCTCGACTAGGATGAATTCAAAGGTTTGTTTCTTGAGAAGTATTTTCCTAAGGCTGTTCGACATAGGATGGAAAATCTATTCTTGGAATTGAGTCAAGAGGATGACTCAGTGGCTACCTATGAAGAATGGTTCACTCGATTGGCAAGGTATGCTCCAAATTTTATCCGAGACCTTGATAGTAAAATCAATCGTTTTTACTCAGGATTAAATCCAAAATATCTAAGGTCATTAG
The DNA here is from genome assembly GCA_963277665.1 of Viscum album. Lineage (NCBI taxonomy): Eukaryota > Viridiplantae > Streptophyta > Magnoliopsida > Santalales > Viscaceae > Viscum > Viscum album. Next base: position 249,395,189 of record OY728122.1, on the reverse strand, counting down.
CTACTAGTGATTTTAAAAGTTATGAAAAGCTTGTTCGATGTGCTGAGAAGGTGGAAATGGAGTTTTCTGAGGACCAATTGTTCTATAATAACCAGCAGAAGAAGAGACCGAGGTGGCAGGAGAAAGGTAAGAATTCTTCAAAAAAGCCTGATGGTAAGAAAACTAAGTTTCCAGTTTGTGATAAATGTGGCAAAAGGCATGCTGGGGAATGTCTTCTGATTTCTGGAAAGTGCTACCGATGTGGTAAGATGGGACATAAGGCTCGTGATTGCACTGAAAAAGATCAGGGTGATGGTAAGACCAAATTTGATTTACAGTTAGTGAAATGATATAACTGCAATGAGATGGGTCACTATGCAAATAGGTGTCCGACAAAGAGCTTGAGTGATGGGAAGAAGTTAGACTATAAGCAGAAAGGGGTGGTGAAATCCTTTGCAACTACTTCAGCGGATGTCGGGCCATCAAATGAAGTTGTAGTAGGTACTTTTTTTGTTTTTTGAGATTTTGCCATTGTGTTGTTTGATTCGGGGTCTACACATTCATTCATCTCTGAAACATTTTCTCGTAAAATGGGAATACCATCACAAGAAATGACTCCTGAACTTGTGGTAAAAACACCTGGGGTAAATGTTGAGGCAAAAAGAATTTATAAGAATCTTCCTATCCTTATATGAGGAAAGAACCTACTTGAAAACCTTATTGTTCTACCTCTAGTAGAGTTTTATGTTATCTTGGGTATGGATTGGCTCTCTATTTACAATGCTAAGATTGACTGTAGAGCTCAAGAAGTTGCTTTTCAGAAAGACTTTTAGTTTGTGTACAAGAATGAACCCTTACTGTTGAAAACTTATCAAGAGTCCATGAAACATGTAAAAGATGGAAATTAATGTTACCTTGCACACATCGTTGAAAATAAAGGAACTGTTTAGATTAATTATGTTCTAGTGGTAAATGATTATCCTGATGTTTTTCCTGATGAGTTTCATGGAATAATACCAGATTGAGAAGTTGAGTTTACTGTTGACTTAGTTCTTCATGCTAAGCTAATTTCAAAACCTCCTTATTGAATGGATCAAATTGAACTTTTAGAGTTGAAGGAGAAATTGCATGATTTATTACAGAAAGGTTTCATTCGACCTAGCACATCACCATGGGGTGATCCTGTCTTATTTGTTAAAAAGAAAGATGGTTTTATGAGACTTTTCATTGATTATAGATCCTTGAATAACATCTCTGTTAAGAACAAATATCCATTGCCTCATATCGATGATTTGTTTGATCAGCACCAGGGAGCTCAGTTTTTTTCAAAGATTGACTTGAGATCGGGGTACCATCAGCTGAAGGTAAATGAGGCAGATATTCCGAAGACCGCATTCCATACAAGATATTACCATTATGAATTTGTAATAATGCCTTTTGGGCTAACCAATGCACCTGCTGTATTCATGTACTTAATGAATAGAATTTTCAATGAGTTCTTGGATAAGTTTGTGGTGGTTTTCATTAATGATATTTTGGTGTTTTTTAAAAGTAAATAAGAGAATGAAAGACATTTAAGGGTTATCTTGAAAACCTTAAAAGAAAATAAACTGTATGGAAAATTCAGCAAGTGTGAGTTTTGGTTGCAACAAATTTCATTCCTTGGTCATATTGTTTCTAAATATGGAATAACTATTTATCCTGCAAAAACAAAAGTTGTGAAAGAATGGCCAAACCCACAAATGTAACCGAGAGTCGTAGCTTCCTTGGTTTGGCAGGATATTACTGAAGGTTTGTTAGAAATTTTTCATGAGTATCTAGTCCAATGACTAAGCTAACTCGAAAGACTGTTAAGTTTATCTGGACAAAATAATGTGATGATTCTTTTCAGGAATTGAATAGAAGATTGGTGAATGCTCCTATTTTGGAACAACCTTCCAGGAATGGTGAGTTTGTTATATACAGTGATGCTTCATTGAAAGGACTTGGTTGCGTCCTAATGTAGAATGATCAGGTAATTGTTTATGCTTCACGACAGTTGAAAACTCATGAGGTAAATTACCCTACACATGATTTGGAATTAGCTGTTGTTGTCTTTGCTTTAAAAATTTGGAGGCATCATTTGTATGGAGTAAAGGCTGAAATATATACTGATCACAAAATTTTAAAGTATATATTCACTCAGAAAGAGTTATACATGAGACAGAGGAGATGGCTAGAATTAATCAAGTATTATGATTGTACAATTCACTACCATCCGGGAAAAGAAAATAAAGTGGCTGATGCTTTGAGTCGAAAAAGTAATGCTTCAGTAGCAATGTTTCATTTGGAATGTGATCCTTTGGTTAAGGATTTGATGAACTTTGGCATAGAAGTTGTTAGTGCAGGACGTTCTTCTGTTTTGTTTTAGGTATCAGTGAGATCTTCTCTATCAGGCAGAATCAAGCAAGCACATGAGCAAGAGAGTGAGTTGCAGAAAAAGGTAGAGCTGGTTCAGAAAGGTAAGTTGCCTGAATTCAACATTGATAATGATTGTGTTTTGAGATTTGGGAAGAGAACCTATCTTATGAGGAACAACCGGTCCAGATTCCTGACCACAGGTAGAAAGTGTTACGAAATAAGGTGATTCACCAGGTAAAGGTTTTTTGGAAAAACCACATGATTGGAGAGGAAACATGGGAATCTGAAAATGCAATGAGGGATAAGTACCCCAATTTATTCGATAAGTAAATAAATTGCGGGGACACAATTTTCTAAAGGGGGAAGGATGTAACATCCCAATTAAGTAATGAATAATAGATATTTTATCTATGTCTATTAATGAATTAGATAGTGTTTTAGAGGCTTAAAATGAAAATAAATCCAATCTTAAGCATGGAATACACTAATATTTTTAAAAGATTGTTTTACTGCCATTGATGGCAAAACCATTTTGAATCTATCTTTTGACAATTTTATAAACTATGTTTGTCAAAATAAACTTATTCTTTATGATTGGGATATCAAAATTTACATTGTGTGAATTTTTGGTATTTTTATGACAATGTTCATTTTTTTAATGAATAGTGGAAAATACAGCATTTTACATCAAAAATGATTTTTAATCTAATATATTTATATGATTAGATTACATTTTTAATTGGTTTTTAAGTGAAATTAGAATATATTTTCACCATTTAATCCAATGGTGGTCATTGGAATCAATTTCAATTTGAAATTGGACTTAAACTGGTGTCAATCTTTTGATACTTATTGTTTCATAAGAACACGCTATTTGTCATAATAGCGGGAATTAATTATTAAATTAATTAATGTGACTTATATGTTTTGAATATTGTAAAATAGACTTCATTTTTGAATTCGGAATATCAAATATAGCTTAGGGTGAATTTTTGGTAATTTTCTGAAAAACTTCAATTTTTGATGAATAGTGAAACCACTAAGTGGTATTTAAAGAAACTGATTTTTCATTTAAATGAAACTTTGCCACTTTTGTGATCAGAATTTCAAAAATCCGACATACATGGTTGTCATTAGTATGTAAAATGTGGTTCAATGGGATGAAAATAATTTTTTGGTGAATAGTAACTTTTTTTCAATAATCACGATTAGAGGTAATTAGTGTAATATAAGGTAAAAATGATATTATAAAATTGTGAAAACACCATGACACTTGTCCTACACCTATTGGGTGAGTCATGGCCGACCAAGACAACCCATGGGTCGATTTAGGGGACCCCATGGAGCCACTTGGGTGAGATAATGAATTTAATGCCTTTTTTTAAATAAAGGTGAAAATGACACTAACATAAATTTTTTTACTAAAACAATTTTAGAAGGGGTTATACTAATCATATGTTTGTCTATAAATATTCATTAGAAAGCTAAAAATCTTTCCTACATCATATTATTTTTTTTAATTTTTAGTCATTAAATAACGTAAATTATTTACGACATCATGATGGTGTAGCGATGACCTCATTATTTAAAGATTTAAATAAAATGGAAAGATAATGTAATATCTAAGACCTAAACTTTTCCAAAAACAATTGTATGGGAATATTTCGAAGCCTTATCATCTTATCTTAGAAATATATCCATGTGGGACCATAGAAATTAGAAACACTTTTGAAAATAAAATAATAGTTTCATGATTTCCAAAAGTGCCCCTCCTCTCCTCTTATAAAAGGCCCCCACATCTACCTCATTTCACACATTCCTCAAGCCTTTGGCTCAGCCAACCCCTACCCATTTACTCTCTCCACATCCCTCTACTCATCCTAGAGGATTCACTTTGGGAATAATCCTTTCAAAGGAAGCCTTTAGGCTCAAATCAAAAGGAGTTACACTTTTAAGGGTAATTCATTCTCTCATGTTCATTTGTTTTATTTTGCTTCTCCAACCCCCTAAACAATTTTTATTTACTTATTTTGTAACAAAACAAGTCTCTTAAATATAATAGGATGTTGTTATAAGATTTATTCGAGCTACAATCTCACACAACTACATAAAATGGTTAACGAACATACGGTTTCCATGGATGGCGAAATTCTGCCTCCCGAAACGATGATTGTTCAAAACTCATCTAACACCTTCAAAGGTGGCCATTATGATGTCAATATTTTTATATATGATATATAATATGATTATTCTTTCCTTAATCTTATGTTTTTTTTCATTTTGGGCATACCTTTATGGTTTCCATTATGGGTAAACGCGATATCTTTATTTAAGGAAGTGCGGACTACCGCCCCCTCAAAGTGATTTGATTCGTTAAATACCATATGTGGGATGTGTAAAGGATAAATTTAATGATATTATATATTTTATTATACTGGAATTATAATATACTCTTATATCATTATGATTCCATTCCAGAAAATACGAAATAGTAATGGAGGTAGCGTTCATGCGTACGTACGGCTTACAGTCTCCATGAACGGTGCATTTCATTTCTTACCACTGAATGTGATGTAATATTATAAATACATGTATATGATGAATATATATGATATATATGTTATCCAAATTATTAATATCATTACGGATATAACGAACCTTTGACCACATTAACAACATGTAAGTATAAGAAGTCTATTTTTGACTTAAGAACCAAATACCGAAAAAATGAACATTATTAACTTAAATGATTTCATGATGTTCATAACATGGTATAAAAGGAATAATGAACTTGAAAAAGGTTCTTAAGAAAGTATAGATTAACTCATGTTTATTATTCAGGAGATTAAAGAACGGTCGGGTAAAGTCGGATATGAGGTATGGGACTTCGTCTCAATCTCCTTTTATTGAGGCACATTTTGTTTTATAAAAAACCTTCTTTTATACGGTTTATAAACCGCTTTGAATTTTACGTTTATTCAAAAGGAATCTTTTTTATACGAAACATTTACTAAATGACAAAAGGGAATGTTTTTGTCCTACGTATGTGGCGACAACGACTTCTCCGCCACCTTGACCATTATTTGAGTTTCGGCTTCCTCTACAAGCCATACCTTCTTTTTTAAAAGAAAAATAAATACCATGTTTTACTTTTCTTTTATTATGGTATCGAAAATGGTTTTCATAATGTTTTTATATCAATGTGTTTTATTGATATCTTGTGATTGAAAGGTGGGAATGTCATGTTTCCTTTATGCTTGTTTTATGTGATAAGATTATGTTATGGTTCTTGGGCATTATTATGAAGACGGGTGGTTCCGTGATAAACTAAGGGCGTGTGAGCCCGATATAGCTCTCCAATGCATTGGGTAACGCGAAGGAGTGAAACGTTAAGGTTTTTCCGAAGAGATTTAGGGAATATACTGTGATGGGTATTCCAAACGTAACCAAGAGGGTTACTCCCTACGTAATAATGTTATGAATGCCTCAAGTTACCTATATGTCTTATGATTTCTATGATTTATTCATGATTTTATGAGGTATGTTAAAGTGCCTATGTTTTATGGGTAAAGTATGATTTCATTCTTATGTATATATGAACTCATGTTTACTTTCCATGTTTTTTTTATAACCCATACTGAGTTTTTATGCTCATCCCATGTTTTTGAAATGTTTTTCACAGGTCACGGGAAAGGTAAATGATAAGATGATAGTTTCAAGGAAGTGTTAAGAAAGAATCCATGTTTTATTTTCAATATGTTTCCATTGATGGGAAAAAGAATAGTACCTTTTATTTTAACCACTTTGTTTAAATGTGGGTTTTAATGCATGTTTTAATATCTAATTCTCTAAAACTCTAAACCTGAAAAGATCCTCAATGTGCAATCTTGTGATAACTCAAGATTATGTAAGGATTAAGGATGGGGCCTTATATACATCCTTATGAAAAATACATCAAATACATCATGAACCAAAAATTGTTTCAGTGAAACCACCATGAAATATGATATGGTATGCATACGATCATGAATTTAATAAATGGGAAGACATATCTAGGTCATATATTTCCCTTAAATTATAATAAAAAATTCATCCTTTGGTTGTGTTTCAATCAATTAACAATCCTCATGTCACTCTATGGAATGAAATTTCATATTTAAATTTTCAATCCCGAATAACAAAAATTATCATATGATTCTTAAGTAATCCTTTAACCTTAAAATATTTAACAAAACCAAAAATTTTATCATAGGTACTCAACAAACATAATATTTTTCAACTTAATCCACTCTTTGAATAGTTTACCATAATGGTCATCAATATGAGACAAAAATTGAAATCCCAAAATATAGAAACATTTTCACAAAATTCATGTATTGAAATTTCCATTAAAACCCCAAACAACAAGATGTTGTTATTGATGTCACATCAAAAATATGTGAATACATTAATCATATATTCTTATAAAACATGCTAATATCCAAAACTTCCCTAAAACCATAATGAAATGATAAATTATTTTAAAAATTAGCACTTTCCCCATTGCTTAAAATAATATATTATTGATATAATCTATTAATCCAAAAATATTGTAAACTCCATCAATGAAAACATAACCCACTTTTTACAAAATGTTTAAATTTTTTCCATGGTAATCACAACTATCCAATTTACATTATTTGTATTATTCTCTATTTATTCCATCAAATTTATCTCAATATTTGGAACAGATTATGTGTTATATTCCATTAATTATTTAATTTAAATAAAATATAATATTTTAATTAAATAATTTTTCTAGGACATCTGGTCCCTTAAACATATTAATGAATATCAAGAAAAACCTTATACGGAACAACAATTATATATTTCATCATTCATATTACATAATTCTTGAATTCTGATACCTAAACATATAATTCATCCCAATTAATTATTAATACATTCACTAGGATTCATCATATTATTCTTTAATACAACATTCATTCAATATGAAACATGACTAATTTCTTAAAATTTATCAAACTCAATTAATAATGATTCACATGTTTAACATAAATAATACTATTAGAAAATCTCATGAACTCTATATGTTATCAGTATTCACTTATTCTTTATTAGTATAATTATTACTCATAAAACAATTATAATTTTCTTCCTAATATTTCCCCCTATTACATTGATTTTTAAAATTCCCCCATTTTATAAATTTAAAACATTTATTTATTGATAACACTATATGGATACCAATATTTAATCCATTTCATTTACTAGACATTTGGTTTTCCATTTGAAATTTATTAACCTATTCATATATTCATTACCCACAAAACACCTTATCATAATTTTGAGATAATCCCTTGAGTTCTTATTCCAACATTACTAACATATAAGAAACTGAATCTTCTTTTTTCCATGGCCTCCACCACATGATCATGCAACAAACATTATATGTATCTTCCTTGTTGAGTCTGGAAGTTGGTTTTTGTGAATGTATTTACCCAAATATAAGGATTACTAATTAGTAATAAATATAGTATCTTTCAATATAGACCTCATTCCATTTGGTTTATCATTATCAAATTTTTATTCGACTTCATTATTAACCAACTTCCTTATACTTCCCTTCATTGATGAATACCAGAATGTATAGTGTGAGAAACAATAATCATAGTGGAGACCATATAATAATAAAATATATTTTATAATATATGTAAATAATAACAAAATGATTTTAATCTATGACTCCTTAAGCATAACAAAGGTCATTCATGGTCATTATTCGAGTCTTTCATGATTGTTCAAATGGTGTTTTCAAATCACCAAAATATACCCCTTGGGTTTTTCCATCTAAGTGTAAAATAAGGAACATTTTATTGGTACCAGGAAATTCTTTTGTCAATTCTGACATGCCTTCTTAGAGTTATTACCCCTAGGTACATTTTTTCTAGAACTATTCCTATATGTAGTATCAAAACTAGAATATATTTCTTGGAAAACACTCACTCTATCCTTTTATATCATTCCATAATATTTTAGGAGACTTATAATTATCCTTAAATGTATCCTTATACATATACCAAGAAATATCCTTGACATATCCCAAGGTATCTCACTAAATTATTATCATCCATGCTTCAAGATTTTGACAAAATCAATCATATAATACCAACAGTAGCAACCCAAACATCTGATACATTAAAATATAATATTTTTAGATGAATAATAAATAAATTTCACAAATACACACCCAATGACCATAATTTTTTAGGTAATTTCATAATCAAGGAAATAAAAATAATTCATTCATAAGATTTCTGCATCATCTCACACATAGTTCCTCATAACTAGAACTCTTCTTAGACATATCACACATAGTACCTATCGTCATATCCATGGGAAAATTAATATATAAATGGCAGCCTCAAATACTCTATAATGGTAAATAAGTGATATACATAAATATAACGTGATAATAAGGGTTTTAGAACATGAAAATGGAATAGGAAAACCATACCTTTCATATGAATGATAAAAAACCTATGTTATGGCATATTTATAGGAAGTTCATAACACATGAATCATAAGTTAATCAAAGAACCAGATTTGTGACGACTAAAAATTATCATATGATAATGAATTGTGGTATACACATAATTATAAAAAATTATTTCAATAAGAGAAAACAGACATTGTTAAAATGGTCACAGTGGAGAGATTTCACTCTCCAAAGAATCATAGTAGTCAAGTATAACTCTAGAGACTATCGTACTGCATAATGACCCTTACTTAACTACATTCACTCCCCATTATTGTACTATTTGTATTATTAGATATCAATAATTACCCAATGAATTAGAGGTAGATATAGGTTCCACCCATCACATAATTAAAATCATACATGTGTGCCCACAATATCATAAAACATTCATCAGATCAAAACCAATGGAAAATGAATTACTGTCATAAAAAATTAATTATTTTATTACCCATGAAAATGAATGCCTTTCAGAAAAAATTTCATCCTAGAATATCAAGTGGAAAAGATGTGTGATTCATATTCATTTAATAATTTTTTAAAAAATAAAAAAAGGAAAATAAGAGGGTTTCATAAGGATTTAATCATCTTATAACCTATGGGAGAAAATTTGGTTTCATAAATAAATTTTCTTCATAAATACAAACCATTCAATCAATTAATAATAATTTAATCCTTTGATAATATACACAAATAATCCTATGTAACCAAAATTGATTCCATATTTTATGGGTAGTTATCTATAAAGATCACATAGAACATTTATTAATGAAAACAACATTTCCACATTAAAAACAACTTTTCAAAAAAGAAAACATTTTCAAAACCCTCTTCTTTTAATATAACCATAAAAACTCATAATGAAATATTTAATGTTATTTAAAAAAACTAGGAATGTATCCTTTCTATTTTGAGAAGGTCTTTTTTAAAAAAACATTTTCCAAACCCTTCTCCTTGATAATTTCCTAAAAATCCTATAAATATTGATGTAAGGTCATTTAAAAAAGTTATCAAAGAAAATTACTTATCCTCTTTAAAAACAAAATTTTAAAATTACAAATTTTTCAAAATCATTTTATTTTTACATAACAATTGAAAAATATTAAGGAATCTTTAAAAAATTGAGAGTATATAACTAAATAAAATACCATTCAAGTCATACAGTTATAAAAATATTCCTTTCACATTTTCAGTAAAAGAAAAGCATGCCTCAATTTGAAAAAAATATTAATATTAATTTATAAAAATATTTAACATTATAAAAAATCCAAAAATGATTTAATAATCCTATATTTAATATTAAAAAATTAATAAACATTATAAAACATTTATATGGAAGAAAAAAGGGTCATCGATTGAAAAGAGAAATAAAATATGTTTTCTTTAAAATAAATTTTTTTGGAATCATTGTTACATAAATAAAAGAAAATGAAGTTAAAGCATGTATTCATAGGAAATAAATAGATGAGGATGAAAATAATTATTTTCATGAGATATAGATAATATTATTTCATCATCAAATGCATAAACATTATTAATCCTGATATATGATGATATTGTATCATAAAAACCCTCCCACTTTGTAATATTTGAATCAAAAGATGTATTAAAGAGAGATAAAAAATTTATTATTTAAATACATATAATTTTCAAGCTATATCTTATAAAGTAAATTCTTTTGTACTAATTACACCATAGAAATCAAAAGATGGTGAATATTCATTGTGTCTCATAGAAATTAAAATTGAGATGGAAATCCCTTAACACATTATAAATATTCAAATATCAAAGCCAATTAAGTAATAAAAATAAATGAAACAAAACATATCATGAAAATACGTATATTAATGATATAAAATTTCAAATGGGCATATATACAAAAATCATTATATAATGGTGTTCAATATGTGATATGTCTCCCAAAAATAATAGAGGGACTATAAATCCCTTAACCTATGATACGATATCCCACATTCACATTTGAAACTTCAATATATTAAATATTATTTTAATATAAATCTAATAAATAACTACACATATATATTTCATACCATATATTATTTACTTATGTCCTTTTATTATCAATTTATTAAAAATTCCATGTCAAAATCACATTTCGTGTCATAACTACTTAGTTTATTCTTGTATGTTATGATTTGTTAATTTTGTCCCTATTAATATGATAATGGTTATATAATATAAATAATTTTATACATTCTATAAATATATTATATGTTTATGATTTATATATTTATAGCAATAAATAAAATTTATAGATAAAAAATGATACACACTCTTTATTGAGACGACATGATGTATTCACGAATGAACAATGTTTCTAATTTCATGATGAATAGAATTGATGTAAGATTAAAAATTCACATTTAATAAATATTTACTATTTCAAAGATAACAAATTTATTACTTAAATTTATCAATTTTTTCCTTCCATTTAAATCATTAGTGGGATACTAATCTCATCACTTTGTGAGGCAGTAGTCCATCATACACACAAATGATGTTATAGTATCCCCCCACATTATAGAAATTAAGATGTTATAAGTTTGATAATAATATGAATTAGTATAAATTAGTTAAAAATTTCATATATTCTAATTTAATATATTCATATTTTTATCCATGAAAAATATAATTGAAACGATTCTCATATTGGTTCGTGAGGCGATAATACGCCATACACATAGCCTACGTTATTATTTTCCAATGGGTAAAGTGGTAAGAAGGTAAACACTTATTTTTATAAAAATATGTATAAAATATTATAAATATAATATATTAATATTAAATACATATTTATATCCATCCTTTAATGGTGGGGATGGAAAATTAATACCATCAGTTCGCAAGGCAATAGTCCGCTACACACACGAATAATGATTTAATATAACATTTTTTGGAAGAGGAGATGGTTTTGGATTATTAAATTAACATAATAAGATCAAATTATATATGATATAATTTTATTATTATTTGATAACATTTTTATTTGATTTTAAGGAAATTCAAAAATAATACAATGAATGATACATCATTTAAAACATTACCTCTTCTTCGGAAAACAATTTTAGGGATAACAAAAATCCATCCGCGATTACTTTCATAGTCTCACAAAGGTATCTATTTTGTAGGGAGAGAAATAATGAATACAATTTTGTGGTTATTGGAGAAACAAAATTTTTATGTTACTATTAATAGGAGAGCATATGGGTGGCGTTTTATGAGGGTGGTGAGTTGTACAATCCTAATTTTTAATCAATAAGCGTTGTACCATCGTTTTTCACATGACACAAGGGACGAATATGATAATTATCAATCAATAGAGGTTATATGTTTAATATATGACTCTATGGTTGGTTTTGGAAAATTTTATATTTATTTTCCCCTATTCATTTTGGTTTAACACCCCGTAAACTCATTTTAACCATTACCACAATAATAATTAATATCTGTTTTAAAAATTGTATGTGGTAAAAAATTATACTGAATTTATTATATAATATAAATTATAATTATTCCAAATCTGTGATCAATTTTTTCCAATTCCTCTCATAAAATGTGAAAAATATTTACAATTAATTTACTAGACAAAACAAAAAAAATCAATTTTCCAAGGAGAAAAATTTAAGATGTTTTAAAAAATTTATAACAAAATTCTAAATGAAATTGATTCCATTGAAAAAATTATAAAACAGATATATATTTTATGCAATTTTATATCTAAAGAATATAAAATAAAATTTATCTTCCAAATATTTTTAATGAAAATGAGTTTTTTAAATAAAAACCATCATTTTCCATTATGCACTGAAAATTTCATCTTTTTAGAAAACATATAATAATTTAATCGTAGAAATTTTTTTTATATATTGATTGAAAAATAATATTAATTTTTTCATAAATAAATTTTATAAAAGTGATAAATATAATTAAAAAAATAATCAGTGTAAAAAAAATTGCAAAACTCTTTTTTAGAAAAAAAATACATTTTTAAGTATAAAATGGGATTAATTCATATATCATACATAGAATACAAAAAGATGAATGTTAAACATTTTTATGAATTTATAATATATATATTAAATTAAAAACATTCATAAGATGTTATTTAAAAAAAAAATTGAATGAAAACATGCTTCTCCAAGTAAAAAATAGTTTTCTAGAAAAACATTTCCCATTATCATAAAATGGTTTATATTTTCATATATAATAAATTTGTAACCATAAAATTAATTTTACATATATTTGTAGACAATATATTATCCTAATTTAGTAAAACTCATTAAAACCCTCAGTTCCTACAACTAGGAGATAATTATCATATTAAATTAAAAAAATTATTTGTATGTTGTGTTTCGTTAAAACTTGTTGTTTCGTGTTATTGAATATATCGAAGAAGTTATATTTATTTGAAAAAGATCCAAAAATAACAGGGTGTTATAGTATTTTTTTTGAGATCATATAAATCTTTTTATATTTAAAATCTTGTTTTTCAAATTTTTTATGTTCACAAACAAAGGTTTAGGAAACAAAAACTTATTTAGAAATAAATCGATTTAAGAAATCACTATAAAAATAAATTTAAAATAACGTAATTCCTTGGAAAGATGAAATATATAACAAAATATAATATATTCGTTTTTATCAACATGAATAAATGTTTCATAAAAATATATACCTTATTATTGAAAATAACCTTGAGAAAAAAATTCGACTTTATTGTTAAAAATTTTACGAATTTTATCATTTTGATTCAATAATTAATTTTCATTCAAATAACATCATTATTTAAATAATTTATAATAATTTCTAAATATTAATTATAAAAAATATATTATGCACATCTTCAATCCGAATAATAAAATTGGAATCTTTCAAATTATCTATAAATTTATTATGAACCCAATCAAAAAAAGTTTAATTATAAAGGAATCATAATGTATTTCTTTTTGTTTTCATTCTAGAACAAACATTTCAACTTCAATAGTGAATTGGAATATCCCTAGAAAACTGAATAAATCTTGGTTTATATTTCATGGAAATATTATCCATCATAATAGATATAATATCTAGATGGTTTTCTTCTCTAAAATTTAATCCCTAAAATAATTTTCAATATGTTCTAATTCAGAATGAAGGTTCAACCAACCGAATGTCCATATTGTTCTTCGTTAGTTTTGAATACAACTATGGTACATCCAACCGAATGGATTATTGTTATTCTTCTCGTAGGACCCTTTTATCGGCTAGACCAAGATCAATGTGGACAGTGCCTCAATGGAGAACCTAGGCCCATTGTGTTGTGGAGTGGGGTTCGGAGATCACAATGGTTTGTCCTTGGGATGATACAACAGTACATGGGGATTGTCCTAGTCAGTAGAAGTAGAGATGTACAACATCATTATTTTTGTTTATATTATAATAAATGATGTTGATATAACATTTGTATGGAATAAGACTCCACCACAATCATGTAAGCTCTCTAGAAATATGTGGTGCACCTCACTTGGCCTCTCACTACGGAATGGATTAAATACCTCTAACTCATTTTCGAAATCAATAATATAATCACTCATGCTTATTTCAAGGAGAATAATGTGGAAGATGGTCATTCCAACAAAAGAATAAACATTGATGTCTCATTGTTGAACAACCCCCCCACTAGATCTTATTCCATTCCATGAAAAATATGTAATAATGTTTTTACATTCAATATTTTGTAATAATTTTTATTTTTATTTATTGTTTCGTTGGTAATTTGACTAAGGAATCACCATTTTGAAAAATTTGATACCCCCGATATTTTTATCATCAAATATACCAAAATATTATATTGTATTCTATATAAAAACATTATTACCAAAAATATTAAATTTACCAGCCCATGGTTTTTACCGTAAAACGATTCATAAGAATTTTTAAATAAAAATTTCCTAAAATAAAATCTATTCAAAAAATAAAAAGTAGTTTTAACATATTCAACCAAAAAAAATTAGGATAATTATATTCATTGAGCATTGATTGGTCCATTTCCAGAACAGATCAATTATTATTCTACCAAAAAATTCTACTATTCTAAGAGTTGATCTATTATGAGCAATACCACTTTCATCATAAAATATTTTAATATTTAATTAAAAAATACTACCTTCATTATAAAATTTAATAGAAATAATTAAAAACACATTTGAAATTTTAACTACCTTACAAAAAGATACAAATCTATATAATTTTCATACTTATAAGTCATCAAATAAACAAATACAAATATACTAAAATAATAAATAACACATCCCTTAAAACCTAAAATAGTAATATTAATTGGAACCACAATATATATATATATAATAATAAAATAGGTCTAGTATTATAAACAAGACTGATAAATATGAATGATCCTTTATATTACCTTCATTTTAATCATGAATCATAAACAAAATCGTCACATACCTTTAGCATTGGAAAATCTAAATGAGGTCAATGATTAGATAATTTTTGTATATATAAAAAATGACGATGTATAATCCTTATATTCTAAAGAACATCGTATAGTTTTATAGAAATAAGACACATAATATTTTTTTAGATATATCCAATAATTTAATAGAATAATTAATATCCATTATATTACAATAAAATGAAGCATTTTTTTATTTGCAAAAAAAAATTTCCATCATTTAATTTAACATATATTCCATCACCGCATAATTATGAATAATAATTATATTATTTTCCAATGAATCCATGTAAATGTAATGACCAAAACTTTTATGTAAAATTTTTTTATAACATATTCACTTGTTTTGTTTTTTTATTTTGGATTTTAAAATACTATTATGAATTTTTTCCATTGCTAATATAGTTTTTGAACAGTGATTAGATGATTAGTATAAATATAAAGCATTAGAAATACAATTTACTCAGACCAAGGAAGCGATTACATCATCCAGAATAATTTCTCCAAATAATTCCCAGTTGTTGGAACTCAGAATGGTGGTGGCATCAATGGGCTTCTCTCTTGACCAAGCTCAAGCTGAGATTCAACATGTTAAACTCGAACAGAACTACCTATGTGAAAAGTGTAAGATTATAGTGATTACCACTTGAGAGATGTTATCTGAGCCATCCCAGGTGTGTGTCACAATCACTCAACTTCCCCTTAGGTCATATGTAGGCTTAATAAGGGGTTATGTAACAAGATCCTATAACCCTGATTATGTGTATTAGTTTTGAATCTAATAATGAATATACATTCATTGTATTATTATTTCTCTGAAAATGGATTTTAAAATAGAAATAGTATTTTTAGTTAATATTCAATTAGGAAATAACTTTTTATAAATTAATAGAATTTAGAATTAAAAAATATTTTATTAAAAATTTATTATTTCTAAATTAATTTTTATTAAATATATGCGATCGTATAGTTTTTATGAATCCAATTTTTAATTTTTATTATAGTTTTAAAACTCTTTTTAAGAAAACCCATGAATTTTCAATAAAGGTCTGTTTTTAATTTAAATGTGAAAATTCACATATTTAGGATATTTATTAAATTATACGAATATAAATTCTGTAATCAGGGCTTCGAAATTATCCAATTTTGTGTTTTTCATAATTTTATATGATAATCTAGTTTATGAGTAAAAAATAAATATTGTTTTAAAATATTATTTTATATATGACATCATAATGACCCTATAGTGATGTAATAAAATAATAAAGAAAATTCAGTAAAAAAATGTTTTATGTTTAAAATTATTTAATTTTATTTTTGTTAATTAATTTTATGAATCCTTAATGGACCATATAAGAATTATAAAACATATTAACATTTAAAAAATGATTTCCTTAACAATATGACTCACCTCTACATAAGAAAGCCAAATATTTTTATAGGTTCATCCATTGGACTTATAAAATAATTTTTTACGATACCCATTGTTAAAACCTTTGGAAAAACCATGGGTTGGTTAGTGGTTTTGATTAGTATAATGTGTGGGGCCCAAAACCTAATTAATAAATAATTACCTCTCTTTTTGTATATAAATCCAACCAGGATCCCTTTTCCTGTCGCTAAAAACAATTGGATCACATACTAAATCTTCCCTCCTCATTCTCTAGTATCGTCCCAAGGTGCTACAATCTCCCATGAAGCACCTCTCAAATAGCTACCAAACCATTGGGATCACATATCCATTTAGGGGATTTCATCCATTATCATTGTGTCCAAATTTCATTATATTCTTATAACGTTTAGTTATTAATTAAAAACTTAGGGGTTATGATTTCTCACCTCCCCCATATTTAATTCCTTATGTTTGAATGATGAGATACCTCTTTTTGCCTCATTAATTCCGCCCATTCACACCTGTTACAATGCCGAAATTCTGTATGAATTTCTCTATTCTCATTTACATTCAATCAATTTTTTTTGTATTGTGAATCTAAATTCCATTAGAAATGTTTCTACATGTATATATAAATCCAACATACATTCAATTTTATTGCATATTATTATATAACACTTTTTTTCTTACCAACCCATTTTATGAATTCTTATGTCACGCCATTATAGTGCCCAAATTGCAACGGATTCTCCAAGACAAAGTCATTGTGTAGTTTATACAATGATCATTTATCTATAAAGGTTATTAAGAAAAATTAACATATA
This sequence comes from Viscum album, assembly GCA_963277665.1. Lineage (NCBI taxonomy): Eukaryota > Viridiplantae > Streptophyta > Magnoliopsida > Santalales > Viscaceae > Viscum > Viscum album. The sequence goes on along the minus strand of OY728122.1, from coordinate 249,377,580 downwards.
CTTATTGATTATAAAGTTTCATATATGAATTCACAATTCCTTTATCATGAAATAAAAGGGGATTTTTAATGAATCCATCTTGTCTGATCTATGTGGCACACTTATGAATTAAATGAAATGAGTAAGAAGGGTGAACCCAAATAGTTCAACAATGAATTTTGTAAAGATTATTATCATGATATTTCAATTTAAATGAGGTTTCACTCATGCTAATTCTTGTTCAATGAGGGTTTACTAATTCTCCATGTGAAACAGACCATGGATCAGGCTAATATCATGTTACATGTTGTTGCCACATTTCCTTGTTATGATAGTCACAATAAATCATGCCTTTTGGTTCATGTTTCTCTTATGATCTATTGATATTATTATTTCCTAACATGTATGGTATTATTCATTTAATGACTTTTCTACTCCCTTATTCAGCATTACATCTCACCTTTTTCCCATGTATGTCCACAGGTTATCCCATGTAATGAAAGGTATGAGGGAATGTTGTGGTCGTGCAAAGGATGTATTCAATAATGATGCTGTATTTTTATTACTTATGTTGTCATGTAATGTTCATAATTTCACAAGAAACTATACCTCATGATCCTCAATGTTGTCTTAAGTGAATGTTTATGTAATAAATCATCTATTAGATTCTAATAAAGAGTAGGGTTGTTATATTAGGTATCAAAGGATAAGATTAATTATATTTGGGATTTGGATTAGAAAACCCTTGTGAAAGACCTAGGGATAAGACAAACTAATATAAAAACTTCCATAAATTTTGATATTTATTGAGTAAGTGGTTTATCATAAAAATACATCTCTATCTGGATTTAATATGGTAGAGGCGGCTCTAGCATGTATGAATCTTGGTATAAAACTCAAAAACACCCCTTTGAGATTGACTCGAACGAGAACCGGTGAACGAAAAAGGGCCTTGAAACATTCTTGATTAAGTCATTCCCGGGGGGATATTCTTTGGTAAATTCATAAGCTTAATATGAACCATTATTAACGTAATAAAAAAATCCCCAAAGAATATATGTTGGGAATTCGATCATGGATAACATAGACTAAATCCACTAAATTAATAAGTAAAGGAAATAAATGTAATTTATAAGTAATCCTTTTTTGTATTTGGAATCCCCTTTATGTGTTAACCCTAACATTCATTTTATTCAAGACAATAGATGGTAATAGGATAACTCAGGATAACATCCGATGTAAAGAACAATGTGAATACTATTCTAAGGAGATGCCCAATCTGATGGGAGCAAGAATCACAAACTTTGTCATGATACACTCTCGGTTAATTCATGTTTTGAATAGAAAAATGGTTCAAGAGGAATGTTAACCTCCTCCCTCTAATAAAGAACAATTCGTAATCCAGATCATCATGAGACAAAAGGAATCATTCATTTAATAGATCATACGATCCCTCAATTTCTGAAAAATGGATCAACGCCATGGAGAAATTTTATCCATCCTTCAATGTTATGAAAAATAATATGTATTTCTAGATGCTTATCATGTGTAGGTGAAGCAGATCAATGGTGGAAATTGATCAAAAATATGAAGCATGTAGAGGATATTGACGTGTTGGTATATAAGAATTCCTGGAAAATGTTTTCTGACCAACATTTTCATCGCACCCTCTGACTTAAGATGTAACGGGACTTCCATTCCCGCATGAAAAAGAAAGACAAATCCATCCGAGCATATGAAAAAAAAATATCACAAGGATTGCATGATATACCTCTAGCATTTTCATCACCCCTGAATACAAATTTGATCACTTCATTTGTGGGATAAAACATATCCTACCTAAATCCCTAGTGATCTATAACTTCCAGAGCTATGATGAAATTGTCTAATGTTCCCTCAATGTAGAAATAGAGATCAGTGAATCATATTGGTATCATAATGAAAATAATATTATGGTAAAAAATAATTATGGTGGATCAATGGAAAAATAAGATGGTTTCCTAGAAACTCCAACACCTCACTAGCCTAATGTGTGGAATGAAGCAGCCTGGAATTTTCTTTATGGGGATGAGAAAATGATTTAGGTGTGGAAGAGAAGTGAACCTAGCCATTAACTACCGACAAGAAAAACCTGCGGCTGTGAAAGAGGAGTGGAATGGTCTACTCGAACCCCAAAACAAAGTTCATTGCATCAACTAAAACGAACCATGGCACTTTTCAAACAAATTCCCTCTGAAAAGGGTTTTCGGAGGAAACCAAAAACCTCCATTGTAATAATGGAATGATTTTTCTATCACTACAGCCGATGTGAACCCTGATAAAAAGGGGTGATAGGTACTCTAGTTATTCATTCATGAATAGAAGAATACTGTTTGATTACGGTTCTACAAATTCTTATACATCAAGAAAGATTAGTAGAAAAATCTCAACACCACCACTGCCATGACCCATTCTTGAGCCCGTGCCGTGACTACCCCAAACCCACCTTCCATAGGCCAGGGGCTAGTGACTAGCACCAAATGTGTAAATCCCAATAAAAAGTGAAGGCATTTCGATTATAATGAAAACAAACACAACAAAGTATGCAAGCTGAAGTAAACACTAAGTAAACTGAGTACAAAAGTAAATGTTGTAAAGTATATGGGCCAGTATACAAACCTAACTTAAAGTACAGTACAACTGAGAAAAGAATGTACAACTGCTAAAAAGTAATGACGCAACAACCAAGTCGTCCTCAGAAATTCCCACCTAATGGGTGAGTACAGATAGACTCGTCGGCTCCTCAGGTCTGGTCTCCTGTTGTGAGTTTGTCCCACCCAGTGGTCCACCACCGAGTTCCATCCTACTCCACAATCCTCATCCATGATCAGCGATGTCCTTCTTTTGCATCCAACACAATGTAGTGCGTGCATATCTCATGCAGAGGTGAGTATACGATACTCAGTAGGGACCCAGAGACCCCCTATGTTCTCCCAGAATCCACAAAGGATAAACCACAACGGAAGGATACAAACACAAAGTATCAACCAACTCTAATTAGGTATATTCCGATACATATACAAAATTCATCAATTCCATTTCTGCTCCAACTCATGTGCCCAAGTACAACCCAGTCCACATAGGAATGAATAACCTAATCCACGCAAGAAAGTAAGACAATCATATTGAAGATAATGATTGAATGTCAAGACTCATCTCACACAGGTATACTACTCACGAAGAGGGGTGGAGATGATAAATGTAGCCTCTGAGTCATCACCCTAGCCGAACCCACATAGGATCCAAGTACAGAAGTTGTCGCTGCCAAACCCACGTAGGATCCAGGTACAGTAACCATCATTGCTGAACCCATGTAGGATCCAAGTATAGTTGTCCTCGCTGCTAAACCGACGTATCATCCATGTACAGTCGTCCTAGCTGCCGATCCCACATAGGATCCAATTCATTCTCCATCGTCGTCGTAGTTGTAGCCATCCCTAGGGTTCCGGCACACAATAGGCAGATTCCGGGAGGGTCCACTCCACGAGGCAAGGGGTTCAATATATCAACTATCCGGAAGTCTAGAGTTGATGTATCAAAATGTTTTGTCTCTTCATAATGAAGTCAACGCGATAGATGGAGCGACAATCGGACTCCCGGTCTGAGAGTTATTGGCATTTTAATCCCAAGGGCCCAGTTGGGTTTTAATCTAAAACCACCCCGACCGTACTCCAGATGCATCCAAACCTTAAGCAGAGTAATCCAAAAGAACCATCTCACTAAGAAAAATTCAACGTAACTGACGACACGTCATTCGGAAGTCCGGTCGTTATGTTATAAGAGTTTCCGCTCCAAGGGCCCGGTTGGTTACGGGTTTGATCCAACCAGGCCATTACCAAACATCACCGAAACCACACGTATAATATACTGAACAACCGTCTCGATCCAAGGATCCCAACTCAACTGACGGGGTATTGATCAGAGGAATTTATCCTATGATATAGACGTTTTAACGAACGTGCGCTGAAAATATGGGGTTTGGGGCCGGTTCGACCCGGCCCAGCGTCGTTGGCCCGACCCGACGCGGGCGGCCCGGCCCGTGCGGCCTGCGGACCGGCTCGGAATCCAGCCGCAGCTTGGCTCTCGGCCCAGCGGGGTGCGAAGGGGGGGCGATGCCCCTCTGTTTCCGAAACAGCCGGTGTAGAGACCCAAATCTTGTTGTACATGGAAATTACATTACTTTTGTGGAATAATTAATACATAACAAAAACAGACACACAAGGACCGTAATAGTTTAGTGTCTTTGGAAGCTCAGAATATAATCTTCTAATCGTGGTGAATGATCTTCAACATCTCCCATAAAGATCATACCCTTTTTTCTTACCTAAAACCTTTCTTTATATCTTGGGGAAAAGAAAACATAAAAGGGGTGATCTCAAATGCTCAGTAAGGGTAAGCATAGAGAACATAAAACAATCGATAGACATTTCAATGTAAAAAAACATGAGCATAAAATCTAAACGTCAAAATCTTTAGCAATGACATAAAACATGGTTGTGCGTAAGGCATAGATCATAAAGAAACATTAATAATGATAAATTAGCGTGGGAATAAAACATGTAATTGTGGAAACCATTAAGCACATGATATGAATTCCATAGCAGCCAAGGCATTACTGCCAAGACCATCTTAGTGGACAAAGTCCCTTTCTGAATCGAGTTCTCTCCTCGTTCCAGTCCTATATTACTGAACCTGTTTAACTTTCCATTCCAGACAAGTCTATCTAATGAGATATAAATCATTACCCAATGCATTAGAGGCAGATATAGGTCCCACCCATCTCATATTGAAATCATTCATTCGTGTGCCACAATATAAACATAAATCATTCATCATAACCCAAGAATAAAATGGGTTTCCTAAACATCAATCCATCATAACGTAATCCAAAAAAAATTGGATATCATTTCATCATTAAAAAAGTGAAACCATGTAAATCATAGTGACATTATACTTGAAACATACACATGTGAAATAATGTCATCTTAGATGAAAATGGTTTTGATAAAACACTTGAAATGAATTCTTGAGGAAAATATCCTTTTTTTCTTCAAAATCATTTTCATTTAACAAAATTTCATGCAATTTTAAATGAAAAGGATTTTGATGAAAATAGTCATGAAATATTTTGGATGAAGCTTAATGAAAATAAGGCTTTATAAAACCGTAAAATTCCTTTCATGCCGTATAGATTAAAAAAACATTCTTCTTATAATTTTTTCGGAATAGTCAAAACGTACCTTGTAGGGTAAATAAAATAATGATTCCTTCCATACCATGGGGTAAAAGTAAAATGGGTAAAAAGGACTTTAAACATTCATGAATAAAATTTTATAAAACTTGGACATGGATGATAGAAATAACCGTACTAAATACTTATTAATAAGCAATCTCGGATAAAAATGAGATTTTCACAATTATGCCTTACCTTAGGTTCGATATGGTTCGTACGTTTCCGAACCACCTGTATAATGATTTAAATAATGTCATTGAATTATTATAGAATCATATTCATTTTTATGATATCATATATGTTTCACTTTTGACTTCATGTTACCCGTTATTTTGTAAATTCCATGTTAAAGCAGCGTTTTGGGTAAAATCATTTCATTTATCGTATGTGTTTCGACTTTTGGATCTTGATATTATTACTTATATCCTGATTTAAATAGTTCCATAATTTAAAACATGATTTATATATAATATATATTCATCATATACATATATATATATATATATATATATATATTATAGATCGATAAAAGGAATGAAATACACCGTTCATGGAGACGGTAGGTCGTACGTACGCATGAACGTTGTTTTCGTTTCCTTATTGAATAGAATGAAACTAAGTAGATGACATACATATATATATACATAAATAAAGTTGAATTATTATTTCATATATTTCATTATTATTCATTATATAATCTTTATCATCATTCATGTTTGGTTAACATGGAGAATGAATTTCATCGCTTCGTGGAGACGGTAGTCCGTACGTACGCACGAGCGATGATATTGTTCCCATAATTATTGAATAGAATTTTAGTGGATGGTATAATATATCAGAATCAGTATGATTTTATAATAACAATAAATAGTTATTTTTTACCCCATTATACCCATCCATGTAAGGTGTTGGTGGAAAAACAGATTTCACCACGGCGTGGAGACGGTATTCCGTATGTACGCACGCGTGGTGATTTTGTTTTTTGTTGGATGGATAGTTGGTGAAATAGGGTTGTTTCATAATTATAATAACATATAATTATATCAGTTATACTTATGTTACTACTTCATAATGAAACAAGTAAAAAAGTAGAAGTGGAAAAAAAATAATGTTGAAAGAATCGGTCATAGACATTACCTCCTCTTTGAAGCACCTTTTTTAGACCTCCTCTTAGAGCACTAAAATTATTCTTTGAAGAAGACCATAACTACTAGGGTGTTTTTATGGAAGTGTAGAGTATAATTTTTCAGGGTTTTTCCAAGCTTGAAGGATCAAAGTGGTGTGAGGAAGAGAGGGAGGAGGTTCCCTTTTATAAGGGAGGAGAGGGGTACCTTTGGAAAAAACTAAACAAATTAATTTATTATAAAGTCATATTCGGTTTTTAATATCTCCAAATTATTTTATTTCGAATCTAATGTTGGGATGGGTCTAAATCCTCTCATCCAATATAATTTAGAAAATTTTAGGTTTCTATTTTATCCTTATCATTTATATTTAACCTTATGTTAAATAATTTTACTTTTATCGTGTCTTCTTGTTTTCTTACACTATAAGGTTAATAAACTTACTATAACAACAGAAAAGAACCACAAGTTCTTTATTATTAATATATATAACCATATATAAGCCATTTTTCCAAGCATTATATTTTTTGAATAAAATAACAATTAATAATATAATATTTGTTTTAAAAACTATTTTATGTCAATTTTGAAACTATTTGGTAATTTATTTTTGTGAAAATCATAATAGAATGATTAGTTCGAATGAATTAAATTAAATAAAAACTAATATTTCATATTAACCTAAAAAATTTTGTGAAATTAGTAAAAAGCCTTAAATTACATTTATTTGGGTATTTATAACATCAATTACGTCAATATTTCATTAATAAGATAATTACTACATCATTTTTGTGTCCTAAATAAATTAAATTATTTAATGTCTAAAAATTATAAACAAAATACCATTATGTATTAAATCTTATTATCTTTCTAATGAATATTTATATTCTAATTTATCTTATGTATAACCCTATATAAATAATGATTTACTTATTAAACATTGATTTTAACTATTTTAACCCTTCTTTTAATAAATTAATATTAAATGTCCTACTCTAAACCAAGTAGGCCTAAATGGTCAAATTTTATTCCTAAGGTTGTTTTTGGTCGAATTACACTTATCCAATAGAATCAGGACATGTGTTAGGGTAAAAATAATTTCATTTTTACCCTTAATTATCCTATTTACTTTTAACCGTGGTAAATAAAAGTAAAAAGTTACTATTCACCAAAAAAATATTTTCATCTCACTGAACCACATATTCGTCCTTAATATTAACTGTGTCTCTCGTATTTTTGAAATTCAATTCATAGAAGTGGACGAATTTAATTTAAATTAAAAAATGTCAGTTTTTTAACTACCACTAAGTGGTTTCACTATTCATCAAAAATTGATGTTTTTCAGAAAAATACCAGCAATTCAGCCTAAGCATTATTTGATATTCCGAATTCAAAATTGGTGTCTATTTTTTCAAATTCATAACATATAAGTTTAATTAATTAATTTTAAATTTAATTCCCGTTAACAAAACAAATAGCGTGTTTTTAAGAAACAAAAACAATCAAAAGATTGATACTTGTTTATATCCAATTTCAAAGTGAAATTAATTTCAATGAACAAAATTGGATTAAATGGTAAAAATATATTCTAATTACACTTTAAAACAAATTAATAAGATAATCTTACCATATAAATTATTGCGATGAAAAAAAGTTGTTTTTAATTAAAATATAGTGTGTTTTTACTATTTATTAAAATATGAAAGTAATCATAATAAGATGAAAAAATTATCCAAAGCAAATTTTTATATCCTGATTCCAAATATGAATTTTATTTTGTCAATTTGAACTTATAGACATGTCAACGAAAAGATTTAAGGTGGGTGCGTCATCAAATGGCGGGAAAACTGCAATTTTTGAAAAATATATATTTTACACGAAAAAATTTTTTTTTCTCATACCGTATCCTATAAATGTGTATGATGAATAATAATGTTATAAAATTCAAAATGTAGTTAATACTATTCATAACGGCTAGTCCATAATAACAATATATCGTTGTTTATTGAAACCTGGTATTTCATACAACACACGCTATCGAGGAAGGTCGCGATTGCGTGTAATGTAAGCCAAGTCAGGGTTGTGTGTTTTGCAAGACTCCTCCATTGTTTCGTATAACAGAATCCAACCATATTTCATTTATACATTGAATATATATATATATATATACACTCAATGTTTCGTAGAATAACTACTATCAAAATTGTGTGTAACATGATCAAAGAATAGTGTTGTGTATACTGCAAGCTCATACGGTGTTGCATATAGCTCAAGGCAATCTTGTTGTAGCATACAACACAAGACATCGATGAAATTAAAAGAATATTTTTCATAAATCTCAGGGTGTTACATTCTACCCCCCTTAAAATGAATTTCACCCTCGAAATTCGTTAGGGTTATAAATCGTTTACTATTTATAGAAACCGACATCGTAAAAAGGAATACTAAAACTTAATTTTAAAAACTAAAGTATGATATGTAACTGTTACCCAATGAAACTCATCAATGGGTTTCCATATAGGAGAACATAGATGAAAATATGGATATGGAAGAAAAATCTAACCATCGAGTTCTGATGGAGAGTGGTAGAGAACATGGCTATGAAAAATCCATCAATCACAAAGCCATAGAATTGTGATGATCTAAGGTACCATCTGATTCATCGGATATAAGGGCACTTGGACAACATTTTTGGTTTTCAATATCAATTCCCTAAAGTTGATGAAATTGGAATTAGAAGAAATAATTTCATGATTTTGGTACAGTCTCACCGTTGGTCGTTCTTCATAAAATTTCCACTTCATGTCTTAATGAAATGAAGTTGAATTTGTCTTTCGTGAAGTGTTAGCATATCATGTGATAGAATGATGGGTTATTCAATCTGTCTCAAACAAAGGGTTATAAAAGTTAACCAAAATACATAAGTCCATCTATAGTGAGATTAATCATATATAGTTCCTAAAATGGACTTATACTTCATATATCATACCGCTTAATATAATAAAACTAGTTTCTATTAAACAAGGACTTCCTATAGGCCAGTGGTAGGCGATAAAGTCCAGTCGCACATCGGTTGTGGGTTCGATTCCCACCGCCTTGTCCGATGTGATGGGTTGTCGCCCTTCCTGCAGGTTGTCCTTTTTCTAAAACTACATTACTATAACATCCCATCAATAATATCAAAAAAACTTCTATCCTTAAAAAATAAAAACTTATGTCCAACATAATCCATTCCAATCTTTAGGCTTTTCCATAATACTGCAGTTCACTCGCATATTATAGTGAAAACGATTACCAGAGATTTCATATAACAAGCATGTTAATACCATCGTATTACCATATATCATAAGATATGTCTTTTTGGTCACATTACACACATTCCAAGGCCTTAATCATGTATTATCTTGAAAAATGAATACCCATTGAATCATAGTGAAAACATGAGTGCTATCAAAAGTTAACTCCTTCCACATACCAAAACCCTAAAATTCTATATACTAAAACCATGATATAAGTATTTCCTTATATCATTCATGAACTCATTAATACTGTTAAACATTAAATTTTCTCATTATCCCTTAATTATGTGCATATCAACTTTTTTCCCAAAAATATCTCAATCACTTTCCATGGTTACTGGTACAATAAAATTATTGAAAACCACATGGGACCAATACATAAATATTCCAATATTCCATGATACTATATACAACATTATTTTGGAATCCCATTACATAAACACTTAATCATTCCACCACATCGTTGTCATAATCAACATCACCAATATTGATCGCATGTGACTTCCCCTTTTCCTTTTCCTGAAGTGGTTGCTCATGTCGATCATCACTAACCATTAGATTAGGGAATTTATTAGCATACTGCCCCATTTCCTTGAACTTGAAGCGTTGAAGTGTTTGTGGTGCGTTCTCTGTAGAATTATCATTATTCAAATCATTATAAACCCTTTTTCTATTACTTCGACTCTCAGCTTCTCGATGACCTTCTTTTCCACACTTAAAACATTTTCTAGTCCCTTTATAACAATCTCTCACATGCTTCATTCCACACTTTGAGGATAAGGAAACATTCATATTCTTTTCACCATTATTATAAAATTTCTCCTTGAACTCCATCATTCGTTTCTTGTCAAAACCATGATATGGATAAGTAACACCAACTTCCATTTCTACCATGATAGCACAATGCACAATTTCATCATAGCTACTGAAGTCTCTTATAGCTAATTCCCTTAGAAGATTTGGTTTTAAGCCACTGAATAATCGATCAACTTTACATTCAGGATGGATGATAAATCCAGATGCATACCTTGCAAGCCTTGTAAAATTCACTTTATATACACCAACAGATTCATCATCCTTTTGCTTTAGTTCAAGAAACTCCTTCTCCATATTTTGTCGAAGAATATGAGGGAACTAATTATTGAAATATAAGTTCTTGAACTCGTCCCATTCCATGGACTCAATTTCGTATCTTTGGCTCGTATTCTTGATAAGATACCACCATTGATCAGCTTTACCTTCCAAATGATATACTAATAAGATGAATTTATCATGTTTAGAACATTGAGGAACTGAAAATATCATTTCAGTGGTACTGATCCATTGTTATGCAACAAGTGGATCAGAAGACCCACTAAAAGTAGGTGGACGTTGCCTCATGAAGGACTCAATAGAATATTGCTCCCTTCTCTACTCATTTGGAAGTCCAGAAGGATTCATAACTTGGGCAAGTATAGCAATAAGATTTTGCACTCCATATCCCATTAAGTTTTTATGTTCATGAGGAAAATCACTGCATTGTCCATTTCATTGACCAACATGGTTCCTTCGGGTTCTAGCCATCGTCTAAACCCCAAAAAGAAAAGTGTGAGGGGAAAATCATGATTTGGAAAACAACATAATAAAGGGAGAGTACATTCAATATCTAACATCTTAGGAATAATTCTATGATCGTTACCGTAATTCTAGGACTATAACCTATACTTATACTTAACCTTAAGGACATCCCAAGACATAACTTAGAAATATCTATAGGGATCTCACTAAAGTTCTAGCATCCTAGTTTCCAAAGGTTGACTAAACCTTTCCTCTCATACCAACTGTAGAGACCCAAATCATGACATACAAGGACATTACATTACTTTTTTGGAATAATTAATACATAACAAAAACATACACACAAGGACCGTAATAGTTTAGTGTCTTTGGAAACTCGGAATATAATCTTCTAATCTTGGTGAAGGATCTTCAACATCTCCCATAAATATCTTCCCCTTTTTTTCTTAACTAAAACATTTCATTATATACCTGGGAAAAGAAAACATAAAAGGGGTGATCTCAAATGATCAGTAAGGGTACACATAGAGAACATAAAACAATCCTTAGACATTTGAATGTAAAAAACCCTAAGTATAAAATCTAAAAATCAAAATCCTGAGAAATGACATAAAACTTGGCAGTACATAAGGCATAGATCATGAAGAAACATTAATCATGATAAATTAGCATGGGAATAAAACATGTAATTGTGTCTACCATTAAGCACATGATATGATTTCCATAGTAGCCAAGGCAATTCTACCAAGACCATCTTAGTGGACAGAGTCCCTTTCTGAATCGAGTTCACTCCTCGTTCCAGTCCTATATTACTGAACTAGTTTAACTTGTCGTTCCAGCCATGTATATCTCAGGAGATATAAATCATTACCCAAAGCAATGTAGGGAGATATAGGTCCCACCCATCTCATATTGAAATCGTTAATTCTGGTGGAAAAATATAAACATTAATAATTCATCATAACCCATGAATAAAATGGGTTTTATAAACATCATTCCATCATAATGTAATCCATACAAAAAGAAATGGATATAATTTCATCATTAGAAAAGTGAAACCATGTATATGATAGAGACATGATACTTGAAACATACACATGTGAAATAATTTCATCTTATATGAAAATGGTTTTGATAAATCCGTTGAAATGAATTCTTGAGGAAAATGTCATTTTTTTCTTCAAAATCATTTTCTTTTCACAAAATGTCATGCAATTTTAAAAGAAAAGGATTTTTTTGAAAATAGCCATGAAATAATTTGGAGGAATCTTCATGAAAATAAGTCTTTATAAAACCGTAAAAATACATTCATGCCGCATACGTTAAAAAAAAATTCTTCTCGTACTTTTGTCAAAAAAGTAAAAAAGTAACATGTAGTGTAAATAAAAGAAAGATACCTTCCATACCATGGGGTAAAATTAAAATGGGTAAAAAGAAATTTAAACATACATGAATAAAATTTTATAAAACATGGACTTGGATGATAGTAATAACCCCATTAAATACATAAGAATAAGCAATCTCAGATAAAAATGAGATTTGCACAATTATCCTTTACCTTAGGTCTGATATGCTACGTATGTATCTAAACCATCTGTATAATTATTTAAATAATGTCATTGACTTATTACAGAATCATATTAATTGTTGTGATATCATATATGTTTCACTTATTACTATATATTACCCGTTCTTTTGTAAATTCCATGTTAATGCAGCGTTTTTTGTAAAATCATATCATTTGTCTTATGTGTTTCGACTTGCCGTTCTTGATATTATTACTTATATCCTGATTTACATAATTACAGAATGTAAAGAATGATTAATATATAATATATATTCATCTTAAACATATATATATTATAGATTGATAAAAGGAATGAAATACACCGTTCATGGAGATGGTAGGTCGTACGTACGCATGAACGTTGTTCTGGTTTCCTTATTGAATTGAATGAAACTAAATTGATGACATATATATATATACATAAATCCAATAGAATTATTATTTCATATATTTAATTATTATTCATTATATAAACTTTGTGATCATTCATGTATGGTTAACATGCAGAATGAATCTCATCGCGTCGTGGAGACGGTAGTCCGTACGTAGGCACGAGTGATGATATCGCTCCCATAATTATTGAATAAAATTGGAGTGGATGTTATAATATATCAGAAACAGTATTATGTTATAATAACCATATATAGTTATTCTTTACACCATTATACCCATCCATGTAAGGTGTTGGTGGAAAAACAGATTTCACCATGGTGTGGGGACGGTATTCTGTACGTACGCACGCGTGGTAATTTTGTTTTCCGTAGGATGGATAGATGGTGAAATTGGGTTGTTTCATACTTATAATAAAAAATCATTATATGATTTATAATTATTTTATTACTTCATAATGAAAAAAATAATCAAGAATAAGTGGAAGATGAAATAAAGTTGTAAGAATCAGTAACGGACATTACTTCTTCTTTGAAGCGCCTCTTTGAAAACTCCTCTTAGGGCACTAAAATTGGTCGTTGAAGAAGACAAGAACCTCTATAATTTTTTATTTAAGTGGATAAGAAAATTTGGCAGGGGTTGGCCGAGCTTGATGTTTCAATGTGGTGTGAGGAAGAGAGGGAGGAGCTGCCCTTTTATAAGGCAGGAGATGGGCACCTTTGGAAAAAAATAAAAATATTATTTTATTATAAAGTCATATTCGGTTTTTAATAGATCAAAACTGATTTATTTAGAATCTAATGTGGTGATGGGGTGAAATCCTATCATCCAATAGAATTTACTCAAGTTACGATTCGATATTAACCTTATCATTTGGATTTATCCTTAAGTTAAGTAATTTTACTTTTACCGTGTCTTCTTGTTTTCTTACACTATAAGGTTAATAAACATACTATAACAAGACAAACGAACCCAAAGTTGTTTTATTATTAATATATATAACCTTATCGAAGTAATTTGGCCGAACCATAGATTTTTAGGAATAAAATAACAGTTAATAATATAATATTTGTTTTAAAAACTATTTTATGTCAATTTTGACACTATTTGGTAATTGATATTTGTGAAAATCATTACAGAATGATTAGTTATAAAAAATTTAATTAAATAAAAACTAACATGTCATATTTCCCTATAAAATTAGTGATTTTTTAAAAAGTCTCAAATTACATTAATTTGGGTATTTATAACATCAATTATGTCAATATTTCATTAATAAGATAATTACTGCATCATCTTTGTGTCATAAATAAATTAAATTATTTAATTTCAAAAATTTATAAATAAAATTCCATTATGTAGGAAAGCTTTTTATCTTTATAGTTGATATTTATAGTAGAATTTATCATATGTATAACCATATATTAAAAATTATTTACTTATTAAACATTGATTTTAACAATTTTAACCCTTCCTTAAATAAATTAATATTAAATGTCCTAATCTAATCCATGTGGGCCTAAATTGCTTTTGGTCGAATTAAACTTATCCAATAGAATTAGGAAATGTGTTAGGGTAAAAATAATATCATTTTTACCCTTAATTATCCTATTCACTTTTAACCGTGGTAAATAAAAGTAAAAAGTTATTGTTCACAAAAAATAATTTTCATCTCATTGAACCACATTTTATTCCTTGATATTAACCGTGTCTCTCAGATTTTTTAAATTCAATTCACATTAGTGGTAAAATTTAATTTAAATTAAAAAAGTTTAGTTTTTTAACTACCACTAAGTGGTTTCACTATTAATCGAAAATTGAAGTTTTTCAGAAAAATACCAAACATTTAGCTGCTGATTTATTTGATATTCCGAATTTAAAATTGATGTCTGTTTTTCCAAATTAATAACATATAAATGGCATTAATTAATTTTAAATTTAATTACGGTTATCAAAACAAATAGAGTGTTTTTATGAAACAAAAACAATCAAAAGATTGATACTTGTTTATATCCAATTTCATTGCGAAATTAATTTCAATGAACAACATTGGATTAAATGGTAAACAAATATTCTAATTACACTTTAAAACCAATTAAAAAGATAATCTAACCATATAAATAATTGCGATGAAAAAAGTTTTTTTTAATTAAAATATAGCGTGTTTTTACTATTCATTATAATATGAAAGTTATCAGAATAATATGAAAAATTTATCCAAAGTAAATTTTTATATCCTGATTCCAAATAAGAATATTATTATGTCAAATTGAACTTATAGACATGTCAAAAACAAGATTTATGGTGGGTGCGTCATCAAAAGGAGGGAAAACTACATTTTGTGAAAAATACATATTTTACACGAAAAATTTATTTTGTTCTCATACCATATTCTAGAAAATGTGTACGATGAATAATAATGTTATAAAATTCAAAATTTAGTTAATACTATTCATAACGGCTGGTTCATAATAACAATATATTTTTGTTTAGTGAAACTAGCTATTGCGTACAACCCACACTATCGAGGAAGGTCCTGATTTCGTGTAATGCAAGCCAAGTCAGGGTTGCGTGATGTGAAAGCCTCCTCTGTTGTTTCATATAATAGAATCCAACCATATTTCATTTATACATTTAATATATATATATATACACACTCAATGTTTCATAGAATAACTACTATCAAAATTGTGTGTAACATGATCCAAGAATAGTGTTGTGTATACTAAAAGCTCATACGGTGTTGCGTATAGTGCAAGGAAATCTTGTTGTAGCTTACAACAGAAGACATCAATGAAATTAAAGGAATATTTTTCATAAAATCATGGAGTGTTACAGCCGGTCTTAATTGATTGCCTTGTGAAACCGCAGGACTCGAGGGGGTCCCGCCTCCAGCTGACGTCGGCGGCCGGCTCAGCGGGCCGCCCCTTTGAAAAACTGTCGCGGCCTCAGGCCGCGACTTCTGTCCGACTGGCGTGGCATGATGGCGCTGCGGCCCCCTCGAAGATCCGGCATGGTGCGATGGCGCCACACTCATCCGCCGTGGCCTTCTCCTGGCCACGGACTCCTTCGGTGTCACTGGTGCGGTGTGACGGCGCCGCGCACCTTCGCCGCAGCCCGCATCGGTCGCAATCCTCTTCATTCCCGCGCGGTGCAACGGCACTACGCCACCTTCGCCGCAATGATCTATGAGGATCATCAAGAAAAGGGGAGGAGGATCAGCCATGTTTATGCAGTCTGATCTCCTCCCATTATGTTGATATCAAGCAGCCAAAATAATTATCGAAGAACATTAAATTAAACTTGAACGAAGATAACCCCTACCTTGATTAACTATGTCGTTTTCCGGTGACCCGGAAGATGATACCATGGGGTAAGGTTTCGATTATGGCATTGGTGCACGTCCAAGGAGAGGAAGGTGTCTCACACTAGCTGCGAAGAGACGAAGGAATGGCATGTCGTCTCTCCTTGCGGTGACGATGTTCTTCATCGAAGGGTGACGTTCTTCACTGAAGGAATTAGAGCTCTCTCTCCAATTATATACAAAAAAAGATAACCCCAAAATAAAATAAGTCTCCTCTTATATTATTAATTCATTCCATGCATTTAAATTTCAAATTTCAAACACATATTCTATTAATTGACTAAGGGTGTTGGCATGATTTAATGTGGGGAGTGGGGAGAGGAGAAGTCACACACTTAATTACAAGGGGGTTTAATGGGGAGTTTAAGGGGTCATGGAGAATGTAATGGGTTGGGCTCGTGTGGGCCCCACCTCACCTTTATCCTCTCAATGGTAGATATAAATTAGTGGGTCCCACTCCAACCCCCACACCTATGATATAAAAACTCAGAAAAATAAATAAAATTGTAACACAATTTTATTTACTTCTCACTTAAACCCCAAAATTTATCTTCTTCTATAGAGAAAATGCATCAACGGTAAAAGTCATCTTAAGCCAATAATGGAGCTACGAGTTCATCAGTGCCCTCATATTTCAATTCCAACCACCAGTTCAAAATATAGAAAAACATGCTCGTTCGTTCACTAAACGTACTCGATCTAAACTTCAGAAATTGATTCCGAGCACTGCGGGCCTCAGAATCATGTGCCGTCAGAAACTGCGTACTTATAAAATCCCAAAGAATTTATGAATTAAAAAATTACATGAAATTTATGGGCCATTTAATTACTCCCACCTCAGGGATTTACGTCCCCGTAGAGATACATAACAAACTAGGTGAACAAATGAGGGTACTGAGCACGCATCTGAGCCTCCCGCTCTAATGTGACCTCCTAGAAGTTCCCATGCTACCACCAGATGCGCACTAGAGGAATTGACCATCCACTTAGGACTCAATCATGTCGATCCTTGACCTCCACCGGGTCCTCCGCAAATGTCGCCCCATCATCCATGTCCAGCTCCCCGTGATAAATTATTTGTGTCTGGTCATGCACGTATCTCCTCAGCTGAGATATGTTGAAGATGTCGTGCACTCGGTGCAACAGAGGTGGAAGATCCGGGCAATAAGCCACCTATCCTATCCTGATGAGAACCTGGAATGGTCCGATGAAGCATAGAGTTACTTGCCGCCCTGTCCAAATCTCTGCAATCCACATCGAGGTGAGACTCGTAAGAAAACGTTGTCTCCATCCTCAAACTCTATTGGTCTCCGCCTCCTATCTGCATAGGACATCTGTCAGCTCCGAGAAGTCCTCATCCGCTCCTGTAATCTCTGCACCTTCTCCGTCATGGCCTGGACAATTCTTGGTCCTACAATTGCTAACTCCCAAGGGTCTATCCAACATAGCAGTGATCTACAAGGTCGGTCATATAATTCCTTGTATGGTGCCATTCTGATGGTGGAGTGGCAGCTGTTGTTGTACGAAAACTCCACCACTGGTAGGTGATCATCCCAGCTACATCAAAAGTCGAGGACACATTCATGGAGCATGTCCCTAAGATTCTGAATGGTCTTCTCCGTCTGACCATCCATCTGATGGTGAAATGTGGTGCTCAGGAATAGCTGCATCCCAAATGCCTCCTACAACCCCGTCTAAAGCCGGGAAGTAATGTGAGCATCTCGATCGGAGACGATAGACGATGTCACACCATGAAGTCGTATGATCTTCTGAACATATAGGCATCCCAAGCTCTCCATTGATCCCTACTCTGTGATGGGTAAGGAGTGGGCTAACATGGTGAGTCGGTCTACAATCACCCAGATGGAGTCGTGTCCTCTGGATGTACGTGGAATCCCTATCATAAAATCTATAGATATCTCATCCCACATCCACTCCAGAACCACTAAGGGTTTTACCATTCTTCTGGTACTTGGTTCTCTATATTCACCTTCTGGAAGTTGAGGCATATTAAAATGAACTCTACTACAACCTTCTTCATACCCGACCACCAGTGCTACCACCTGAGATCCTGGTACATCTTTTCTACTCCACGATGTACCGCCAAGGGGGAAGTGTGAAACTCCCTCAACACCACCTCCTGTAATGAAACTGGTACCATGGTATGTCCCCTTAAAATAATGACGTGCTCACTTCCTACAGAAAATCCATCAGGTTCTGGTTGTGTGGATATCCGTGAAAGTCGCGTCTCACAGTCAACGTCTCCACATTGTGCCTCCCTGACTCACTGATGTAGTGGAAGGGTGACTATGAGCGACTGAAAAAATGTTTCCCCATCTCTATCCATGAAGGATATTTGCAAAGCGGATAACAACTCTGTCGCCTCTCCAAGTAGTTGAATACCCAATCTCTTGTTGAGAGCATCAGCTACTACATTCCACATCACATGAGTATAGATAATATCAAATTAATAGTCCTGGATGAACTCAAGCCATCTTCGTTGTCTCAGGTTCAGGTCCTTCTATGAGAAGATGTACCTGAGACTCTGGTGGTCAGAATAGACTGTAAAGCGCTTGCCCATCAGATAGCGCTGCCACATCATAATAGAGAAGACCACTACTACTAACTCCAGGTCATGGGTAGTCTAGTTCTGCTTGTGCTGCCTCAACTGTCGTGACACATAGGTGATCATTGCCTGCTCCTGCATCATTACACACCCGAGTCCAATCCCTAATGCATCGCAGTAAAGTTCGTACCCTAATCCCTCTTCTGGTAGCCTCAAGAAGGGTGCACTGGTCAATCTCTGTCTCAGCTCATAGAATCTCTATTGACAACTATCTGACCACACGAAGGGTTTCCCATTCTTCATCAAAGTTGAATGTGGTTCTGCAACTCTAGAGAAGTCTGGCTAAAATCTCCAATAGTACCCAGCCATACCTAGGAAACTCTGCACCTATGTCACGCTCCTAGGTGGCTCCAATGCTATCAGTGCCTCGATCTACACTGTATCCACTGCAACTCCTACAACAGAGATTAAGTGTCCCAAGATGTGGACCTCTAGAATCTATAACTGATGCTTCGCGAGCTTACCATATATTTGGTGCTCTTGGAGTGTGTCCAGTACAACCCACAAGTGGTAGGCGTGCTCCTCCTCAGCAGTTGAGTAAATAAGTATGTCGTCAATAATGACTAAGACAAATCGATCAAGGTAAGGCTGGAAGATCATGATAATTAGATTCATGAACACTACTGGAGCATTGGTTACGTCGAAAGGCATAACCAAGAACTCATAGTGGCCATACCGACACCTAAAGGCAGTCTTCTGCACTTCCTCGCCTCGAACTCTGAGATGATGATAGCCTGACCTGAGGTGTGTCTTCGAGAACCATCATGCTCCCTTGAGATAACCGAGGAGGTCTTCAATACTCAGAAGTGGATAATTATTCATTAAGGTCACCTGATTCAGGCAATGGTAATCGACACACAGTCACAAGATCCCTTCCGCCTTCTTGGCGAAAAAAATCGGGGAAGCCCAGGGTGAGAAATTGGGTCGGACTAATCCCTTTCCCTGCAAGTCCTCTAGTTGTACCTGTAGCACTCGAAGCTCAGCGGGAGCCATACGATATGATGGAGTAGATATGAGGGCTGTCTCAGGGTACATGTCAATATATAAGTCTACCTCTCTGCGAGGAGGTAGTCCTTGAACGTCGTCGGTAAAAACATCCGCATACTGATCCACCACTACAGGAAAACATGGACTTCGCACATCAACTACTCCTAGGATGAGACTAGCCAACTGATTAGTAATTGGATGTCCTCTCCTTTGTGTGTGTCCATCCTGTGCTGCAAAGGCTCCCTTATCACTAGTGAAGGTGAACCTACTCCCATCAGTGCGGACACACCGCACCTTGCAACTAATACAGTCGATCTGAGCATGGACCGTAGAAAACCAATCCATTCCCAATATGACGTAGTAAGGCCTCGACGGTGCTACAAGATGATCCCAGATGAAGATATCACCTCCTAGAGTAAGCTCACACTGCCGTCACAAGTTCGTAATCATCGATTCTACTCCCATAGGAATCTCTAACCATATGGATCGAGCCAACGTCTCCGTCGGAATCTTCGTTCTCCGAACAAGGGTAGTGGAAATAAAATAATGACTCGCTCCTGTGTCTATAAGAACTACAGAAAGGGTGGAGTAGACACAGATAATACCTTGAATCATCTCAGGTGTGCCATGGTCGTAGGCCTCCACTGCCTGAAGCTGAGACTACCTCTGCGCGCCAGCTCCCTGTGGTCAGGGTGAACCTCCAGGTGGTGGTGGTGGTAGAGCCTCAATGTGTCATCCACCACCCGATTCTTGGTCATCTCCTCTACCTCGTCTGCATGCTCCCTGCAGACTGCCACAGCGAAACCTCTGCCTCTTCATGGGTGGTCCAACAACTGTCTGCTGCTCCTCTGCAAGGCAGGTCGGGCAGTCACGAGCCCTGTGGCCCTGCCAGCCGCATGCATTTCATTGTCTGCCTCTCGAATGGCTGTCTCTGCTACATGTACCCCGCACCTCCGAACAAGTATCTTGAGGTTATCCTCCTGATGGTTTGGTCCTCTTGGAACACTGAAACATATTTCTACTACCAGCTATTGAAGACTCCGCTACGTGTCGCCCTACGGTAGGCCTCACTGCTGGTGTAGGCTTAGAAAGGAATCTCTCCACAAGTAAGGCTCGCTCTAGTACTCCTGCCTGTGTCAGAATGCTGTGGGAGAACATCGGAGCCCTCATATCATGCCTCAGTACCTACTCGACGGTCTGGGACCAGATGAATGGGTCTCATACCATATCTGTGGAGCAGAAAGAGAGATCGGTAAACCTCACTGAAAACTGGGCTACTGTCATGGTGCCCTGCCGCATCTGTAGCAACTCCTTAATGCACACCGCACCGAGGGTGGCTGGAACGAACTCCGGGCGGAAGAGTCTCTCTAAGTCTGACCAAAGAAGAGGTGCCTCATCGTGCACTTGGAGCATCAGGCTCCACCATCTACCTGCTACTGCGTGCAGGAGACTCGCTGCAAGGATCACAATGAGGTCAGCTGGTGTCCCTACTAATCCAAAGACTCGAAAAACAGCTTCCAACCAATCCTCGGCAGCCTGATGGTATGTATCCTCGCGGAACCTTGGCATTCTATGACGCTGTAACTCGTGCAGTGCACTCAGGTGACGTGCACTCTCAGTTGCTGGGGCTGGTGACGTCGATGGCTCGGCGGGTAGAGGTACCTTCGGTGCCTCCGCTGTAATGGGGCCCTGCACCGAGGCCTTGCCACTCGGTGGGCTACCGTCTCACACAAAGCTCAGAACCCTAGCTGGCTACAGTTGTGGGGCCATCCAGAAATGAGAATAGTGCGCCATGGTTAATACAGTATACCTGGTGAGCTGACACAAAGTAATCACAATGAAAACTTTTGAAACACACGTGCAATCAATGTTTTCGTGCATTGAGTCAAAAATCAAAAGTCATGGTCCTAGTGTATGGATATGTCAGCCACCGCACCAACACTGGACACCCTAGACTAATAACCACACTAAATACCCTTAACACTATTGCTTCACATAGAAGATATTATCAGATTCCGGAGTTCGATGGTAGAACTGAACTCCTCTGATACCAATTTGTCACGACCCGTCCTCGGGGCCCGTGCCGTGACTACCCCAGGCCTACCTTCCATAGGCCAAGGGCTGGAGACTAGCACCAAAGGCATAAATCCCAATAAAAAAGGAATCTGTTGACATTATAAAGAAAACAAACACAATAGAGTACACAAGATGAAGTAAACATTAAATAAATTGAGTACAAATGTAAGTGCAGGAAAGTAAATGGGCCAGTATAAAAACCCATCTGAATGTACAGTGCAACTGAGAAAATAAAGTAAAACAGCTGAAAATTAAAGCCGCAACCACCAATTCATCCTCCAAAATTCCCACCTGAAGGGTGGGAACAGATAGTCTCGTCGGATCCTCGGGTCCGGCTGTCCACTGTGAGTATTCCCGCAAAGTGGTCCACCTCTAGGTACCATCCTACTCAACAATCCTCAACCACAATCAGCGATGTAAGTCGTCTACAACCAACACAACATAGTGCGGGCATAGCCCATGTAGGAGTGAGTATACAATACTCAGTAGGGACCCCGAGACCCCTGAAGTTCTCCCAGAATCCACATAGGATAAACCACAATGGAAGGATACAATCATGAAGTATCAACCAACTCTACTTAGGTATATGCCCATACATATACATAAGCCATCAATTCCATTTCTTCTCCAACTCACGATCCCAAGTACAACCCAGTCCACACAGGAAATAATAACCCAATCCACATAGGAATGTAAGACAATAATATCGAAGATAATGATTGAAAGTCAAGACTCAGCTCATACAGGTATACTACTCACGAAGACTGATGGAGATTATTTATGTATCCTCTTGATCATGTCCCCTGAAAAACCCACGTAGGATCCAAGTACAGAAGTCATCGCTGCCAAAGCCACATATTTTCGAAGTACAGTCTCCATTGTCGTCGCAGTCGCAGCCTGCTCTAGGGTTCCCGCACACAGCATGCTCGATTCAAAGAGGGTCCACTCCACGAGCCAAGGGGGTTGATACATCCATCCTTAAGAAGTCCAAATTTGATATATCACAATGTTCCATCTCATTATAATGAACTCAACGTGATAGACGGCGTGACAATCAGACGCCCGGTCTGAGAGTTATTGGCTTTTTATCCCAGGGGCTCGATTCGTTTTTAAGCTAAAACCAACCCGAACATACTCCAGCTATTTCCAAACCTCAAGCATAGAAATACAAAAGAACCGTCTCACTAAAATTAATTCAACTTAACTGATGGAACGTCATTCGGATGTTCGGTCATTATGTTATATGTGTTTCCCCTCCAAGGGCCCGGTTTGTTTCGGGTTCGAACCAACCTGGTCGTACCCAAACTTTTCCTAAACCTTGAGTGTAATATACCGAAAGGTCTGTCCAGATCCAAGGATCCCAATGAAACTGATGATGTGTCAATCGGAGGTCCGTAGCCCATGATATGGGCATTTGAAAGAATGTGGTATAAAAATAGGGGGTTTGGGCCCAGTCGGACCCGACCCAATACACCTTGGGTCTACCCGAACCGGGCGACCTGACCCGGGTCCGGGTCCGACCTGATCGGGCACGGCCCTGCCCGGCTGGGGTGGCCCGTCTAGGCTGGCATGGCCCAGCCCAGCGCGATCGGCCAGGCCCTGCGCGGTCGGCCCGGCCAGGCGCAGGCGGCCCGGCCCGCGCGGCTGATGGCCCGGCTCGGAATCCGGCCGCAGATCGGCTCCCGACCAAGCGAAGTGCGAAGGGGGGGGGGGGGCTTTTCCCCCCTCTTTCCAAAACATCTGGCCTTAATGGCCGACCTTCTGCAACTGCGGGACCCGAGGGGGTCCCGCCTCCAGGTGGCGTTGGAGGCCGGCTCAGCCCGCCGCTCCTTTGAAAACCCACCGCGGACTTAGACTGCGACTTTTGTCCAACAGGCATGGCGCAACGGCGCCGCACCCCTCCACCTTGGCCCCCTCGAAGTTCCGGCACAGCGCGACGGTGCCGCGAACCTTCTCAGCGGCCCGCTTCGGTCACGGTCCTCTTCATTCCCACGCGGTGCAACGACACGCCGCCGCCTTCACCGCAATTATCAATGAGGATCATCGAGAAAAGGGGAGGAAATCGGCAGTGTTTCTACCATCCGATCTCCTCCCATTATATCGATATGAAGCGGCCAAAATAATCAATGAAGAACATTAAATTAATCTTGAACGAAGATAACGCCTACCTTGATTAACTATTTCATTTCCCGGCGAAGCGGAAGATGGTACCACATTGTATGGTTTCAAAGATGGTATTGGAATGCGTCCAAGGAAGGGAAGACGTCTTACACTAGCTACGAATAGAAGAAGTAATGGCACATCTTCTCTTCTCGTGGTGATGGCCTTCTTCTTCAAAGGGTGTCGTTCTTCGCGGAAGGAACTAGAGCCCTCTCACCAATTCATAACAAAATAAGCTAACCCCAAAATAAAATAAGTCTCATCTTATTTTATTAATTCATGCCATGCATTTAAATTTTGAAATTCAAACACATATTTTATTAATTGATTACGTGTGTTGGAATGATTTAATATGGGGAGTGGGGGGAGGAGAAGTCACCCACAAAATTACAAGGGGGTTTAATGGGGAGTTTAAGGGGTTATGGACAATGTGAATGGTTGGGATCGTGTGTGACCCACCTCACCTTTATCCTCTCAAGGGTAGTTAGTAACTAGTGGGTCCCACTCCAACACCCACACCTAGGATATAACCACTAAGATAAATAAATAAAATTGTAACACAATTTTATTTACTTCTCACATAAAACCCAAAATTTTACTTTTTCTCCTGAGAAAACGCATCAAAAATAAAATTCATCTTAAGAAAATACCGGCGTTGCGAGTTCATCAGTGCCCTTGGATTTTAATTCCGAGCACCAGTTCGAAAGATAGAAAAACCTGCTCCTTCGTTCACTGAACGTACCCGAGCTAAACATTGGAAATTGATTCCAGGCACTCTGGGCCTCGGAATTAGGTTCCGTGAGAAACTGCGTACTCGAAAAATCCCAAAATATTTATGAAAGTAATTTTCCTTGAAATTTACGGGTCATTAAAACCACAAATCATGGATGTAAAGACATCGGTGAGTATGGTAAATGGGAAAATCATTGAATCCCATGAATATAACTCATCTCATACCATAATTTGTGGATTAGACTTCACAGCAAACCGCTTTATACTTTATTTGGTGGAATTTGATTCAAATCATGGCATGGATTGACTTTCCTTATATAGAGACATCATATATTCCCATAAGATAGAAACCAATCTCCACATAGATAATCGACCCCCGATTGAGTACAAGTGCAAGGAGGAGGATGAATCTTCTATAGAACAATCATCACAAGCAGGGATATTACTACCCTATGTGAACATGCATCATTAACAGATGATTGAGTTTTAGGAATATCATCCTTGAAGACTTGTGTATTTTGATGGAATTCGCTGAAGTGTTTCCCAAGGAAATGCGTAGTATTTCTCATAGAAGAGATTTTGAATTAGCAATTGATCGTATACCTAGGGAATTAAAAAGATAAAAGACTTCATATATAATGAATTTTATGGATCTTGAGGAGCTAAAAACAATAACAGAATCTAGATAAATGGTATATACACCCAAGTGCTTCACCATGCGGTGCCCTAGTCCTCTATGTCATGAAGAAGGATGGGTCAATGTGCTTTTTCATTGATTAACGTGAGATAAAAAAAATAATGATAAAGAACATATATCTTATTCCCCAAATTAATTACTCGGTCAATCCAATATGTGGTGAACAATACTTATCAATGATTTATCTGAGTTCGGGATACTACCAAGTATGGTTGAAGAAGGAGGATATCCCAAATATTATTTTTCGTAGAAGATTTGAGGACTATGAATTCATAGTAATGCTATTATGTCTCCCTAATTATAATACAATATTCATGGACATGATCAATAAAGTATTAATTGATTACCTTGACAAATTTGTCGTAGTCTTTATAAATGATATTATAATATACTAAAAAAAACATGGAAGGGCATGAGGAGCATCAAACCATTGTACTGGAGACCTAAAGAAAGGAGAAACTCAATGAAAAGTACAAAAATTGAGATTTATGGATTTAAGAGGTCTCATTCTTGGTCATAACATCACAAGAAATGTGATATCTAGGGACCCATCATAGATAGCTACAATTGAGGGATGGACGAGGCCAACATTAGTGATAGGTATTCGTAGCTTCTTGGGGTGAGTAGGATATTATCGCCGATTTTAGATAAATTTATCATGATTTCAAAACATCATACGAAGCTAAATCAGAAGGTATTCAAGTTTTCATTGAGTGTAAAAAGGATATGAGAGCTTCATGTAGTTGAAAAGTAGTCTTATCAATACACTAATGCCCGCATTACCCACAATTGGATAACTTTTTATGGTATTTGGTGATGCTATGAATAAATTAATGGGATATGTGTTGATGATAGATGAAAATTTCATTACCTTTGATTCAGTGAAATTTAATTTTCCTAATACAGACCATACGACACATGATCTGGAGTTCGATTTAGTGATTTTAGCTTTCAAAATTTTGAAACATTACCTCTTTGGTGATAAGTGTGAAATATATATGGACCACAATATCCTCAAATATATATTCACATAGAAAGAGTTGAATATGTTCCAAAGAAGATGTCCAGTTCTGATCAAATACTATTATTTCTCAATATGTTACCAAATTTGGAAAGAGAATAAGGAGGTGGATGATCTACGTAGAAAGGACCCTGTGATTATATAATTGAGGATAATATAAAAGGATAGAATCTTCTTATATTTGATGAAGATGGACTAGGGAATCATAAAGAACATAACATCATCAACCCTTTCACAAATTATTCCTTAATTATCTCTTTTTTAATGGTTATGGGATGATCCATTGGAAGATGTGGGAATTCAGATGAAAGGGGAAGCTATTAGAAAAGATTAATACTCGGAGTTAAATGAAAATGAAAAAGTAAAAGTGAGATTTGGGTCAAGATTATGTGTTTCCTCAAATCTGGTGTTAATGAGAGATCTTTTGGATGATTCACATATTATTAATTTCTCTATTCCCCAAGGAAACAAAATGATATATCGATATCTTTGAGTGAATAATTCGTGGGATAACATGAATAAGGATATCATTGAGTATACAACAATGTTCCTAGTATGTCAGAAAGTGAATGATGAGAGGTCGATGAATAAGGGGATGATTAAACAGTTACACATAACAATATGGAAATTTGAAAACACCAATATGGATATTGTCACCAAACATATGAAGACTTCCAAAGGAAACAGTGATATTGGGGTTGTTGTGGATTTTCTTACAATGACTTCACACTTCATTTCAATTTTATAGTATTTCTAATTAGATCAACTGGTAAGAATATACATCAGTGAAGTGGTAAGGATACATTGAGTATCACTATCAATTTTATCATATCGATATCCCTGATTCACCTCTATGTTATAGAAGAGTCTTTAACATTCTTTGAATATTGATAAGAACTTTAGTATGTCTTATCATCCTCTAATTGATGGACAATCTGAACGGACTATAAAAACACTTGAGTACATGTGGAGAGTATGATCAAAAGACATAAAAAGAATATGATATCAACATCTTCATCTAGTTGAGTTCTCTTAAAAAACTAGTATATACTCAATCATGAAAATGGATCCTCCTAAATCTATTTATGGGAAATGGTGATGAAGACCAGCATGTTGAGATGAAGTTGGGGAGACAAAACTCATAGGTCCAAAAATGGTAAAATAAATGGTGAAGAATGGTAAGACCCTCAAACTACACATTAATGCTACTCAGAGTTGACAAAAGAGCTATGATGATAATCATCGAAAAGTCCTATATTTTGATGTGGGAGACACGAGATTATTTCAAATATCACTATGGAAGAGAGTGATCACATTGGAGGAGTGGCCTATCGACATGCACTCCCACCAAACCACTCTCAAATAAATTATTCTTTCAATGTATCACTATGGAAGAATTACATACCTGTACCATTGAATATACTCAATCCATAGGTGGTATCATGGGAGAATGACCACCCCAATAAAGAGAAGATGGTGAGGATCATAAATAAAATGGAAAAAGTTCTATGAAAAAAAATCCCCCTCGTCAAGGTGTTGTGGTGAAAAAACTACTTTTACGAAGAAATGTGGGAATCAGAGGAAGTGATGATGTAGAGTTACCCACATCAATTTTACTATGGAAAAAGAAAATTTCAATGGAGAAATATCTTAAGGGGGGAGGATTGTAATGACCCAAACAATTATAAATGAAAAGTCATCTTCATCTAATTAAATTTCTTATTATGTAAAATGGTATTATAACATATGCACATCAATGGTTTTATGATTTTGGATTTTAAAATACTATTAAGAAATGTTATTGTTTCTAATATAATAATTGAGGAGTGACCACATGATTAGTATAAATACATGGCACTAACAAATACAATTTACTCAGAAAAAGGAAGTGATGTCCTCATCCAATAGAATTTCACCATACGAAGACCATTTTTCGGACCTCATAAAGATGTTAGTGTCCATGTGATTCACTCATGACCAATGCCAAGACGAGCATCAACATGTTATGCTCGAACTGAACCACCTATGGGAGAATGTGATGTTTGTAATTAATACCACTTGGGCAATGTTTTCTTATCCACCCCAGAAGTTTGACACCATCGCACCACTTACCCTTTGATCATAAGGAGGTGTTATAAGGGGTTATGTAACAAGACCCTAGAACTATGATTATTTGTATTATATTTAAACGGAATAAATAATATACATTCATTTTATTATTTTCAAATTTTAAATTTTTTTAATGGATAAATGTTATTTTTAGTAAATATTCAATTAAGAAATCTATTTTGATGAGTAAATTGACATTGGAGTTAAATAATATTTTAATAAAATTTTATTATTATAAAATTAAATTTTATTAAACATAAGAGATCGTATGAGTTTTATGAATAAAATATTAATTATTATTATGGTTTGGAAACCATTTTTGTCAAAACCCATGAATTTGAAATAAATGAAATTTTTTTAAAGTGAAAATGCACATATTTAGAATAATATATAGATAAAATGTATTATTATTTTTGTAACTAGGACATTTAAATTTGCTAACAGGGAATTTTTCCTAATTTCCTGAGGAAAACGAATTTTTGGATAAAAATGAAATTCAGTTTAAATATATAATATGTTTTATGACATCATAGTGACCCATTATTAATTTAATAATATTTTATAAAAGTGATGTTATGACATTATTTATCTTAATTTAATTTAATTTGTTTTATATTTTTTGGATTTAACATACCAAGCCTCAGTGGACCCTCCAATACTTTTAAAACATTTTATCATTTCAAAATGATTTCCTTTAGAGTGTGACTCACCTCCAATTAAGAAATACTACTATATTAATAAATTCATCCATTGGACTTATAAAATAATATTTTAAAATACCCTCTAGAAAAAAACTCAAGGGAAAACCAATGGGTTGGTTTTTTAATTATGTAGTCTAATGTGTGGTGTTAAAAACCTACATAATAAATAATTCCCTCTTTTTTCCAATATAAACCCACCCAATATCCCACTTATATTGACTCAAAACCCTTTCATCATTTCCATACTCTTCCCTCCTATCTCTAGTATCCTAGAAATGTAACCCAATATCCAATTAAACCTCTCTCAAGCCTCTCTCATGCCAGATCACACTTCCTTTTAAGGGATTTATCTCTTTCTCAATTATGCCCAAATTTCATTATATTTTTATATTATATTATTTTCAATTAAAAATTTTGGTGTATGATTTCCACACTATAATTCATCAAATATGTTTGAATTATTAGAGTCCTTATTATCTCTAATTAATTAATCCCATGCACACTTGTTAGCATGCCTAAATTCTATTTGGAATTTCGCGCTTCTCATTTACATTCAGGAAATTATTTTGTATTATGATTCTAAATTACATAAAAAGTATTGGTACATGTATATATATGACCAAATTAATTTTAATATAATGTAAATATTATGAGATACCCATTTTACACCATTCTGCTGCCGATATTTCACAATGACACTCTAAGACAATTTCATTATATAGTGAATACAATTCCCATTTCCTTATAAGGGTATTCAAATTTATGCACTTTTACTAGTTGATTATAGAATATAATATATTAATTACACATTCATTTATTTAGGAATAAATTATGAGGTTTAATGAATCCATTTTTTGTGATCTATGTGGCACACATATTCATGAAATGAAATGATTGTGAAGGGTGCTCCCTGATAGCGCTCCAATCCATTGGGAAAAGATTAGTATGTTGATCCAACAAGTGAAATGAATTATTAATCATGATAATTCTTGTGAAATGATGGTTTATTCATACACCATGTTAAATGGGATTTTTCTAATTTTAATATCATTTAAAAAGTTTTTCCACATTCCCATGTTATGATAATAATTAAATATCATTCTTTTATGTTCATGTATCTCTTATGATCCGTTGATATTCTTTTTGCTCAAAATGTATTGTATTCTTCATGATATTCTGTTTTACTCCCTAACTGGGATTTATATCTCACCCTTATCACGTGTATATCTTTACGTTATCCCATGAAATGCAAGGTATGAAGGAATGTTGGGGTAATGTAACGGATGTTTTCAATAAATATGTTATTTTATTATGTCTTAATTGTCATGTAATGTCTCTAATTTCCCAAGACATTGGACCTCTTGATCTGCAGAGTTGTCTTATGTGATATTTTATGTAATAAATCATTTTTAAATGTGTAATAAAGAGAAGGTTAGTTATAATATAAAACATTATAAATTAAATAAAAAACAACAACTTCTTCACCAAAACCATTGTCATTTTCTCTAATGTTTTCTCCAAATTTGATTGATCCTCTATCACATTTAGTATGAGAATGGAAATTAAATAGTTCAGTGTTCAAATATTAGGAATAACCCTTATATCTATATTTTTGTACTTGATATTTTTATGGTGGATATACTAATAGATATATTATGAAGATACAAATTTGAGATCCAATACTATTTTTGGAGTTACTGGGTATTTAATTTAATTTTCTTATACCCAAATATATGCAAATAATTTTTTATAAGGTACTATAATGGTAAATAATTTGAAATAAATTCCATCTTATATCTAATGGTTTTAGAAAATCTTTCTAAACATTTATTAGAATAACATCTATGAATAAAAAATTTAATGCGTGTTATATAATAAACCATTCCATTGTAAAATTTTAAAAAAGTATTATTATATTAGTTGGGAATAACTAGATTATAAAATACCCCAGATTTATCTATATTTGGTTTCATCATATTTACCATATTTTTATATTTTTATGTTACTTAAATAGAAAAATATATTTTTTTATATTACAACTTTTTCCCTATGATTATCATTTTCATTTTAATGATATCCAAAATCAATATAGATATAAACATTATAACATGAAGTAGAATTTATTATTTCTTAAATAATAGTATAATTATTCATCATTCATTATATAATTTTCATGATAATCAATTTATTTTAATATTTTAATTCTCTAAATATCCCATTAACTCAAACAAAAACATTTTGACTGTTTCATTTTCCTCATTAAGCTCATCAAAGCTATAACAATAACTCTAAAATAATATATAGGAATCGAATAATTACCTAGAACACCTTTTTTTCATCAAAAATAGAATGATTTATTATTTCTCCATTCTGAATTCATCATTTGAATCATACTCTTCAATATAACTCCATCCCACAAGGAAATATTATTTCAATTATTTCGTATGTTTTTTTATCTCTCCCTTATGTCTTCAGCATTTGATTTACACATATGATGAATCACTTACTTCAACATTCATTTCATTTCACATATTGTCCAAAAGTTATACCCATAGTTTATTTTTGATCATTATTTGTATCCTTACTTGGTCACTTCATTAACATTTTATTTTTTGTGAAATTATAAATATGTATTCTTATATTTTTAATTTAATCTATGACACTATCTTGTGCCCAATATTCTTAATAGTTATTAAAAACATTTATATGTTATTTGAAATAAATATATTTCTTATTATAAGTCTCTTATTCTATAATATACATTTACACATGTTAATATTGAATAGCAGATCTGATATGTTATTTTAATATTTATTCTTTTAAATTCATAATTTCATTGACCATAACATTATTTATGTTCCATTTCATCGGTATAGGACTTAGTACCTTTATAATAATTATAGGGCTCTATAGGGGTTCTTTATGATAATTCATTCCATTCACAATGCTTTTAAATTGGAGGGACAATAGGTAGATTATTTCATCTTCACCCATGATGATATTTTTTTACTCCACTAAATAAATTTTTAGTTTATTTCTAATTATATATATAGAAACATGTTGTCTGTCATTCAAATTATTATAGATATCATGATATTTCTTACATACCTACACATGATTAAAAAGCAAGTTAAGAGAACAATAAAAAAATTACTACATTTTCTTATAACAAATATCTTGAATCATCATTTACTATATGATTATATGTGTTACCTTCCGGTGGTTTTAATGGTTTTTAACTAATTGACTTGTGTTTTTTCCTTAGAGTATTAAGGTATTCCTCATTTCTAGATTTCAATTTATGATATTGATTTCCATTTAATTGAGGGGGTTTATAAGGAATCCACCAATCATTTTAGTTTATGAAAATAATCTAATAAATTCTTTATCCTAAAACTGTGTGGTCTAGTAATATGTTATAATAAACAATATTGACCATAAAAAATGGGTAAAATAATTAATTTTGATGGATTTGATAAATTCTAAAGGGATCAAAAATTGATGTAATGTTTTCTGTTAGATTGAAAGAAAGAAGATGTTTTATATAGGGGTGAATGGATTGTTATAAAAATATTAACGATATTTAATAAATATCTAAATTAATTATCTATGTTAACATATCATATTAATTTGAAATGAAATATATAAAAGGTCATGGGTATCTTTATTATAGTCTTGTCCAAATCATATATGGACGACTCTTATACTATTTAACTTGGAGATAGATAAGTTCTGATGTATAATTATTTTTCATCAGAATCATAATCCAATTAGTAAAAACTTTTTCTAATATATGTAAAACAATAATGGAACCTGACATATGTATAGGGATTAAAAAAATTACAACCATGAACTTAGAAAGAGGGAGTCCCAACCCCAACAGTCATGATTTTAGAATCTATGATTAATAAAACAAATATAGAATATTATTATTTATGAAAATGAGTAAATATAATGTCAAATAATTTGTGACAGATAGGTATAATTGTTATAGGTTTAGAACAGAAGATAAAAATACATTGATGATAAAAAATATAAGCAGCGGTACAACTTCTCCAGTATTGTATCTACTGGTTTCATAACAGAAGTATAAATCAAAGGAAATAATTTTAATTACTTGAGATATAATCTATTCGATGAGAGAATTGTTTTCATATATTTAAAATTTGGCATAGTAGTATCCCAGAACAACTATTTTGGTACAGTATCACTTGAGAATATTTCTACTATTGTAGATTAATAAATGTTTTAGTATATCATTTTTACAATGAATCAATTCATTACCCACTAAAATAGAAATTGAAACATAACGCACATAGTCTAAAAGTTATACAATTCAAATACTCATCCAAGAAACATTATTTATAAATTTATTAGAGAGTGGGAGAGGGGGGATAGATATTCTCATTGAAAATTTTTCACCTAAATTTTATATACAATTTAAAACCATTAAAAATAAATGATTTTAATTTTAAATAATTTTTCTAAAACAAAAATACATCAAAAATATTACGTTAATGAAAACCCTAAAAAATGATTCAAAAACAGTATTTAAAAATATAATTTTAAAAACATCTAGATTGTATATGCATGATGATATGAAGAAATTAAAAAAGGAATAAAACTACATTAATGACTATAATAAATGTTTTAATCGATTAAAAACATATAATATAAATATAGATACATTAACCATATTGGAATAATGAGAGTGTATGGAATCTTCAATCAATAATAGGCACCTTGTAGCTCTGCCTGGGGAAATGCTAGCAGATTATCCATGTGTGGTGGGGAGCTAGGTGCCATCAATATGAAGTTGTTGGGAGGGTCTTTTCCAAGTGTTCCATATCTTGTTTATTCATGGAGATGTATTTTTATTTGTGCCTTGAGGACATCAGGCCATGTATGGGACTTGGCCCTTGGGCTAAAAATTCTTGTAAGGGTTCCCCAAAACCATTAAAAGGGGGATTATCCAATAATAATAATAATATATGGCCTTTTTCATTCATAGTAGTTATTTAAAGGTAGTAGAAACTTTAAACTACAAACATAAGGTTTAAAGTAATGTTACATAAGGTTACATAGAATTATTTTTTACTAGTAAAATGGTAATGAATGTTATTTAAGGGTAACAAAAAATTACCAATGTATGTCTAAAAGTAAGTAAGAATTTATTTTAGGGTAATGACCAAAATAAAAAAACACATAAAGATAAAAAATAGTTACATAAGTGTAAAAAGTATCTTCATAAAGGTAATGATTTAATTTTAGATCTTATTTAAGGGTAAAATAAGACACATAATAATAAATTATAAACTCAAAATCTATTTTACATCGAAATTAAATTTTTAAATTAAAAATAAATAGAATGATAAATAAAATTAATAAATTATTATTAAAAAATAATTCCAAGTTGAATAAAAAATAAAAAAAATATAGTGTATTGAATTTAATAAAAAATGATACGGATTTGTATATATCAAGACATAAAATATTAATACTCTAAAATTCATAAAATTTATCACTATTCTATCATTAACCTGGAAAAAAATGAATTGAATAAATATGTAAATATTTATTAAATGTAAAAAATATATCACCAAT
Source organism: Viscum album (assembly GCA_963277665.1). Classification (NCBI taxonomy): domain Eukaryota; kingdom Viridiplantae; phylum Streptophyta; class Magnoliopsida; order Santalales; family Viscaceae; genus Viscum; species Viscum album. The sequence continues at coordinate 249,342,315 of OY728122.1, read as the reverse complement.
GAAATTTTACTTTATTAAATTCCACATGATTGAATATGTTCTATTTACAAGGACTATTTTTCTCATAATTAGCTAATAAAAATTGAACATGTAACATTCATTAATGAAAATAAAATTCAATCATTTATTTTTTATAATTTAATAAATATTTAATTCCTTGAGAAATAGATTAAATTTTTATTATTTAAAACTAAATTTCCAGAATTGGAATAAAATACAAGCATTAGTTCACTCTAAATAATCCACCCTCCCCAACTTGTGTGTATCACTTCATCCTAAACTATAAATCACCTAAATTAGAAAAAAATTTGGATACATCTTTTGAGTGACCCTCTATCCCATTAACATGATAGAAGTGAGTCAATCTAATAGACCCAGATTAGTATCTAGAAAAACTGCATGGACAATAAATATATATGGATAAGTCATATATATGAAATAATTCAATGGAAAACACATTTTAATATAATCTCATTATCATATTGGCATCCCATACATGAGATCACATAAGAGTGAATTTTATAAAAATAAAATTATATATATATCATGAAATTCATAGGGAATTTTATTTCATTATCATATGGGAAGAGGCATTTTTACATCCAAAATCCATATCATAATTTATAGAGTTAAATAATTTCAATGAGATGGTTTTGGATTTCCATTGAGGCCCAATTGGGGTTTTGGATGGTTCGACGAACATAAGATTGGGGTTGTGGTGAACCTATTTAAAGATTTATGGTTAAGGTGTCATGTCATGAAACAGTATCTTTTTTGACACACAATTTAATCCTCTATCATGGAATCAGAGTTTTTAGTGTGAGACACCATGGCTTGTGTGGGGAGGTCAAGACTTAGAGGCCTGAGGATCTCCTAGAGGAAGTGTATCACACTAAGTACCATTTTATTAATATAATGATATTTTATAGATGGGGAATCACACCTTAACCTATATGGATAATTCTACTATGATTTAAGGATGAAGAATCATTCCTCATCCTTGGGTTGTCACAATATGTCCTAGGAGGACCATTCCGTAAAAAGGCCATGGATTTGTGGAATTATACATGACCCTTACAGTCAAGTTGTGACTGTGTTATAGGGTTATGTTTTCAAAAATAAGGGAGGAAAAAAAATTCCTGAGGTATCCCCCATTTTAATTTAGGATTAATGATGGTAAATATAGGGCCATTTGGGCAAGAATTACATTTCCCATCATTCTATTTGAATATAAATTTAGAGAGGTGGTTTTTTAGAAATTTACACGTTGAATCGTGGTGATTTAATTTCGTTATCCCTTCCTTATTACATTCATTCAATTTCCACAGATTAAGTAAAAATCCCTGATGTTATTGTATTACTTATCTCACAAGATATTCCTTTAAATATGTTTTAATTATGAGGTTTTTTCATGTCTTTTCTAGAGTAAGTACTGTTTGAAGTAATTCATCTCATAATTCAACATTTCAATTGAAGTATGTTTCTTCCTTAATTAGTTTAAGATTTATATTAATTGGATAAAATTGAAAATTTATCAGGTTTTAAAGGTTAGGTAATTTTCTTTTTTTCATGTCTTGGGGATTTTATAGACCTTACATATGAAATTGGCTGAGGTGTTAGTGTGTGGGAACATCTTGGAGAGTTTTTAGCTTATTATTCAAATTGGAATTAAATTTAATAATTAATTATAATTTGTTACAAAAAGACATTTCTTATGTTATACATTGATACATTATAACCAGAGTTGATGTGGCCCCAACTATGGATTATCCATTCTGGGTGAGGATGATAAATACATATATGAGGACGGTAGTCCTCAAAATTATTCCAATGGTTTATGAAAGTTTTAATTTTCATGTGATGTGTATTCATCCAGTTTATGGGATATTGAAAAAATATTTTAAACAAATTTTATTAATTAAAAACCTATCATATTATTAATATATCAATTATGGACCCTTTGACATTTTCTTGATGCCTCGACTATCGATGGATGATGACACGATCATTAATGTGTTCAATGAAACATGAAAACCCCATGATTGTATATACACGAGGACAAACATATAAGAACATGGTGTAGGTTACCTTAGACACATGTATATAGTGGAAAGTGGTGAAAATATACTATTTGAATTCGGATATAACATATGTACATAGATATGTTGTATATATATGGATATAGTTTATTATGATGTGTGGTTAGAGTTCATCTCCCATTGGTATTTGAATACTCAACTGGGTATAATTTGGGTAGGAATACAAGTAGGATGGATGTGAGTGGTCTATCCTAGGGTGATTTATAAATTTAGATGGGAATTATTTTATCTCTCTAGAGTGATCTTGGTTTGTTGTTGACTCTATAACTTATTACACCATGATCTTGTCATATCTCAGATGAGGGGTGTTACACATTATGAGTAATGAGCATAAAACACAATGTTGGGAGAGAGATCAAGGATCCCTTGTTATATTTCTGAACTATGATGTTACTTATGGGGCCTAAGTGGGTTCTCTAGTCATATAATGACCCCGATAAGAATAGTGATGAGAAACAAGGATTTGTTATGGGCCGATATGCTATGAAAACATTTTTTGAGTTTTGACATGGATTGGTTCCATTTAGTAGGGACTTGAATTGATCTAAAGTTCCCTATTGGACTCCTAACATGTGATATGTTGTGAATTATGGGTTATTTATGCTATTATGTTACTGGTATGGCATTGAGGAGAATTAGCCTATAAGGATTCTTTAATGATGAGACATGATTCATGATATTGGATATTCCAAAGGTGATAATTCTATTTTATGATATTTAGAATACATCCTATGATGTTTTTTGATAGGATTGTTCATATAGACACATCATTTAAGGAAGACATAAGGTATTACATGAAATAGGGTTAAAATTCAATGAGTTGTACTGTGATTCAAACAAAGAGGGACGATTTCTCAGAATAAAATATGTTTCCATGCATATCATGGGTATGACCTCATGTTATATACGGATATAAATCCTATTTCCTTGTAGGGGTCGGGTACACAGAAAAACATTAGATGAAGTGATATGATATTTTTCAATGTGTTGTGTGGGTATATAAAAGGGTTTCATCATGAAATGAAATATATATCCTTGTATGGATCATGTATTCCCCTAAGCATCATATAAATATGAGAAACATTTATAGGAATATAATGGATACACTCTTAATTATCCCAATTATTCAATATGTGGTTCATTATTTTGAAAATTATTTCCCTATATTATTCAGATAAGGTTATATACATGATTATTGTGTAAGGATAGTCTTCCTCGGGGTTCTTGATGATCGGTTGTGGGATTCTATGCCATTTAGATTCCTCCTACATTTTCTTGATAATAACATTCTTGTTTATTGATTGGGGAGTGGGTTTGTCCCATAGAGCATGTTGATTATCTGAAATGATCATAGACACCCCAACACTATTCAAATAATGTATTTTCATCCTCAATTGTCACTTTAGAACCAAAGGATCAACAATTATTACATTATATATTATTCTATATTCCATATTATTCAAATCATATAATTTGATCATATACTATTTTAATGATATATTTGGGAAACCAAATTATTCTTTATGTTGGGGAGACAATTGGTTTTTCGTTTTTAGACACACTCTGATATTGGGGACATAGAACTTTAGAACCTATGATTACCACACGAACATAGGTTCCGGTTATGTAGTATCCTTGTATTACATGATAATGATGGAAAATCATAATATAAACCAATATATGGGATGTGATAATGCTCACGGATAGTAATAGTGTGTCATTGTATTTAATATCATTATTTATTTGTTTATATATGATCGACTTGGTGATAGATTGTTTGGAATGTATGTCTATGAAATTCCACCTTACATTTGTAATAACATGATTAATAATTATTCTATTTTTTCATACTATAGCCACAAAATATATGATTAGTCTCATGGTCTCTGGACAGGGGATGTTATGAGGCAGAGTCAATCTATCCCTTTCATTATATTTCTATTTGGTTTTTTGGTATTTAGGGAATGGGGATCCAAAGAATTTTGGGATACACCAAGAATATTTGATTCTTCAACACATTTTTTTTGGAATTATAAGTTACCAATAATACTTGATGGATGTTCATGTTTTTCATGAATATGAATGAATATTTAATCTTTCAATTTTCCTGTTTTCAGAAATTTATTGAGGGTTTATCATATCACCCAATTTGAACGAGGCTAGTGTATTTGTATCATTTTTTACATGTAATCATAAAAAGGAATTCATGTTCATGTATGTTATTGACATTACATGAAATAGATTGTAATATTATATAATAATCAACAAAAAATTATATTCATTCTATTATAAAAATTATTTATTGAATTATACTCAGCTACACCATGGAATTATCTTTTCTTAATAGGTCATACAGATCACATCATTAGATATTCAAGAATGATCTCTATATAGTCCCTCCATTCAAGGGATTTAGGGTATCACATGGTGGGATTTTATATGCATTTGATTCTCAAGTGATGAAACCATTATTTTGGGAGATGGTGGGGTTCCATTATTTAATGTGTCAAAAACATCATATATGATATTATATCATAATAAACTTTAATTGTATTCTACATCAATAATCTATGTGAATATTGTATTAAATGATAAAACTGATCACTAGAATATGTCATTATATATATATGTATGGGACATGGTTTTTGAGGGGGTAATCATGTCGTGGGATTTTTAGTAAGAATGGTATCTCAAGGGTGGTCAGTTGAATCATTATGTGATTCTTGATATGCATATTTGAGATCCCTAGAATAGGTGTGTTAATAAATGAGTTTCCTTATGATATTTGATATGGGAGAGTAAATGGTGCCTCATGAACATTGATATGTCATGGATACACAAGAGGGTTTATCCCATAATAGTTAGTTCCCATAACGATAGAAAAAATGATTAGTTGCATTACATTAAATATTGATACATTGGGCGTGTTACCCAGAATGTGGTTATTGCAAGGATATTTCTATGTATCAAGGACTATGATCAAATATGGATAGATCTATGATGGGTATACTATTGGTAGATTATTATGGTTTTGGGAATGGTTTTTGGACAGTGGGGGATCATGTAGTAGGCCTTATCATGTGTATAAAATATTGGGATTTTTATATGTGATTGATGTTCAATGAGGAATGTTCTGATTTTTTAATAGAAAATTTATCTTTATATAGATGATGTGTGACTCCTGGGATCACGAGACAATGTGATTAATCATCCCCAAGATACCTGATCTAGATTTAAAAACACATATTTAATCCATTTATAAAATATGGATATAACTATCCATAATTTCAATATCAATAGTAATTGTTGAATCTATTTCATCTAAAGGATATTTTAAATTTTACATCTTTATATAATTAGGGAATATCATATTCTAATAAATTCAATGTATATATCAAATAATAAATATTTTTCCATTATATATAAGACACTAATCCACTCATGATACATTTTTGATATCTCAAATTAATTATTCATTATGTACCATGCCTTTAAACATGTCAAGTTTAATATTTTCACCATAACCTAGTGAATAGAGACATAATAAATGGATGAGATCAAATTCTCATCAAGGGGAGGATATAAATGATGTAATCCTTGAATAATCATGGTAGAAATATTGTGGCTGTAATATGTATATAGTTTTATGTTATTATCAATTGGAATCAAGGAGCATGCTATAGGAAAAAAATTTAAAACTTGTATATCAATATTACTCTTATCATCCTGATGAAATTCATAATGTTAAAATTTAAAATCCTGTTGTCAAGGATATCTATAAAAGGAATTAATATTAATGGAGACTTCATTAAAGTTTTCCTCTAGAATTGGTCACAGATACACCAAATACTCTTACATGTTTTTTCACATGTGGCCTATCAATGAAGTGAGGGACTATATAATTCTAGGACTCCCTCATCACTGGATTAATTCAAATGATTTCACCATATGATTCATCAAAAAATTTAATATCATTTTATGAGTAATGTATAATTTGATAAAACATCAATAATCATATAATGAAAAAAAATTAAATCAATTACATAATCAACCAACATTAAAATTCAATATTCATAATGAAATCAAATAATTTCCCCTTTAAATAAAATTCCAAATATGATCATAACCCATAAATATAACTAATTATGAAGATCTAGAATTAAATTGGAAATTTTCTAATAATCATTCATATTGGAGTCACAATATATGGAAAACAAGTATTATTACCGATATCAATTAAAGGGATAACACAATCACAACCCATATCGGTGGAATTTGTAGGGATAAGAAATAAATATTCTTCCTTATAATAATAATATATATTTAACAATAAATATTGATTTCTAATACATTTCCCCTTGTTAATATAATTTTATTCTCTCCATGTAAACCTCATTAAATACAAAATATGTAAAATGTGATGTTCACAACTTATAGTGAAATGTATATATAGCTATTTTAATTATAAAATATTAATGATCACAAGACATCTAGAGAAATAAGGATGATATATTCAAAATAACATATATAGTGTAAAAAATAAAATATTGATGGAATTTTGACTAGATGAAAAATAACCTTACAAAAAACTGCTTGAAAATTTCCATCCAAGAAGGGTTCTATGTTGTGTTTTTTTTAAAAAGTGGTCCATTTGAATAAAATGATAGGATATATATATACTATACGATTAATCATGAAATATAAACCCCATAATATTAAATCTTTTTGAAAATAAAAAGGGATGTGGAAGAAATAACATAAAAGAGTATTAATAAATCATTTTTTACATTGATTCAAATGTTGATGTTATGGGTATGTTTTAAATGATTTTTAAAAATTACATGTGGAAAAAATAATAAAATATAATTTCTAAAATAATATAAAATAATTTATAACTAATGTTTTTATATTATTCTATATAAAATATATATCATGAATATAATATTATATGATATAAATTTCTTAGAATTGAAATTACATTTATTAAAAATTAAAATCATAAAAATAATAAAAATACATTATTTGAATTAAAACAAAATCATCCAAAACCAGATTATAAAACACCATATAATAAAATATTTGGGTGTTATAACACAACAATGGAAGAAAAATGTTCAAGATATAACATTTTATATCAAAGAGAATGATTTGAGATTCCAAAAATCCAAACTATTTGTTAAACAACTTTATTAATAGTTACATGAATAAGGGAACAAGATTTGGATATTTAACTCATTCAAATAAGATGATTATTATTAAAATATATCCATTGGTAGAGAATACATTTTACAATTAAAAAATGTTTTATTATATGTACAATGTGTCAATGAATCAAAACTGAGACCAATAAAAACCTAATGGCTTGAGCAACGTTTTAATCATAACTCCTTGAATGAGTGGGATTTTAATGAGATATAAAATAACCTAATTATATTATTATTCATTATATGATATTTCACACAGGTTTTATATAAAACATATAAATTAAATTAGGTTCAAAATTCCAATCATGTCCCAAAGAATGAAATTTTAGATGAATATCCAAAACCTTTTGTCCTATATTCAATAAATGTTCATTATTATCATATATAAAAAAATATGTAATGTAATAATATAATTTATAAGCTTATTGAAATCCATTATCATTTATAAATGTCTAAAATAATTGTTGTAAATATGAATTAAAATGATTTTTCACATTAGGTTCTTATAATTTTGATCGTTTGTACCAGTAACATAATAAAAATTATTGTGTCCATTATTCATACATATTTAAAAATTATTAGTATATTAATACAAGGTATTTTCCTTAAACATGACATTTTCTTGTATTTATTGAACACAAATTCACATTTGAGGATATTTTTAGTATATAGTTTTAGAGATTTAGAAACAAAATATTACAATGTAACCTATACATTATAAATGGAAAAATATACTAGGTATACATTTTTCCCCAAAGGAATACATTTTAAAATAAAACTAGATTTATTTTGAAGAAAATTCATAAATAATTTCATCAGGAAATATTAATTTTCTTACAATATTAAGGAATGTGAAAAAATTTAAAACATGGGATGAACAGAAAAATCACAATAAGGGATGTAAAAATAATTGAATTTATTAGTTTAGTAAAAACCTAAATACTCATATAATGGTTACCTTTATCTTAAAAGTTCATTGTGTTTATGAAAAAAACAAATTTCTAATGATTTTTTTTATTTTCAAAAATGAAATCATTAAAACTGTTATCTTTCAATTAAAACTCATTTATGTGACTTATATAACCATATACAAAAATCCCTTTTAAAACCCATCAAATTAGATAAACCATAATGGTGACTTCTAATTAAGTTATTACGAGACTGGATGGAGCTATTTGGGTTACCACATGTTAAGATATAATCGGATTTCCAGACACTATATGGGACTCTCCATGATATGCTATAATGAGTTTTCCTGCCATTATCAAGGCCATCCCAGGTTATCATATAACTAGCATTCCCAGTGAAATCTATGAAACCACATGATAAGTTACAACAGGCATTCCTGATTCTATCTGGACCACCCCATATATAAGATATATCAGACTCTCCCACTTTCAAGAAGTCCCAGGTACCAAATCATTAACAAAACACATCCGTTGTAAAAATTTATGGAAAACTATTTTAATACCACATTAAAACACATTCAAATAAAAATACTCTTTTCATTCATGAACCCACTTTCAATACCAAAACACCATTTTTCCTTGAAAACACCATTGTGAATAAATAAATACCCAAAAAGATAATTATTTTCGTTTTATATAAGGATACATGGAATATTTCAAAATATTACGATAATAAAATAATAAGCATCGTATTAAAAAAGTCATTGTTGTTGTGATAATTTAGAAAATAAAATTCCTTTTTTTCATTTATCAAATCATTCTGTATAAAAACACAAAAAATAGTTTCCTTTTTCATTTTTTTACGAATTCCAAAGAGGCCTAAACATACATTTCAATTCAGTTTATATCCATTTATATAAAATGTAAAATAATTTACGAATATTGACATCAAGTAAAAAAAATTTATTATAAAAATATTTAAACATTCAAAGTGTCCCATACCAGTTTGATATTTTAAATCATAATACCCATTAAATAATAAATTTAGAAAAACATTTAATAACATGATTATAAAAAAAATAATGATTTTAAATTTAATATTATATGTAAATGACCTTATAACATAATAATGGTTCATATCAACATGAAATTACTTAATAAAAGGATATTAAGACAAAATCCCTTTCCATGAGTCTGATTTCACACATATTATCTTCAAAAACTAGAATAGTACAACTATACTAATTATTCAATTTCATGAAAAGATTCTTATATTTTATTATTAATTTAATAACACTTAAAATAATTTAATAAAAGTTTCTTAATGATTAATGTTTATGATGATCATTTTTTCAATATTCGGCATGTGATTCCATAACAAAATTGGTATGATGTCAATAGTCAATGATCTCATAAGTACACAATATATAAAATCATATTCATGAAATAATATTATCATGTATACAGTAAATATACTATTAAATACATTAATTACAAAAGGATAAGAAAAATGAACTATGTTATAAACATGAAGACGGTATGTCGTTCATACACATGAGTAACATTTCAATTATTCATTGATCAAAATGGAATGAATTTAAGTATTATTTTAAAATTAAATAATTATAATAATATAATTAATATAATATTAATAATTTAAATATTATTATATACGTTATTCTTGTGATGTGGTGATTAAATATGAATTTCATCACTTCATGGAGGTGATAGTTCAAACATCTACACAAACAACGTTATCAATTTTATGTGCATGTAAAGTAATAAAATAATTGATATATTATTCTATTATAAGGATAAATATTTCATGGAATTCATATATAAATATTAATTCCATAGTTATAAGAAATCTTGAGAAATGGTGATGGAAAACTAATTATATTAGTTTGTTGATGTGACAGTTCACAAGTATGCGTGCATGATTAATTATATTCCGATTTAATGGAAGTAGAAGTATATTTACATGATGATTTTAACATAATAACATAGCAGTATATTTTTTATACTATATTTATTATTCCATCATGTTATAATAAGATTCTATATATGTGTAGGACTAAATATCAAATAAATACATAATTTACAATTATACCTAGTTTTCAGACGTTCCCCTTTGATTAACACAATCACACCTCTAAAGATTTAATTCATCATAAAATAATTCCTATAGAATATAGGGACGGATTATTGGAGGGGAATTTGTGTGATCTTATATGATCAGACATGAGTTTTATTTGTGAAAAAAGATATGAATTGATTCCCTTATATAAGAGAGGGGAGGGACACTGTTTGAGTTATTCAAATTATTAAAATAATATTAATTAATTTTATAATACAAATTGTTAAAAATTGATATATTAAGAATATATTATTCTTTTGGGTTGAATACCCATCCTACAATGAAAATTATATACGATTACATTATTTCTTAATCCCTATCGTTTTGTTTAAACCCCTATTTTATAATTTTATCTCTTACTATGGTAATAAAAAAATTCTTATAGCTATTATTCATAAAGTCCAAAAATTAGGTTGATGAAATTACATAATAAATATCATAGTTATTGCAATTTTTTTTGTTTTTTAAAATTCTCAGTGCATAAGTACATAAATTAATTTATAATTACTCATACAGTTGGATCAAGAAAAACAGTTGCTAAGGAAAAAATGTTCAAATGTATAGAACATTTAAATATCCAATTTAAATGTAAAATTGATTAAAATGAACCCAAGTTCATTAAAATATAAAATATTGATCCAATTACACCTTAAAAATTGAAAATATATAATTTTACACAAAAATATATTTAATTAAAATTTTGGTTTCAATTAAAAGGTTATATTTTTTCACTATTACTCAATACAAGAAATATATTAGAACAGTATGGAAAATTCCTCCAAATAAAATTTTTATTTTCTAATTTCAAAGAAGATTCCTATTTTTTCATTTAAATTTATAAAAGTATCAAAAAATATATTTAAAAAATTTGTTCCATCAAAAGACCAAAAATCATCCTTCATTGAAAAATAATTATTTTCTATGTAAGATAGGATTTGTTCTTATATGTTATCTATAGAATATATAAGATAAATTTGAAACATTATAACAAATATATATCATTTATATTTCATTAATATAATTTAATATGAGTGATTTATTTATTTATTTTTATAAAATACACTTTTTAACATTTAATTTTTCTTTCAGAAAACATTACCATTAATTTTAGAAAGGGATTTATGTTCATTTAAAATATATTATTCATAAAATAATTAATTATATTTACTTTTATGAAACATATTTTTATAATTAATTTAATACTATTAATTCATGTTATTTTAATGTTGATTTTTTAATGGCAACATTTATATATTATTTAGTTGTTCGCCTAAGCTCGATTTTGTATCTCATGTACGCTAATATATTTATCGTTCCTATATAAAAAATATGGATGTTACATTCTCCTCATTTTATATCTTTCATCCCCCTAATTTGAATTCCAAATAAAAAAATAGTGGTTTGACATTTTTTTAAATTCCTTTTTCAAACCCCACATCTGAAATAGGATTAATGAAACATACACTATTAAATAAAAAAATTGGAGAAAGGATGTTAATGTAGATAACACATACAGTTGTGTAATTTATAAAAACATGCATATAGAAATGAGAAAAAAAGAATCAACCTATAATGGACAGTGAATGAAAACAAGGTTGGGAGAAAATTAACAATCATAAAACCAAAAAAATGTGATGGTTTATAAGGTCATTGATTTATTAGTAAGAAAATTAAATAAATAAATTTTTTCAGAAAAAATAAATTTAATAGGGTTCAAGAATTAAATACATAGACTAATCAAATATGAAATCATATTTAATTGAAATTTAATTTTTCATCCTTAAATAAATTTCCACTAGAAACTCTTATTTTCCTCTAAATGATAAGAATTAAATATGAACATTTCATGCCTGAAACACTAGAATCAACTTCTATGTAATAATATGATCCATAAAATGTTAACAATATATTTATCTATTAATTATAAATTAAACATCACCAAAAGGATAGTACAATATTTGATAATTCTCGAAAAATAATAAACCGTATATGATGAAAAAAATACTTCAATCTCCAAAAATGAACAAAAATATCCATAGTTCAATATAGACTATACAACCAATAACTATCAAAAGACTCCTAAAAATTTCTATAATACAATTGAAACCCAAAAAATATTGGATCACATAGACATCCAATATAGATATTAAGAATTATCTCCAAATAAATTCAATTACAATTGAAGTATAACACAAAATAATTAATTATCCTAATAATCATCTAGATAATCTAATCATTTACATAATCAACATGAATCAACAAAACCCACAATAAAATCCTAAATTCTTCAACAATATAAATCAATATTTAATTATCAAATGAAACCCATATTAATATATTTACCTAGGTCATATAGGGTTCCAAAAATAGTGAATGACTTCTCAGAAAACATAAAACAAATAATAACCAAATCAATACCCATTAAGAAGATTATATATTTGATAAAACATATTTTCCAAAATTAAACATATTATTAATACATTAACTCATTTAAATAAAAATAAAAAAACATACTGACCAAGGACTTCAAATAGGATGGTGGTAGATTATTAACCCTTTTCTCCCTTTAGTTGTGGGTTCGAAACTCATGACCAATGTAATGGGTTGTCACACATCCTATAGAGTTTTCTTGTTCTAAAATAATGATATTCATATAAAATTATAATAATTTGATAAAGTTATAAAAAACAAAAATAGAATGTTTGAACCTCGAAGGACATCATATAACATTCTTTTTTCATCCCCAATTACAATAAATCATAATTAACTCAAAAATTAATGTCTCAAAAAATAGATTTAGACACCGTAAATTTTTATAACAAAAAGCATCAATCTAGGTTTCTAGGACATAAAAATTATGACCAACATGAATATTATGAACCAGTGATGATATCCCTAACTCTTAAGAATACATCTTATTTTGAAAATTTATCTAAATCATCTTTTGATTCCAATTTTGTGGACTCATCCTCAAACATTACATAATTATGTTTTTATTACACGAATTCACGATCATGGATATTTTTGGATTATGGTTATATTGAATTATAATAAACACTTACAATGTATACTATACATTATAAATCGACACATATAATCAGTATCAATTTTTTCAACCAATGGAAGCCCTTTTAAAATAAATCATTATTTATTTTCATGAAATATCTTCATAACGCACATCATGAAATATTTTGTGCCATTAACAATCTTATGACATTTGAAATACATTTGAATACCTCATATGAGTATAAAAAAAATATTAAGGGATATAAAAGGAAATTTAATAATTATTATAGTAAAATATAAAAGGTTTTTTAACATTTACCTATATTTCAATTTTATTTGAATATATTAAATAAAACATTTTCGGATGAAAAAAAATTGTCTCAAATAAGTTCATTTAAATAATATCATTAAATTACTACTCATTTATCGGACATAGATCATTATATATATATATAACCATTTAAATCTCTTTTAATTAGAATAACTAATAAGTCAACATCTAATTATGATATTACAGGCTTACCTGATGTTATTTCATCCAACCCATGTTATGCTATAGTCTTATTTCATGGAAATAACCGGGTCAACCCATGTTATGTGATAGTGGGATTTCCCATTTATATATGGTCTACCTCTTTTTATGCTACAATGATATTTTTCGGCTCGATCTGGTCCACCCTATGTTACGATCTAACGGGTTTTCCTGATGCTATCTAGGAAATCCATGTATAAGCTATAACATGATCACTAGTTTCATATAATTCTCATGTACTATATCAATAGTAAAAAAACTTAATAATAAAACACTTTTAAAATATATATTAATCCCATATGAAATTATTTTTTTTGGTAAAAATACCCTTTTCATTCGGGAACGCATTTTTAATCTGAAAACACACTTTTTCCCTTGAAAACCCATTTTCAAAATCAAAATATCCAAAAAAATAAATATGTTTTATCATTTGTGCTATATGGAATTTTGTAACGGAGTATTTTATTAAAATAATTTCCACAGTGGTGGAAATTTCATTATCGTCATAGGGATTAAAAATAGAAAATTCCATTATTCCATTTATAAAAACATTCAGTATAAAAACATTTAAAAATATAATTTATTGAAAAAATATTGATTGAAATTATAAATAAAAATAAAAGATCTTTTATATTACAGTTAAATACATATAAATAAATATATTATATAATATCAAGAATATTGACCCGGTGAAAGAAGATTTAATAATTAAAACATTAAACATTCAAAGTGAACCATAACATGTTGAACATTTAAATCATAATATACATGAAAGAATAAATTTTCAAAAAAAATAAATGAAATTATTATAGATAAAATAAGTGTATCAAATTTGATATTATATTTATATAATTCTTTATAAAATTTAAAGGTGCATAGCATCAACAAATTCTTTCATCAAAGGAGACTGAGACGAAATCACTTACCATAGTATTATTCATCAAGTATGTTATTTATATTCATTAATAATAATATTATATGAATTATTTAATATATTGATAAATTTTTTCTATTTTTCTTTTCCTTTTATAACACTAAAAAAAAATTTATAATAATTAAGTATTTATTAATGTTCATGTCAGACTTTTTGTCAATATTCTATTTTTTGAGTCCCAAATGTAATTGGTATGGTGTCAATAGTCACATTGGACATAATTCAATTATATCTATAATAATATTCATGACATAATAATTTATTTTATATATTAATTATTGGTTTCAATACATTCATCAAATTAGTATATTAAAAATGAACTATGTTACAATCATTGAGACGGTTTGTCAAACGCACACATGTGTAATGTTTCATTTTTTATTAATCATTATGATAAGAAGGTAATTATTATTTTATCTTTCCATAATTATCACAAAATAATTAATATCATATAAAATTTTAAATATTCATACATATATTATTCATGTGATGTGGTGATTAAAAATGAATTACATCGCTTTGTGGATGTAATAGTTTACATGTACACACGAACAACATTATCATTTTTATGTGCATTGAAATTAAGAACATAATTGATATATGATTCTATTATAATGATAAATATGTAATTAATTTAATATATATTAATTAATTACATAATTATAAAAAATCATTACAGATGATGGTGGAAAACAAATTATATCAGTTTTGGGAGGTGACTGTTCACATGTATGCTTGAACGATTAATTCTTTTCCCATTTTATGGAAGTGAAGATGGATTTATGTGATGAAAATATAATTATAAATTGTAATTATATTTAGTATTCTAGATTTATTTATTGACCATGTTTTAAAAAGATTTTTAGTAATTGGATTAACGAAAAAAATTGAAATACTTAATTATAAATGAAACCACTTCTTTAGACGATATCATTTTATTAACAAATTAAAAACACAAAGTAATGTTCTCTAGCTAAACTAATACCTCTATAATGTGGATAGATAATATAAGAATTTATTTTCATAGATTTTGGAATATAAAAATGTTTTTGATGAGTGAATAAAAATAGAATAATGGGTTCTCTTTTAATGGATAGGGGAGGGGCATACATGGAATTCTTAAAATTATTAATTTAATATAAATTAATTTTATATTAAAAATGGTTACAAAGTGATTCATTTTGAAGTTATAATAATTTTTTTCAAATAAAATTTATAAAATAAAAATTAAATATTTATTTCCTATTTTAAAAACCTTATCTTTTTATATTAACCATTATATTAACTTTTTAACTCAAAACATGGTAATATAAATAATTATTAATATTATAATAATAATTTCCCAAAATATATTTGATCCTATTAGATCAGAAATATCATATTTATTACAAACATGTATTAAAATTTTTCAAAATTCAAAATATATATGTAAAGACTAGTAAAATTCAAGGAATTTTTTTTCATAAATTTCTTTGGAAATTTAAAAGAATGCAGTTTCTGACAGCACCTGATTCTGAGGCTCGATGTACCCGGAATCATTTTCCGAAGTTTGGATCGGGTACGTTAGTGAACGAACGAGTGGGTTTTTCTAACATTTGATCCGGTGCTCAGAATCAATTTCTGAGGGAAACGATGGAATCAAAGTGCCGATATTTGCTTATAAATGCCTTTTCTAGAGTTGCGTTTTCTCGGGTGTGGTTTTTAATTTTTTTGGGGTTAAGTTTGGAAATAAAATAAAGTGTTGTGGAAACTGTATTTTATTTCACATAAAGCCACTTAATGCCACTTATGCTATGTTAAGAGGATTGGGTGGAACCCAAAATATCCTACCTACTTGGTAGGATATTGGTGAGGTTGGGCCTGCACGAGCCCCACCGTTTCTTCCCTCCTAAGTAACGCACCAGAAACCCCCTCATTTAAGGAAAGTCAACTGTGCGTTTTTATGGTTAAGAAACACCCTCATTAAATTGGCAAGTTAAATTGTTATAATAAATTATTAGAATTAATTGTTCGTTTCTTAAATTTGAATTTCAAATCGTTGGAATTGGAATTAATAAGTCCCACAGTAGGTTTGTTGAGGGGTTGCTTGTTGAGAGGTTTTGGAGAAACTCTAAAGCTTGAAGATCTTCATCCTCCTTTGCGAAGAATGCGAAGAACGCGAATAACACCGACCTCCGACGAAGGGCGACGAAGAACGCCGAGCACTCGGAGATCGACAGCGCGACACCATGTACCACGACACCGACGATCCTCTTTCCGCGACGTTTCTTTCGTGACATTCCTTCCCCGCGACAATCTTCGATCATCAACCGATTGAGGTAGGGGATTGAAGTTCTTTTAATTCCTTTGTGAATTATATCCTTTGCATGGGTTTTAATGGTGCAATTAAATCTATGTGATTTTAAATCCTCGGAGTTTGACTGTGCAACGCCATGTACCGCGACGACAGTGACGCCCCTTCCACGACGTGATGATCCTCTTCTTCCGCGATGAACTCACGTTCGACGACAACGTTGAGGTAGGGGTTTTTTTCCATTTTAATCTATGTGATTATATCCTCGGTTGTTTAAAAATTTGTTGTGAGACTTTTAAAACCGCTAACGCGGTGGGTGCGGACCAACGAACAAGTCTGAACCCACCGCCTCTTCGTTCTTGGTAAGCGGATTGGCGGGCGATGACAAGGTAAGCCACACGGCCGATGTGAGGTCCTGGGAGAGAAGGAAGGACCCCGGGATGTCCATTGGAGATGACGGCACGCATTTCCGACCACCAGAACTCGTCCGGTGGTCCACGGAGCAGCCCGCCGGCGCGCCTCGTCGGCACGGTGGCGCCCGGAGCGCCACAGGAAGGAGCCGCCACAGCATAAGCCACGACGGCAGGGCGCGGTCTCGCGACTATGCGGGACCGGAGGGGGACGGGACGCGGCGGCCAGCCACGTCCGCTGGCAAGGGTGGTCCCACGCGGGGCCACGGATTCATCCTACAGTGGCAGCGCGCCCCCCCACTTCGCTCGGCCGTAACGACCGAGCCGATCCGCTGGCCACCCGGCCAGCGCCAACCGCGTCACGCCCAGGCCGGGCCAGGCCAAGCTGGCCGGGCCGAGTCACGCCATCCGGGTCGGACTCGGACCCGGGTCGGGTCGACCCGGTTCCGGACGACCCAGAGGGTTTGGGTCGGGTCGGTCCGGGCCCAGACCCCCTGTTTTCGAACCTCTTCGGTCTATTGCCCATATCTTGGGCTACAGACCTCCGATTTATGCACCATCAGTGTCAATGTGATCCTTGGATCGAGACAGTTGTTTTGACATACTACACTCAAGGTTTCAGAATACTTTGGGTTTGTCCGGGTTGGTTCGTACATGAAACCAACCGGGCCCTCGGAGCGGAAATTCTCATAACATGAGCTCCGGACATCCGATTGATGTGCTGTCAACTTTGATGGATTCCTCTTAGTGAGAAGGATCTTTTGGATCACTCTGCATGAGGTTTGGATCCAGGTTGTGTATGGTCAGGTTGTTTTTGCCTGAAAAACCTACCTGGCCCTTGGAACGAAAAAGGCTATAACTCTCAGACCGGGCATCTGATTGACACGCCGTCTGCGACATTGAGTTCCTATTGATGAAATAGAAATTTTGGATTCATCAAATCTAGACTATGTGTCAGTTGATGTATCAGCCTCTTGGCTCATGGAGCGGACCCTCCCGAACAAGCTTGCTGTGTGCAAGACCCCAAAGATGGTTGCGTCTGCGACGACGACGATGACGACTGTACAGAGATCCTCAGTGGATTCGATAGTGACGACTACAGTACTCATCGATCCTTTGTGGATCAGTGCTACCGATCCTGTGTGGGTCCGATCCTATGTGGGTCAACTCTCAGCGGTCCTGTATTGGCCAACACCTACAGATTCTGTGTGGGTCCGATCCTCTGTGGGTCTTTGCGGGGGTTCTTTACCTATCGATCCTATGTGGGTCAGATCCTTTGTGGGTCATTGCGGGGGTTAGTTACCTATCGATCCTTTTTGGGTCATATCCTTTGTGGTTCATTGCAGGGGTTAGTTACCTATCGATCATTTGTGGGTTAGATCCTTTGTGGGTCATTGTGGGGGTTAATACCTTTTGATACTTTGTGGGTCCGATGACTTAGATGAATTTGTGGCAATATCTGATAATCTATATCGTCTTACGAAGAAGTATACCTGTGTGAGCTGAAATCCTATTTTGCTTTCCTATGTGGATTGTGTTGTGCTATCCTATGTGGATTTACGTTTTTCATTCCTGTGTGGACTGGGTTGTACTTGGGCTCGGATGTTGGAGCCGAATGAGGATTGATGACTTGGGTGTATGTATGGGCATATACCTAAGCAGTGTCGAATGTTACTTCATGATTGTATCTTTCCTTTGTGGTTTATCCTTTGTGGATTCTGGGAGACCTTCTAGGGTCTCGGGGTCCCTACTAAGTAGCTTATACTCACCCCTGCATGGTCTATTCTTGCACTACTTTGTGTTGTTTGCAGACGATGGACTTCATTGATCGTGGTTGAGGCTTGCAGAGAAGGAAAGAACCTGGAGGTGGACCACTGGGCAGGACACACTTGGAGTGGACGACTGGACCCTATGAGCTGTGGAGGCCATATGTACCCACCCTTCTGGTGGTACTTCCATTGGATAGCTCGACACTGCAACTTTACTTTTCAGTTGCTCTTATCACTTTCTAGTAGTACTTTACTTTCAGTTTGGGTTTGTATACTGGCCCACTTACTTTTCCTCGCATACTGTTGTACTCAATTTTACTTAGTTTTTACTTCTACTTCATTCTTGCTCTGTGGTCTTTGTTTACTTTACAATGGAAATGACTTCCCTTTTTACCGGGATTTACGCCTTGGAGCTAGTCGCCAGCCCCTGGCCTATGGAAGGCGGGCTTGGGGTAGTCACGGCACGGGTCCCAAGGACGGGTCGTGACAAATTGGTATCAGAGGAGTTCGGTTCTACCACAGATCTTTGGACTCTGATATTTTTCTATGTGAAGCAATAATGTTAAGAATATTGGGTGTAGTTATCAGTCCAGGGAGTCCAGTGTTGGTGCGGCGGCCGACGTATCCGTACACCAGGACCCTGACTTCTGATTTCCGACTTAATGCGTGAAAACATTGATTGCATGTGTGTTTTATGTTTTCATTGTGATTAATTTATGTCAGCTCACCAGGTATACTGTTTGACCGTGGCACACCTGTTTCTTTTCAGGATGGCCCCATGATGGCATCCAGCTAGGGTTCCGAGAGTTGAGCATGACGACCGCCCACCGAGCGATGAGGCCTCGTTACAGGGCCCTTTGACAGCATAGGCACCAACAGTACCTTTACACGCAGAGCCACCGATGCTACCAGCCCCAACCGCTGACGATGTACGTCACCTTAGTGAACTGCACGGGTTCCATCACTATTGACTGCCCAGGTTCCGCGGGGAGACGGACCCCCATGAAGTTGAGGACTAGCTGGAGGGAGTTGTGCGGGTTTTTAGGTTAGTGAGGACACCAGAAGACCTCATGGTGATCCTTGCAGCGAGCCTACTACATGAGGAAGCGGTCCGATGGTGGATCTTGATGCTCCAGGTGCATGATGAGGCATCTCTTATCTATACATACTTTGAGAGCCTCTTCCTCTGAGAGTTCGTTTTAGCCACCCTCCGTTCAGAGTGAATCCAGGAGCTTCTTCAGCTGCGATAGGGCATCTTGACAGTTTCCCAGTACTCGGTGAGATTTACCGATCTCTCGCGCTACTCGACATACATGGTACTGGACCCATTCTTCCGGGCCCAGACCATTGAGCAGGGATTGAGGCATGAGATCAGGACATCGCTGATCTCCCTCAGTATTCTGACTCAGGCAGGAGAACTGGAGAGAGCCCTTTTGATTGAGATCTTTCTTGCTGAGCCTTCTTCAGCAGCGAGACCTACCGCGAGGCGGAATGTAGCAGAGTCTTCTGCAGCAGGCAGCCGACAGATGACTCATGGGTCTAGGAAGACCAGACCCCCAGGCAGCTGACATCAGGACACTGGCTCAGCAGTGTGGGGCACACAGCGTAGAGCCAGTCTTTCGAGTGGCAGACATTGCTACAAATGCGGCGGGTAGGGCCACATGTCTCGTGACTGCCCGACCCACCATGTCGAGGAGCAGCAGATGGTTGAGGGTCCACCCAGGCAGAGGCAGAGGGTCGACCGTGGTGGTCCCAGGGAGCAAGCAGACGGGGCAGAGGAGCTGGCCGAGCAGCAGGTGGTGGGAGACGCTTTGAGGCTCTACCACCACCACCACCAGGAGGTCCACCCCGACCACAGGGAGCTGGCAGGCAGAGACAGGCACAACTCCAAGAAGCGGAGGCCCACGACCACAGTGCACCCGAGATGATTCTAGGTACTATATGTGTCTATTCCACCCTTTCTACAGCTCTTATAGACACAGTAGTGAGTCACTCTTTCATAGCCGCTGCCCTTGTTCGGAGGTCGGAGATTCTGATAGAGCCGTTGGCTCGATCCTTGCGGATAGAGACTCCTATGGGAGCAGACTCGACGATTATGCACTGGTGCCGGTAGTATGAGCTTACTCTAGGAGGCGAAAGCTTCAGCTAGGATCTTCTTGTAGCAACATCGATGCCTTACGACGTCATCTTGGGCATGGATTGGTTATCTCCATTCCATGCACAGATTGACTGTATTATACGCAAGGTGAAATGTTTACGCACCGATGGGAGTAGGTTCACCTTCATGGCGAGAAGGGAGCCTTCGCAACATAGAATGGACTTCCGCAGAGGAGAGGATATTCCATCACTCATCAGTTGTCTTGCCTCATCCTAGGAGCATTTGATGTTCGGAGTCCTAGTTTTCCTATAGTGGTGGATGAGTATGCGGACGTCTTTCCCGACGACGTTCCAAGACAAAATCCTCGCAGAGAGGTAGTCATTTATATTGATCTGTACCCCGGGACAGCCCCGATATCCACTCCTGCATATCGGATTTCCCCCACTGAGCTTCGAGAGCTATGAGTATAGTTGGATGACTTGCAGGGAAAGGGTTTCATCAGACCCAGTATTTCACCATGGGCTTCCCCGATATTGTTCGCCAAGAAGGCGGACGGGAGCTTGTGACTTTGTGTAGACTATCTTCGCCTGAACCAGGTGACAGTGAGGAATAAGTATCTGCTACCTAGGATTGATGACCTCTTCTATCATCTCAAGGGAGCACAATGTCTCTCAAAGATAGACCTCAGGTCAGGCTATCATCAGCTCAGAGTTCGGGATGAGGACGTGAAGAAGACGGCCTTCAGATGATGGTATGGCCACTATGAGTTCTTGGTTATGCCATTCAGCATAACCAATGCTACAGCGCTGTTCATGGGCCTCATGAACATGATCTTTCCACCATACCTCGATCGATTTGTCATGGTCTTCATCGACAACATTTTGATATACTCGACGACTGAGGAGGAGCACACCTACCACTTGTGAGTTGTACTAGACACACTCCGAGAGCACCAGCTTTATGGAAAGCTCTCAATGATTCAGTTCTGGATACGTGAGGACCACTTCTTAGGACACATCATCTCTGAGGTGGGAGTTGCAGTGGATCCTGCGAAGATCGATGCAGTTCTATCTTGGGAGCCCCCCAGGAGCGTGATGGAGGTTCGGAGATTCTTGGGACTAGCGGGATACTATAGGAGATTTGTGCCAGACTTCCCCAGAGTCGCGACACCACTCTCAGCTCTTAAGAAGAAGGGGAAACCCTTTGTGTGGTCTAATAGATGTCTTTAGAGCATCCAGGAGCTGAGACAGAGATTGACCAGTGCCCCTATCTTGAGGATTCCGAATGAGGGAGTTGGGTACGTAGTCTACTGCGATCCATTAGGGACCAGACTCGGATGTGTCCCGATGCAGGAGCGGGAAGTGATCACCTATAGATCACGTCAGTTGAGGCCACATGAGCAGAACTACACTACCCATGACCTGGAGTTTGCGGCAGTGGTATGCGCTCTGAAGACATGGTGGCACTATCTGATGGGCGAGCGCTTTACAATCTTTTCTGACCATCAGAGTCTGAGGTACATCTTCTCTCAGACGGACCTGAACCTGAGACCGCGGCGATGGCTCGAGTTCCTCAAAGACTATGTCTTTGAGATAGTCTATACTCCTGGGAAGGGGAACGTAGTAGCTGATGCCCTCAGCAGTAAGACGGGCATTCAGCTACATGAGGAGGAGACATAGTAGCTAGCCAATTTGAAGATATCCTTCGTGGATTGAGATGGAGCAGCCTTCCTTCAGTCTCTCACAGTTACCCCTCCACTACTGCAGTGGGTCAGAGAGGCACATCGTGGGGACGCTGACTGTGATACGCGGCTTGCACAGATATCCTCAGGGCAGGAACCTGATGGTTTCTCCATTGGAGTAGAGCATGAATTCATTTTCTTAGTACATACTTTGGTACCAGTTGCTTTACGGGAGGAGGTGATGAGAGAGTTTCACACTTCTACCTTGGTGGTACATCTTGGAGTGGTGAAGATGTACCAGGACCTCAGACGGCATCACTGGTGTCCGGGCATGAAGAAGGTTGTGGCAGAGTTAGTTTCTCGGTGCCTCACCTGCCAATAAGTGAAGGCAGAGCATCAGGTACCAGCTGGCTTGGTACAGCCCTTGGAGTTCCCGGAGTGGAAGTGGGACGGGATATCTATGGACTTCGTGACTGGACTTCCACGCACTTCCAGAGGTCACGACTCTATTTGGGTGATTGTCGACCGACTCACCAAGTCGGCTCACTTCTTACCCATCAGAGAGAATGGCTCAGTGGAGAGCTTGAGACGTATCTATGTTCAGGAGATTGTACGACTTCACGGTGTGCCATCATCTATCGTCTCCGATCGAGATTCTCGCTTTTCTTCCCGGCATTGGAAGGGGTTGTAGGAGGAGTTCAGGATGCAGCTACGTGTGAGCACTGCCTTTCACCCTCAGACAGATGGTCAGACGTCGAGGACCATACAGACTCTCGAGGACATGCTCCGTGCATGTGTCCTCGACTTTGGTCGCATCTGGGAGGACCACCTACCCTTAGTGGAGTTTGCGTACAACAATAGCTACCACTCCACCATTGGGATGGCACCATAAGAGGCGTTGTACGACCGAACATTCAGATCTCCTTTGTGCTGGACGGACCCTGGGGAGTCAGCACTTGTGGGACCGGAGATGGTCAATGCCACGACAAAGAAGTTTCAGGTCATCTAGGAGAGGATGAGGACATCTCAGAGCCGGCAGAGGTCTTATACTGACTGGAGGAGGAGGCCACTAGAGTTCTAGGATGGCGACCACATCTTCTTGTGTGTCTCACCTCGAAGTGGATTACGGAGATTTGGACGAGGTGGAAAGTTGTCTCCACGCTTCATCGGACCATTCCAGGTCCTCAGTAGGATTGGCGAGGTGGCTTATCACCTGGCTCTACCACCTCAGTTTGCACCGGGTGCACGATGTCTTCCACATATCTCAGCTGAGGAGATACGTGCACGACCCAACACATATCATTGACCATGGGGAGCTGGACGTTGAAGATGGGGCGATGATTGCGGAGGTCCCGGTGGAGATTGAGGATTGACAGGAGCAGGTCCTACGTGGACGATCAATTCCTCTAGTGCGCATCAGATGACAGAACGGGAACCTCCAGGAGAGCACTTGGGAGCGGGAGGCTCAGATGCGTGTTGATTACCCACATTTGTTTCCCTAGTTTATGATGTATCTTTACGGGGACGTAAATCCCTGAGGTGGGAGTGATGTAAAGACCTATAAAATTCAAGGAAATTTTTTTCTTAATTTTCTTTGAAATTTTAAAAGAACAAAGTTTCTGACGGCACCTGATTCCGAGGCCCGGTGTGCCCGGAATCATTTTCGGAAGATTGGCTCGGGTACGTCAATAAACGAACGAGCGAGTTTTTCTAACTTTTGAACCGGTGCTCGGAATTGAATTCTGAGGGCACCGATGGAATCACAGCGCCAATATTTTCTTAGAAACACCTTTTCCAGAGTTTCATTTGCTCGAGTGTGGTTTTTAATTTTTTTGGGGTTAAGTTAAGAAATAATATAAAGTGGTGCGACAAATTTATTTTATTTCACTTAAAGCCACTTAACGCCACTTAATATAAGTTAAGAGGATAAGGTGGAACGCAAAATATCCTACCCACATGGTAGGATATTTATGAGGTTGGGCCCGCATGAGCCCCACCATTTCTTCCCTCATATGTAACGCACCCACAACCCCCTCTTTTTATGAAAGTCAATCGTGCGTTTTTATGGTTAAGAAACGCCCCATTAAATTAGGCAGTAAAATTATTAGAATTATTTCTTCAAATTATTTTTTCATTTGATAACTTTGAATTTCAAATCGTTGGCATGGGAATAAAATAAGACCAACACAAGATTTTTTGAGGGGTGCTTGTTGAGAGGTTTTGGAGAAACTATAAAGCTTGAAGATCTTCATCTTACTTTGCAAAGAACACGAAGAATGTGAAGAACACGAAGAACGGCAGCCTCCAATGAAGGGTGATGAAGAACGTCAAACCCTCTGAGATCGATGGCGTGACACCGTGTACCACGACGCCAACGATCCTCCTTCTGCGACTTTTCTTCCGAGACTTTCCTTCCCCACGACAATCTTCGATCAGCAACGGGTTGAGGTAAGGGATAGAGGTTCTTTTAATTCCTTTATGAATTATATCCACGATATGGGTTTTAATGGTGCAATTAAATCTGGGTGATTTTAAAACCCCAGAGTTTGACTGCGCAACACCATGTACCGAGATCACAGTGACGCCCCTTCTGCGACGCGACGATCCTCTTCTTCCGTGATGGTTAATTCCGCGATGAACTCACGTTCGACGAAAACGTTCAGTTAGGGGTTTTTGTTCATTTTAATCTATGTGATTATATCCGCGGTTGTTTAAAAATTTGTTGTGAGACTTTTAATACCGCTAACGCAGTGGGTGCGGACCAACGAACATGTCTGAACCCACCGCCTATTCATTCTTGGTAAGAAGATTGGCGGGCGATGACAAGGTAAGCCGCACGGGCGATGTGAGGTCCTCACAGTGAAGGAAGGACCCCGAGAGGGCCATAGGAGAAGACGGAAAGCATTTCCGACCACCGGAACTCGTCCAGTGGTCCGTGGAGCAGCCCACCGGCGCGCCTCACCGGCACGGCGGCGCCGGTGTCAGGTGGCGGTGGCACCCGACGTGCCGCCGGAAGCAGCCGCCGCGACTGAAGCCGTACTGGTAGGGCGCGGTCCGAAGACCGCGCGTGGTCGGAGGGGGACGGGATGCGGTAGCCGGCCGCGTCTGCTGGTAAGGGCGGCCCAACACGGGGCCGCGGATCCTTCACGCGGGGGCAGTGCACCCCCACTTCGCTTAGCTATAACGGTCGAGCCGACCCGCTGGCCACCCGGCCAGTGCCTGCCAGGTCGTGCCCAGGCCGGGCCGCGCCATGCCGGCTGGGCTGGGTCGCGCCATCCGGGTCCTACCCGAACCGGGGTCGGTTTGACCCGGTACCGGCCGACCTAGGGGTGTTGGGCCGGGTCGGTTCGGGCCCAGACCCCACGTTTTCGGACCTCTTCGGTCTTTTGCCCATTTCCTGGGATACGAACCTCCAATCGACACACCGTTAGCGGAGATATGATCCTTGGATCGAGATGGTCGTTTTGACATACTACACTCAAGGTTTCGGAATATTTTGGGTTCGGCCAGTTTGGTTCGTACACAAAACCAACCGGGCCCTCGGAGCGGAAACACTCATAACGTGAGCTTCGGACGTCCGATTGACGTGCTATTGACATTGATAGATTCCTCTTAGTGAGACAGATCTTTTGTCTTACTCCGCCCAAGGGTTGGACGCAGGTGGAGTACGTTCGAGATTGTTTTGCCTTAAAAATCTATCGGGCACCTGGAACGAAAAAGCCAATAACTCTCAGACCGGGCGTCCGATTGACGCGCCATCTGGGACGTTGAGTTCTTGTTGATGAAACGGAACTTTTGGATACATCAACTCCGGACTATGTGTCATTTGATTTATCAGCCTCTCAGCTCGTGGAGCGAACCATCCCGAATGAGCTTTCTGTGTGCGGGAACCCTAGAGATGGCTGCGTCTGCGACGACGGCGATGACTGTAAAGAGATCCTCAGTGGACTCGACGGTGACGACTACAGCACTCAGCAATCCTTTTTGGATCAGTGCTACCGATCCGGTGTGGGTCCGATCCTGTGTGGGTCAGCGCTCAGCAGTCCTGTGTGGACCAGTGCCTACAGATCCTGTGTGGGTCCGATCCTGTGTGGGTCTTTGCGGGGTTTAGTTACCTATCGATCCTGTGTTGGTCAGATCGTTTGTGGGTCATTGCGGGGGGTAGTTACCTATCGATCCTTTGTGGGTCACATACTTTGGGGGTCGTTGCGGGGGTTAGTTACCTATCGATCCTGTGTGGGTCAGATCCATTGTGGGTCATTGCGGGGGTCAGTACCTTTTAATCCATTGTGGGTCCAACGACTTAGATGAATCAGTGGAAATATCTGATCATCTCTATCGTCTTACGAAGAACTATAACTGTATGAGCTGAAATCCTGTTTTTCTTTCCTATGTGGATTGTGTTGTGCTATCCTGTGTGGATTTACATTTTTCTTTCCTATGTAGACTGGGTTGTACTTGGGCTCGGATGTTGGAGCCGAACGAGGATTGATGACTTAGGTATATGTATGGGCATATACCTATGCATTGTCGAATGTTACTTCGTGATTGTATATTTCCTTTGTGGTTTATCCTTTGTTGATTCTGGGAGACCTTCGGGGCTCTTGGGGTCCCTACTGAGTATCTTATACTCACCCCTGCACGGGCTATGCCTGCACTACGTTGTGTTGGTTGCAGACGACAGACATCGCTGATCGTGGTTGAGGCTTGCAGAGAAAAACGGTACCTGGAGGTGGACCACTGGGCGAGACGTACTCAGAGTGGACGGCTGGAACCTAGGAGATGTGGAGGCCATCTGTACCCACCCTTCAGGTGGGACTTCCAGTGGACGGCTCAACGCTGCGGCTTTACTTTTCAGTTGTTGTTTTCACTTCCTAGTTGTACTTTACTTTCAGTTTGGGTTTGTATACTGGCCCTCTTACTTTTCCACACTTACTGTTGTACTCAGTTTTTACTTAGTGTTTACTTCTACTGCATGCTTTCTCTGTGGTGTTTTTTTACTTTACAAAGGCAATGCCTTCCCTTTTTACCGGGATTTACACCTTGGTGCTTCTATCCAGCCCCTGGCCTATAGATGTGGGGCTTGGGGTAGTCACGGCACGGGCCCTGAGGATGGGTCGTGACAATATATGTTGCTAAAATTATTTTAAAATTACTCTCATAGTCGGGTCTAGAAAAGGGGTTTTTTAAATAAAAATATCCAAAAGTTCACAGCGAATTTATTTCCAATTTCAATGAAAAATTGAATATAATGAACAACTTTAGATTAAATATTTAAAACATTATTTAATTATTCTTTAAAATTAATAAAATATATAATTGGACACTATAAATACATTTTATGAAAAATTATTTATCAACCAAAATGAACCTTTTCGCTATTCATCAAAATATTAAACGTATTAAAAAATAACGAATATTATAATAAAGAAAATTTTAATGCTACTCCTTTAAATAAAAATTATATTTTCTGAAATATAATTTACAAATGTATCAGAAATAATATTTAATATATTTTCGACATCAATTGGTTATAAATTGGCCTTTTTTTGAAAAATTCTTCTTCTATTCATAAAATTGTATTTGTTCTTATATCATGTGAATAAAATATATAATATAAATTTAAAAAATTAAATTAAATTTATTACATATATATTTCATTAATATAATCCAAAATGTGTGATTTATTTATTTATTTGTATAAACGATACTTTTCACATTTTAATTGTTTTTTAGAAAAACAGTTAGACTTTTTTTATATGGGTTTTAAATTCATTTATAATTAATTTTTCAACAAATAATTAATTATATATAATTTTATAACTATAAATTGAAAATTTGGTTAATTATTTTCCTTCCCACTATTTTCACAGCTATATTTTAATAGTGGATTTTAAATATTATTTGGTTGTTCACTTGAGCTCGATGTGGTGTATCATGTACGCTATCGAACCTAGTTTTTCATTATAAAAACTAGGTATGTTTCAATTAAAGATAATTCTATAGATAATAATTAAAAATTTATTATGTTATGAAAATCATTTCATGATTTTATATGTTGTTATCCTAGAATAAGAAATCAATAACTACCATGTTTTAGTGATTCATAACGATCAAAGTGTGATTTATTTACTAAGGTATTAAATATTGATAAAGAATATTCCAAAAAAAATATTTAAATATTGAAATAATATTATAATATTAATTATATTACCATATTAATTAATGATAAAAATTCACAGTATCATACAATTATATGATCAAACTGACCCAAATATGAACACACCAATATTTAATGAATGATTATGAGGTGGTCTTGTTGTAATATCCTTATAAAATATGAATAATTATAAAAATTATTGTCTTTTAGTGTGATATATTATCATTTAAAGGACTTATAAGTGGGAATAATGAAAGTGAAAAAATTATACAATTGTAATAAAATATTATCCTAATATTATTCTTATTTTAAAAAACTTAATTAAATATAATTTCAAAAATTTCAAATCATTAATAGGATCATAAATTTTACATAAAACCATAATTTATTTAATAAATATAATATTTATCCATTATTCCTATCCTTACATCCAATCTTTTAATGTTGTGAATCAAAACGAAACACGTAATCTTGTGGAGGTGGTAGTCCACACAACGCATGAATGACTGTTTATTTCTTAGTGGATGGTGCATATGGAAAAACAATGATGATACCCTTAATATAGACAAATTAGTTATATAAAGGGTACTAATATTATTATATTAGTGTTCCTAAAATTAATTTTAAGTGGCCTACTTAAAAAGAAAACATAATTGATAATACACACATCAGTGACTAAAATTTTACATAGTAGTATCCTTTAAATTTAAGAGATTTGGATTACTATGATTGACCAAGTTATTTTGTCCATGTGATAGTGTTATAGGGAGAGTAATATGGTAATTTTTAAGTAGTTTTTGGGGTTATTTTTATCATTGATGGGTCAAAGTGGTATTCTATTAATACTGAATGTACGTGATCTTCTGGAAACACGTAAAAAATTCGATAATGTAATGTCAATTTGAAGACCCCACTCATCCGAATTAGAAGAAAATTGTTGTTGGAAACGTGTATTAAATGATAAAAATCTCAAAAATTCCATTCATCTCGTTTTCTAAAATATTTTAGGACTCTTACAAAAGGTTATACTCGTTTTAATCATTTGTCATTTACGTTAATAAATAATTTTTAACATAAGTAGTTAATTTTAATGAAAAAATTTAAAATTTGACAAATTAATAAATTTTAACATTATGATTTAATATTTGCAAATAAGATTTTCAAATAAAATTTTCTAATGTTGTAAAAGGTAATTTATAAAATAAATACACTTCATTGGGTAAAAACCGTTTTCTGAAACATAACATTTTTATTATTTAAATTTATATATGTTATAAAATTATGTTTTATTATAATTATAAAGAAATAAATTAAATATTAATAATAAAAATAAATTAAATAAATCATCCACGGAATTAAAAGGCTAAATATCCTATGAATGATGGTTGATTTGGAGAAAATACAGAATATATATTTTTTATTAATGTAACATTATAATTAGTATAACAATTTTATCCATAGTTTTTTATGTCCAAATAGTATTTTTAGACATGTAATGTAATTAATAAAAATGATATTTTATTACTAAAAATCATTCATAAATTTTAATTCCATTCTTATATAATTTAAAATACAAAAAATTAAAGGATTTATGAAAATGGAATTTTTTAACAAAAAAACAAATCATTCCAAAAAGGGAAAAAAGTTAACAGTAAGTAAATATTGATTTGAGTAATTAAAAAATTATTACAATTTTTATTAGTTTATTACATAGAAATGTATAAATTTATTTAATTAAATAGAATAATAAAATATAATTGAAAACCTATTTTTATTGGAAGATAAATTTTTAGATATTAACTCCTATTAATAGTTTTTATAATTTTCAAACTAAATAGGGGTTAATAAATTGTTAACATAGAAGATAATTAATCATTAATAATGTGTTTATCTCAATAGAAATTTATATCACATAATAAGGCAATATTTTATATAAATTTTTATAAATTAAAATGTGATTTTATTAGTTATCTCAGTCATAATTATTGAATTTCATTCATAATTAATGTAGTCCTCATTTTATCTATATATATATAATTCTTCAAGTGATTAATCCTATTAATTTATACTAATTATATGCCTATGATTTAAAATTCTCACTTAAACATTTATGTTTTATCTTAATATATAATTTTTTCATTTATGTTTGGAATTCCATATTGAAAAATCTATCAAACACATTGAAATATTTAATTTTAATCAAATATTAAAATCTCATGATGTTAAATATCCCCCCAAATAAATAATGTCCTTGAAGTTTTAATTATCACATTCTAAAAACATATTCAATGTTTAATAAATGATATAAATAACTAATGATTTATTTTCAAAAAGGGTGTATACCTTAATATATATCTCATGAATTAGAAACATATTTTTTCTTCATAAGGTAATATTAACTCTTATTTTCTCCATTTCCTCATTTTAAATTCATACAAAATCTTCTGTTTCATTTAACACATTTACTTATTTTCTTCTTCTGGTATGTTTTGAAATGAAGTGGTTTAAATCATCTTTCCCTCATCATTTTCTTTTCCTAGATTTCAATAATTTTATTTCCTTTTATTCAATGATGATTTAGGGCATGGAAGTATGTTTGGGTAGTTGATAAAAATTCTTGAAAACTAGTTAAAAATAATCATAGTATTAATCACTACAGAACATTTCCAATTAGTTTTTTTGTTGGAAAAGTTTCTATATTATCCATGTAAACCATTGTTAAGTTATTTTCATCTTTATTAAACAATTTAACAAATTTATTATTTAAAATAACTGATGATAAAAAAATTATAATTATCCTAAATTTCAATTGGAATATTAGACATTAAGATATCATTATTTAAAACACTATCATGTTAGAAAATAGTTCTTATAACTCAACTTGTATGATACTCAGTTCAACTGATATCACTCGTAGATTATCCAATATTATTCATAGATCAACCTAGGTAACATTAATTTGGACCCACTCATTCTTATAAACCAAATACATAAAATAAACACACTTAATTTCCATGAACATTCAGAAATAGTCTTAACCTAATAATGATGTAAATTAATGCTCACAAATCCAATATGTCCATCATCAAATAAAATTAGTCATTCATACAACCATATAATCCTAATAAATTACCTTTACAAAAACCTATTTTTATACTAGTACATTAATCAATAACGAGATTATATTTTATCCCAAAATATTCTGTACATATTAAAACATAAAATGGCATTAATGACATGTTCATGTTTCCACACACATATTCACTATATTTCATAATTAAAAAAATGATATAATCTTCTGAAAAAAATATCCTCAATAAATTTTCAATACCTATTATACTAATTTCTATCTATTTTACTTATTTAAAACCAATACACCCCTTATTATCCCAACAACATGTCTATATTAGGTTTAATAATTTTCCATAACTCAATAATTTGTTCTCCAATAGTTCCCAAATAATACACCCATTTCAAATATATCTTTTTATGGTTATGAATAGTATTTAATAAATTTCACCATACCATTAAAGTAAAACTTATGAGTAATAATCCTTATATTCTTAACATAATCCTTATTTTGTTTATAAAATTTTAGAATATCATTGAAAATTATCACACGCTAATTAAACTAGTTATGAGTCCCAATGAAATATCAATCTCACTACCTGAGGTATGAATAAGAAACCAACCTTTACCATAATTATAGTCGTATAACAAGATTCCAAGACATTGAAATATATTACATTATTTGGATATAAGACATATTAGATTCTAGGTACAAACCTTTCTCGGCCTTATATTTAGGATTCTATTTCAACCAAAAACAAAAAACAAAATTGCGATGATAATATAAAAAAATATATTTGAAAAAATTACTCATAATAATATTTCCTTTATAATATATTTGTTTTTAATATATAAAATGTTTGGATAAAAAATTTACACTTTTTGTTCAATACTTGGTTATCCATTTTAATTTTTATATTAGGTTATCTAACTTAATTATTTAAAATAACTCTAAAATCCTTTGCAACAGTTTATTAGAGAAAATATGTATAAATCATAACATATCCCTTGATAGTATCTTACTATGTGTATAGTCATTTTACCAATAATTTTTTCTTCACAGTAAAGATATGTTAAATTCTCAACCAACACTTTTCAGTGTTATTATCCATACATTTATCTGATTTACATCACCATTTAGTTTGTAGTATCCAAAAAGGAATTTATTTCTAGGTAAAACCCAAAAATATATACTTTAGAAAAACATCATTATTTTATCCAATATTTAGAATTATTCTTATGGTTTTCACTAAGGTTACCTAACCATATTCCCCAAATTAAATTTTCATATTTACCCTAATAATTAATCTTATAATTGTCTCAAAAGATTATCTATACCATTGAAATTAAATAAACCTCATCTTATACAGGCTGAAATTATCATCACCAAAAATTAAATTTTCTAAAACTATTTCAACCTTATCTTTGATACCAACTATGATGACCTGTACCTATTGTAAATACCCCTTCTTCAGTAAACAAAATATGGTTACTACGTTATTAATTTAGTACTAGATACAATTTATCATATAAAGACCCTCTCTTTTCATACATTATCATTACAAAACATTTGTAGAATACATAAAACATTATACAAATAGATTCACAAGGAACATACTTTTTTAGTGCCTTTGAAAGCCTGGAAACATGAACCCTAATACATATGTGATCCCATTTATCCCCAACTATATTATTCATTATTAAACCCTTCTTAATTACATCAAATATAATACATATCCTCATAACCTGGGGAAGAAAACATAAAAATGGGTGAGATCAAATTCCCAGTAAGGGTTTATCAAGATGATATTTAATAATAATCACAACCCTAAGGGTATGAGAACATAATCAGGAAAATATAATATCATACCATAAATATAAAATATCACATACATAAATCTTAATCTAAATAACGGTAGTTCGTAATATCTGAATCATAAGGAAACAATTAATTATATCATTGAAATCATAAAATATGAATAAAACATGGAATTTAAGAAGACACATAATCATATATTTTATTTCCACAGTAGCCAAGGAATAACTGCCAAGACCATATTGGTAGTATAGGTTCACTCCCCATACCATCTTGGATGTAATTATTCACTCTCAGGGTCATCTTAGTAGCATGAGTTCACTCATCATACCGCCTTGGTAGTCAGTGTACAGTAGCATTACCATCATAGTAGTCAAGGATCATACCCAGAACTATCCTATTCGATCTCATGAGATATAAATCATTACCCAATGCATTGGAGAGAGATATAGGTCTCACCCATATCATAATGAAATCACACAAAGATGTGACACAATATCATAAATAACCATACCATAACCAATGAAATTAATTTGGTTATATAAACATGAAATCATATTATAACTTGTGGAATAAAGATAAGTTTCATAATAACTTCCTCGTAAACATATCCGATATAAAGAACTGTGTATCAAAATCATATATCCCAAGAAAAAGAATCAGATTTCATAAACAACATGCCATCAAAACATAATCCATTCAATGAAATAATATGAATGGAAGAATTTAATAATTTCCCAAGAAAGGCATGTTTAACACCAAAGGAAGACAACATAGATGGGAAATCCTTTTTAATGATCTTTCCGATCGATTTTTTTTAGAAAATATCCCTTTTTATTGAAAATTTATTTTGAAAACATAAAATCCTTTCAAAAAAATTTCATTGAAAATATATTTTAATACTTATAAAAGAATCATTGAACATTATAAAAAAAATTGAATTCCTTTTTCCTTGAAAACGGTCTTCAAATATTTTTTGATATCATTTTTGAAAACATGGTTATTGAATATAATATATTTCTAACATAAGAGATAAATTGTCGTATTTTACTTAAAAACAATATCTTATGTACTAATGATTGTAAAATTAAAGGAAGGATATCATAAATAACCAATGTTGAATAAATTTCATGAGTTCTCATGGGAGACAGATCATGATATTTCATTTATTGATGCATAACCATAAACAATCATGAAAAACGATGAGACTATTTCAATAAATACTTATCACATTGTAACATGGGATCATACTCTCCATGTAATAAATTTAAATTACATGAAGCTAAAAATATCATGAAGATAAGTATATTCCTGATATACCATTTCAAATTGAAGTATACACACATCAAAAAAATGTAGGTATATAAAAAACATGTTCCTCAATGATGGAATATTGAGAAGCTACTATGTTACCAATTTAGTATATTTTGAAACCTAAAACACATGAATAAAATAACATAAAATGGATATGTGAATACGAAATATTTAATTATAAGATATATATAATACATTTATGGAATGTACATACACCATACAAAGAATTGAGTGGTGATAAATTCATGTATCTCACAGAAATAAAAGTGAGATGAAATTCTATTTAGATGGGTCTTGACTCTCGTTGTACTCATTAAAACTACATATATATTAAATATAAATTATAATACTTATATTTATGAACTATATTAATATATATACTTCCATATATGGTTTTATTATGACATTATATTACTGTCTTTAAAACAATCCTATGTTAAGGATTCACATTGGCAAATATCTTATTTGTTCTTTGAATGTGTCATAATTTGGTATATCATCAAACCATGTACACGTATCATTATTATAGAATTTAAAAAATCATACAGATTTTATATTTATTAATTATATTTGTATTATAATAATATATTTAATACATAATAATGAACTGAAATACCCCGTTCAGGGAGACATTACGTCAAACGTACGCATGAATATTGTTTTTTTATTTCCATATTGGAGGAAAGAAGGAAAATGAAATAAATAACATAAATGTATATAATATCATAAAATAATAATTATAATGATATATATATATTATCAATTCACTAATATCAACCTTAATACCTTCCATGCAGTGTGTAAACGAATCACAAGCTTTGTGGATGTGGTATTCCACACTTCATCAAATGAAATTATCATTTTTAATAATCATCATTTAGTTAGTTAGTATTTCACCATTCACAGAAATAGTATGTTTTTCATCAATTAGGTAGATGTGTGTTGATGTGTAGGTATAATCATTAACGGCCCATTAATTTACCTAGATGAATTTGGAATATTTTTTAATATATTTCCAGATTCGGGTGTCGAGTCGGCATCTGATGTTGGGGCCTAGAGAGTTTTATTACTGCAGTATTAAAAATATTAAATATATTTTATTGTGTGTTCATAGATTCAAGTGAAACATAAATAACTCCCATTTGGATTAATAGTTCATA
Source organism: Viscum album (assembly GCA_963277665.1). Classification (NCBI taxonomy): domain Eukaryota; kingdom Viridiplantae; phylum Streptophyta; class Magnoliopsida; order Santalales; family Viscaceae; genus Viscum; species Viscum album. The sequence continues at coordinate 249,305,725 of OY728122.1, read as the reverse complement.
TTTCTATGAATTCGGATGAGTATGTAATTTCATGTTTAATAAAGCTATGACATAAAGTTGACCGAGCTAGGAGTTTTGATGAGGTGTTGTTTTGGTGATGGGGCATTATGTGGAGGATTTAATTATTTTATTGGAAAATAAATTAAAAATAAAACCTAAACTATAACCCAATTCAAATATGTTGTTCATAACTCAAATATTAGGAAATCTATCCTCCTCAATATCCCTCCCATTGGCGAAGATCGAATCTAACAATGATTCCATGCAACAAGGTGTTCCCAATCTCAATTTCTGATGAAGATCATCATCAAATTGAGAATCAGAATGATATGTGCATCTTTCTTATTCTAATGAATAGTTCAATAACCCATGCGATAGGAAGACTTGATTTTTTGTTATGATTCACTTGTTTACACATAATTTTATTATTCTAGATCCCATATAAAATTACTAGAGAATCCCTTAAGATAGATATACAGGTTTCTTGGAAAAGTGAGGTGATATATGGCCTTATTTAGGTGATTCCCAGATGTAATCATCATCTACGCAACATATTGTTTAGTTACAAACACCTTTTAGCTCTTTGGAATCATTAAATATGAACATTTGGGACAACACATCGTTTGTGGGTGTTACACTCCATGTAGTATCTTAAACTACATGACTGTGGGACATGGCTTGGGATATCCATGTGGAAACACATGGTCATGTACTAACATATGTACATGATAAACAGGCATGGGGTCTGATATAGTTACATGGGGTCTTATACATGGAAAAGGGAAAACCACATGGGAAGGTGGTCGTTAATCTAAACACACTGTGTAGTATGGGACACACAACATGTGATGGACATGGTTGTATGACCCGTGTAGATGAGGAATAAGGAAAATGTACTAGTGATGAGGGACACAATTTTTACCTCCTTTACATTCCATGTATGCTTACATGTTTTGGAATCTACGTGGTACAGATACATGGGCAGGTACACGGGTGGGATCACATGTCGTGTGTGGCTCGGTGCATGCTGTGTACTACTATCAGATCCTTTGGGGATCATCCACCTTATGTTTCTCATTTTATTGTACTTGTCTATCCTGAGTGGTTTTCCATATAAGACATGATATTGATTCTCATTATAGATTACCAGATATGAGGAGGTGCAAATTGATAAGGACTCTCGTGTAGAGGTACCAAGCTGATGTTGGGGATTAGTGTGGTTTGTATAGAGTGACTCTAGGACAGTAACTCCACTATTGGACTGGGGAATGTGTTATATCTTACCACTCAATTTTGGTAGGGATGAGACTCCCCATGTCGTGACCATGGGTTCGTTACATTTATGTATTTTCCTTAGGAGGTGTTACTAGCCTAATTGATTAGGGGGTGGGTTTCACCATGATGTTTATGAAGGTACAGTATATACTAACCTATTGAACCAGTTGAATATATCTATGGATTATGTACACCCATGTTGGATCTGGGTGTGGGTCCTCCAAATATGACATATAGATAGAGTGGTTACTTCCATACTGGGTGAGTTTGGGTTCCACTATTATAGGATATGGTACTCCCATATCATTCCAGGGTGAATTTCCTCAATACATATTGCTACGAAAGAGTTGGTACTCATCTACCATGTCAGGGAGCGGGTCCTCAAGCATGGCCTTGGTACTCCCCTTTCCTATCAGGGAGCTGGCCTCTAATAGTGAATTAGTCAGATGAGTTCTTAATCCCCTTTCATTCTGTGGTGCAGGTCCTCTATCCACTGAGTATTAATATCCTACATTTTTAGGGTGCGGGTACTCAATCTAATAAGTGGTACTCCCCTATCATATTTGGGTGCGGTTCCATTATGAGTCGTACTCCCCAATTGGATCTAGGTTCTGGTCCACACTTATGAATTATTACTACCCCATTTTCTAGTAGTAGTGGGTTTAAGGTTCTCCATTGGAATTGTATCTCCCCCAATAGTTGGATATAGTCACAAGTACAAGACCCTTCAACATTTATTGAACGATACCAAGATAAGAGTTAGTTATCATTTGATTGGCTGAGGTGTGAGCCACTTCTTTCATGAGTGGTAGAGGGTTCAAAAATTTGTTAATCAAATTACTGCCTCGATTTTGGGTCAATGTCAATGCATGAGTCCCTCAATTAACTCTTCTTAGTTTTAAAGAATTTGGTGCATAGTCTAGTGCAGTTCTCCCAAAATTATTTATAGTGGTGAGGGGTGTTGATCTTCCCCTGGTTGTCATTATCTTGTGATGGGTGTGAGGATGCGATGACATGACCTCTTCTAGAGGGAACTAGAGAGGGGTGCAATATGATGTTCCTTAAATATCACCTTCTCTCAGAGATATAATTAGGAAGGTTAGAGTTTTTATTGATGTAATAAATCTATTAGAAGGGTCCCGTCTAGGAATTTTCATGTTGTAGAGTGTGTTCTCTAGGTTTCATGATATAGTCCTAGAATAAAAAAAGAATCATGTTTCTACCTATTAGGCTGGGGCTTCATGATAATTACTGTCTATGATGAGTATATCTGGATGATTTTAAGGATTCCTTGTGGTGTTGACACATGTTGGGGTTCACAACCCTTATAGTCCAAGATGACTTTTTAGGTACAGTCGATGATGGTTCTAGATGGATTTTCTCTCTTAACTGGGTTTCCCTCTGGATAGGACTAGTGGACTATCATTATTTGGTTTCACCCTTTTTCTTTGGAAGTTTATTTAGGGGGCCTACTTTGTATTTTAATACACATAATTGAACTAGATTTTCTTGTACATATGTTTTGTATTTTTCCGACCACATGACTTTATACAGAGTCCATGATGGACTTAGGATAGAAGATATTAAGGAGATTGATAGAACGAGGTGTTTTCCAAATCATGGCCAGTGATATTTCTGGTAGATGCAGTTGACATTGTTCTCCCCCTTCTGATAAGGTTGGATACTTTTATTGATTTAATTGTTGGGAATTTCATTCATTTATTCACATTAAACACTTATTTTGTACTCTAGTTGTGGGATATTAATGTATGCATGAATCATTTTCCATTGATTTTAACATTTTATATTTCTGTGTGCTTATAGATGTCTGTGTGTCTGTGCAGGTACATAGGCAATGGATCCAATGTTATTGATATCCCCTCTTAATGCTATTTATCAGAAACAAGCCAATTAATTGTGTGCATAGGGAGTTGCAACATGGGCACCATTTGGTTGGGTCATGACATAGTGGTATCATAGGTGGTTAGTTCCCCATTGGGGTTGTAGTTTTATAATATTGGTTTGGTTTTCATAGTGATCATGTTAGGATGTTTTTATTTTGGATCTCAGGACAAAGGATCTATTTTTGGTGCATATGTAACGTATCCATTCACCAGGTCTACGATAACATACCTTGCAACATGAAACATTAGTGTAATGTTCATTAGGAAATTCATAATACATGCATCATATAGTAATAGGTTAATGATTTTCTTGTAATTTTTGGGTTATCTCCCCAGATATAGTCATTGTAAAGGGTTTGTCATTATTCTAATTGAATATAACTTTGTGAAGAAATCTAGACTAGATTAAACAATGAAATCATGATGAAGATCCACCCTTGAGGAGGCATTAGAACAGGGAACTGATTCTTTGGTGTTACCTCTTGGTAGTCTGCCAGTAGTACCACCGCCTGTGGAGTAGTAGGTTTTATCTGTAGATGAAGATGAGGAAACACCTTGACTAAGTGAGATAAATGAGATCTAGAGGTAGAGACCTCTATGGTATTAGGGTAGTCCATACACCAAGGTAGCAAATGATTAACTCCTGGTAGTCACTAGAGTTTTCCACTGTGTGAGGACACCTTTTGATCTGATGGCGGTCCTAGCGGTGATACTTATGCAGGGTTCCGCTGGGGGATGGTATAGTTTGATGATACAGACACATAAGAAGGTGAAACTGACATGTGAGACGTTTGAGAGACTCAAAAAGGAAGAGTTTTACCAATCCATATTGAGATATGTGTGTATCTTGAATCTTTTATAGCTTCAGCATGGTATCATGACAGTGAATGATTTCTTTATGATGTTTACTGACTTATTATGATACTCTATTGATATAGTTCAAGATATGTTCATTATAGCACATTACATCAAGAAGGACTTGCATGGGGTGATCATGGAGGCGTCGATTCCTCTTTATATTCCCACACAGGCTGGAGTGTGGAGTGTTATCTAGTGGTGGAATGTTTACTAGATGAGGAATATGTGGGTGTGACCCACAACAGTGGTCACAAGGCTAAGGCATATATTGATGCTAGTAGACGATAGGTTATAGGGTCATGGTGGAGGAATCATACAGAATCCCAGACATAGACATGTGGGTCTGTGGTGCAAGAGCATCTTTGAGGATTATATCAGCCATATGAGTGGTAGTGTTATGGTAGTGACATTTGGGGGCATATCAATAGAGATTAACCGACCTTTTGTGCTACTAAGAGTGTGCTGGATGATGATCCAACATGTTAGGGACCATAGTTGGAGCTATGATTTTCTGATAGTGGTGAACGAGGAGGAGGCACTAGAAGGGTGGTTTAAGGTGGTGGGAAGTTCAAGGAGTTATCACCCCACCATCCGGTTGTCCACACCTAGATCATGGAGCTGTAGGACATGGAAAAGGGATGGTTTTATTCCATAAGGTCCATTTATCTAGAACATCTAACTACGATAGAGGTACACCATGTGTCTTTTATACTCTATACATTAGAAAATATTATACACTTGTATGGGTACTCTTTTCATTCTAATCATTTTCATGGTTTAACCACGGTGTCGTGGGGTGTCGGTAGAACCCTGTGTTGGTAGTTTCAATGATTTTACAATAATTATCAAATGAGTGTTTGGGAATCCATTTTTTTAATTAATCCCCTAATGTGTTTGGAGTCATCTTTACCCTTGGAACGCTCAATGATGATGTGTTCTAGTTTGACGTAGATTTTAACTCAAGAGGAAGGGGGATACTTTCCTCAACAAGACACGAATTTGTGATGCAATCAAAAATATTTGGCAAAGTCAGTGCTTCCCGGAGAGAACAATATTGAGCTATCTTTGTTGAGATCCTTAGACTTCTGTGTTCAGATTGAGGTTATGCGATGAAGTGTCTCAACATGTCCTAGCCTACAAAAATATTTTTCATGCTCTATCCCATTGACTTTGATGCTCTAGGAAACGAAAATATTTTATTAGAATAATTCTTTAGCAGCAAGGTTAGACCCTACGATGTTTCCACTATGTGGATTGGATTCCTACCATCTATACACATCTGGGATGTCACTAGTTGGTGAGGTAGTGTTTCTGTTTTATTGAGTTGTGTTATAGTTGGAGGTTTACATATGAATGGCCTGGTAAGACCCAGTTTTACTCTTGGGTATCCCTTCTTTGTTCATTAATACAATCATGTGTTCAGATTTGAACATGAATGAAAAATTCTTGATGATGATATTGTATAGTTCATATAGGGGTGGATGGGAGCTATGGTGTTCTGTCAGTGTTTGTGTCAGGTTAGCGAGGTGGTGTACCGCTTGACCCCATTAATGACGATGGGAAGTTGTTCTAGGTGATATCCCAAAAATCATTTCTGGGGAGACATGTTCCTGTTGTTGGACAATGTTTACACGGTAGAAGATAGAAATAAGTGTTTTTTGATTTTGGTAGTTCCATTGTTCATTTTCCTGTAAGAATCATGGGAAGCCTTGGTTAGATCACACACATGGATATCCATTGGGGAGATTTTTTTCATCCATTTTCTATAGAATAAAATTTTTTGGGGATGAAAATCCCTAATGTGTGGATAATTTAATGACTTTGGTTTTGATCCAATGGACATTATAATATTTCTTAAAATATTTCTACAGTCGCGTCCTATGTTTGTGGGGGTTGTCGGTGGTCGAGGAGCCTCAGTGCAATGACAATAAAAATATTTACTATATTTTTTCATACACATGATGTTTCACATAAATCTTAATAAAGAACCATTTATAGTCTCATGTTGGATTTCAAGGTCTGTAGATTAGTTTGAAACAACATTTTAACCCTATTCATGACCTAATGTATTCCGGGTTAGGATATTTGATCAGGGGCCATTTAGGTGACATGGTGTTATGTGGGGGATTAAATTAAGCAATTTGAAAATTTAATTAAATATTTAACCAAGCCTCTCCCTCTTCAATCATCTTATATGATTGACTAAAATATAAGGAAAACTAACCAGATGTCTTTCCTTCCCTTGGGCAATGAATGAAATGATATTGAATACACATGACGAGGTGTTGCAGATCTTAGTTTCTAACGCATATCATTATAAAATCAAGAACATGAGTGAAACATGAATTTTTCTTGATCTAAATCTTCTTTATTTCTCCCACGAGTTTGGAGAATTTAATATTTGGTCCCAATTCTCAGGGTTACACATTGTGTTATGTTTCTAGATCAAATATTTAATTGTGTGAGATCTCTTATAGGAAAAATTGTATGTTATAGGTTAATCTGGGATTAGTTGAATATTTTTTTAGTTGATTCCCAACACGAACCACCATCTACACATTGTGTAGTTTAGTGACACATTCCTTGTAGCTATTCCTTTTCGAGGAAGGTGATCATTTTGGACTACATGCCATTTATGGGTGTTACATGCCTTGTATTTCATTAAATTGTGTGACCATGGGACATGGATTGGGATAACTATGTGTAAACACATGACCATTCAATAACACATGGTAAAGATACCCAACCATGGGGTCTTGTTCATGGACATGTGGTTTGGTACAGAAAAATTTTAAAAATAGACATGTAGGTGGTTGTTTATCCAAACACGCTGTGTAGTATGGGATACACTGAATTTGAGTGACATGGTTGGCTGGTCGTGTTGAAGAGAAACACTGAATGGGGTCATGAGATGTGGGAAACCTCATGTACCTCATCTACCCACCATGTACAACTACATGGGTTGCAAGTTGTGAGGACGAGATAAACGAGAAAGTTCATGGGTGGGCTCACACACTGTGTGTTCCCAGTGCACACTATGTACTACTAGGAGATCCTTCAAGGATCATCCACCGTACATATTTACTTCTCTAGGACATATATTTAGGCTTGTGAGTAGTCTATCCTAAGCGTTTTTTCATGTATGACACTATGGTGGCCTCCATTATATCTAATAAGTTATGAGTTATTATAATCAGAGCATGTCTCTTATGGAGAATTACTGATTCGGTGTTGGAGATTAGTGTGGTTTTATAGAGAGACACTAGGACTATTACTCCCTTAATTGTCTAGGGAACTAGTTTTTCCTTACCTCTACAATCAGTTATATATGGGAATCCATGCATCTTGGGTGCATTTTCATTACCTTTGGGTAGTTTCATTTTTGGGTGTTACTCCCCTGATGGACTAGGGTACAGGTTTCCCCCTGATGTTCATGAATGTAGAGATGGTACTCCTCAGTTGGACCAGGAAGTCGGTCCCATATCAGTGGAGTCAGTAATCCCATGTTGGATCAGGGAATGGTTCCTTCATTAAGGATGTATAGATAGAGTTTGTACTCCCTTATCCATTGGGTTGTGGGATATCTATTATAGGAGTAAGTACACCCCTAGTAGTTCTATGGTGAGGGTTGTCCATACATATTGTTCCTCCAGAGTCGGTACTCCCCTACCATGTCAGGGAATGGGTCCTCTAGACTGGTGTCGTTACTCGCCTACTCTATCAGGGTGTAAGTCCCCTATTGTGAATGAGTTAGTAGAGTCGGTACTATACTATCATACAGTGGTGCGGGTCCTCAATCCACTGAGTAGTACTCCCCTACATGATATGGTGTGGGTCCTCAAACTATGAAGTTATTCTCCCCGATCATATTAGGGAGTGGGTACTATATTATTAGTACTCCCCTATTGGATCTGGGTGCTGGTCAACACTTATGGAGTAGTACTCCCATATTTCGGAGTGGCATTGGTGAGAGGGTCTTCAATTGGATTTGGATCTCCCATGACTGTTCGACATAATTACGAGGAGTGGTCCCTAACACATGATGGGAACTATACCTATATAGGTTCTAGTGGTCCCTTGATGGACTGTGGTGTGGTACACCCCTTTCAGTAGAAATAGAGGTTTTCCTGGTTAGTTAGGAGCAGTACTCCCTTGATAGTGGGGTAGTGGATATGGTTGAGTCCCATATTTCTCTCTTATTAGTGAGGATTCACATGGTGCATATTCTAGATCAGTGCTCCCTCAAATGTGTACAATGGTGACGGGAATGCCAATTTACATGGGTTTCTTTAGCTTGTGTTGGGCTTGAGGAAGAGATGACACGACATCAGGTGCTGGGAACTACAACAGGACCTAGTAAGATGTTTCTGATGGATCATGTTCCCTCAAATGTACCATTAGGAAATATAGATTTTTCTTAATAGGTTTCATCTATAGGTTAGGTTCCATATGGGATAACTATGATTGTGTGGTTTATTCTCAATGTTTCTTGTTATGGATAGAGACTATGAAGATTGTATTGTTCCTATCTAGGAGGATGTTACTTCATGATACATAGTATATTACAAGATTATATCTCGGTGATTTCTGGGAGTCCTTGTGGTGTTGTCACATGTCGGGTTGACACCCCTAGTTGACCAAGCTGACATGTCAGGTGAATATAAGAATTTTTCAGGATTGAGTTTATTTATCGATTGGGTTTACCTAAAACTAAATAGAGTGGCCTATTTTCTTTTCAAATTATCCCATTTTCATTTAGTATTTTTTTGGATTGATTAATAATTATTTGTATACTCACCCCTTCATGGGTTTTTCCTGAACATGTTTTATGTCATTATCAGACCAGAAGCCATTAGATGGAGTTCATAAAGGACTTGATATAGGCATAAAATAATGAGATAGTTAGACTTTTGTGTTTACCAGAGCATGGTTGATGAGATTTTTGGTAGTTTCATTTGATAGTGATCCCCTCTTTTTGAGTAGGTTGAACAATTTTTCTGTTTTTTAGGTGGGTGTAATTTATCCATTTTTCACATTCGGTACTACCATTGTACTCTTGTTATGGGATATAGTTGTGTTCATGAATCATTTTACTTTGGAATTTAAAATTAATAAATTTTTTAGCTTGGATATGTTAGATTGTTTATAGTTACATCGGAAATTCCTCCCATGTTAGTGGTATCCCTTCTCAAAGTAAGTCTCCAAAACCAGGCCTATTGGAAGCAGGCCTGAGGAGTTGCGGCTTGGGTCCCATCGGGTTCGATCGTGACATAAACCATAGAATACAAACAACCTAATATTTTTATGATAATTGTTTTTTTAAAATAATGGAATAATTAGAGTGTTTGTGTTGGAGAATTTATATAAAATATTGGAGTTTTAGAGAACATGTTACCTCTTAATAGGGTAATTCATTTTCAATTTTTCTAAAAGGCCTCCTTGGATTTCTCTCGTACAAAAGGGAGGATTCAAGTAGGAATGAAGGGAAGATTTGAAGTGGATTGGGATGATATTGGAATAACATGTAAATATTTATATTAGCAATAAATAATTATAGGTCGTCGCATTTTTTAGGCGACAGAAAGGACACACTTTTCATTTTTTAATACAAGTCAGGTGTGCACTGGGTTTTACCTGAAAAACACACATCAAACCAAAAAAACTAAATAATTAATTGTTAAAGGACAACTAGTTGATAGAAAATGGTTGTATGACATGTTTTGAGGTATTTTTGGGCCTTATGGTTATGTTTCGGTCCCTCATTGACCTTTATTTAACATTAATTATTGTAATTAATTTTAATCACTTTCAGTAATAATTTTTGTCAAAAAATAAGATGGCCTTATTAGAGATTATAAATTATGATTATTTAAAATATGTAATCTTTTTCTCCAAATTATAATCATATAATTCATTGAAATTTATTTTTTAAACAAACTCAGTATCTGGATGACACTATATGTTTTTACTGTAAAAACGTCCAATCTTTTGATAAGCCTTTTATTTCAAATTTCAAAGAAAAATTGATTAAAATGACCTACATTGGTTTAATTTATTATAAACTAATCTAATTAAAATGTTAACCCAATTTGTTTTATTATTTATCCTTATTAATAAATTATATGAAAATTATGTTTTGAATAAAAATCTAGTTTTTCCACTATTCATCCTAAATTGAAATTTCATAGAAAAATCTCAAAAATTCGACCTATGATAATTTAGATATTATAAAATATAAAATAATGTTTATTTTATAAAATTAAATTTTCAAATTTCTCCAAAATTAAATTTTTTATTTTTCATAGAAGGATATTTAAAGCATGTCATTTGATAGAAAGACATTTATAATCTTATATGGGATTTACCAAAAATTATATCATTCATTATCAATATGTTTTATTTAAATAAAATATTATAATATACAGTTTAATGTTTGTTATTAATATTCATATAACAGCGTTTAATAGTTAGAATGTAATTATCAAAATCAAATAATTTTGACAATAAAATTATGTTTCATAGAAGCATCAATGTTTCATGTCACATATTCTATTTTGATGATGAATGACACATAAAACAAGCCAATGTTCCATGTAACGTATGTGTATTACGTTCCATGGGAAAGGAATTTTTGTCTTATATCATTGCAATACATAAATGAAAAATTAATTTAGTGTAGAAAAAAATGGTCCATAAAAACTCAGGGTGTTCCATTCTAACACACTTATTATGAATTTTTTGTTCAAAATTAGTCACTCGGGTAGAAAGTAATAAGGATTATTTTACATCATAATATCCTCTTGTTCTCATGTACCATCCTCAAACATGTTATTTCTACACAATACATTGATCAGGTGAGTGGTCTTTTTTTAGAACATTCATTTAATTATCTAAAATTTATACCAGTTTTTCTTTTTAAGAATGATCTATCTTTAATGGTATGTCCTCTCATTTAGATACATGTGAAGGGTAAAGTATGTACTTCTTCATAAGAATACATAGAAAAATAATATAGTTGATAGATATTTTCATGAATCATCTAGTAATTGTTTACCACATTATACACTCATGAATAAAAAGGCACGGATATGCATATGTATTTGTACCACTTTATTTAAAAACATCATAAAAATATTTCAGGCTACGATTCAATGAAATACCATTACAAAAAATTCATATTCAAAATCACATCATTAGTTATCAACATAATATTTCTTTTTACCTGGATCATTCCGGAAATTTTTTAGAGTTTTTTAACCATGTCTACCATTTCTTTAGAAATATCAAGCCTCAACAAATTTGTTTCTCCAACCACATAGTGAACAATTGAAGCCATGCATTTATTCCTATACAGGGCTTCATATAGTGTTGTTGGTTGTAGTGGACATTCATGAGGGGGGTGAATTGAGTTCCAATTAAAATTTCTGTTAAAATATTGTCTAGTTAATATCCCCCGGTTTATAAAATAAGTTAAACTGTAGTGAATTTATACAGATTTTAAATGTTCACTTAGCTTCTAAAAGATTGATTAGGTCTCAGTTAATTTAACCACAAGGTCAAACTAAGTTTTGAAGCTAACCTATTGATTTACAATAAGTTTAAACACTTTTGAATTTAACTATCAAAGTAGCTTCAAAATAGTTGTGTATTTCAAAGTAATAGCACCGGAATAAATAAGATATATGTAGAATACATTAAAATTAAATAAAAGATTCACATCACAAATAACAAGAGGTTTAGTATCAAGACGTGACTTAGTCCTCTCAAATATATATATAAATATGATCCACACCCTGGATCGGTGTTAAAAATAGTTTTACAGAACTGTCCAGGCCACGCAGGGACCTCTACAACTGTTCTTCATGGGAAACAAAACAAAGACCAGGTCACACAGGGACCACTTCCACAGTTGACTTGGGTAAACAGAATTTATTAGAATTTGATTGAGGATTTTTATATCCTCCAGTTCAGTACAGGAGACAGTGTGTGTAAAGATATACATAGTACACCACACTGCTCGAAAGTTAATAAATAAATCACGTAGAGAAGATAGATTAGAGTTTATAAATCTCTAGTGATTATCAATGTTGCTCTAGTCTCATTGGATTCAGCAGGAATGATTCTGAGTTCTTCTCTGGTTTTTCTATTGAAAAACAGAGTGTCGTAGTTCAGCTTGTCTTCTTCAGGAGTGAGAAAGATCTCTTGATTCATCATGTGTTCTTTGAAGGTCTAGTATTCTCCATCTTGTTGAAGATTTTTATTCTTGTTCAGCACAGTGCACTCGGGTGTACGTTTGTTCTTCGTGTTGTATATTCACACATACACACTGCATCTCTTCTTGTTTCGTTGTTGCTTGTTTCATTCCTTTTGTACTTCATATCAGTCTATCTTATATTCCAGGAGTTCTAGCAGTAGGAATGATTCCCTTCTCATAGGTATGATATACAGTTTCCTGTCATGCCATCAACTATCATTAAATATAATTAATTGCATTAAAAACAACAAATATGATTGTTAGAATTATTTAAAATAATATTGAAAAAAATAAAAAGAAACGGTGTCACAATGGTTATGGAAACGGTGTCTTCTTCAAGGTATGTGGTTCATGGTATGAGCTTCATGGTGTGTCCTTCACGGTGTCTAGTCACGGTGTCTGGTCATGGTGAGTGGTCACGGTGTTTGGGTGACGGTGTCTGGGTCACAGTGTCTGGTCATGGTGAGTGGTCATGGTGTCTGGGTTACGGTGTCCAGGTCATGGTGTCTGGTCACAGTGAGTGGTCACGGTGTCTAGGTCACGGTGTTTGGGTCATGGTGTTAGGTCACGGTGAGTGGTCATGGTGCCTGGGTCACGGTGTCTGGGTCACGGTGTCTGGTCACGGTGAGTGGTCACGGTGTCTGGGTCACGGTGTCTGCATACTTAAACAAATATCTATACTTGGACTAAGACAATGATATGAAGAATATGGATTATGGTTAATCATTAGAGAGTAAGAGAATGTGAATCATAAATATAAAGGTGTGATAAAATATGTGAGAATTGTGAACATGTATGAGTCTTGTAAATAATAAAGAGTGTAATTAAAATCAGAATATTTGTTATCATAAAAAACATTATGTGTAGCAATTATTGAGATTGAAGAGCATTAGCAAGATATGCAATGAAGATCGAGAATAATTAATAGTAATGAGATTTGTGATCATTAAAACATTATTAACACATGATGAGTCCAACAATATCCCCCTTTTTGATGATCAAAAATCATATATAGTCAGAATATAATTTACATTTAATATTAAAGATACTAGAATAGAAAAAACATTATATAACTGATACTTGTAGTTTTTCTCCCCCATTTATACTATTATAGAACTGACACCTATAGTTTTTCTCCCTCTTTTGGGATTATCAAAAAGTAGAGAGATGGAAATGAAACACTGCATTTGGCATTAAACAAAGGGTTCCGAATACAATAAAACATGAAACATCAAAAGAAATCCCATCAAAATGAAAAACAGTCCACAGACACTTCAGGGATCCCCCTTGGCTCTACCTTTTTCAGCAGCAGGAGCTGGTGCTGAAGTAGAAGAAGGCATAGATGTTGTAGACAATGAGGGTAAGGGTATATATTCAAAAACATATGGAGCCAAAGTAGTAGTAGTAGATGATCTAGGTTTTGGTTGGTCAAGATTGATTGGATGGATCAGAGAAAGAGCTTGGCTGACTTTCATGGCAGTTGTGGCTAAGGCAGGAAGACCAGGTCTAATGGATGCAGTAGCTGGAGCAACTATAACGTTACTCTACAAATGAAGATACGGCTACAAAAGATTGTTGAAATCAGCAATGATTTCACCACCATATTTCATAGCCTTTTCAAAATCATCCTTATTCTCCAGAAATATGTCCAATAATCTGGTGAACTCAGAAAGTTTCTGAACTTGAGCTTTAAAAGATTGAGTCACTGGAGGGATTCACAAATTTTCCACAAGATATCTAAAGTGATCTATCATATTAATTTTAGAGAAAATATGGGAAAGATACAAATATATTTTATTGGAGATCTCTTGTTGAGCATCATTGGATACCATAGATGGAATTCTAACCATGTCCAATGCCCTATCACTATTCTGAACCAGTACTGACAAAGAAGATAGATCCAAGCCTTTGAAGGCATTCTGAAATTCAAATTTTATTATGGATCTTAGCATAGAATCATCCAAAGAAGGTGTGGAGGTCTTACCAGAAACAGGTGAAGCCTTGACAGCTTCGGATAGAACATTGAGTTGTTTCAGAACATTTTACATGCATCCAGTGTATTCATCTGTAAGCTTATTCAGATTTTCCACAAGCTCTCTCATGCATTCCAGCATCTTGGTGTGCCTTTTTCCAATATTTTCATCAAAACAAATTAGGTATGGATGAATTTGAGACACAATCTCCCTATCAAGGAGGGAATCAGAAGACTCAGGAGAATCATCAACCGGTGTAGGGTCAGAAATAGGAGCAGGCTCTGATCTCAAAGACAACTCACTCTGTAGACATTCTACCATACTTTTCATATTTGAAAAATCAGCACTCAGCAGCTTATTCTCTAATCTGACTTCTTGAATTTCTCGGATCATCCTAGGTTGAATATGCAAGATATGATTTTTAGAGCGAATTGATGCATATTCTTGACTTAACTGAGTCACTAGGCGAGGTTGAGTGGAGAAAATTTTCTCAACACCAGCTAAAAAAGTATCTCAAAAACATTCAGATCATCATTGGTCAGAAAGGAGTGTAGTTTAGGTAAGGATTTAGTTAAAGGTAGAAGTTCAGATTCTGATTGAGGTTCAGAGTCATCTTCAGAATCAGATTCTGATTCAGATTGAGGTTGGGGCTCTTATTCTAGTTCTGAATGAGCTAATGACTTCAGTTGAAACAGAGAAGAAAGATCCATTCCAGTTGCAGTCACTTTCTGTGACTCATTCACATCATAAAAGATTGGGAACTCATATCGGGAGTTCACAGATTAAGTGATAGATGGTTGAGAAGATTCAGCAGATCGAGCTTCAACAATATCAAGGTTTTGAGGTTCCTCCCCCTCAACATGTGCTTCCCTTCAAGATTCTTAATGTTCAGGAACATGCACAGGATCCACAGGATCATCCCTAACCTCATCAGCAAACTCTTGCATTACCAGCTAAAAGGAAATTTCCATTCTTTCTTCAGCAGATGGAATAATCATAGGATGAGATTGTTCCCCTGGAGAAGCTTCCAGACTTGCTTCTTTCTCAACATAAATATCCTCTTCAAAAGGATCTACCTCTAAGGTTGCTTGATGTTCTGAAACAGGAAAAACCAATTTCCTTGCAGCATTGGGATGAGATTGTTCCTCATGAATAACAACTGAAGGATCCTTAGTCCATTCCTTCTCAACAACAAATTCCTCTCCATGAGGTATTTCAGCAGGGACAATAGCAGGGACACCAACCCTTTCCTCTTCAACTGGAACTGTTTCTATTGGTGGTATTAAAGGTTCTTCTCTAGGTGGTACATTAGCTGTTACTTCTTCTTGTTCTTCTTCTTCTGAATACTCAGCCACCTCATCTGGTTCAAAACCAGGATCAGATAGATTTTTAGGCCTTCTTGGATAGTCAACAGGATTAAACATTTTATAAAGTTGATCACAATCATCAAACAACTGCTTTTTCTAGGGATTCTATCTTATCTTCATCCTTATGATGATAGGCATGGATAGGAAGAAATCAAGGTCCTCTAACTTTTCTTCATTCGGTCCAACCATCCCTGTTGCAACTAACATAGATGAAATCATCCTTGAATAAAAAAAGGTGGTGGATTTGGAAGTTACTTTGATCAGCTCACAGATATAGTTAATAACATACTTACACAGATTGATCTTATGGCCATTCTTCAATAGGTGAATTAGGAACACATCCTGATACTTCATCACAAAAAAAATCCCCTTTTCATGGATTAAATTGTTTTTGAAAAAACATGAACAAAAGTCTTGTCTCCCCATCTAGTTCAGCACTTCTGACTATCGATCCCGCTAGTCACCATAATGATTTCTCCATACTGAAAAGAGAACTTCACATACTGATAGAATTGAGATACTAGTCTCCGGTAAATTGGTCTATTCTGTCTAGTGAACCATTCAAGCCATCCTTGTTCTCTTAAAACATTCAAAACCAACGATCTTCTAGACAACAACCACTCAGGGAAAACCTCCTTTTGAGGTAAAATGGTATGGATTACCAGGTATGGTATTAGCGGTCCTTCAGGAGCTTTCCTCGGAATCCTCTTTTGATTCATAGAGCGGCGCTTCTCAGACGAGGGTGATGATGGATGCTTCATCCTTGGAATTCACTAAAGGTTCATGTGAGAGGGAAGAGAAGTTTCAGGAGAGGGTTCAGGTAAGGAGTCGAATGAAACCCTTAAGTTTTATCATTTGGGATTGTCAAACATCATAAAAACAAAAACGCAGTAAATCAAATAGCGGTGTAATAAAAATTTACGTGATAGGGGTTAAAAATGAAAATATAAATAACTCTTCACAAGGAGACCGTGAGTAGGTATTATGGTGAGATGAAAACTAGTCATCATAGTGAAACAGTTTATAGTCATCACGGTGAGACAATGAGCATTTTATATAGTCACGGTGAGATAGTGAGTTGTCAAACCGTGAGCATAAAACAGTAACTTTGAAATAGTGAGTATGAAACTGTAAGGTAAAGTAAAATAATGCATTAAACATTAAGATCAGTAAGATATTCATTTATGATTAATCATACCATGATCATGTATGATGTAGTCTAATCTTTCAGAATTTAATGGTTTAGTGAATATATCAGCAAGTTGATATTCAGTACCAATGAATTCCAAAGTGATATCACCTTTTTGATAATGATCCCTCAAAAAGTGATGTCTTACATAAATATTTTTTGTCCAAGAATGTGAAACATGATTATTAGAAATATTAATAGCACTTGTGTTGTCACAGTTTTTTTAGAAATGTATGAATTGATATCCATAGTCTAGTAATGTGTGTTTCATCCACAAAATTTGTGCACAACAGCTGCCAGCAGCTATGTATTCAGCTTCTGCAGTAGATAATGCAATCGAATTTTGTTTTTTACTACACCATGACACTAGTGACATGCATAAATGGTGACATGTTCCAGAGGATCTTTTTCTATCTAGCTTACATCCATCAAAGTCAGCATCAGAATAACTAACTAATTCCAATGATTGTACTTTGGGATAGAACAATCATAAATTGGGAGTATGCTTGAGGTATTTGAAAATTCTCTGTACAACATTTAAATGTGAATCTTTGGGGTTTGCTTGAAAACAATCACACATACACACACTAAACATAATATCAGGATGACTAGAAGTTAGGTATACTAGAATTACAATCATTCCTCTATAAGTTGTTTGATCAACAGATTTACCATTTTCATTAGGATCCATCTTACAGGTGGTACTCATGGGGGTCTCATTGCTTTTTGTGCTATCCAATCCAAAACATTTTAAAATATCTCTAGTATATTTATTTTGAGTTAAAATAATTCCATCATCATTTTGATTGATTAGTAAACCAAGAAAGAATTTAAGTTCACCCATTAAACTCATTTAAAATTTATTTTGTATCATTTTTTAAAAATCACTACATAATGTAGTTTTTGAAGATCCAAAAGAAATATCATCTACATAAATTTGTACAAATAAAACGTCTTTAGAAAATCGTTTTATAAACAGAGTAGGATCAACTATTCCTTTTGTAAAACCATTAGAAATTAGAAAAGTACTTAATCTATCATACCAGGCTCATGGAGCTTTCTTTAAACCATATAATGCTTTTGATAATTTGAAAATATGATTTGGAAAACAAGGGTTTGAAAATCCAGGTGGTTGTTCAACAGAAACATCCTCAGCAATATATCAATTTAAGAATGCACTCTTGACATCCATGTGAAATAGTTTGAAATGTAGATGTGCAGCATAAGCACGTAAAATCCTAATAGCTTCTAATCTGGCTACTGGAGAAAAAGTCTCCTCATAGTCAATACCTTCTTCTTGACTATAACCCTATGCAACTAGTCTAGCTTTATTTCTGTCTATGTTTCTGAATTCATCTACTTTATTTTTAAACAACCATTTAGTGCCTATTATGAAAGTGTACTTAGGTCATTCAACAATATTCCAATCATTACTTCATTCAAACTGATTGAGTTATTCTTGCATAGCAATTACCCAAAATTCATCATTAATAGCATCATCAATGTTTTTAGGTTCAAGATGTGACAAGAAGGCTTGATGTTCAACCTGATTTCTAAGAGAAACTCTAGTCTCTGTACCTCTATCAATATTTCCTACAACAACATCTAAAGTATGATTCATTAGAATTCTAGTTGATCTAGTAAAGGTAGGACTAGAAATTTCAGGTTCATCAACAGGTTGGGAATCAACCGAAGGAGGTTCTGGAAAATTCCCAGAACTGGTTGTCTTTATAGCAGGTTCATTTGATTTTTCATTAAGGTCTAGAACAGATAAGTCTTCTTCAATATTTTCAAGAGAGGTTTTAGGCTCATGGAGATTAGTTTCATCAAACATGATGTGAATAGATTCTTCCACACACATGGTTATTTTATTGAAAACTCTATAGGCTTTACTAGAAATAGAATAACCTAGGAAAATTCCTTCATCACTCTAGGATGAAATCTTGTCAAGATTATATTTGGTATTATGAATAAAGACCTTTCATCCAAAGACTCTGAAGTAGTTAAACATAGGTTTCCTATAGTTCCACAACTCATAAGGGGCCCTCTTAAGAACAGGTCTGATCAAGACACTATTGATAATATAACAAGCTGTATTTACAGATTCATCCCAAAAATAAACAGTTAGGTCATACTCATTGAGAATGGTTTTGGAAATTTCCTGAAGGGTTCTATTCCTCCTTTATACAACACCATTTTGCGGAGGTGTCCTAGGGGCAGAAATGTTATGATTATAGACATTGTGTGAGCAATAGGATTCAAATTCATGATTCTCAAACTCACGGACATGACCACTTCTTAGAGTTTTAATATAAAGTCCACTAAGGTTCTGTATAGACTTGGAATATTTAACAAAGTATGAACAAGCTTCACTTTTGTGAGCTAGAAAATATACCCAAGTATACCTAGAAAATCCCTCTACTAAGACATAGACATAGTGCTTCCCATTTATGCTAGAAACTCGAGATGGTCCAAAAAAATCCATGTGAACCAACTGTAGAGGTTGTGAAGTTGAAACTTATTTATTTGATTTGAAAGAGATTTTGTGTTTCTTTCCATTTTTACAGGTATTACAAACATTTTCATTTGAAAACTCATGTTTGGGTAGGCCTGTCACTATGTTCTTCCTAGTAAGTTTTCTATGTGACTTTATATTTCAGTGTCCTAATATTCTGTGCCAAAGCCAAGAATCTTTATGAAAATCATTTAAACAGGTAATATTTTTCATGGCTAAAGAATTTAAGTCAACGACATAAATATTTTCATTTCATAGGGCAGAAAATACTAAAGCATTTTTAGAATTAAAAACATTGCAAGAATAATTTTCAAATTTATCATTAAAACCATCATCACATAACTGATAAATACATAACAGATTATATTTAAGTCCATCAACGAATAAAACATTAGAAATTAATACTAAGTCAGTGTTACCAATCTGGCCTAAGCTGATGATTTTCCCTTTAGAATTATCACCCAAGGTGACAACGCCTCCATCAATTTTGACTAAGCTTTTAAATCATGAGAAGTATCCTAACATATGTCTTGAACATGCACTGTCCAAGTACCATGTCTTCCTACAGGAGCTCTTCAAGCAGGTTTCCTACAAAATAGATTTAGATAGGAAATGATTTTGGTACCCAGATCTTCTTGGGTCCAGACAGGTTAGAAATCAAAGCTTTCGGTACCCAAATTTGTCTTATGTGTCTCATAAAATTTGTAGAATCAATAGATTTTGAAAGATAAACCCTATTAGATCCGTAACTATGAATATTACTAGTTGAATCATATAAATGTCCAAAACTAGAACCAGCAATATTCTATCCAGATTTAGGAATAAATGTATTCTTAGTAAACTATCTCTGTCTAGGATTGTAGCCTATTCCAGTAGTGTATTTTGGTGTAACTTTCTTTCCTAGGATTTGAGTTAGTGTATCCTTTCCATTTGTGAATTTATCTAAATCCTTTCTGAGTTTCTCATTAGACAATTTCAGTTCATTGTTCTCCTTTAACAATTGAGCATTATTCTCTTTTTCAATAGTAAGTCCAGTTTTAAAAGGTGTAGTGAGAGCATGCTGTTTCATTAATGATTTGTATTTATCCTTAATTTCATTGCATGTCTCTTACAGCATATTACAATATTCAAATAATTCCTCACTAATCATGTTTTCAGAATCAGAATCAGATTCTGCACTAACTTCAGAATAAAACAAATTTAAAGCAGGAGTATCTAGGGTTACCTTAGATGTCTTTGTCATAACACGCATGTTTTCCTTATTTCTGGTTTCAGTCTCAGAAGCTTCAGATTCACTGGAGCAATCCTCAGAAGCGCTCCAAGTAGCCTTTATAGCCTTTTTGTACTTACTGTCCTTGTAATCATATTTCTTCTTGAATTTGAGCTTTGGGCAGTCTTCTTTAATATATCATTCTCTTTTTCACTCATAATAGACAACTTCATCACTTTTATCTTACTTTTTCAAATCCTTCCTCCAATGTCCCTTATTGTTGTACTTTCCGTTGTAATTTGATTTTCTGAATAATTTCTTCTTCCTATAAAATTTCTTAAATTTTCTGGCTATCTGAGCCATTTCAGCATCACTATCAGAGTCTGAATTTTCACTGGTTGAACTGTCAGTAGGTAGTTGAGCTTTATCTTTGTCCTTGCTCTTTGAGGCAGTAGTCTTGAAAGCCACTGATTTTCTCTTAGTTTCATTATCTTCCTCTTTATTCACCTCAAGTTCTTCCTCATACATTATAAGCTTACCAATTAGTTCTTTGACAGGTAGAGAAAAAATGTCACATGCCACTCTGATTGTGACAGATGTGCCACTCCATCGGTCTAGTAAACATCTCCATATTCTCATAATTTGTTCCTTCATTAGAACAACCTTTCTAAGTGAATTAATTGTATTAAATATATCATTAAACCTGATATACATATTAGAAATAGGTTCATCAGTCTTCATTTTAAAATTATCATATTTAATATTATAAGTATTTAATCTCATTTCTTTAACATTGGTTGTTCCTTCATGAGAAACCCCTAATGTATCCCATATTTTAAAATCAGTTTTACAAGAAGAAATTCTGTTCAACTCTTCATCTCCTAAAGCACAGTACAAGGCATTCATAGTATTACAGTTATAATTGTAAGTAGTCTTTTTAGGTTCATCCCATGTGGATCTAGCAGTAATGGGAAGTTTATATTTTGATTCTATAGTAGTCCAAATATCAAAACCTATGCTTTACAAATGATTTTTCATTTTATGTTTCCACTGAGCGTAGTTTGTACCATTGAATAAAGGTGTCATGTTGTTAGCAGCACCCTCTAGTCTATTATCCATAACTAGATTTTAGAACGGTAATTTAAAGAGATAAAAATTTAGAACTAACAGAAATTTAAGATCTCTAAATATGCAACTAAAATCACAGTTTAAAAATAGAGTATTTAAAAAATCATTCAACAAATACAAAAACCTCTCATACCAAATGATGGTCGGAGTGGACACTCAAGAGGGGGGTGAATTGAGTTCCAATTAAAATTTCATTTAAAATATTCTCAAGTTAAAATCCCCCAATTTATAAAATTTGTTAAACTGTAGTGAATTTATACAGATTGTAAATGTTCACTTAGCTTCTCAATGATTGATTAGGTCTCAGTTAATTTAACCACAAGGTCAAAATAACTTCTGAAGCTAACCTATTGATTTAAAATAAGTGTACACACTTGCTAATTTAACTATCAATGTAGCTTCAAAATAGTTGTGTATTTAAAAGTAATAGCATCGGAATAAATAAGATATATGTAGTATACTTTAAACATAAATAAAAGATGAACAATAGATATAACAAGAGGTTCAGTCTCAAGAGGAGACTTATTCCCCTCAAATATATATATAAATTTGATCCACCCCCTGGTTCGGGGTTAACAAAAGTTTTACAAAACTGTCCATGCCACGCAGGGACCTCTACCACTATTCTTCATGGGTAAAAAAACAAAGACCAGGTCACAAAGGGACCTCTTCCATAGTTGACATGGGTAAACATAAGTTAAGAGAATTTGAGTGAGGATTTTGATATCCTCTAGTTCAGTGCAGGAGACAGTGTGTGTAATGATATACAGAGTACACCACACTACTTGAATGTTAATAAATAAATCACGTAGATAATATAGATGAGAGTTTAGAAATCTCTAGTGATTATCAATGTAGCTATGGACTCATTGGATTCAGCAGGAATGATTCTAAGTTCTTCTCTAGATTTTTTGTTGAAAAACAGAGTGTCGTAGTTCAGCTTGTCTTGTTCAAGAGTGAGAAGGATCTCTTGATTCGTCGTGTGTTCTTTTAAGGTATTGCAATCTCCTTCTTGTTCAGGATTGTTCTTCTTGTTCAGCACATTGAACTCAGGTGTATGTAAGTTCTTCGTGTTGTATATTCACACTTGCACACCGCTTCTTTTCTTGTTTCGTTGTATCTTATTTCGTTCCACGTGTACTGCATCTCAGTCTTTCTTATATTCCACGAGTTCTGGCAATAAGAATGATACCCTTCTCATAGGTACGAGACACTGTTTCCTGTCATGCCAAAAACTATAATTAAATAACATTAATTGCATTAAAAACAACAAATATGACCATTAGCATTATTTAAAATAATATTTACAAAAGCTTAAGAAATAGTGTCAAAGTGATTATGGAAACGATGTCTTATTCACGGTATGAGCTTAACAGTGTGACCTTCATGGTGTCTGGTCACGGTGTCTGGTCATGGTGAGTGGTCACGGTATTTGGGTCACGGTTTCTAGGTCACGGCGTCTGGTCACGGTTTGTGGTCATGGTGTCTAGTTCATGGTGTTAGGGTCACAGTGTCTGGTCACGATGAGTGGCCATGGTGTCTGGGTCACGGTGTCTGGTCACGGTGAGTGGTCACGGTGTCTGCGTCATGATGTCTGCATACTAAGAAAAATATCTGTATTTGGACTAAGATAGTGATATTCAGAATATGGATTAAGGTTAATCATTATAGAGTAAGAGAATTTTAATAATAAATATAAAGGTGTTATAAAATATGTGAGAATTGTGATCATGTATGAGACTTGTAAATAATAAAGAGAGTAATTAACATAAAAAGGCTTGTTATCATAAAAAAATGATGTGTAGCTATTATTGAGATTGAAGATCATTAGCAAGATGTGCAATGAATATCAAGATTAATTAACTGTAATGTGATTTGTGATCATGAAAACATGATTAACACATGCGGAGTCCAACAAGTGCCATCATAATTTCTTAGTTAAAGATATTATTGTAAGAAAACCTGACTAATTAAATGGTGTTTATCCTAAACAACATTGAAATCCGAGGAAAAAGATATCAATATATAATTGGGAGATTATATTTTTCAAAGGACATCCATCTCAGGATGATAAGCAGTGATGAAACTTAATTCAGTTTAAAGTGCTTACTAAGAATTTTCTAGAACACTATGGTGAACCATATATCCGGATATGATACAACATATTGTGGTACCCAATGAAAAATTTCCACTTCCATATTGTATATCCTAGAGAATTGATCCAGAGGCTAGACTTCTAAGATAGAGACAAAGTGTATTGAATTAGAAATTTGATTGAATACCACACATATGTCATTAAATCCTTTAGTGGTTTTGGGAATTCCAATGAAATAACCCATAGCGATGTTCTCCCATTTCTATTCTAGTATTGGTAATGGATGAAACATCCCCTTTAAATTTTTTTTCATTCAACCTTAACTCATTGGCATAACACGCACCAAGAAACAAACATTGTGATAACTCTCTTCATGACATCCCACTAGAAAAATTATTTCAAATCCCTATACATCGTCATGCATCCAGAATAAATAGAGAATAAATTACTATTAGCTTCCTCTAATACTTCCTTCATAAAATCCGGTAAGTAAGGAACACATACAATGTTCTTGAACAATATCATTCCATCCTAGTCAAGGTCAATATCAAAAAAAAATTATCTTTTTTTATCGCTCTACACATTTCTTTTGCAGATATTTAATCATCACATTGATAGAGGGCCGAAAATTTACATGAGAAAGATAATATTTCCACCTTCTATTAGTATTTCATGATCCATCCATTGTAAATCAAAAAATATTATATCATTTTTTAATCCTCATCATTGATACGATATCATGATACTTCTGAATCAATGATTTTTCCACCTTCTTTACATTCCAAGCATTGTAATTTTTTGAGCATTCATAATCCTTTATCAAATACTACCATCGTTGCTCATTCATGTTCAGCACTATCTATGTGGATAAATATTTTTTATATTTTTCATTGGTATATATATCATACATTTTAAATACAAATAATGATTCTATATCTTTAATGAAAAAAATACCACTACTAACTCCAAATCATGATTTGGGTAAATCTTTTCTTGAATCATCAACCACCATAAGGAATAACTAGTCACCATGTTATTATGTATAATAAAAGATCCCAATACCTTTTTGGATTCACCACTATTGATTACAAACCCTTTTCCACTACAAAGTAATGTATAAATCAGTGCACTGACTTACCTTATCATAAGTTCAATGAAATTTTCATTATATTTATCTTTCTATAAGAAATTGACACCCTTTTTACTGAACATGGTCAAAGGATTAGATAGTCATGGGAAATTCCCCAAAAAAATTTTACAATATCCAACTAAACAAATAAGTCTATGAATGTCATTCATCAAGGTTGGTCTTGGATAGCATTCAATAGCTTCTATCATTGGAAAATCAACTAAAATATCATCTATTGAGATTATGTGACCCAGAAATGAATCATTTTTCATCCAAAATTCAAACATTGTAAATTTTTTATAAAAGTTGTCCATCCTTAGGGTCTTTAGTAAAATTTTCAACTAATCTAAATGTAGTTACTTTATCTTTTAATAGATAATAATGTAATATATAAAGACTACCACAAACTAATTAAGGAAATCTATAAAGACCCTATTCATTAAATCCCTATAGATAGTACAAGAATTAGTAAGACCAAAACACAACACTATATCTTCATAGTGTCTATACATTGAATGGAATATCATCTTGTGTATATTCTCTACCAGTACAGGGAAGTGAATAATTATTCTTAATTATTTTCATTTTTAACACCCAATAATAAATGTATAGTAACATTGAAAAATCATTCATTTTAAAAAAAATAATAGGTGAACCATAAGGTGACACACATGGAGGAATGAATGCATTATCATTGTTTTATTAGATATTCCATTTAAATTCCTAAATGTCAATATGGTCAATTTTGTAATGACCCTATTTTTCCTTTTAAATTTATTTTATATGGAATTATAATGAGTCTGCGAAAATTGACAGCGCGTGATTCTGAAGCCCAATTATCCCCGAATGAATTACTTATCTTATTTTACAATACGTTTAGTAAACACACAAGCAGCGTTTTCTAACATTTTAACTGGTGCTCAGATTAAAAATCTGAGGGCATCGTTGAATCCGTAGTGCCGAGATTCACTTGAGGAAGGGATTACTTTGGCATCATTAGGTTTGGAAGAAAAAGTTATGTGTTGTGATTTTTTATAAGAAATAAAATAATGAACTTTTATTATTTAATTTTCATTCGTATCCTCCAAAGGAAAAGCGGAGTGTGGGGTCTTCAATGTGTTAAGCCATTAAATAAGTTGACCCTTCAATCTAAGAAACAACAAAGTAGAGGAATTAGGAATCTTCCAAATTCATTAGCCACCTTTAATTCCAAACATCATTATTTACCACCCCCTATCCAATTTATATGGAGCTTGGGGAGGGGTATCAACACTGCTTCACCAAGTAACGCTGTGCTGACCGTGTTCCTGGATGCCAAAACCTTGGAGGATTGAGCTGGTTTCGATGAGCGGTAACAAGCGACACTAAAACCCCGAATCGAAGATCAACAATTGAGTGACGTCATTGGAGGCCAGTTGAGAAGGATAGAGAACACTGACCCCCTTCCTCAAGAATGGGTCCTCTCCAACAAACTGAGCTAGGTGTTTGGTTCTTGTATAAAAATCTAGTGAATTTATTGAACCCCTTTATCCTCCCTCTTGTTTATCAGCTAGCGCGGAGGGTGTGACCCTAATTATCCATACCTGAACCATCCTCTGCATTGATACCCTTGCACCCTCTGTGGAATACTGTTGATGCAGTGTCACCGACTAGCTATGAAAGAGGTGGCCCGACAATGCACCCCACAAGAGGAGGTCATGGAACAAAGATACAGTGGTTATCGGAGCGGCCGACACAGGCCGACCATGGATGAGGTGTGGTGCGTCGTCGCATGCCACCAGTGAGCAAGGGCTTGTGGCTCATCTGGCACGGTGGTCGGTGATGGTGGCCGACACATTGGGAGGCCATAGAAAGGGATGTAGTGTGACCAGTGCTCTACTAACGAGCGGGTAGGTGGCACAACCTGTGCACTATCGGTGAGTATTGGGACACGACCAAAGCCATGATAGAGGCAGAACATGTGCATCTGGTAGGTTCCAGAGTTACCGAGCGACGCCGTTGTGGTGACGTGTTTCAAAAAAACTGAACGGCCTCGGGGCCCTTTGGGATAACAGGGGAAAACATCACTCCCACCTTGTCAACATAGGAGGACTATGAACAAGCCATCAACCATGTGTGCCATGAAAATGGTGGGGAGAACCCCCTTGATGGCTGGACCAGTGGGCCGAATCTCCCCACGTGTGAGTTGCGATGCCCCATTATGGGCTGAGCTCCCCACCTTTGGGACAGGACGTAGCACGGCCCAACGGGCCGAGCCCTGTAGGGATTGACCTAGACTAGGTAGGGTTAACCAGAACCGGGTCGGGATGGCCCAGAACAAGTTAGGTATGGTCAGTCCAACTGTGTCAGACTGAACCTGGGCCCCACCGAACCCAGAAATACATAAAGGGCCATATCATGGGAACTAAACATTTGATTTAAAAACTGTCTCCCGCACTTTGTCTTGTAGAGAGAGATGATCTTTTTAGAATACTCCACCTGAGTTTTGGATAATGTTGGAGTATGGCCAAGTCAGATCGACCTCGAATCCAACTGGGCCCCTAGAACTAAAAGACTTACAACTCACAGACTGGGCGCCCGATTGACACATCGTATATCACGTTGGTACCCTTACGACATGGCAGTCCTTTTGGTTACTCCTTTTTGGAGTTTGGTGGCAGTCGAGGAATGACTGATATCTCAAGGGATAGATTCTTCAGAACTCATGCACACCAGGTGCATGAAACCCTGTGGCTAGATATAACGTGAGGAAAGAACATTGATCCTGTGTGGGTCAACATCTATCAGATTCTATGTGATCCAGTGCTTACTGATCCTATGTGGGCTAGATCCTATTTAGATCTGTGGGGGTTGGTTACCTATCGATCTTGTGTAGGTCATATCTTTTGTGGGCAGTGGGGGTTAGTTACCAGTCAATCCTATGTGGGTCAGAAGCAATGCTACTTAACATAATAAGATGATATAGCCTTATGACTAATAATATGTACTTCTGTACTTTTGATATTCCTGTGTGTGTGAGCTGTGTATTTTAGCATTGTGTTATTATCTTCATGGTGTTCCATGTGTGGTACTTATATCTTCATCATGTTACATGTGTGACTGTTTTGTCATCATGGTGTTACCTGGGTGGTACTTTTATCATCATGGTGTCACTTGTGTGGTATTTCTAGCTTCATTTTGTTACCTGTGTGGTGATTCTATCATAGAGATGATGTATTTCTAGTGATACATGTGTGGTGATTATATCATAGTGGTGTTACCATTGTTGTATTTCTACAATCATGGTTTTTCCATTGTGGTATTCTTCCTTCATGTAAGGGATGAATATATCTTGATAACATAGTTATATGTATTGGCATATAACTCAGTAGATTTGAAGTCATATTTCTGGTATTTCCATTGTGGAACTCTAGAAGACCTACAAGGTCTTGGGGTCCCTACTAAGAATCGTTATACTCACCCCTTCACGAGCTACTCCGGCACCGCACTGTGTCCTCTATTGATTTTTTACAACATTGATCGCAGTTAAGGGAGCCACGACTGGATGGTACTTAGAGGTGGACCATTTTGCATGACGTGAGACATGGACTACTGATAATGAGTTTTACCAACCCTTCAGGAAGAATATGTGGGGTATGATCCATGATATTATTATCAATTTTTAGTTTTTTTGTACATTTCAGTTGTACTTGTACTTTTCTAGTAGGGATTGTATTCCGGAACCCATTACATTCAGCACAATTTTACTACAATAGTTTCCCTTGTTTTATCTTTTGGTTTTGTTCATAGACAGTGTGTATGTACTAGTTAAAAGGAAATTCCATCCCATTATATGGTTTTTTTTGTGAAATTCATTAGACCATGGCCTACGGAAGGTGGGATTTGGGTAGTCATTGAATGGCCCCTGAGGGATGGGTCATGACAATGTCAAATCAGAGGATTCCTTTCTACCGAGGAACTAGGAACCTGGTATTTTCTATGTGGAAATAGTGTTAAGTGTTATGAGTGTGGTTTTTAGAATGGGGAATAGAGTGTTGGTGTAGTGGCCGACATATCCATACATCACTCCCTAAATTCTGATTTATGACATAGCACATGATAACACAGATTTTGTGTACTTTGAAAAGTTTTATTTTTATCAATTGAGTAACCTCCACAGTATATGTTATTGATAGTGGCAGACCTATTGTCTTTTAGGATACCACCACGAAGATAGCCATCCATGATTCCCAAGAGCGTACATGATGACGTCCAACCCATTGATGAGTCGTTGGTGTCGGGCCCTCTTAATGTTTTTGAAACCTCAGGTTGGGTACCAACAACACCAAGACCCGTTTTGCAGCCCTTTCCACCAGCCCCACTAGAATAGGATGTACACTGACTGGGCATGATTCATGAGATTTAGCAGCCTAAGCCTCATAGGTTCCATGGTGAGATAGTCCCACAGGATGATTAGGATTGGCTGGAGACTATGGCTAGGGATTTTCGTTTAGTTGGGACACAAATTGATCTGATGGTGATCCAAGATGCCAGTCTTTTTCAAGAAGAAGGTGGGTGATGGTGGATCTTGATGTTCCAGATACACAATGAGGGGACCCTTATCAGAGTGGACTTCAAGGTCTTTTCTGTCCAGAGTTCATTCTAGTTACCTTACGCTCTATGTGTAGATAGGAGCTGTTGCACCTACTATAGGGCATAAATGATATTGCTCAGCATACTGATGCTAGATTGGGGGCTAGAGTGAGAACATTTGTTAGAGAGATTCCTAGCTGAACTGGATCTGACAACAAGAGCCACCATCTGACGTTAGGTTGAAGTGTCCTCTATAGTATGCCATTTTTGCATGAAGTAGGGGCCCATGCAGTCCAAGGCATCTGGTTGACGACCTTAGGATACAAGGCTAGTGGTGCGGGAAACACATGATAGAGGAGGACAACTACGGAGCAGACAATGTTACACATGTGGCGGCCAGGGTCACATGGCTCGTGACTGAACGACCCTCCATATGAACGACCAGAATATGGTTTAGGGACCGCTGAGGAAGATGAATAAATTTGATCAGGGAGGTTTGAAGGCAGCTTGTGGATGTACAAGAGAATATAGTCGTGCAACAGGTGATTGTTGGATATTCAAGGTTCTACAGTCACCACCACTAGTTGGTCCACCCCGTCCATAGGGAGCAGGTGGACATGGACGATCTCAGCTCCTGACAACGGAGGATTATGACCACAATGCTCCAGAGATGATTTGATGTATGATATGTGTCTACACTACCATGGTTGTAGTACTTATAGAAATAGGTCCAGTGACTCATTTATTGTCGAGTCCCTCATTCAGCACTCAGAGATTCCGATGGAGCTGTTTTATCGATCCGTATGGATAGAGACTCCTATGAGAGTGGATTCGACGATTATACACTGGTGCTGACAGTGTGATCTTACTCTAGGAGGTGAGGTCTTCGGCTATGAGCATCTAGTAGTAGTGTTGAGGCCTTAAGATGTCATAAAGGGTATGAAATGGTTATCCATAATCCATGCTTAGATTGACTGTGTTAGGCGAAATGTGTGGTGTGTCCATGATGATGGGACCATGTTTTCATTCACCAGCGAGAAGGGAACCATTGAAGCATAAGATGGACATAACTGGAAGAGGGTGAAACTGATCGCACACCAGTTGACTAGACATACCCTCGGAGCAGTTGACGTTTAGAGTCTGAGATATCCTATAGTGGTGGACTAGTATGTCGATGTCTTTCCGGATCATGTTTTGGGACTACCTCGATGCAGAGAGGTATAAATTTTCATTGACCTATACCCTGAGACAACACATATATCTACACCAGCATATCGGATGGCTCATGTGGAGCATCATGTGTTATGGGTATAGTTGGAGGAATTGTAAAGGAATGGGTACCTAAGGCCCAATTTTTCTCCATTGGTAGACCTGATTTTGTTTTACAATAAGGGAAATGGGAGTTTGAGACTCTCTATGGACTCTCAGTTCCGAAACTAGGAGACATGAAGAACAGGTACCCACATCCGAGGATTGATGATCCTTTTGATCTGATGAAGGGAGCTCATTGGTTTTCAAAGATAGTACTCAGATGAGACTTCCAAAAAGTCAGATTACGAGATGAGGATGTGCAGAAGACGACCATTTGATGTTGGTTTGGCCACTATGAGTTCTTGGTTTTGCAATTTGGTGTGACCAACACCCCCTCAGTGTTCATTGGAGTCATTAAAATGATCTTTTAGCCATACCTCGATCACCTTGTGGTGGACATCATCGAAGATATCATGATATACTCATTAACGGTGGAGGAGAATGCCTATCATCTACTGATAGTTCGGGAAACACTCCAAGAGCACTAGAATTATGGAATAATATGGAAGTTCGAATTTAGGATACAAGAGGTATATTTTATAGGTCATGTTATCTCGGAGCTTGGAGTTTTTGTGGATCCATTCATGATAGAGGATGTACTCGATTGGGAGCCACCGAGGAGTGTGACTAATATGCGGAGTTTCTTGGGGTTGGCTGGATACTACCAGAGATTCGTGCATGAATGTTCTAGAGTTGAAATAACATTTTCTGTGATGAAAATTAAAAGAAAGCCTTTCGTATGGACGAAGAGATGACACCATTGTTTTCAAGAGCTGAGGCAGAGATATACAAGTACTCCCATCATGAGGTTACTAGTAGAGGAAGTTGGGTATGTAGTATACTGCGACGCATCAGGGACAGAACATGGGTGTGTCCAAATGCATGACCAAACAGTGATCCCCTACGGCTCACGACAGCTAGGGAAACATGAGAAGAACTATGCTACCCATGACTTAATGTTAGTATTAGTTCTCTTCGCCCTGAAGATGTGGAGACATTACTTGATTGGCGAACGTTCTACTGTTTAATATAATCACAATACTCTCAGGTATATCTTCAATCAGATAGATATGAACGTGAGACACCAATGATGGCTAGAGTTATTCCAATACTATGACTTTGAGATTGTCTATACTCATGGCTAGGAGAACATGGTAGAAAATGAACTCAGAAAGAGATATTGTATGCAGTTGCTGTGTGAGGCGATAGAGTAGCTAGTAGTGTTGTGAATATATTTTGTGGATAGAGATGGAGCAGCATACCTCCATTATATGATAGTCACACACCCACCCCTTCAGAACGTCAGGGATTTGCAGCTTTGGGACATTAAATGCAAGTCCTACCATGCTCAGATATCTTCAGGACATGCACCTGATGGATTTTGTAAAGGTCATGTGCATGTCATCCTCATTAGAGGATGTTACATGGTACTTGTGGTGATACGGGGAGAGGTGTTGAGGGAATTCCATACATCCCCTCTGGCAGTACATCATGGTGTGGTGACGATGTTCCAGGACCTCTGGTATCAGCACTAGTGGCCAGGGATGAAGAAAGTAGTGGCATATTTGTCTTTAGATGCATCAAATGTTAGTATGTGAAGGTTGACCATCAAGTTACAGCTTGCCTAGAACAATAACAAGTGGTTCCAGAGTGGAAGTGGGATTGAATCACCATGGTCTTTGTTACATGGATACCAGGTACGTCCAGAGGACATGATTCCATCTGGGTAATCGTTGACCGACTCACCTAGTCGGCAGCCTTCCTTTCTATCTAAGAGCATGGATCAGTAGAGGACTTGGGGCACCTCTATGTATAGGATATTGTGTGACTTCAAGGGGTGCAATCAATGATCTTATGTAACTGTGAAATACATTTTTCTTTCCATTTGTGGAAGGGATTATCGGAGGCATTTGAGACATAGATATGTTTGAGCATTGCCTTTCATCCTCAGATGGATGGTCAGATGGAGTAGACCATTCAGACACTGGAGGACATGTTTCATGATTGCGTCCTATATTTTTCCGCAGTTGGTAGGATCACTTTACCTTGTTAGAGTTTTCATAAAATAATTTCTATCACTCCACCACAGGCATGGAACCATTCAAGGCACTATATGATTGACCTCGCAGATCACCTCTATTCTAGTTGGACCCATGGGAGTTAGTACTTACAGGTCCAGAGCTGGTACATGATACCACTATGAAGATTCATATCCTCCAGGAGCCTATGAATACTGCAAAGAGTAGACAAGATTCTTATGCTGACAGGAGACAGAGATCATTGGATTTTTAGGAGGGGGATAATTTATTCTTGCGAGGCTCACCTCGGCATAGAAAACATAGACATGGATGAGGTGGAATGTTATCTACATGTATTTTCAGACCATTTTTATACTTTGTAGGATTGGAGAGGTGGCATACCAATTTCCGATTCTACTGTAGTTGTATAGGGTGCAACAAGTCTTCCATGTATCTCAGCTGAGGTGATACATTCATGACCCATATCACATGATTGACCACAGTGAGTGGGACTCCGATGATGGGATGATGTTTACAGAGGTTTCAATATAGATTGAGGATCATTATGTATGAGTCCTTTTTGGGATGTCAATACCTCTGGTGTGTGTTCTCTAGTAGCACTGGAACCTCTAGGAGATCACATGGGAGTGGGTGGCTTAGATTGTTACTCAGTACCCCCATGTTGTTTTCATTGTCTATGTTGTGGATTTCCGGGATGAGAGGACGTAAGGTGGGGGGAATGTAAAGACCAAGATTTACCATGTAATTTTTCTATTTATATGGAATTATTATGAGTATGTGAAAATCAAATGTGGGTGATTTTGAGACACGGTGTGCCCAAAATAAATTTCTGAACTTTTTTTAATGTGTGTTCTGTAATCACGCTAGTGGGGTTTTCTAACTCTTGAACCGGTTCCTAGATTAAAAATTAGAGAGCACTGTTGAATATACAAAACATGTATTCTCTTAAAGGAGAAATTACTTGGAACTCAGTAGGTCTATAGAAAATGTTGTGTTTTTTGAAATTTTAAAAGAAATAAAATAAAATAATTATATTATATTATTTTCATTCTTATCCTCCAATGGAGAAGTGGAATGTGGGAAAAATGATGTGTTAGTCCATTGAATGTCTTTACCCTTCAATATATGTAACAATAAAGTTAACGAATTAAGAAGCATCCTAATTAATGAGCCACCTTTAATTCCTAATGTTGTTACATAGCCTCCCCCTATCCTGTTTATATGGAGCTTGGGGAGGGGTATCAGCATTAAGTCATCAAGAAATGAAGGATGACCATGTTAATATATGGAAAACCCATGGATGATGGAGTCAGTTCCTATGAGAAGTGACAAGAGACATCATAACCCTGAACTGAAGATCGACAACTGAGTGACATAGTTGAAGGATAGTTGCGGAGGATGACGAACATCAACTCCCTTCCTCAATGGTGGAGGCTCTCTAACAACCATAGTTAAGGGTTTGATTCATGTTTTATATTCAATTGAATTTATTGAACCCCTTTATCCTACATATTGTTTACGATCTAATGTAGAGGGTGGGGGCCTAATGAACCTAACCTGAACCCTCCGCTACATAGTTACTCTTGCGCTTTCTATGGAATAATGACATTGTGATGACACCAACATGCTACACATGAGGTGGAATGCCATCAAACAATGCAAGAGGAGGCCGCATCCCAAGGCTATGATGGTCATCAGAGCAGCCAACACCTGCCAGCTATGGAGGAGGTGTGGCCTGTCGTCGCATGCCACTGGTGAGCAAGGGGTTGTGGCTTGTCAGTCACGGTTGTCGGAGAACACAGAAGGCACCTTAGCCTACTGAGGAAGGGGAGGTTGCACGATCAGAGCACCGCCATTGAGGGGGAAGGTAGTGGGAATAGTGTGATTCAGGTGAGTAGAGGTTCGTGGCCGAAGCTAGGGCAGAGGTTGAACCCAAACCATTGGGGGGATCCACGGTGACCGAGTGGTGCCTATGTGGTGCGTCGTTTCACAAAACCGAATGGCCTCCAGGCAGTTCAAGATACTGGGGGGAAACTCCCCCCTTTCCCAACATAGGAGGACCATAGCTGGTCCACCTTTCCATCAGTCCACATGCCTAGTGGGTCGTACACCATTTCCAGGTTGCACCCCTTACGGGTCGGGCCACCCTTTGCGAGTCGATCCACTTGTGATCCGGGCCTAAACGCTACCCAGCGGGCTGATCCCACAATAGCCTAGCCCCATCGGGACATACTCGAACCTGGTTGGGTCGACCTAGACTAGGTTAGACCAGGACGGACCTGACCCGGGCCTAAACGGACCCAAAAACAATTAAATGGCCATATCTTGAATACTGAATGTCCATTTGACAAACCATCTGTGGCGTTGAGACCATGGAAGTGAGGTGGTGTTTTTGGTTTACTCCACATGAGTTCTGGAGAATGTGGGAGTATGGTTGGGTTGGATCGAGCCTAAATCCATCCAAGGCCTGGGAACTAAAACGATTATAACTCAAAGACCAGGCGTCTGATTGATGCATGATCTATCATGTTGGAACCCATACAACATGGAGGTCCATTGGGTTTTCTATTTTTGGATCTTAGTGGTGGTCGATGTAGGACACATATCTTGAAGGTATGATTCTATAGAACTCAAGCTCACCGGGTGTGAGAAATATTGTGGATGGATGTAACATGAAGGAAGAAAATTGATTCTGTGTGGGTTAGAATCTATCAGATCCCTTGTGGGTCAGTGCCCAGTGATCGCGGGTGGGTCATTGCATACGAATAATTTTTGGGGTGAGATCCTATGTGGGTCAGTGCATACCGATCCTGTGTGGGTCAGATCATGTGTGGATCAGTGGGGGTAAGTTACCGATCGAAACTATGTAGGTCAAATCCTATGTGGGACAACTGGGTTTAGTAACCTATCAATCCTATGTGGGTCTGATGAAATGCTACTTAACAGAATAAGTTTATCTAGCATTATGAATAATCATCTGTACTTCTATAAATATGTTTTACCTGTGTGTGTGAGCTACATTTTTACCTTTGTGGTATTACCTTTTTGGTTTTACCTGTGTGGGATTTTGTCATCATCGTGATACTTTTGTTGTAAATCTATCATTCGGGTGTTACCTATGTGGTACTTCTATTTTTTGTGTTTTTACATGTTAGTTACTTATAGCTTCGTGGTGTTACCTATGTGGTGCTTCTACTTTTATGGTGTTGTCTTAGTCATGTTAGATGAGTGGTGCTTCTATATCTGTGGTTTTCCCCGTGTTATATTTCTACCTTAATGGTATTACCATTGTGTTATTATTCCCTCATGTAATATATGATTATATCTTGATAACTTAGGTATATTTATGGGAATATACCTATGTAGAGTGGAAGTCTTCCTTATGGTATTTCCTTTGTGTAACTCTAGGAGATCCAGATGGTCTTGAGGTCCCTTCTGCGTATCGTTACACTCACCCCAACACGGGCTACTCACACACCATGTTGTGTCTTTTGAAAATGCCGTACAAAATTGATCAATACTAGTGGATACAGGACTGGAAGTTACATGGAGGTGGTCTATTTAGAGTGACGTGATGTAGGAACTACAAATTGTGAGATAAACCTACCCTTCAGGTAGGATCCATGGTGGATGATCTAGGAGCTTCATTTCACATATCATCTTTTTTATAGATTTTATTTTTACATGAATTTTTCAAGTTGGTCTTGTATTCCAACCCACTTTACATTCAGCACACTTTTACTATAGTAGTTTAACATGTTTTTTCTTCTTGTTATGTTCTTAGATTCTGTGTCTATATAGATTAAAAGGTAATGCCTTTTCATTATAGTATTACACCTTTCTGATGCTAGTCGGCATTCCCTAGCACATTGAAGATGAACATGGTGTAGTGACGACAAGGGCCCTGTGGGATGGGTCATGGCACACTCGATAAAAATACATTGAATTTATTGTGGATCCAGGTTTGAGTTTTATTAAGAACTCAACATATAATATTTAAGGATGTCTATGATAATCTTTAGAAATGAAATCAATATATTCACGAACAATGGGAATATCATAAATCTCTATTTTCTACCCAACTATTTGATATAAATAACAGTTCTCTATGGGTATTAAAACCCATACACTAGAGGTAATATCTTATGAATTTTAATGCTTATCATCACTTTTTTGGATGGTCATAGAAAGGATTAAAATATAAAACATAACTTCCATTACATGAATATTTATGTGGGAATTATGTTGAGAAATGAAATACATGCCTAAGAATACTCGAAATTCATCCAAAGGGAGAATGACATGATTTGAAGGAAACACATTCCCACAAACATCAATCAAAGGGGAATTGCAGTCTTGAGATACAATAATCATAAAATTAGGGGTTTGCACTGAAAATTCCACAACTAAATGTTTTGGTGGTATCTTAACGCCCATAGAGAACTATTTATATATTAATGTGATGGTATATCTCGAATAAAATATGACATTCGAAGATCTATAATATAGGGTGAGGATACCTTTCATCATTTCATTACTTCAACCCTCAACAAAAATTGATATTTCATGATCTATTCCCATGTCCATCGACATAAGAGGTTGTTGATGTCGACCATCATCACCAGCCCTTAGGATTGGGTAGTGGATAACATGATGACTATTCTCCTTAAACGTGTAGCATTGAATAACTAGAGGTGCATTCTAGGCTTTTTTTTACAATTCACAATGTTACATAAATTCATCCCATCACATCAGTAATAAAATTTTGGAGGACCATACCTTATACACATAAAACATTTATTAGATCCCTTAATGCAATTTCCTCAATGATTCTTCCCAAACATATAAGGGAAAGATCATATTCTTTTATTCATGGTTTTATTATTATACATTAATCCCCATATTCATTTTCTTGTCAATACCATGGTATTGGTACATGAATTTGACCTCCATGTCACACTCTTCCCAAAGTAACCCAGAGTCAGTGCATTATTACATAACATTGTCATGATCAAATGAGATAGAGCCTCAAAATACTGATTGGTTTAGTATCCTTTGAGGTACTAGACACATACATACATTTGACATTGCATTATGAAATGGAAAAAATTTAACATTGTTTCTCTTTTGAACACACTCATATCCTTTATCATATTTCTACACGTTAATCATAATATATTTTATTGAAATCTTAGGAAATATAACACATAAGAATGTGGTGAGGTCTGATGCTCCGTAAGGAAAAAAATATAGTGGAAACTGTCTTAATAAAACATAAACATTAAGGAAATGTATAATACAAAAACAAATTCCTTTTAAACATAAAAATCATCATTATATATAAATGATAAATCAAATAATTCCATTTACTTATTCACATGGATATTCTACTAATCGAATAATCACATGTAACATCAATAGATAATTTCATAATGATGCAATGAATAATGCCGGACATCATAACCACATAGTCAAGGCCTCATTCCATGACTACAAATAAGATTTTTTAAAATCCTTGTTCCAAGAGAATAGTTTTTCTTATTAGATCTACCGATGCATCGAGGGGCTATAACAGGCCCCGTCCGTCACTTAAAATGTCCAATTCATTCCTCATGTGAAAAGGATGAAACATAATAAAAACATTCATATAAAAACTACCGTAGAAAATTTCATTAATTTAAACATAAATAATTAATAGTTTAAAAATAATAAATCCATAGTCATAAATATCACAAAACATTCAACAGAATAATGAATATTGTATCATAATAAATAAACTTCAAACAAACGTAAAATCCAATGAAGGATGTTGACATAGATAAAATCAACCTAAAAACTATTTTACTAAAATATATCATTCTATTTTTAAATCATTCCAATGTAATGAAAAATATAGTTTTAAAAATATTATAAGATGCTTTTAAGGGAGTCTTCGAAGTTTCTATAATGGTAGAAAATAGCAGCACCCACCGTATAATTTAAAAAACATTCCATCCATATTTTCTCAAAAAGGTCATAATGTACCTTGTTTGGAAAGAGATGAAAATATTACATTAAAACCATTTTAAAAAATTCAAATGGGTGTATAAATGACATTAACCCATTGTCTATATAATATTAATAATGGTTTAAAATTTATTTTTAAGAAACACATATGTCGATGATAATGAAGTCCTAGTAGATACTTATGTATAAACAACCTTGGACAATCAATATATTGTAAAATTAACCATGACCTTGCACTTTTATTTAGTCAAGGGTAGGTTAAAAATGTGTAAAATTTTGATATAATTTTTATTAAATTATAAAATAACTACATACATAAATACTATATAATTTATGATCTTCTAATATTTCATTATTAATGATATTTTTGTAGTATAATTTGTTTTGGATTTAACTGATTTGTTTTCCATTATATGATTTGTTACGTAAATCATGTTTGTTATGGATAGGATGTATTTTATTCATATCCAGAATGATATTATGTTCATCTAAATTATGTTTAATAATCAAATGATTATTAGTATTAAATAGTTATGATGGGGAATGAAATGTCATCAATTCGTTGAAATAGTATGTTGTACGTACGCATGAGCGACAATATCATATTATTAGTGGTGAAATCGTATGAAATTGAATGGTATATTATATATAAATAATCATTTACATGTTATATTTATTATTTACAAAAGTCATACTCATTATTAAATGCATCCAAATAATTATGTGTATAATAACAAACAACACAACTACGCGGAGACAGTAAGTTGTATGTATGCATGTATGGTGACATTGTCATTTATATTATGTAGAGAATAATGAATGTGGTTTTACCATATTTATAATAACATATCATTATTAATGCTTTAATGGAGTTTTTATTTTAATATGGAAACAATAAATAAAGAGGAATTGGAAGAGGAGAAGATCTTTGAAAGAGGTAATGAAGTAATTACCTCTTCTTTGAGTTCTTATTTTTGATTTGAACCAATGGACTCATTTGGATAGCTTTATAAAAAAATAATGTAGTCTAGGTTTATGTGATGGTAGTTATGAGGATATTTGAATAGGAGTTGTTGAGCCAAAAGGATTTGGAGGTGAGAAATTAAGAGACGGGGAAGTACCACATTATAATAGAGATGAGGGTCACATTAAGAAAACAATGAAATATTATTTTATTATAAAGTCATTTTCAGTTTCATGAAGATTCTAATGGATTTTTTTCTAGGATAAGTCTGGGAAGGTTATAAAAAATCTCAAAAATTGTTTTAAACTAGTTTATGTCACCATATTAGCATTATAATTTAGATTTGACTCTTATTTAAATTGTTTAACATTTAAATGACTTTTGGTATTTTTATATTACATGGTTAATAAACTTTCTATAAAATTCAAAACGAACATATAGTGGTCCTTTAATGACATATATATCATTATATAAGTCATTTTTCCTATCTTTAGATTTTTAACACTATTATATATTTAATAAAGTAGTATTTGCTTTATAAAATCATTTATGTAAATTTTGACATGATTTTGTATTTGGTTTTTGTGAAATTCATAACAATATTATTACATAGAAAAAAATTCATGGAATTAACCCTAAAATTTCATATTAGCCTATAATACTCATGTAATGAATCAAAAGCATCAATTTACAAATATTTTAATATTTTTATAAACAATTTTTTCATTCTTTAATTAATTAGGTAATTAAAGAATCATCATTGTGTAATAAATAAATATAATTATTTAAGTTAAAAAATTATAAATAAAACAGCATTATTTGTAGAATATTATTATAATTCTATTTAATATTTATAGTATAATTTAACTTATGTGTTATCCTATATTAAAAATGTTTTAATTATTAAACATTGATGTTAATAGTTTTAACTATTCTCTATAAAAGATAATAAATGTCCTAATCTAATCCAAGTGGATCAAAATGGATCATACCATTTTCATATGTTTTATTTTGGATGATATACACTTATCAAATAGAATTTAGACATGTCTTAATGAATTATAATATCATTTTTTACTTCAATTACCCCATTTATTTTTAACATTGGTAATTAAAATTTAAAAAGTTAATATTCATAGAAAATTATTTTCATCCTATTTAACAACCTATTACTTACATATGTCAATCATTTGTCTCAGATTTTTGAAATTAAAATCACAGAAGTGGTAAAATTAATTTTTAAACCAATTTGAAAATGTGCCTAGATGGTGGGTAAAAGGCGTTAAAAAGATCAATAAAATTTTATACATATAATGTTATTATAAAATGTCCCCAATGAAGAAAATTGACATAATATAGATATTATGTATCTTTATTTAATACTAATTCTAACTAAATAGTCATAAAAAGTAACTAATATAATCTAAAAAAACTATACCCTATAATGAATCTAACTGATGTGAGAAAACATAAACATGAATTAAATATAAAATAATTATCATGATTTAAAAAATATATCTCTAAATGAGACACACAATCAAAGGATCGAAAGTTTTAGTTTCTTGGATGTTAGCTATATAAACATAATAAATCAAAAAACCTGTGAATATTTAACCATATTCATGCTACAATATATCCATTACTACATATCTAACATTATATAACTATATTCAGGATCCGGGGAAAGGAAACGTATGAACGGGGCGAGGTAATACATTCAGTAAATAAAAAACATATCAAAATGATTCAAATCATAAACAAGAGGGATAACATGAGAGATTCTTAAATATCTCAATATGATAACATAATACCATATTTAATAATCCTAAAACACTAAAAAATAATAAACTATCATTAATTTATCATTAATTTATCCAAAAATAAGGACCGAGCACAAAAAAAATCAATAATAAAAAACAGGAGAGAATAATATAAAAATATATAATAATTTAAAAATACAGAGTAAACCTAAAAAATGGAATGTATTGTTAAACAACTGAAAAATTTGAAAGAATAGTTAACATATGATTTCTTATCATTTTGAACCTCATACCCAAATTTTTTTTCAATCTTGATATTGTGATTAGAACTAAATTCCATCACACTCACCATCTATGAACCAAGCTATATGCTAACCTGTTAACAAAAAATTTATATCTCATGGTATTAAGGACATTACCAAATTATTTATATGTCCATATAGGTTCCAACCATATCATAATTTATATTTATTTTGTTCCAATTCAAAATTTATCAATTGTAACTCATATAGAAACCCTGGAAAATGAATGGGTTTTTTAAAAAATATAAACAACATCCCATATCATGAACAAAAGAAATCAGATGATATAAACAAATATCACATAAAAAAAATATAACATACTATATATATATATATCTCTCTCTGTGTGTAGGTGTGTGGTTATCAAAAAATCAATTAACAAATTTTACACATTGGTGGGTAAATAGGTGTGAATATACAATTGTTTTCACAAAACATTGTCAATCATTTATGGTTAAAAAACATTTGGAAACATTTTTTTCAGGAAAAAGTTAATTCATTCAAAACCCATATTATAATGTGTTATAACTAAAAGATCCTCAAAATGAACAAATTATTTCAAATATGATATGTTAAAATAAATTGAGAACATTTAATCTTAAAAGAATATTTAATAAATGAGACAGGAAAAAAACAAATAATTTTCAATAAAAGGGAAAAGTAAATAATATTAAGACATTTAATTTACATATAATCATTAATAATAGATACTTTAAAAATACATTAATGTTATCTAAATAAAATATATATTGTATTATAAAACTAGTTAATTTTGAAATATTGGAAAAACCATTTAGATATTTCGAAATATAATTGTATAAAATCTAAATTATCAGAAATTTAGAGAAATAATTATTTCAAAATGAATAAAGGGGGATAAATAGATCATTAGAGATAAAAATAAAATAATTTTCCACTAGATTTATGATAACATTAGTGGGATATAAAACCATTATCATAATAAAATCCATTAAAATAAATTGATAAAAAAATTTAAATGAAATTTATTTTAATGAAAAAATAGATTCATTAAAGAAGAATACATTTATCTGGATCATGATTCCCCCCCCCCCCCCGAAAAAATAGAACATGGAAATATAGAATAACATTATAATAGGTTACAACTAATCTATATTTAACAGTAAATATTTTTAGTGGTTAACAGAACCTGTAATACATCCAGAAACCAAGGATCATATCCTATTAGGGGAGTATTTCAAGATTTTTTATTAGAGTATTGTAGTAGTTACTACTACTATACATTAAGAATGATTCACCAGATTTAGAATTTTATGCCACTAAATTTGGGAATATGTGCCACAATGCATTTAGGTCAATTAATTTCATCAGGATATAGAGCCTCTAAGCTATAGAAGGGCCTTTGGGTCAGCACTAGTTGGATTAATGTTGAATAATAGGTAATATGATAATGTCACATCACAATAGGGAGGTAGTGCATGGAGGCACTCCTTGGTGCTCGACCACAATAATAAGTATAGGAATATAGATGCTCATCAAGAAACCATATTCCCCTTATAATTGTTGTGGGTTGGAAGGATTCCCTACCACATGACAATCTACACTAGGGACTAGTTTGAGGATGTATAGAAATAATATTGTGATGAATGCTAGGTTCACATAGACATCACTGGGTGGTTAGCTCAAAAGATAACTAGGTTTCTTAACACATATCATCTAGCCCTCCTCCCACACCTTGGAAGTAGGAGATACCATCTAGGAAGTCTCATATTAGATGATTCAATAGTTTAGGGTAGGGGAAATGAAGAAATCAATCATGGACCAATTTGTGATTATTTATATTATGGGTGTGATGTGAGATATAATAAGAAACATAGATTTGTATTTACTACTCACTCAGGGCCATAATGTTCCATTTATAAGCCTTTATGACATTGGGGATTTGGGATGTGAAAATTATAATGGGACATAGATCCACTAGATCTTTGGGTCTTGTAATGGGTTACCTATCAACCTAGTTGAAAAATATGACATTATTACCTTATATAAAATAGTGCAATATCACCAAACTATTTTAAAAAAATGAATGTATATAGTCAATAAAATGTTATTACAACTCCAGGAAAATATTTCAATAATAAAAACACATTAAATACTTTATAATTTTATATCCACCCCAATGAGTGATATATCGTTAAAATATTATCAGGGGTCGTTATATATAATAGAATCACGGTACAAAAGGACTTAAGAATAATATTTACACTATTGAAAATGAAACTTGATGTATAGCATAAATTTGTACAAAGGGATTAAAATACGAGATAAGTAAATTCTTATGATTGTCACAATATTTAATGTAATGATATTTTTGAAAGTAATTCATGGGAATTATTTTTAAATATAGATAAAGAAAATTTGAAATAATATTTTATACAATCATAAGATAACTTAGTTCAACTCATAATAATGGGGTTCATGAATAACCATCATATTCTAAAGAAAGGAAAATATGTTATGAAAATCCCACACCATACTTACCATCTTATTCAGATGCACTCTAATAACCTATATAGAATAGAAAATTAACATAATATCGCATTTCATAACATTAATTGTAAATATTACCCATTTATAATCCTTGATATACATTTTTATCATATTTATAAAAATTCAATATAACATATTTTGAAGATGAAGTT
The DNA here is from genome assembly GCA_963277665.1 of Viscum album. Taxonomy (NCBI): domain Eukaryota; kingdom Viridiplantae; phylum Streptophyta; class Magnoliopsida; order Santalales; family Viscaceae; genus Viscum; species Viscum album. The sequence goes on along the minus strand of OY728122.1, from coordinate 249,261,193 downwards.
TTTTTATATTTATTTTAATATTATGTAATATATATCTTATACTGACTTATAATTTTCTCATTTAATTCTATAAGTTTATTAGTTACACGGTGTGAAAATGGAATCTGTGTTATCTTATTTCTGTGATTTTAGCAAACAAAACTGATACATTAATAATATGTTATATATTAATATACCATTTACATAACCATATAAAAAAAATTATTTTGTAATTATATTATAGTGATATTGGTTTCTATATTCCCATTGCATTCCATAATAGTTTTTTTATATCATTCATGATGTAGGTGGTTAAACTGATTGAAACATGAAATCACATTAACTCAATTGGTGTGTACAATTAATGAGGTGTTTAATTTGATATAATATAATTAAAACAAAATAATAGTGATGTTATTTTAAATTTTTTTTATTTTTAAATATATTTTATGAATTTTTTAAAATTTCATTAAATCTATATGAAAAAAAAATTGCCATGGAGTCGATAGACTACACATACGTATGATTAGAATTATTGATTCTCAACTCATGTGTGACGAAGAAGTTGGATATTAAATTGAAATTTAATATTAATTATTATTTTATAGATATCATATTTATTAATCAATTATAACAAATTTACTAACCATGAATTTTGTTTTTGTAAAATGGATTATTACTCTTTATGGTGATGGTAGTCTGTGCAAGGCACCAATAATGATTTTGTTTTTACTAAAAGTTGAGGTGGATTATACAATGGTTAAACCATTAATATAATAAAATATTATTATAATAATTATATTATTTCGTTATATTTTTATATACATAAATATTTGGAATACTAATATAGAAAAGAAAAACATAAGATGTAAATAACACATATTTTATAGACTTTGTATTTACATGGAAATTCCCTTATAATGGAAGGTAATAATCTAAAAATGAGTTCAAATGGATTATTTCTTTCATATAGGGTTATAGTGAGAGTAATACAGAATATTTTCAATGAAGAAATTGAAGAATAGTTCTGTTTTTGATATGGAGTATGTGGAACCCATTTATAAGAGCGGAAAGGGGAACTTTTAGAAACACCCTTTATATATTAGTAATTACATTAAACTATTACATGGTCAATGGATAAAAATATTTAAAATAATTGATATTTTATATTATTATTTTATATAAATAATTAAAAAAAATCAAACAAAATTTATCTTGTTAATTTGTTTTTACGAATTTGTATTTACATTTTAGTGTTTGACATTTAATGTATGAAACTAGTTCTAAATAAGTGATTTCTTGTCTTTTAAGAGTATAGAATAATCCACACAACCATATTTTTTTATGGAACTAAATTTAATATCAATATAATCCATTTCAATATCTAAATATTTTGAAACTAATTTTTAAATTATATAAGATATTGTGTAGGATAATTGATTTAGTAGAAAAATGAAATTTATACAAATATAGATTCTACATATTAGTTGTCTCTAATTTATTATTAATATAGTGACAATAAACTTAATTATTTTTTATAAATAATATATTATTAATTATTTTAATTATTTTAATTTAATTTATTGGATAAAATTTCCATGATATTAATAATTTTAAAATAATTTTTTCACACTTATTGTGGGAAGTTGCATTAATCGTAATAATCTTATTTCATACATAACACTGAAATTATTCATATTAAATAATTTAATTATTACTTTCTAAACTATAAGGAACATTTTTTGAAATAAATTTTCTATGTGTAGGGACTATTAATTACCCACAAGCACATGTAATGCCCAAAACGTGTTTTTTAGAATAGTTTATTTTTATGAAAATTGATTTATAATTGTGATATATTTATCAATTGTTTTGAATATAATTAAAAATAGCTATTATTATTAATATATTATTTATTAGACTATAAAATAAATAATATTTTTTCATCATGTCCAAATTTATTCAAAAAATCCATCAAAAAGAATATTTATTTTAAGATGATTTATAATTTAAAAAAATTTATCCATGGTTTATTAAATTCAACATAATATTTTAAAATAATTTATTTTACATTATAATATATATTTTTAGATGAAAAAATATAAAAAAATAATTTTATTTATTTATATAAAATTAATAATTTCATGAAGAAGACGATATTAATATAATTGATATTTTCACAATTCACATGAAAATAATTTGTTTTAGAAAAATAAATAAACATAGTAAGATAATATGATTATGATAAATTCAAAAATATTGTTAATTTCTTCAATTTCTTATCCTTGAATTCTAAAAAATTATATTTTTTTTGTAAAAAATTATTTTTTATCAGAAAAACAGTACATATAATATATTCTTCATTCGGTGTCCTAAAAACGAATAATTAATTTTTGAATCCATTATTAATAGAAAAATAAATTATGATTGAATATAATTAAATTTTATAAAATATATTTCATTAGTTTTATAGCAACTCTTATCGATTCGATATGAAGAAGGGAGTTATATATATATATATATTCATGATCTTGTTACGAAAGTTCATAAAATATAATTATATGATTACCGTACAAAAGAATATATATTTTTTGGATTTATTGTTGTGTGCAGATCACGAAATCCAGCATAGTATTTATTTAAGGTAAGGTATATATAGTGAAATCACAGGTCATTGCGGTCGAATTGGATTCAGTGAGTAAAGGAGTATACACATATAGTCTTAGAATGATTTTGAGATTAAAAATGTATAACAACCTATAAAAATAGTTTTGTGAGGAACCCTCAACCTTGATAAGATTAAAGTGGTTGTTTTGTGAATATTCAGAAAAAAAACATTGACGCTGGAGGGTAAGTTCATTATATTTACAGAAAATTTCTTTTTGGTGTGTGAATCAATGATTGGTTAGGTGTGGGTCAAGAATAGATTGATGTGATCAGTGATATGTGTGTGGGAATGGTAGTCTAAGGTTTTTAAAAAATGTGCGGTTTCCCTCTATAGAAAGAGGTAATTCCAATGATAGATCATAATACTATGGTATGAATGATAGATTTGTGTCTTCAAAGAACTTGTTATTGTGGGGTGGTAAGGGACTAAGAGAATAAATGTATGTGTGATATTGGAACATTAAAGGAATTACCGTCATGGAGTGATCAAAGAGAATCCATATAGTTGGGAGTTAACCATTTGTTCATGGAGGTTGTGAACAAAATTTCAAATGAAATTTTAGTGGATGTAAGGAGGAAAAAAAGAAATGGTGATAATGTGTAGAAATATATGATTCACAAAGTCACTTGGTTAAAAGTAAGAAATAAACATCTATTCTTTATAGTTGGTCATGGATGGAGTGTTAGATTAGGAAACATGGGGTTTATCTCTAGTTGATAGATATTAAGGATACTTCAATTATGTGTAGAACCATGCTGATCATATAGGATTGAATTTTTTGGCTGATGGATCATATATTTGATGAAACCATTTGGTGAATGGCCAAGAAGGCACCATGATTGTGGTGCGTTAGTGAATCATATTTTTTCTTGTTCAATGATATATATATGATTTGGGATTAGTACTGTAACACCCTGATATTTTATGATAAATATTTTTTTATGCCTCCTGTTATACGCAACAACAAAAGATTCTTTCACTACACGCAACATTAGATTGGCTTGCGTTACACGCAATATCAACCTTCCTCGATAACTTGCATTGTACGCAAGAACGAGCTTCACTAAACAATGATATTTTATAAAAATATTATATAAACTAGCCATTTTAAATATTATTAACCAAATTATTAATTTTATATAACATTATAATTCATCTATTATATGATATGAGAAAAAAAATAATTTATTCGGATAAAAGAATTATTTTTTTAAGACAATGTAGTTTTCAGCCTTTGGATGGTGCACCCAATTTATTTACAAATTTTTAAAAATATATGAGTTCATTTTGACAAAAAAAATTCTTCTTCTAAATTAGAACATAAAAATTTACATTGGATAAATTTTTGATATTTTTCTGATAACATTTATATTTTGATGAAAAGTAAAAATATGCTAAATTTTTCTTAAAAACATCTTTTTTTCATCAAGATAATTTATATCATTAAATTATAAAGTTTTGAAGGTTTTAAAGTTTAAAATGAATATATTTTTACCATTTAATATAATTTATATAATTAGCATTGATTTTAAAATGAATTCAAAGTCATAAACATTTCAATCTTATGCAATGTTTTAAATTTTAAAACTCATTTTCTCAACAACGAGATTAATTTTTAAATGAATTTATGAAACTTTTTTGTATTGAATTTGGAAAAATAGAATCCATATTTATAATAATTAGGTCCAAATTATGCTAAAAGGCTACGTTTTATTTTCGGGCATTATAAATAGTAACTACGGTAAATTTAATTTACCAAAATTAAAGGTAAATCAGAAAATGAATGGTGAAAATAATATTATAAAATTATAATAACACCTAAAAAAATTACATTGGATGAATATAAGTAGACCCATATCACCTAAGTGTTATAAGAGATTCATTTCATGGACTTTTGACCATGAAAATTATGTCATTATTATTAAAACCAAATAAAGTGACAACATGTCACTCTCTTATTTCTTATAAGTGTATTAATATTAATTAGGTTATGAAATTCATAAAAAATATAACATAAATAGTATAAAAAAATTCAATAAAATTATCTAAATAATTTGAATTTATTTATAATTTTTAGAGAGCCAATAATTATCATTAATTATGAAAAAATATTGATGTATAAATTATTTTATTAATTGAAATATCAATTAAATGGTTTTAAATTTATTAAAATAAAACTTATATGAAATATTTAATGTGATCCATGAATTTTATAGACAAATATGACATTTTATGAATCTATTAATTATTTTTTTCGAATATATCCTCTGTGTGTATTTTGTTTAAATTCAAATAGAGGAATAGTGTCATGATTGACAATATTGTTATTTTATAAAAATAACATAATATTAAATTGTTTAAAAATCACAAAAAAATTTACAAATTATAAATTGAAATTTATATGGTCTAAAATTTCATAATGTATCCAATTAAGGATAATTCATATCACACGAGTATTTCTTTAAAACAATTTAAAATTTATATTATTCTTACCACAAATAAAATTAAATAGATTAAATAAGGATAAATGAATTTGATAAGGGTTAAAATAAATTCCCAAAGTATATAAGTTTTATTGGCTGATGATATTACAACCCTATATAATCTCATCTTATAATTGGAGTCTTTTTTGAAGTTTTTATGTGGGGTTTGGTTTTTTTATAAATTAATATTTTAGAGGTTCCCAAAAGATCCCCTCTAATATCTTATAAAAGGGCACCTCCTCCCTATTCTCTCCACAACATATTGAGCATTCAATCTCAACCAAAATCTGTCCATTTATCTTATCCAATTCCCTAGAAACATTCTATTTTTCATGGTATTCTTCAAAGACCCACTTGAGTTCCCTAAGAGGAGGTTTAGAAGAGGCGCATCAAAGAATATGCAATATCCTTTACCGATTCATTCAAATTTATTTCTTCTAATTCCACGTATTTATTTATTTCCTTATAAATTAATAACATAAGTATCACTCATATCAGGATATAATATTATATATATGAAAAAAACACATTTTACCTTTCTATCCAAACTAATGAAAATGAAATCACTATGCGTGCGTACGTACAAAATACCCTCTCCACGTCGTGGTGTAATATGTTTTCCACCCCCATCTTACATGGATGGGTATAATGGTGTAAATAATAACTATATAAGGTTATTATAACATGATAATAATTATGATATATTCTATCATCCACTCCAATATCATTAAAAGATTATAGGAATGATATCATCGCTCGTGCGTATATACGACTTACAGTCTCCACGGTGCGATGAGATTCGTTCTAGATGATATTCTTTAAAAAATGAATGTATAAACGAATTTTATGAATAAATATGATATATATTATATTAATACCATTCATTAAATGATATAAATATAACCAAAAAAGAAGAATATGAACTTATCTGACAAAACAAACGTATGAAAATAAAGTAGTTAATAACCAAACAATGAGTAAGAATAAAATGTTATTAAAAAACGGATGAAAATTAGATAATAAATGTTATAATAAAAAAATTATGATTCATTAATAGATCTATAAAATTATTTATATCATTATACCAGTGGTTCAGATACACATGAATCATATCAGACATATTGTAAGGGATAATTATTCCAATAACGTTCTTAACTGTGATTGTTTATTCGTAAGTATTTACTGGGTTTATATTTATCAACCATGTTCATTTTTATAAAAATGTTTTCATGTATGTTTAATGTCCTTTTTACCAAATTTTTACTTTTTTTACATGATATGTATGGAATCATTCTTTTGATTACCATAGGAGGTAGTTTTTGACTTTTTCGGAAAAAGAATGAAAAGAATGTCTTTTAACTTACACGGCATGAATGGATTTTTATGGTTTCATAACACCATATTTACATGATGCATCCTATGAAACATTTCATGATTATTTTAAAAAAAAATTAATTTCTTTTAAAATTGTCTGTCATTTTGGGAAAACAAAATCATTTTGAAGAAGAAACGATAATTTCCTCAAGAATAGAGTTCAGGTGATTTATAAAAATTATTTTCCATCTAAGATGATATAGGGTTTGCATTCATTCTCTGTTATTACATTTATTTGATTATGATATGATGGAATGATTTTTATGAAGTCCTATATCTTATATGGATTATGTTATGATGGCATGATGTTTAAGAATCCCATTTTTATTAAATTGGTTATGCTATGATGTATTATTTATTATTTTCTATAACACATAAGAATGGTATAATTATGAGATGGGTGGGACCTATGTCTCCCTCTAATGCATTGGGAACTATTTATATCTCATGAGATATAAATGGTTGGAACAATAATTTAAAATGGTTCAGAGATACATGATTGGAACGAGGAATGAACTCGGTTCAGTAATGGACTTTTTCTGCTATGATGGTCTTGGCAATGAGTCATGACTAATATGAAATGATTCCCTATGATTATGTGTGTATTCCACAATGTTTCATGACTTATGTTATGATTATTGGGATTACATTTCACTACTATGTCTTATCCCATGTCTTGATTTTATGATCTTCTTTCCATGATATGATTTTCAAAATGTTATGTTCTTTTGAATATTATATGATTGATATTTCCTTTGTTTTCCCTTACTGAGCATTTGAGCTCACCCATTGTATGTTTCCTTTCCCCTATGTCCGGAATATGTGTATTAAGTAGGATATTCCAAGAAGGACTCTGGATACTATGAAATAAATGGGGGAAAAGTAGATGATTTATGAACCAGTTGTTTATGTTTCCTAGTTTCTGAAGGCATTATACCTATATGGTCTAATCATGGTTCTGTTATATGTATTAATAAATACGCTTCAACTCTTATGTATTAATTATTTTTCTAAATTATGGGTGGTAATAGTTGGTATCGGAGTAATGGTATAATCTTCCTTTGGAATCTAGGATGTGAAAGCTTTAGTAAGAACCCTAAGGATATATCTAAGCATAGGAAACAATAATAGTGTTTTAGAAATGGCAATGAATAACCTATGATAGGACCTAAAGTATGAAATTTTATTCTTGATTATGTGGTATTCTGGTTATGATTATTGTTTCTCACACTATGCTTCTTGTTTTATGTCAATGGATGGAACCTGAATGAACTGTGTTAATTTTGAATGCAACGAGCAATGAAATGATTTTCCCCCTGAGCAACAAAAAGTTATGGGATATGGAATGAAAAATATTGTATCCATGATCACACAACCTTCTATTGATATGAATAAGGCCGACCATCCAATAGAGCAAAGGAAAGTGCAAAATTATGTTGAACCCTTCATAAGGAAACGTCCACCTTCATTCAGTTGTTCTTCTGATCCATCAGTGGCTGAGCAATGGATCAGTACCACTGAAAAGTTATTTTTAGTCCTACAATGTTCTGAACATAATAACATCATCTTATAAGTATAACATTTTGAAGGTGAACTTGATCAATGGTGGAATCTTTTCATGAATACAAGTTAAATTGAAAAAATTGAGTCCATGGAATGGGATATGTTCAAGAAATTATATTTCAATATGCACATCACCCATGTTCTTCAAAAAATTATGGAGAAGTAGTCTCATGAACTTAAGAAAAAGGATGATGAATGTATTGGTACCTAAAATTTTTTTTTTACAATACATGCAAGGTATGGTTTTGGGATTATTTTCCAACCTGAGAGTAAGATCGATCAATCCAATAGTGGCTTCAAACCGATTCCCAAAGGCTATCAGCCAAAAAGGACTTCAATATCTATGAAGAAATTGTTTAATTTTCCTTCAATGTGGATATCGGGATTGGAGTTACCCCTTAGCTATATGGGATTGATATGAGGAGGAAAATATATTTTGAAGGAAAATATAAAGACAATACTAAACAGAAGATGAGTTTTCCTTTATGCTCAATGTGTGGAACGAATCATGGAGGGAATTGTCTTAAAGGACAAGTAAATGATTTATGTGTGGAAAAGAAGGTCTTCGGGAAATTGAATGTCGATGTAATGTGACGAAGATGTATAATGATGAAAAAAAAGAAAGGGATACACAAAATTCACCTCATGCACTTCAATGTTACAAGTGGAATGTAATGGGGCATTATACTAATCAATGCCCTCATACAAGGGTTATGGATGATGATCGACGTCAACAAAATCACAAGGACAAAGACAAAGGAAATTCAAAAGAAATTACTATAGGTGATATGGAGTATGATAATGATGTGGTGAAAGGTACACTTACCATCCACTCTAAAGTTGAAAATGCTTTATTGGATTCCGGATCCACCCATACTTTTATTTGTGAAGAATTTTCTAAGGGTATCGCCATATTATCTCAGCAATTAGATATTTAGTTAGCAGTGACAACTCATAATGGAACAACTGTCACATCAAAATTTTCCAATTCTTCTCTGATTGATGTTTGTGGGAAAGCGCTTCCTACGAATCTTTTGATCCTTCCTATAGTATAATTTGATGTAATTTTTTGAATGTATTAGCATTCATTATATGGGGCTCATATCAATTTCCCAAGAAGGGATTTCATATTTCATATTCTTGGTCAATCTATGATCATTTATCGATGCAAGGATAAATATAGTCTTCCAGTGGAAATTTCGTCCTTCTTCTGGGTCTTGATTCCAATAAATGAAGGTTAGTTATCTCAAATGGTTGGAGAGAAACTCATGATTAATAATATTCCTAGTGTACCATTGTTTGTTAATGTCTTTACAATGGAATTTCTAGGTCTTCTACCAAATCGTGAAGTTTAGTTTTCAAAAGAACTCATAGTAGGTGTTATACCCATTTCAAAGAATCCTTATAGAATCAACCCAATTGAGTTGCATGAATTAATGATGCAACTCCAAGAAAATATTGATAAGGGATTCATACGCCCTAGTACATCACCTTGGAGAGAAACTATTCTGTTTTTTTTAGAAGAATGATTGATCAATGGGACTTTTCATTGATTATCGAGAACGTAAAAAGATCACTATCAAGAAAAAATATCATCTTCCATGCATTGATGACTTATTTGACAAACTACGTGGAGCTCAATACCTTTTCATGATTGATCATCATTCAGGATACCATCAATTATGGGTCAAAATTAAATATATACCAAATACAACATTACATGGAAGGTAAAGAGACTATTAATTTATAGTGATTCCTTTTGGTCTTACTAATTCACCTGCTATGTTCATGGTTATAATGAATAGAGTCTTTAGATACTATCTTGATCAGTTTCTGGAAGTCCTTATTGATGATATTCTTGTCTATTAAAAGAGAAAGGAAGATCATAAAGATCGCATGAGAATTGTATTGAAGACCCTGAGAAAGGATAAGTTTTATGCCAAATTTACCAAGTGTGAATTTTGGATTCAAAAAGTTTCATTTTTTGGTCACATTATCTCAAACGAGGGGATATTTTTGGATCCAGCAAAAATGGTGGTTATTGAATGATGGTCGAGACTAAGAACAACAACTAATATCAAAAAATTTCTTGGTTTAGATGGGTATTATCGACATTTTTTGAAATATTTGAAAAGTTTATATAACCCACTAATAAAATTGACTCAAAAAGGAGTTAATTTGGTTTGGCTGGAAGAATGTGAAGAGAATTACAAAGAGCTAAAAAGAAGGTTAGCCAGTGCACCTATGCTCACACTGCCTTGTAGTGGAGAATGGTTTGTCATCTACAGTGATGCATCCAAGAAGGGGATGGGGCGTTTTCTAATGAAAAATGATATAGTGATAGCTTATGCCTCACGATAGTTGAAAATCCATGAGAAAAATTACCCAACACATGATTTGGAGTTAGTTGTGGTAATAAATGAAATAATGATATGGATGCATTATCTTTATGGTGAAAGGTGTGATAATTATACTGATCATAACTTTTTAAAGTATATTTTCACACAAAAGTACTTGGTGATGTGCCGAAGAAGTTCGTTAGAGCAGATTAAGGATGACGAATGCTAATTTCATTACCACCATGGGAAAGCAACCATGGTGGAGACGCATTATGTAGACAAGTCCATGTGAGATTATCCATAATGAGGATCACAAAGGATCCAATATTTATCGATTTACAATGGAAATATTTAGAATTTTATTGAAAGGGGAGATATCTAATCTTTCTCAAATGAATTTTCAACAATTTATACATGTGATGATCAAAGTGGTGCAGAAGGACGGTGTTGGGATTCAAAAGATGAGAGAAATGTTCTTGGATTTAACCTTTATTGTGATGGGATAATAAGGTTCAGGAACCGTGTCTGTATTCCTGCCATACAATATTTAAAGAAGGAGATGTTGGATGAGTCTCATAGTTCTTTATTTTTTATTTATCCTAGAAGTAAAAAATTTTATAGGGACCTAATAGAGTACTTTTTGTGGGATGGTATGAAAAAAGATATCTCTGAATATGCATCTTGATGCATGGATTGTCAGCAAGTCAAATCCGAGAGACAGAAGTCTAAGGGGATGTTACAACAATTACCCATACCAGAATGGAAATGGGAAAACATCACTATGGACTTTGTCAGTGGACATCCCAAGACATCCAAAGGAAATAATTCTATTTGGGTTATTGTTGATCATCTTCTGAAGTTGGCAAACTTCATTTATATTAGAGAAGATTTATCTCTTGATCAGATTTCCAAGTTATATGTATAGTAAGTGGTAAGATTGCATGGAGAACTAGTTTCCATTTTATCTGATCAGGATCTGAGGATTACCTCGAAGTGGTGGTGATTTCTTCAGCATGCTCTTAATACAGAGCTATGTTTTAGCACATCTTATCATCCTCAGAAAAATGTTCATTCTCATAGGAGAATTCAAACTTTTAAAGACATTTTGAGAGCTTGATCTATGGATTTCAAAGGTGGTTTGGATCAACACCTACCTTTGGTGGAATTTTCTAATAATAATAGCTTTCACAATAGTATTCAGATTGATCCTTATGAGGATCTATATGGAATGAAATGATGAACTCCAAATTGCTTGGACGAAGATGGGGAAATAAAGCTATTAGGACCTGATCATGTTGATTAGATGGAAGAAAAGGTTAGATCTATTCAAAAACACATAAGATATGCTTAGAGTCAAGAAAAACGTTATGCTGACAACCGATGAAAAGACCTCGAGTTTGAAGTGGGTGATAATTTGTTCATACGAATATCTCCCTAGAAGAGAGTAATGATATTTGGAAAGAAGGGCTAGATGAGCCCTAGGTATATCAGTTATATTGAAATATGGATCATGTTCGGATGGTAGCTTACGAATTGGAACTTCCCACAAATCTCTCTCAAATTCAGGATGTATTCCATCTATCTCTTATGAGAATGTATATACCCAATCCTTAACATGTACTAAGCTCAGAAGTTATACAACTGGAGTAAGATATTTCATATGAAGAAACATCGATAGTGATTCTATATCATAGGGAAAATTATCTACGAAATTAGACAACTATATTGGTTATATTTTTATGGGGTAACCTCCAATTAGACGAATCTATATAGAAATTTGAGGATATGATGAGGGAGTGGTATCCTCATTTGTTTGTAACGAAGTAACGAATTTAGATGGTGAAATTCATTATAAGGGGGGTAGAATGTAACACCCTAATATTTTATGAGAAATATTTTTTTATGTCTTATGTTATACCCAACACCAAATGAATCTTTCACTACACATAACACTAGCTTGGCTTGTGTTAAATAAAAGAGGAACCATCCTCGATTTCTTTCTTTAAACGCAATACCGAGTTTAACTAACCAATGATATGTTATTAAAATATTATATAAACTAGAAGTTATAAATTGTATCAACCACTTTTTTTATATAACATTAAAACTACTCTTACATATGATATGAGAAAAAATCAATTTTTCAGATAAATGAACTTTTTTTCAAAAATGTTGTTTTTCCGCCTTTTGAGGGCGCAGCCATTTTAAATCTAATTTTTGAAAAGTTTATGATTTCAATTTCACATAATAAACTTAGTCTTTTGAATATGGATATAAAAATTTACATTGGGTAAAATTTTGATACTTTTCTCATAACTTTCATATTTTGATGAATAGTTAAAATATGCTATATTTTTCGTAAAAACAACATTTTTCATCAAGATAATTTATATGGATAGATAATAAAATTAAATGGTTTTAAAGTATAAATAGAATATATTTTTACCATTTAAAATTTTTAATGGCATTAGCATTAATTTTACATTGAATTCACAGGTAAAACAATTTCAATCTTTTGCAATGTTTTAAATTTTAAAACTCATTTTCAAAACAATTGGAATAATTATTAAGATAATTTATTAAAATTTTGTGTATTGAATTTGAAAAAATGGATTCCATATTTGGAATCAGTTGGTAAAAATTGATTAAGTTGGCTAATTTTTATTTTGGGTTTTATAAATAATAACTATAATAAATTTGATTTACAACAGTTAAAGGGAAATCATATAATTAAGGGTAAAAATAATATTATAAAATTAACCTAACACCTACTAAAATTCTATAGGATATATATATGTAGACCCATATCATGTAAGGGTTTAGATCTATTCATTTCATGGATTTTTTACCATGAAAACGATGTAATTATTATTAAAACAAATCAAAGTGAGAACATGTCTCTCTCTTATATCTTATAAGTGTAAAAATTTTACATTGGGGATAAACATTATAAAACATAGAAAATAAATAGTCTCCAGAAAGACAATAAAATTATCTAAATCATGTGAATTTATTTATAATTCTTGGGGATTAAATAATTATCATTAATTATTACGCAGTAGTGATGTAGAAATTATTTTAATAATTGAAATATTAAATAAATGGTTTTAAAAATATTAAAAACAATATTATATGAACTATTTAATGTGATAAAAAAAATTTCTAGATAAATATGACATGTTTTAAATCTATTAAATATTTTTTTTCAAATATATCCTCTGTGTGGATTTTATTTAAATTCATATAAATGAATAGTGTCAAAATTGACACTAATGTTATTTTTTTAAAAAAACATATTACTAAATTGTATAAAAATCACAAAAATATTTAAAAATTATAAATTTAAATTTATATGGTCTAAAATGTCATAATGTATCCAATAATGTACAATTCACAACACATGAGTAATTATTTATAACTATTTAAAATTTATAATATTATTACCACAAAAAATAAAATAGATTAAATTAGGATAAATAAAGTTGATAAGGTTTAAAATCAATTTACAACATTTCTATTTTTTATTCGATGACTAGATTACAAACCTATCTCATCACTTCTTCAATTTTGAGTCATTTTTGTTCTTTTTATGTGGGGTTTGGTTTTATTATAAATTAATATTTTAGAGGATTCCAAAAGTGCCCCTCTCCTCTCTTATAAAAGGCAACCTACTCCCTCTCCTCTTCACAACATTTTGAGCCTTCATGATCTTTCAATACCTATCCATTTCTCTTATAAACTTCCCTTGAAACATTCTAGATATCACGGTGTTCTTCAAAGACCATCTTTAGTGCCCTAAGAGGATGTTTAAAAGAGGCCCGTCAAAGAAGAGGTAATATCTTTTAGCGATTCTTTAAAATTTATTTCTTCTAATTCATCTTCTTAATTTGTTTCATAATAAAGTAATAACATCCGTATAAATCATATAATGATATATTGTTATAAATATGAGAGAACCCCATTTCACCATCTATCCATCCTATGGAAAACGAAATCATCGCACGTGCGTACGTTTGGAATACCGTCTCCACGTCGTGGTGTAATCTGATTTCCACCACGACCATACTTTGATGGGTATAATGGAGTAAATAATAAATATATATTCTTATTTTAACATGATATAAATTCTTAGATATTGTATCGTCAATTCCAATATCATTAAATAATTATGGGAACGATATCATCACTCGTTCGTACGTATGGCTAACCGTCTCCACGGTGCGATGATATTCAATATACATGATCTTCATGAAACCATGATTATATAAATGAATTGAATGAATAAATATGAAATATATTATACTAATAAATTTTTTAAATGATATTACACTAACCAGAAAAGATGAATATGAACTTATCCGACAAAACATACGTATGAAAATAAACAGGTAATACCCAACCAAAAAGTAACAATGAAATGTTACTAACAAACGGATGAATATATGATCATAAATATTATCATAAAAATAATTATGATTCATTAATAGATACATAACTTTTATTAAATTATTATAGGGGAGGTTCGGATACACATGAAGCATATCAGACCTAATGTAATGGATAATTATATCAATCTCGTTCTTAACTGGGATTTTTTATTCGTAAGTATTTACTTGGTTTATATTTATCATCCATGTCCATGTTTTCTAAAAATGTTTACATGTCTGTTTAAAGTCCTTTTTACAAATTATTTAATTTTACTACATGGTATGTAAGTAATATTTCTTTTTTTTACCATATGAGGTGATTTTTCAATTTTCCAGCAAAAGTACGCGGAGAAGGTTTTTTAACGTATACAAAATGAATGGATTTTTACAGTTTCAGAAAGTCGTATTTCCATGAAGATTTCTATTCAGGATATCATGATTATTTTCAACAAAAATTCAATTCTTTTAAAATTTTATGTCATTTTGAGAAAAGAAAATGTTCTTGGATAAAAAAGGATATTTTCCCCATAAATTGAGATGAAGTGTTTTATCAAAATTATTTTCCATATAAGATGATATAGGGATAGGTTTATATCCCTATTATCACATTGATTTGACTATTTTATGATGGAATTATTTTTATGAAGTCCATTATCTTATATGGATTATGTTATGATGGCATAATGTTTAAGAATCCCATTTTTATTACATGGGTTATGCTATGATGTATGATTTATGATTTTGGGGCCCAAATAAAAATGTTTCATTATGAGATGGGTGTGAAGTATATCCCCCTACAATTCATTGGTTAAAGATTTATATCTCATGAGATAGACATGGCTGTAATGAAAAGTTAATCCAATTCAGTGACACAGGACTTTAAAAAAGAATGAACTCGGTTCAGTAATGGACTTTGTCCGATATGATGATCTTGGCAATGAGTCTGGAATTATATGAAATGATTCTCTATGATTATGTGTGTATGCCACAATGTTTCATGTCTTATGTAATGATTATTGGGATTACATTTCACTCCCATAAATTATCCCATGTCATGATATTATGAATTTTTTCCAAATAATATTTTTAATATGATATGTTCGTATTAATATGATATGATTGATATTTGATTTGTTTGCCCTTACTGAGAATTTTAACTCACCATTTGTATGTTTTCTTTTCCCTAGGTCTGGAAGAATGGTATTAAGTAGGATATGCCAAACGGGACTCTAGATATGATGAAATAAACAGGAGACATTATGGATGATTTATGATCCAGTTGTTTATGATTCATTGTTTCTAAAGAAACTGTACATATACGGTCCTATCATAGTTCTCTTATACGTTGTAATAAATATTATTCAATTATGAATTAATAAAAATTTATTTATGTAATTGGTCTCTAGAAAGAAATGTTGATGTATGGACTGTTAATATGTTATTTGGATCTAGATAGATTAATATATGACTTGATATAGATTCATATTGAAATATCATTGATGCTCAAAGTGATAGTGTAATGGTCGGTATATGTGTTTGGTGATCCCAACATGGAATTACATTGTGTGATAGGATAGTAATTTCTTGTGGCTATTTTACAAGTCTCTAGATCCTTATGGCAATTTTAGAATCATGATTAGGTAATGTGATTGCACGTCAGAAGGTTCAACCAATTGTTTTTAATAATGATCAACCCGAGGAGGACCAACCAATGTCTTAATGTGGAATAAAGTGTATTGAGGATGAAAATACACTTGAATTTTTGATAGAATAATGGTAATTAATTATAGTTAGTAGATTCATTTTATTGGTATCACAATGTCATAGAATTTACTTTTATGTGTATAGACATATAATGAGTAGATCCATATGTCATAGGATAAATTAATCAATGAAACAAAGGTGTTTCAAGATATATGTGTGTGGTTGAGATTCATTTTTCAATATATTTAGATAATGATATGGTAGTTTAGGTTATGTTGAAAAGTGCACTCTTTGGTTTAGAGAGCACTATTGATTCTTTTTCTACATTATAGGATGGAATGTGAAAATTTGAAAAAAGTGGTTTTTTAGAATTAGTGTTATGAGGACCGATAAGACTTATATAAGTTGATAATTGTTATTATGTGGATGTTTTAAAGACCCATGTCATTATGGTTTGGTAAATTGAGATGAAATTTGAAATTTTGGTCATATAATTGGTGAAAAATTGAGTATTAGGATCCAAATTGAAATTATTAATGTCACATAATATTGTAGAGATTTTCTATGTAGTTCATGGATTTTTGGGTGTCTCATTTTCAATGGTGAAATTCAGAATTCAGTTGGATTGACATTTTTTTATTTCGTATATAGTTATATAGTCACAGTGTGACATCCCTTTGGTTGATCTATGATGGACCTGTATTGAGGTGTCATGATATTCATCATTGGGAGTCAAGAAATAATAGGGGAGGATAGTACATGGGGTCTAAAGGAACACCTATAAAAGGGATTTTTTTAGATTTCATAATTTACATATTATGAGAATGAACTCATTTAATGATTCACTATTTTGAAGGAGTTAAGAATCATACCAATATTACTTAGGGTTTTTAGTTAAAATGAATGAATTTTGTGATTGAACGCATGTTTAATATCATGACGTTTTCTCATGAATTTTTTGGTTGTAAATGATCGACCTTATAGATGAAATATATCATTGATTTAATGAATGTTCATTTATCAATGTGTTTTAGGTTATTATAAAATTTATTGTTAAATTTAATAATCAATTATAAGTGGTTATAATTAATTATTTTGTATGTGATGACATGATATCTTAGTTTGATAGTTGATGCGAGATTGGCCAGGGATAAACAGATTTGGATTAGGATGCAAAATCTATATAAGATGTTGGTAGTCCATGAACATCTCCTTATGTTTTATGTTTCATTTTCAAGGTAATGTGATATGTGTATTCATGATTGATGAGTTTTTTAATTTATATTATTAATGAGTTTTTTAATTAAAACCCCACCAATTGAGTAATGTGTAAATCTCCACGATTGACTCTTGGAAATTAGTTAGTTTCCACATCCCCTAATGGATGATGACATGATCATGAATTTTTTTATGATATATATACCCCATAGGGATATACACAGAATTATTATCTTAGAAGATGTCAATGAAGGATTCCATAGAACCTTGTCTATTGAGTAAAGTGATAAATATAGACAATTACCATAATGATAGGATATATAGATCCTTGAGATACCTAATATATATGTGTATAGTTGATAAAAGATTGGGGTGTTTATTCCTCCCCAATTAGTATGTGGGTAACCATGTTGGTATACCCCTGGTAGGAATATTTGTAAAATGGGTGTGATAGTACTAGTCAAAGATGACATAAATAGAGGGATTGAAATTATAAAATCTCTCTACAGGGATGTCTGTGCGGTATTGCTTGTATTGAAATTTAATGAATATTGTGAACAATTTTTTTCAAGGGATTTTATCATCTATTTGACATTCTTCAACCTAGTAGTTAAGAATATGATCAAGGAGTACATTTTGTATTTTCAAAGTGTGATGTGAGTTACGAAACATTAGTGGTTGACCACTTTTATAATGACCCTGAGAGGGTTAGTGTAGAGAGTTTAGGATCATGTTTGGGAATATATGATATGGGAACACCATTGGTGTTGGATATGGATTTTTTCTAATGAGTAGATATGGTAATGGGACTTAACAACCTTGGTTGATTCCCTAGTTTATGAGATGAGTTTGTAGATGGGTTCAAAATGATGTGATTGGGTGACTAGGAATGCATTGAGGAGAATAAACCTACATGTATAATTGTTAGACTAGTTTCCTTTTGAGGTGAAGGATAGGTATCAAGAATGATGTTTAGGTTATGGGTTTGAGAATCCATCCTAAATTATTTGTGAAATATTTGGACATGTGTCCAACATATGTAATGATGATGTATAATGGTATTACGAATGGTTCACTAATTCCCCAATGTGTATGATGATTCCAGAAAATAGTTATAATTTATGGATAAGCTATATGTTTCTTGGTAAGATGTGGGTATGACCATAATATTACTGAAAATATATATTCTTATTCCTATTTGGGAGTTTATACTCCACTGATTCTCTGGATGATTTGATACAACATGTTTCTAGGTGAGGAGTGGGTATACCCTAAGACTACTGATTATATAAATTATGTCTACAAGAAAGGATCAGGAATAAACCTGAGTTTTATAAGTACATGAGATAAATTTATTTATAGGTATAGGGTGTTCCATATCATTTCCTAATTAAAATATAGATTCCTCAAAATAGGTAAAGCATAGACCCTCAAGCATCTACATGTTGAAATATTCATGATTCTAGAGTGATGAGAGTCTTCTCATAGGTTCCTGATTATCGGTTATGGGATTTTATGACAGGGAGGGAATTCCAACATGTTCATAAGGATTGATACGAATTTCAATAGTGGGGAGTGGGTATTCACCAATGTATATTATTATTGTGTGAAAAGGTCTAATACACTTTAGCATTGACCAAAGCTGGTAATGATGATCCCAGATGTCAAATTATAACCTAATAATCATTGAATATTATTTTATGATTCTTCTAAATTTTTATTATTCAGATTATATCACTTGTTCACATGTTTAATTACTGGTTGTAATTGGGAAACCATTTGTGGGGGTAACTATATTCAGTCACACCATACATGGGTGTCCCTTGATCTTTGTAACCTATGAAAATCGCATGATATTATGTTTTGGTAGCGAATATGCCCATCATTGATTGATGGGGTTAGAGTAGTTCAATGAGTATTGGGAGATGGGTTGTGATGAGTCTCAATAATGATAGTTTGTCTCATAATACCTACCGATAAATCGAGGGGCTATAACGGGCCCTGTCCGTCACTTAAAAAGTCCAATGCATTCCTAATGTGAAAAGGATGAAGCATGTTATAAACATTCATATTAAAACTACCATTCGAAATTTCAATAATTTTACCATAAATAACTAATGGTATACAAATAATACATTTTTAGTTATAAATATCACAAAACATTCAATACAATATTGAATATTGTATGATAATAAATCAACACCATACAAACAGAAAATCAAACGAAGGATGTTGACATAGATAAAATCAACCTAAAAACTATTTGACTGAAATATATCATTATATTTTGAAATCATTCCATTGTAAAGAAAAAATTAATTTTAAAAATATTTTAAAAATATTTTAAGGGATTCTTCTATGTTGTTATAATGGTGGAAAATAGCCGCACCCACCGTATAATTTAAAAAGAATTCCATCTATATTTTCTCAAAAAGTTCATAATGTACCTATTTTGGAAAGAGATGAAATGATTCCTTTCAAACCATTTTAAAAAAATTCATACGAGGGTATAAATGACATTAAACCATTTTTCATATAATAATAATAATGGTTTAAAATTTATTTTTAAGAAACACAGATGTCAATGATAAAGAAGTCCTAGTAGATACATATGTATAAACAACCTCGAATAATAAAGTTATTGTAAAATTAACCATGACCATGCACTGTTCATTAGTTGAGGGCAGGTTAACCATCTAAATAATTGTGAACTAATTTTTATTAAATTATAAAATAACTACATTCATAAATATGATATAATGTATGATCATCTAATATTTCATTTTTAATGATATTTCAGTAGTATCAATTTTTTTGGATTTAACTAATTTGTTTTCCATTATATGCTTTGTTATGTAAGTCATGTGTGTTATAGATAGGATGTATTTTATTCATATCCAGAATGATATTATGTTCATCAAAATTATGTTTAGTCATCAGATGAATATTATTCTTAAACAGTTACGATGGGGAATGAGATGTCATCGCTTCGTTGATATAGCGAGTCGTACATACACACAAGCGACAATATAATTTTATTAATGGTGAAATTGTATGAAATTGAATGGTATATTATATATAAATAATCATTGACATGTTATATTTATTATTTAAATAAGTCATACTCATTATTAAACCCATCCAAATAATGATGTGTGTAATAACAATGTACACCACTATGCGGAGACGGTAAGTCGTACTTATGCACGTACGATGAATTTGTCGTTTATATGATGTATAGTACAGTGAATGAGGTTTTTCCATATTTATAATAAAATATCATTATGAATAATTTACTGAAGTTATTATTTTATTATGGAAACATTAAATAAAGAGGAATTTGAAGAAGAGAAGATCTTTGTAATAGGTAATGAAGTAATTAACTCTTCATCAAGTTCATCCTTTTGATATGAATGAATGGTCTCCATTGGATAGATTTCTAAAATAATAATGGGTTCTAGGTTTTAATTGATGGTAGTTGGGAGGATATTTGACCAGGGGTTGGAGAGCCAAAAGGATTTGGAGGTGTGAAATTATGAGAAGGGAAAGTACCACATTATAATAGAGATGAGGGTCACTTTAAGAAAACCATGAAATATTATTTTATTATAAAATATTTTTCAGTTTCTAGAAGCATAAAATGGATTTATTTCTAGGATAAGGATGGTAAGTGTAGAAAAAATCTCAAAATAAATGTTTAAAAGTAGTATAGGTCACCATATTAGCTTTATCATTTATATTTGACTCTTATTAAAATAGATTATCATTTAAATGACTTTTGGTATTTTTATATTAAATGGTTAATAAACATACTATAAAATTAAAAACGAACCTAAAGTGGTCCTTTTATGAAATATATATCATTATATAAGTCATTTGTACTAACATTAGTTTTTTAAGACTATTATATAATTTAATAATGTAGTATTTGTTTTAAAAAATTATTTATGTAAATTTTGAAATGATTTTTTATTTGGTTTTTTTGAAAATCATAACAACATTATTACTTAGAAAAAAATTCATTGAATTAACCCTAACATGTTTTATTAGCCTGTAATACCCGTGTAATGAATCAGAAGTATCAATTTACAAATATTTTAACATTATTAGAATAAATTATTTCAGTCATTAATTAATAAATTAATTATAGCATCATCATTGGATCATAAATAAATATAATTATTCAATGTAAAAAAATTATAAATAAAATATAATTATGTATTAAATATTTTTTAAATTCTATTTAATATTTATAGTATAATTTATCTTATCTGTAACCATATATTAAAAATGTTTTAGTTATTAAACATTGATGTTAATAATTTTAACTATTCTCTATAAAAGATAATAAATGTCGTAATATAATCCAAGTGGATCAAAAAGGATTATACATTTTTCCTATGGTTAATTTTGGTTGATATACACTTATCAAATAGAATTTAGACATGTCTTAGGGTAATTATAATATGATTTTTTTACTTCAATTACCCCCTTTATTTTTAACCTTTGTTATTAAAATTTAAAAATGTACTATTCATAAGAAAATATTTTCATACTATTTAACAAAATTTTACATACAAATGTCAACCATGTGTCTTAGATTTTCAAAATTCAAATCATAGATGTTTTAAAATTAATTTTTTTTACCAATTTTCAAAGGTGCCGACATGGTGGGTAGAAGACATTAAAAAGACCAATAAAATTGTATACATCTAAATTTATTATAAAAATACTCCAATGAAAAAAATTGACCTAATATAGGTATTATGTATCTATTTTTACATTAAAATAAATTTAATTAATAATATTATTAATTTAAATAAAAGTATTTTTAAACAATAATGTTTTATTTTTCACTATTCATAGGAAAATTTATGTTTTCAGAAAAATACAAAAAATTCACCCTAAGATGATTTTGATATTCAAAATTAAAAAATGAAGCCCATTTTTTTAAAACCAATTTATATAATATCAAAATGTTGGTATTACTATTCATAAAATCTAATTTTATTGTTCGGGGTGTGCTATAATTCGATGTTGCGTTAAACACAAGCTATTTTACTATTTTTAGAGAAGAGTATTGTGAAAGATTCATGTGTCGCATTTTTTCCTTCATAAAAAATTTATATCCTCGAAATTTATAGATTACTACTGCATAAAAGGATATGAGTGGTTCTGCACAATTTGTTCCCCGAGATTCCATGTTTCCTTTTCCATCTAATGGTTCCTCCATATAACTTTTACCAGATGATTTTTCCAGTTTCTCAGTAATAGTTTGTCTCATTAGTCCTACCCATACATCGAGGGGCTATAACAAGCCCCGTCCTTCACTTAAAAAATCGAATGCATTCCTCACGTGAAAAGGATGAAACATGATATAAACATTAATATTAAAACTAGCATACAAAATTTAAATTATTTCACCGTAAATAATTAATGGTATAAAAATAATACATCCATAGTCATAAATATCACAAAACATTCAACTCAATATGGAAGATTGTATTATAATTAATCAACTTTAAAAAAAATAAAATACATCGAAGGATGTTGACATAGATAAAATCAACCTAAAAACAATTTGACTGAAATATATCTTTATATTTTGAAATCATTCTGAAGTAAAGAAAAAATTTATTTTAAAAATATTTTAATATTCTTTTATGGGATTCTTTGAAGTTGTTATAATGATGGAAAATAGCTACACCCACCGTATAATTTAAAAAATATTCCATTCATATTTTCTCAAAAGGATATAATGTACCTAGTTCGGAAAGAGATGTAATGATTCCATTCAAACTATTTTAAAAAAATTCAGATGGGGGTATAAAGGAAATTAACCTATTTTCTATATAATATTAATAATGGTTTAAAATTTATTTTAAATAAACACAGATTTCGATGACAAATAAGTCCTAGTAGATACTTATGTACAAACAACCTCGGATAATAAAGATATTGTAAAATTAACCATGACCTTGCACTTTTCTTTAGTCGAGGGTAGGTTAACCTTTTGAATAATTGTGAAATCATTATTATTAAATTATAAAATAACTACATACATAACTACGATATAATGTATGATCTTGTAATATTGCTTTGTTAATGATATTTCAATAGTATCAATTTTTTTGGATTTAACTGATTTGTTTTCCATTATATGATTTGTTACATAAGTCTTGTTTGTTATTGATAGGATGTATTTTATTTTTATACAGAATGATATTATGTTAATCTATATTATTTTCATTCATCAAATGAATATTATTCGTAAACAGTTACGATTGTGAATGAAATTTCATCACTTTGTTGATATAGTAAGCCGTTCGTACGCACAAGCGACAATATCATTTTATTAGTGGTGAAAACATTTGAAATTGAATGGTATATTATATATAAATAATCATTGACATGTTATATTTATTATTTACATAATTCATACTCATTATTAAACCCATCCAAATAATGTTGTGTGTAATAAAAAACTGCACCACTACGCGGAGACGGTAAGTCGTACGTATGCACGAATGGTGACTTTGTCATTTATATGATGTATAGAATAATCAATGTGGTTTTACTATATTTATAATAAAATGTCATTATAAATATGTTACTGGAGTTATTACTTTATTATGGAAACATTAAAAAAGAGGAATTGGAAGAAGAAATGAACTTTGAAAGATGTAACGATATAATTAACTATTCTTCGTGTTCTTCCTTTTGATTTGAACGAAAGGTCTCCTTTGGTAGCTTTCTAAAAACACAATGGAGTCTAGTTTTAAGTGATACTAGTTGGGAGGATATTTGACTAGGGGTTAGAGAGGAAAAAGGATTTGGAGGTGTGAAATTAAGAGAAGGGGAAGTACCACTTTATTATAGAGATGAGGGTCATATTAGGAAAACCATGAAATATTATTTTATTATAAAATCATATACAATTCTTAGAAGCTTCAAATGGATTAATTTATAGGATAAGGTAGGGAATGGTAGAAAAAATCTCAAAAAATGTTTTAAACTAGTTTATGTCACGATATTAGCTTTATCATTTAGATTTGACTCTTATTTAAATAGTTTAACATTTAAATGAATTTTGGTATTTTTAAATTACATGGTTAATAAACGTACTATAAAATACAAAACGAACCTAATTTGGTTGTTTAATGAAATTTATATAATTATATACATCATTTATCCTAACGTTAGATTTTTAAGACTATTATATAATTTAATAAAGTATTATTTGTTTTAAAAAATCATTTATGTAATATTTGACATGATTTTGTATTTGGTTTTTGTAAAAGTCATAACAACATTATTACTTAGAAATAAATTCATGGAATTAACCCTAACTTTTCATATTGGCAAATCATACTCATGTAATGAATCATAGGTATCAATTTAAAAATATTTTAATATTTTTATAATCAATTATTTCATTCTTTAATTAATAAGGTAATTATAGCATCATCATTGTGTCATAAATAAATATAATTATTTAATGTATAAAAATTATAAATAAATCAGTATTATGTATTGAATATTTTTAGAAATGTATTTAATATTTACAGTATAATTTATCTAATGTGTAAACCTATATTAAAAATGTTTTATTTATTAAATATTGATATTAATAGTTTTAACTATTCTCTATAAAAGATAAAAATGTACTAATCTAATCTAAGTGGATCAAAAAGGATCATACCTTTTTCCAATTTTTTATTTTGGTTGATATACACTTATCAAATAGAATTTAGAAATGTCATAGGGTAATTATAATATCATTTTTAACTTCAATTACACCATTTTTTTAACCTTGGTAATTTAAATTTAAAAGGTTACTGTTCATAGAAAATTATTTTCATCCTATTTAACAACATTTTACATATAGATGTCAACCATGTGTCTCAGGTTTTTGAAATTCAAATCACAGAAGTTGTAAAATTATTTTTTTTACCAATTTTTAAATGTGCCTTGATGGTGGGTAAAAGACTTAAAAAGATCAATAAAATTTTATACGTCTAATTTTCTTATAAAATGACTCCAATGAAAAACATTGACCTAATATATGTATTATATATCTATTTTCACATTAAAATATTTTTAAATAATAATAATATTAATTTAAATAAAAGTATATTTTAAACAATAATGTATTGTTTATCACTATTCATAAAAAAATTTAATGTTTTTTGAAAAATAAATAAAATTCACCCTAAGATGATTTTGATATTCCAAATCCAAAAAATGAAGTCAATTTTGAGAAAAAATTATATAATATCAAAAGTTGGGTATTACTATTTGTATCGTCTAGTTTGATTGGTCGGGGTGTGCTAGAATTCGGTGATGCATTAAACACAAGCTATATTACTATTTTTACAGAAGAGTATTGTGGATGTTTTGTGTTTCGCATTTTTTCCTCGTTTAAAAATTTACATCCTCGAAAGTTATAGATTTCTATTTCATAAAATTATATGAGTGGTTATTCACCAATTGTTCCTCGAGTTCCCATGTTTCCATTTCCTTCTAATGGTTCTTCCACATAATATTTACTAAGAAAATTTTCCTGTTTCTCAACACTTTTCCTTTGGTATCCTGAATCGTTACAGGCTCATCACAATAGGATAGACCAGTTTCCAGTTATATTTCTTCGTAGGAGAGTATATGCATTGGTCCATTAATGTAATTTATCAATAGTGATACGTAGAACATATGAAGATATTTGGTGAGACTTTGCAGCATTGCGAAGTGGTCTACTATAACACTAATACATTCTAGAATTTCTAAAGGTCTGACATACCTGGGAATCAATTTACACTTCTTACCAAATCATAAAACACCTTTTCATGTATATAACTTCAAAAAAGAGCATTTATGCCTAGAATTCTGGCCACTTGGCCTTTGGCCTTAAGGAAATGTAATGGGTCTCCCTCTACTCAATCTAAAGTGGTCTTTGCATCAAATATTTAAATGAGGCTTCAGCCCCAACCTTTAAAAAAACAAGTTAGTGTGAGACATCTCCTTCCATATAACGCTTCATATGGTTTCATCAGAATACATGAATGGAAGCTATTATTATTGAAAAATTCTACCAGAGGTTAATATTGATCCCACATACCTTGAAATTCATGTGATAAAGATATCTAAAAGTCTTTTATTATTTTAATATTCTGATAATATTTTCCATCAGTTTGGGGGTGGTAGGATGTTCTCAAACATCGTCTAGTATCTGGGGATTTATGAAGAGTTTTATAGAATATTGATGAGAAATGCAGATAACGATCATAAATAATCGATAGGGGTACTACATTAAGTCTTAAAAGATTATTTAATATATATTCTTGTTAAAAATTCAAGAGATAAATCTTCTCTCATATAATGAAAATGTGATGAATTGGTAAGACTATCAACAATGAACCATATTGCATCATTTCTTATAGATTTATTTCGTAGCCCCAGGACATAGTCCATCTTAATATCATCCCATTTCCACTCATGTATAAGAATGGTTTGAATAAATCTTCATGGATGTTGTCTTCTAGCATTCACCTATTGACAAACTATAAATCTTTTCACATAATAATCAATCACTATCTTTATGTTGTACAACCAATAATATTCCTTCAAATATCTATACATCTTAGTGCTACAATGGTGTATAGAGAAATTGGATTTATGTACATCATCCAACAATTCCCTTTTTAGATCATGTATATCAGGAACAAAATTCATTCTCCCAAATTTCCAAATTCCATCTTCATATACATAGTCAATCAATATACCATCATTCATAATGTTAGTTTTTTTTTGAAAAACCTCAACATCAATCTGAGAATATTTTATCCCTTCTAGTAAAGATGGTTTGTATAAGGCCCCAGCCTTAAACCTTATTTAATCTTGAGTTATTACAACATTACACATTGAGGATCTTTTTAGGTTTAGAGTTTTCGAGAATTAGATCCTGAAACATGCATTAAATTCCACATTTAAACAAAGTGGTTACATAAAATACAATATTCATTCTTCCCATCAATGGAAACATATTTAAAATAAAACACATATTCTTTCATAACACACTCTTGACACTATCATCACATCATGTACCTTTCCCTTGACCTATGAAAAACATTTCAAAAACTTGGGATGAGCATAAAAAGCTCAGTAAGGGATATAAAAATATGGAAAGGAAATATGAGTTCATATATACCTAAGAATGAAATCATACTTTACCCATAAAACATAGGCACTTTAACATACCTCATCAAACCATGAATAAATCATAGAAATCATAAGACATAAAGGTAACTTGAGGAATTCATAACATTCTTAAGTAGGGAGTAACCCTCTTGGTTACGTTTGGAATACCCATCACATTATATTCCCTAAATCTCTTCTGAGAAACCTTAACGTTTCGCTCCTTCGTGTTACCCAATGCATTGGAGAGCTATATCGGGCTCACCCGCCCTTAGTTTATCACAGAACCACCCATTTTCATAACAATTTCCAAGAACCATAACATAAATGTATCACATAAAACATGCATAAAGGAAACATAACATTTCCATATTCCAATCACAATATAACATTTTAGTATATTGAAATGATGAATCCATTCAAAAAGAAACCATTTCCAAAACCATTTAAAACATTTAATAAAGATATTTTTGAATCAAATTGTCCCATACCACCTTGATGGTTTTAACATTTTAAACCATTAATATCCATATAAATGAATCCTTAAAACCATTTTGAAAACATGGATATTAGTAACAACAAATCATTAAAACATTTAAAGAGATATTTTGGTTAAAGGGTTTTTACCAAAATTAGAGACACTTGAATACAATAATTGAGGAATAAAATTTAATCAGAACTTTATAATATCATGAGAATAAATGGATTCATGATATAATATTCCAAAGGATAGTATATACACCATATAAGAGTGAATTGGTTCATAACAACAATGAAGTCTCAATAGAGATGTAAAATGTGATGAAATCCCTTATAAAGAAGGTATCCTTAAATTAAGGATAAATCAATCTCAAAAATATGTGTGACAAATATAAATAAACCCAATATAATTGGATATTATGTTTAAAACACTAAACGGTCATTAAAACATATTCAAAGGATGAAATATTCAATAACTACATGTTGAACCCAAAGAAATCGAAATTGGGTAAAAATTTCCCTTGGTAAAATTCGACAGCCTAACGGCGTCACTTCAAAAATTCAGAAAATGAGTTGATGAGAGATAAAAAGTGAATCTCATCACTTGAAAATAAAATTTACATCAATCAGGATATCGAAGAACATATCCCAATATAATAGTATGTGAATTAAAACACATAACAAACTAAGTCTTTTAAAAAGTGGAGGGTGAAAGGTTCCCTTACCGATTTGGGTAACTTTCGAAAAGTACACCCCATTGAAGAAGTGTCATACAATGAATATGTAAATACCCATAAATGGAATTATATTAAAAAAGGAGTGTAATAATGGGATGTACATAAACTAGTCAAAGGAAATTGTGGAAAATGTAGAATAAATCTCATGGGAATAAAAGTGAGATGTAAAATCTCTTATGAAAACTCGGCAGCCTAACGGCGCCACTTAAAACTTCCAAAAATGGATTAATGAGATCAAATAGGGTATCTCATCACATTAAAATAAAATTTAAAGCAAGAGGAATGTAAAATAACATCCCCCATCATAACAAAGAGGATCTTAAAAGAAGTGACATAAAGGAGAGTACTTAAAGAGAAAGAGAGAGGTTAGATCTCTTACAAATATTCGGCAGCCTAACGGCGCCACTCAAAACATTCAAAATGGATTGATGAGAGAGAATAGGGTCTCTCATCATATTAAAATAAAAATTACAGTAAGATTAATATAAAATAACATCCCAATAACTAGAAAGATGATCTTAGAAGGAATGACATAATAGAGTGTACTTAAAAAGAAAGAGAGGAGTAGGATCCCTTACCTCGGGTCTGACTTGACTCGATCGTTATTTAATATCATGAATAATAAACTTGAGTTAATTTTCACTTTATTAAGAACTTTTTTCTAGTTCATTATTCTTTTTAGGTCTCTTATTTACATGTTATAAAAATTATGTAATCATTTAAGTTAATAATGTTTGTTTTGTCGATATTTGATTCTTAAGTCGAAAGTGGACTTCTTACAATTACATGTTGTTCATGTGGTCAAATGTTCATTATATCCAGAATTATATTCATGATTTGGATATCTTATATATCATATATATCCATTATATACATGTATTTATAATATTACATAATCATTTAGAGGTAAGAAATCAAATGCACCGTTCATGGAGACAGAAAGCTGTACGTACGCATGAACGCTACTTTCATTTCTATGTCATATTAATGGAATTAAAACTAAATGAGCGTTATGTATATTTTAATTCCAGAATTATATTAATCATTTAGATGTATCATTCATCATATATATCCATTATATACATGTACTTATAATAGTACATTACATTTGGGGATAAGAAATGAAATGCACCGTTCATGGAGACGGTAAGTCGTACGTACGCATGAACACTACTTTCATTTATATTTCATATTTTTATGGAATGGAATAATAATGATATATATGTATATTATAATTCCATTATAACATCATATATAATGACTTTAAATACATCCTTTATACGTCCCACATATGGCTTTAACGAATCACATCACTTCGAGGGGGCGGTAGTCCGCACATCCTTAAATGAAGATATCACGTTTACCCATAATGGAAACTATAAAGGTATGCCCAAAATGAAAAATACAGAAGCTTAAGGAAAACAGAAACATATTATATATCATATATAAATATAGTGTCATCTTAATGTCCACATTTGAAGGTGTTAAAAGAATGTTGAACAATAATCGTTTCGGGAGGCCGAAATTCGCCATCCACGAAAATAGTATGTGTTTTAACCATTAGATGTAGGTGTGTGAATGTGTAGCTCGAATAATTCTTATAAAAACAACCTTGTATATTGATGATACTGTAGTTGTTACAAAATAAATTAATAAAAAGAGTTTAGGGGGTTGGAGAAGCAAAATAAACAAAAGGACTCAAGTGAAGACATTACCTTAAAATCGGGTAACTCCCTTTGGTTTGAGCTCAAAGGCTTCCTTGGGAAGACTTCAACCCAATGTGAGGCTTCAAGGAGTAATAGAGGGAATTTTAGAGACAAAATGGGCAGAGGTTGGTCAAGCCAAAGTCTTTGGGAGTGTGGGTAAGGAGGTAGAGGTGGGGGCCTTTTATAAGAGGAGAGGAGGGGCACTCTTGGAAGGTAAAGAAAAGTCACATTATTTTAAAATGGTATTCGTATTTAAGAGGTCCCACATTGATGTGTTTCGAGGATAAGGTGATAAGGGTTCTAAATCCACTCATACAATATGTTTTTCAAATGTCTAGGTCTTAGATATTATATTATCTTTCCATTTTATTTAAATCGTTAAATAATGAGGTCATCGCTGCATCATCATGATGTCCTAAATAATTTATTTTATTTAATGTCTAATTTTATTTAAAAAAAATACTATTATGTAGGAAATCTATTTATATTTCCAATGAATATTTATAGTCAAAAATCTGATTTGTATAACCCCATGTAAAAATTGTTTTAGTAAAACATTTCATGTTTGTCTCATTTTTACTTTAACTATAAATAAAAAGATATTAATGTCATTTTCCAACCAAAGTGGCATCATGGGGTCCCCAAGTTGACCCATGGGTTTTATTGGTAGGCCATGACACATCCAATGAGGTTAGGACATGTGTCATGTTCATTTGATATTATTAAAACATTATTTTTACCTTAAACTACACTAATTACCTCTAATCGCGATTAAAAACTTACTAAGTTACTATTCACCAAAAAATTATTTTTATCCCATTGAACCACATTTTACTTATTAATGACAACCATGTATGTCGGATTTTTGAAATTCAAAACAAAAAGATGGAAAAATTTCATTTAATCGGAAAAATCAGTTTTTATAAGTACCACTTAGTGGATTCACTATTCATCAAATATTGATGTTTTTCAGAAAAGTCCCAAAAATTCACCCTAAGCTATATTTGATATTCTGAATTTAAAAAAGAAGTCAATTTTACAAAATTCAAAACATATAAGTCACATTAATTAATTTAATAATTAATTCCAGGTGTCAGAGCAAATAGCGTGTTTTTATGAAACAATAAGTATCAAAAGATTGACACTAGATTAAGTCTGATTTCAAAGTGAAATTAAATCCAATGACCACAATTGGATTTAATGGTAAAAATATTTTCTAATTTCACTTTAAAAAAAAATTCAAAAGATAATCTAATCATATAAAGAAATTATATTAAAAAGAGGTTTTCAATTAAAATACAACATTTTACACTATTCATTAAAAAATGAACTTTATCAGAAAGATTCCAAAAATTTACACAAAGTAAATTTTGATGTCCCAATTCTTAAGAAGAGTTTTATTTAGTCCAAAAGGATTTATAAGAGTGAAAAAAATTATATTTAATGACGGTTCTCCATCAAAAGGTGATATGTGAACCTTTAGTGAAAATTAGGGCATATAAGCCTAAAATTGAATTATTTCCGTATTTTATGCCATTATCATTTATTGGATAAATTTAAAAACATTTAAAAACATATATAATCATATTTTAGTTATTTCTATCCATTCCCGCCAATACAACAGCTACATGTTAACTACCATTTAAAATACTATTATTTTATTATTAGAGTGCAACGTAGGATTTCCAAGAAACTCGTTGTTGCGTGTTGGGTACGCCATCGAGCATAGCATCCCCTTTAAAGTCATATTAATATTTTATTCACAAATATGGATAAATATTAAAATGTCATATTCTTTATTTACCTGGGGTGTTACATCTTTCCCCCCTTTTGGGAATTGCGACCTCGCAATTTTTAAAATTGAGCTTGGAAACATCCTTGAAAGTCCCACATCAGAACAAGAGTCGGTAAAACAATCACTTTAAAATAAAGGAAGATATGTATAGAGGTCACCCAAGTTAACCCATATGTTGAAAAACATGGACATGGATGATAAAGAAAAGGGCCATGTTCTTGAGGGAGGGTGATAGTAAACATTTCTAGGAGAAAGTTAACCATAATAAAATCACAAACTTGTGATGGGTTAAACAGTATTCGATTCCCCAGGAGGAAGAGTTAATTGACAACATTTTTGTTTTAAGTTACTTTTTATTGAGGAATTTATTCATAAGGAAACATAATCACTTATCATGATGACTTTCAACTTTTACTAGATTCCTTAATCAAACTCATATTTTTTTTCAAAAGGCGAGTATTTAGGGAGACTTGTTCACATTAAGAGTACTATAATCAAATTCTAGAGAATCACCTAATCCATCAAATAGAACTATATACATCTCATGTCTTTAGGCTTTAACCAAAACCAAAACCAAAAAGGTTAGTAGAAGGTCAGATAATCCAGAAAAGGATAACCCATTAAAAAAAATCTATGCTTAATCTCCAAAATTTGTCCAAGAAAACCCAATGTTCAACGAGGACCATCCGATAAAAAATTTGTCCATAAAATTATTCAAATTAAAAAAATCTATGATTTAAACCCAAATATTTGAAGGATTTAGTCACATAGTCTTCCAAGTTAAATCGTAACATTTATCTCCAATCAACATCAGTTGCTCCTAAAGTCTCGTATTGAAAAGTAATTAACCTAATCACATATCCTCCATGATAGGTTAATCATATTCATAAATAACCCAAAAACAACTTACTCTTAATTCATAAAATCATATAACTAAAAAGAATCAGTCAAACTAACCAGGGACATCACGTAGTCCAGTGGTAGGCGATAAATACTAGTCGCACTTTGGTTGTGGGTTCGATTCCCGCAGCATTGTTCGATGCGACGGGTTGTCACACGGTCTGCGTGTTGTCCTTTTTCAAAAACTATATAATTCTTAAATCATTCCCCAAAAAGAGATAAAATCACCAAAAATTATCATAACATATTTTAACCTCAAGTTTATCTCATTCCTTTCATTTTCCAGCATATCATATAATAACCCAGAATTACCTCAAATGTAAAGATCATACAAACTCTAATGGTTACCTTTATAATTATTACCCGAACTTCCACATCGATTGGTCATCTCATACATGATGCATTACAGAACATACCAAGGTTCAAGTGGTTGATCATGACTCCTTGATATTTGTTTTAGAACAACCACGAGATTCCTCATTGAATCCTCCATTTTATCGAGTATCTTAATCAGAGAACCACCACAGTTTCCTTCAAACCTGTTGTCTCTTTGGTGCCTTCTAGATCCATCCATTCACTAAAAACAGAAATGTCATTGTGAGTATATCAACAAAACCATCATGTATTAATGAGGTAGGTAAACACTAATATATACTTACTCATTAACTTTATCTAAAAATAGGACTCTTTCTGAAATCCTAACCATTATGGTAATGTCACTTATGCATAAAGAATACCCTAACCTCTAAAGTTATATAAACCGACCATTGATACCAACTATAAGGCCCCAGCCTTAAACCTTACTTAATCAAGAGTTATTACAAGATTACACATTGAGGATCTTTTTAGGTTTAGATTTTTAGAGAATTAGATCATGAAACTTGCATTACATTCCACATTTAAACAAAGTGGTTACATAAAAGAAAATATTCATTCTTCCCATCAATAGAAACATATTTAAAATAAAACACATATTCGTTCTTGACACATCCTTGACACTATCATCACATCATGTAACTTTCCCTTGACCTGTGAAAAACATTTCAAAAACTTGGTATGAGCATAAAAATCTCAGTAATTGTTATAAAAATATGGAAAGGAAACATGACTTCATATATACATAAGAATGAAATCATACGTTTCCCATAAAACATAGGCACCTTAACATACCTCATCAAACCATGAATAAATCATAGAAATCATAATACATTAAGGTAACTTGAGGCATTCATAACATTCTTACGTAGGGAGTAACCCACTTGGTTATGTTTGGAATACCCATCACAGTATGTTCCCTAAATCTCTTCTGAGAAACCTTAACGTTTCACTCATTCATGTTACCCAATGCATTGGAGAGCTATATCGGGCTCACCCGCCCTTAGTTTATCACGGAACCACCCATTTGCATAACAATGCCCAAGAACCATAACATAAACGTTTCACATAAAAAATGCATAAAGGGAACATAACATTTCCATATTACAATCACAACCTAACATTTTATTATATTTAAATAATGAATCCATTCAAAAAGAAACCACTTCCAAAACCATTTAAAACATTTAATAAAGAGATTTTTGAATCAAAGTGTCCCATACCACCTTGAAGCTTTTAACATTTTAAACCATTAATATCCATATAAATGAATCCTTAAACCCATTTTTAAAACATGGATATTAATAAGAACAAATCATTAAAACATTTAAAGCGATATTTTGGTTAAAGGGTTTTTACAAAAATTAGAGGCACTTGAATACAATAATTGAGGAATAAAATTTAATCAGAACATTATAATATCATGATAATTAATGGATTAATGATATAATATTCCAAAGGACAGTATATACACCATATGAGAGTGAATTGGTTCATAACAACAATGAATTCTCAATAGAGATGTATAATGTGATGAAATCCCTTATAAAGAAGGTATCGTTAAATTAAGGATAAATCAATCTCAAAATTATGTGTGAAAAATATAAATACACCCAATATAATTGGATATTATGTTTAAAACAATAAAAGGTCATTAAAACATATTCAAAGGATGAAATATTCAATAACAACTTGTTGAACCCAAAGAAATCGAAATTGGGTTAAAATTCCCCTTGGTAAAATTCGACAGCCTATCGGCGTCACTTCAAAAATTCAGAAAATGAGTTGATGAGAGATAAAAAGGGAATCTCATCACTTGGACATAAAATTTACATCAATCAGGATATATAAGAACATATCCCAATATAATAGTATGTGAATTAAAACACTTAACAAATGTAGTCTTTTAAAAAGAGGAGTGTGAAAGGTTCCCTTACCGATTTGGGTAACTTTCAAAAAGTACACCCCATTGAAGAAGTGTCATACAATGAATATCTAAATACCCATAAATGAAATTATATTACAAAAGGAGTGTAATAATGGGAAGTACATAAACCAGTCAACGGAAATTGTGGAAAATGTAGCATAAATCTCACGGGAATAAAAGTGAGATGTAAAATCTCGTACAAAAACTCGGCAGCCTAACGACGCCACTTAAAACTTACAAAAATGGATTGATGAGATAAAATAGGGTATCTCATAACATTAAAATAAAATTTACAGAAAGATTAATATAAAATGACATCCCCCATCATAACAAAGAGGAGCTTAAAAGAAGTGACATAAAGGAGAGTACTTAAAGAGAAAGAGAGAGGTTAGATCTCTTACGAAAATTCGGCAGCCTAACGGCGCCACTCAAAACTTCCAAAATGGATTGATGAGAGAGAAGAGGGTCTCACATCATATGAACATAAAAATTATAGTAACAATAATATAAAATAACTTCCCAATAATGTGAAAGATGAGCTTAGAAGGAATGACATAAAAGAGTTTACTTAAAAAGAGAGGAGTAGGATCCCTTACCTCGGGTCCGACTTGACTCGATCGTTCTTTAACGTCCTGAATAATAAACATGAGTTAATTTACACTTTATTAAGTACTTTTTTCTAGTTCATTATTCTTCTTAGATCACTTATTGCCATGTTATAAACATTATGTAATCATTTAAGTTAATAATGTTTGTTTTGTCGATATATGGTTCTTATGTCGAAAGTGGACTTCTTACAATTACATGTTGTTCATGTGGTCAAATGTTCATTATATACAGAATTATATTCCTGATTTGTATATCATCTATATCATATATATCCATAATATACATGTATTTATAATATTACATAATCAT
Source organism: Viscum album (assembly GCA_963277665.1). Classification (NCBI taxonomy): domain Eukaryota; kingdom Viridiplantae; phylum Streptophyta; class Magnoliopsida; order Santalales; family Viscaceae; genus Viscum; species Viscum album. The sequence continues at coordinate 249,224,409 of OY728122.1, read as the reverse complement.
TTAGAGGTAAGAAATGAAATGCACCGTTCATGGAGACAGTAAGCCGTACGTACGCATGAACGCTAATTTCATTTCTATGTCATATTAATGGAATTAAAACTAAATGAGATGTATGTATATTTTAATTCCAGAATTATATACATCATTTAGATGTATCATTAATCATATATATTCATTATATACATGTACTTATAACAGTACAATACATTGGGGTATAAGAAATGAAATGCACCGTTCATGGAGACAGTAAGCCGTATGTATGCATGAACGCTACTTTCATTTCTATTTCATATTTTTATGGAATGGAATAATAATGATATATAAGTATATTATAATTCCAGTATTACATAATATATAATAACTTTAAATCCATCCTTTATATGTCCCACATATGGCAATAACGAATCACATCACTTTGAGGGGGCGGTACTCCGCAGTTCCTTAAATGAAGATATCACGTTACCCATAATGGAAACCATAAAGGTATTCCCAAAATGAAAAATACATAATCTTAAGGAAAACATAAACATATTATATATCATATATAAATATATTTTCATCTTAATGGACACTTTTGAAGGTGTTAAAAGAATGTTGAACAATCATCGTTTCAGGAGGCCGAAATTTTCCATCCACGGAAACAGCTTGTTCATTAACCATTAGATGTAGGTGTGTGAATGTGTAGCTCGAATAATTCTTATAAAAACAACCTAGTATATTGATGATACAAGATTTGTTACAAAATAAATGAATAAAATGAGTTTAGGGGGTTGGAGATGCAAAATAAAACAAAAGGACTCAAGTGAAGACATTACCTTAAAATTGGATAACTCCCGTTGGTTTGAGATCAAAGGCTTCTTTGGGAAAACTTCTGCCCAAAGTGAGGCTTCAAGGAGTAATAGAGGGAAGTGGAGAGAGAAAATGGGCAGAGTTGGGCCTAGACAAAGGCTTTGGGAGTGTGGGTAAGGAGGTAGAGGTGGGGGTTTTTTATAAGAGGAGAGAAGGGGCACTCTTGGAAGGTAAAGAAAAGTCACTGTATTTTAAAATGGTATTCGGATTTAAGAGGTCCGACATTGATGTGTTTCTAGGATAAGGTGATAAGGGTTCTAAATCCACTCATCCAATAGGTTTTTGAAATGTGTAGCTATTAGATATTATATTATCTTTCCATTTTATTTAAATCGTTAAATAATGAGGTCATCGCTGCATCATCATGATGTCATAAATAATATAATTTATTTAATGTCAAAAATTTATAAAAAAAATACTATTATGTAGGAAATATTTTTATATTTCCAATGAATATTTATAGTCAAAAATCTGACTTGTATAACGCCATGTAAAAATTGTTTTAGTAAAACATTTCATGTTTGTCTCATTTTTACTTTAACTTTAAATAAAAAGATATTAATGTCATTTTCCAACCAAAGTGGCTTCATGGGGTCTCCAAGTTGACCCATGGGTTGTATTGGTCGTTAATGACACATCCAATGAGGTTAGGACATGTGTCAAGTTCATTTAATATTATTAAAACATTATTTTTACCTTAAACTACACTAATTACCTCTAATCGCGATTAAAAACTTAATAAGTTACTATTCACAAAAAACTATTTTTATCCCATTGAACCACATTTTACATCATAATGACAACCAAGTATGTCGGATTTTTGAAATTCAAAACAAAAAGATAGAAAATTTTCATTTTAACTGAAAAATCAATTTTTATAAGTACCACTTAGTGGTTTCACTATTCATAAAAAATTGAAGTTTTTCAGAAAAATCCAAAAAATTCACCCTAAGATATATTTGATATTCCGAATTCAAAAATGAATCCTATTTTACAAAATTCAAAACATATAAGTCACATTAATTAATTTAATAATTAATTCCCGTTGTCAGAACAAATAGCGTGTTTTTATGAAACAATAAGTATCAAAAGATTGACACTAGATTAAGTCTGATTTCAAAGAGAAATTAATTCCAATGACCAATATTGGATTTAATGGTAAAAATATAATCTAAATTCACTTTAAAACCAACTCAAATTATAATCTAATAATATAAATAAATTAGATTAAAAAGATTTTTTGTATTAAAATACAACATTTTACAGTATTCATTAAAAAATGAAATTTATCAGAAAGATACCAAAAATTTACACAAAGTAAATTTTGATGTCCCTATTCTTATGAAGAGTTTTATTTGGTCCAAAAGGATGTATAAGAGTGAAAAATATATATTAAATGACGGTTATCCATCAAAAGGCGATATGTGAACCTTTAGTGAAAACTAGGGAATATACGCCTAAAATTGAATTCATTCAGTATTTTATGCCATTATCTTTTATTGGATAAATGTAAAAACATTTAAAAACATATATAATAGTATTTTAGTTATTTCTATCCATTCCCGCCAATACAATGGATATATGTTAACTACCATTTAAATTAGTATTATTTTAGTATTAGAGTGCAATGTAAGATTCCCAAGAAACTCGTTGTTGCGTATTGGGTACGCCATTGAGCATAGATTCCCCTTTAAAGTCATATTAACATTTTATTCACAAATATGGATAAATATGAAAATTCCATATTCTTTATTTACATGGGGTGTTACAGTTTGTCAAAAATTTGTAAATGTATCGATTTTTTACCTTCCATGATTATTCCCATATATATCTTTAGTAGATCCATGAACATAGGATCTCTTGGAACTCCCATCTCGTATAAAACTCAATGATAATTTATGATCAAAGCATCTACCACCTTATTTTCCTTCCCCGGGTGGTTTTGTATAGTGAAACCATATTCCATGAATAGTGCAAGCAATCGTCTTTGCCTCATGTTGAGTTATTTCTGTGTCAAAATATACTTTAATCTATTGTGATCGGTTTGTTTCTCAAATTTTTTACCATAGACAATGTGTCTCCATATCTTCAATGAAAATATTAAATCTTATAACTCAATATCATGAGTAGGATAGTTTTGTTCATGAATTTGTAGTTATCATGATAGATAGGCAATAACTATATCATTATCTATAAGAACACAACCATGTCCATTAATGGAATCATTTTTATAAATAACATACCCATCATTCCTCGATGGTAGAGTAATGATGGATTCATTGACTAATATTCTCTTTAGTTATTCAAAAACATTATTCAAACTCTTTTTTCCAAATATATTTAACCCCTTTACGTGTGACTTTGTATAATTGGTTAGTAGATAGTGTTAAATTCTAGATGAAACACCGATAATAAATAGCTAAATCAATAAAAATACATACCTCAGTTATAATCTTCGATGGTGGACATTCATGTATTTCTCTTGTCATAGAAAGATCAACAGAGCTTTAATCTTTATAGACAACATGGACAAGAAAAAAAATTTTTTGAAGCCACAATTAACACTTAATAAACCTCACTTATAAATTATTTCTTATATGATTATTTCGAATAGTGATAAAGTGAATTTTTTGATCATAGTATCTTTTCGATTTACTAAGATATGATTAATAAATACCACTATAAATTCATTAATATTTTCCTTGAAAACAATATTCATTAGATCCATGAACACATAGGGTTCATTAGTCAGTCCAAAAGGCATCACTATAAACTCATAATGGCCATACATGGTACAAAGTGCTATCTTTGGAATGTCTTCCTTATACATGCACATTTGATGATATCCAAATCGAAGGCAAATATTTGAAAAATATTGAGCTCCAGGATGTTTATTGAGTGAATCATCAATGTGAGGTAGGGTATACATTTTCTTTTTTATTATATCATTGACCTCACTATAGTCAATGTACAATGCCATAGATCCATCATTAATATTAACAAAAAGGAAACGGCCTCCCCATGTAGAAACACAAGGGAGAATATATCTTTTTTTACTTCATTCCACTAGTTATTTATTTAGTTCCACTAACTCCACGGAGGACATTCTATAGGGGGTCTTTGATATAGGCCCTCAACTAGGAATTATGTCAATGGAAACTCAATTTCTCGTTTTGGAGGATGTCCAAGTCAATCCTCTGGAAACACATCAACATATTCTTGTACATACTATATTTGATCATTATTTTCCTCACCTATATTTATTTCACTCCCTTCCTCCCCAATATTTTAATTTAGTAGAGCTATCGGGGGTGGATCAAAATGGGAATCATATGGTGACATTTATGCTCCAATTATAATGTATTTTTAAATATAATAAAAAATTGTAACAATCGTCTTCTTACAATAAATTTTCACATCATGGTCCAAAGGACAATTCATACTAAGGATTATATATAATTAAATCATTGTTATGAAAATAAGATAACCAGATAATGCATGTTTATATGCCATAATGGCAACGGATTAAAAAATATTTTCTTCAATGATATATCCCTTAGGCGTTTTGACTATCAACTTCCTTATAAAATAAAATTGTAAATATCTAATTTTCAATTAAAACATGGATGATATGAAGGAATGTCATGATACATAATCAAATAAACCATTCGATAAATTTGAGTAAATGATTAAAGTACCTACCACCATGTCATTAGGATCTTCATCCTCAGTAGTAGTGATCAACATATTCTTTCTCAATTTGTTCCAAAAATAATATTATTTGAAAATTACATTTTTAATTATAATTTACTCATAGAAAAATATAGTTCTCATTATGATAGTAATTTTTTTCTTAATGTAAATGTTTATAGAAATAGTCCTTTATAATTATTAGTAAAATAAAACCATGTCCTGTTTAGAAGAAACATAAAGATACCATTCAAAAAATTATTATAAAAATTCAAAAAATGGGTCAAAATTTCTTTAAAATGTAATTTTGAAAATTTGGAAAGAATTTTATAAATTATATTTTAAAAATCAAGGATTTTGATGAAAATGTAATTCTGACTAAAAAAGATATAATTCAGATTTTCCTAAAAACATTTTCTGAATCCAATTATGTATCAAAGAGTGGTAAAACTATAATATTAATTAAAAAATTATTGAATTATAATATTATAAGGAAATATATCAGTTTTATGATTTTAAAACATAACAATTATCCCAATTGATACTTAAACATAAATTTTCTCTAATAAATTTAAGATTGTGAAATAAACACTTACCTCTTTGGTAACCTCTGTGTCATAATTCATATAAATGAAATAATTATCACATAAAAATTTAAATAACATGAATATAAATAAAATTATGATATAATATATCAATTTTTTAGTATATAAATGTAAAAAATAAATAATTCTTTAATATAGAATATGTCTCACAGAAGTAAAAGTGAGATTCAAAACACTAACCTCATGTTCGACTCCCTTTATACTAGTCCAAAATTCATTTAAATTAAATATAAGATTATTATAAATCAATTATATATCCAAAATAATGTATATAATAACATATATGGTCCAATTGTAACATTTTACAACCCATATGATAATAAAATATCATTATTTAATTTTTTGGGAGTTAATTGCCGTGTTATCTCATGCATGTATTATCAAGAAACAACCAATTATTTTAAATAGGATATAATTCAATAATCACAAGAGTTATATTAGTTTTATAAGGATTATTGTTTCATTAGAAACATCCTCACAACCATTCATGATAATTATACATATAAAATGAATAACATTACTTCATGGAGACAATATATCATAAGATTGCATGAGCGATGATATCATCACATTAAAGCATGAAATGGTTAGTAAGTTTATGTTATATTAAATATAACTAATTTATATCAATTCATATATAATAAATATATTCATTAAATTTAAACCTATAACTTTCATTGTAAATCATATGTAAAAAATGAATATCATCACTTCGTGAGGTAGCCATCCAGAATACACGCAAGTGTCATTATTGTATTTTAAATGGAATGGAATGTAAGAAGTTATATGTGATATTATAAATCTAGGAATATAAATATATAATAAATTTTTATATTTATATATATATTAAATACATCATTATTTCCCACCAGGATAAATGTGAATGGAGAAAGATTTACATCTGTTTGAAATGTGGTAATCCACCATAGAACTGATTGACAGTTTCATATCCCATTTGATTGAAAGGGAGATTGATAAATTCTATTTTACCAAAATAATTAAATATATTTATATGGTTGAAACTAGTGTTCTAATATTCTATGTTTTAAGAAAAAATTTTGGGTTGTAAAATAATGAAGGATAAGAATGAGCTTCGTGAAGATAAATATGTTCTATTAGAAAAACCAACATTGGATATCTTCTTAAGGACCCTAGGTTTTGTATTTTTGAAACAAATCCTTAGAATGTGGTTATTTTAATTGGAGAGGGATTTCAGAATTGTTTTTTGATCCGAATGGATTTATATGTGAAAATTGTTGAGGTCAGTGTGTGCCCTTTTATAGTTAAAGATTTATTGTGTTTTTTTAAATACCATAAACGATTATAATATGGGAATTCACACTAACCAAAAGTGGCTCAAAATTTGATAATTAAACATTTTTACGATTTATATGGTTGATAAAAAATTTACCACACAATAAACAGTTGTTTTAAATGAATACTTCCTTAACATTTTTGTTTCGTTACTTTTACGATTTTAGTTTTTCAAAATTGAAAGTAGACTTTTAAAACATGTTAATTTATACCATAAGAATAAAATAAAATGATCATTAATAGATAATTTTGACCCAATTATTATAAATACAAAATTGAATTTATTTTTAGGTTTAATTTAAATAGAATTGTAAGTAGTCTTCCAAAACACCGCTTTAATCATAACCGTTGTAATAATGTTTTCAGTCATTAGGGTTCAACATAGTTACTATAAAAATATTTGATCTATTAATGTGATATGGTGGATATTTTGAAAAATTTAAAAATTACTCTTCAGAAGAGTTCATTTTTATTAATTTTAATTATATTTTAAAAATAAAATTTATTATAAAACTACAGTAATGTAAATTTGAACTATATTCATTTAATTGGAATTAAAAAAATTTCAAGAAAATGATGTAATTTAAATAAGTTATGTTTATACATATTAAAATTTATATATATATAATAGGACATAGTAATTCATTCAATTTATTTTAATTTAATATTTTTATTACCATTTATTTAATTTCTATTTTAAATAAATAATTATTTTTTTGGTGTTTCTTAATAATTTAAACTAATTATATGATTTTTAAAATTTGAAAATCAACAAAACTAAAGAATATAATTAATTTTATATCAAAATTAAAAAATATATTGATTCATATGATTCTCTATTACCACTGTAAACACATAATTGAAATTTAATTTCAAGAGGGTGATAATTTGTCATTTTCCTTACAAACATTATTATAAAGGTTATGTTTTTGAAAAGTTTCACAAGAACTTATAACAATCACTCATAAGGTTATAATTTTAGAAACATGGTAATAAAAAAGGAATTATAATTGTTTATAATTCATTATAGCTCTTATCTTCTTAGTTTAACCCTATGATAAACACATTTTTTCCTTAATCTCAGTAATAAATTTTTATTGTTTTTAATATTTAAAATGGTCAAATATTATGTAAACATTATTTTATAATATAAATTATTCTAATTCAAAATATAAAATCGATTTCTTCAAATTCTATTCATATATGACTCGAATTCACATTAAAATTTCCCAGTAAAGGCATCAAAAAAATAGTTTTCGAAAGAGAAAACACACATAATATTATTATGTTTTATCATAAAAAGTAAATGTTGAATTGATAAAATTGGACTAAAGTAGTTAAAATTTAATATAATTCAACAATTTTTACATTAAATCCAAATTAAAATGTAATTTAATTTTTAGAATAATTTAATTGAAACATTGGTCTTCAATAAAAATCAATACTTCTCAATATTCATAAAAAAATTAATCCTTTCATAAATTTATAAAAAATTCAAACATTAATAATTATAAATTATTTTATAAATAATGAAGTTTAAATTGCTAAAAAAATTAAAAATGGTTAAAAAATATTTTTAACATTTTGTGTTTAAAACCCGACTAATTGAAATTTTAGAAAAATACAATATTCAGAAAATATTTCATTCCCATTCAAATGGTTTTTATTTTATTCATAATCAATATAAAACCATAGAATTTTTTTATACATGTTTTATACATATAATTTTTACAATTTAGTTATTATTATTCATAACCTTTATCATTAATGATTGGTTATAATGGTCATGTTTAAATAATAATATTCTAATTGAATATTTCCTTCCATTCCAATTAAATGTTACGTACATTACAAACTATAAAAGAGATTTAATTTATTTAAAAATATATCATAATATATAATGTTGTTATATTCTTGGATAATGTTTTTATTTCATTTCATATATGTAATCCTATATGATGTTCCCATTTTAAAATCTCGGGGAGTTTCACCTAAAGTCATAGTTCTAGTTTCATAAAGACATAATTTATGTAATTTATTTGATACCATTATAAAAAGCCCAGTTATATCCATAAAAAATATAAAAAATAAATAACAACTATGTAATGTATTAAATTAAATATATATTTTTATTTTTATATATTTAGGGAATTTGGAAACATTTTAATATAATATATATTCTATCTTTCTCAACTGTTGTTCATTTTTATACAATTGTATATTATAAAGTTCTTAATTCATGATAACTCTTCCATATCACACGAAATTTACGCCTCACATGAAATCCTTCTAAATATATCATATGTAAAAAAAATTTACTTATGTAATGGAAACATAAGAAAGGAGTGAGGAAATTCATAGTAATTAAAAGATACAACTGAATCAATCATTTTGTAATCATGGAATCAATATTACTAAATGAATTGGTAAAATAAATAATCCATGTACAACATTAATCTAGGAGTATGTTATATCATTGAATATAAATGGAAAAAATAAATATCAATTATATTGATCTCATTCTCAGAAAATAAATATTTCTCAACTTCAAAACCACATAATCAAATCCTTGGTATATAAGTCATTACATATCATCGAGATTGAATTCAAACCATATTACTGAATGTAGAAGGCATACAACAAATACCAAAATATATTTTTCTCATGAGACCTATTCATTCATAAAGGGCCTATATAATCTGATTCCCCACTCATCATTATATTAAGTGCAATGAGTTCAAAATATGATTCTTCAAGACTATTCATACCAATCCATATAGAGCCTCAAACTAAGTAAAACCTTGATATATATAAAATGATAAATTCATAAATAAAATACCTAGTGAACCTAAATTTATAGTCCACAAACATAAATTATTCCAATATTTCCCTCCTTTCATATAAATGAATAACTTGATCTTAACACATATGAAGAGAGAAGTAATTTGGTCAAACATTATGTTATTAAATTTCTAATAATCATCCATATTGGAGTAATAATAAAATGAGTACCAATACCTTTACCCATGACAGTATAATGGGTAAAATGGTTATAAACCACCCAGAATATTTATTAGATGGTTAAAAAATATATAGTAAATTTTTTCAATAGTCGTCTGTATTGGAAAAAGAATATATTGAATTCCAATACTCTTACTTATGTCAGCATAATACCATTATTTATATTTGAGCATCATCCAATATGAAATACGTAAAATGTGAAGTTAAAAATATATAAAAAAGGTTTATAATGATAAATCTATACTAGAATGACCATAATTATAATCCATCCATTAAAATAAGGTGGATGGTTTCAAGAGAACATTTCCCCTATATAATAAAGGAAACATAGAAGGCTATTTGAATCGATTAAAAATATCAATTCTAATGAATTCATGATTGATACCATCCAACAATAGATTTGTAATTAAATAGTATTATACCAAGGGGTGTTTTCCTTCAAATAATATCATATATATATTTGTGGAAATTTATGATATGTAAACCCCATTATGGTGTATCCTATTAAAAATTATAATGGAAATGGATAAGAAAACATAGAATATATATTTTAAAAGGTGTTATATATTAAATTAAAAGATTTAGGTATGGGTCACTTCCAAATTTCATATACAAAATTTGAAGTGAAAAAACATGGAAAACTTTTAATTTTAAAATAATATCCAACAATGGATGTTTCAGAATGAAATAAAATTTTCAATATGAAATCTGGATCCAAAGAATTTGATTAAAAAAGGGAATGTAAAATAAATGAAATAACCTTTGTTGGAAACCCGCCTTATAACAATTTTAATGAAACCTTATTTTTCTTAAATAATAATTTAACCAAATAGTTTTATAAAATAATTTACAATAAAATATTATTGTGGGATATTCCGAAAATGGATGAACAATGTTTTATATGAATAATTAAAAATCATTAAAGGGGATTTGAGTTACAAAAAATCATGACTACTGGGGAAACAATGGTATTAATAGAAACATAAATATTGTAAAATTATTTGGATAGTAAATAACAAAAATTTCTAGAAGAATTATAATATTATATCCATGGTAAGAGAATATAACAAACTACGAAAAAATTGTGCATAACAAATGACATGTCTCAATGAATCCGAATTGAAAATAAGACTACCCATATAAGTTGTGTATCATTTTCATCCACACCCATTGATAATGGAGGATTATAATTTATCTTAAAATTAATTGAATAAATTAGAATTCATCATATTATATATCAAATAGGTAGTATATTTTCCCCATTGAGAAATTATTTTCATAATACCAAACATGTTCCAAGGAGAGGAATTTGAGATGAAAATCCTTATTATATGTCATGACTTACAAAAAATTATAAAACCCTTCTATTTCACAATAATATATATATATATATATTAATAATTCAATTCATAAATGTAATCATTAATATTTTCCTTTATATTTTTCATATTAATTTATTTTCAATATGAATTCTATCGATTTACAATATAATGTGTTTATTGAAATGATTGTTTGTACTAATTTCATAATAACAATTTCCAAGATCATTATTTTTTAATATATAACAATTAATATATAATTATATATAATTATATTTATTATTTATAATTATTAATTATCCCAAAAATTCCATTCATGTGTTTTCAGAAATTATCATTGAAGATGAAATCGATAACTAGAATTTTTGGGTGATTCATGGTGATCAAAGTGTTTTTTCGTAAAATAATGAATTATATATTGAAATAAAAATAATACAAACAATAAAAAATCTATATTTACTTTTCTATATCATATTATATCATAAATTATTATACCATATTCAATCAAAGTATAAAATTATAGTATCATTTAATTTTGTGGTCAATCGAACACAAAAATGATCATACCCAGATTTAATGAATAATTATGTAGTTATTTTTATACAATCATTATAAAAAATAAAATTATTTTATTTATTTATTTTAGTGTAAAATAAATTTATTTTTTCAACATAAATATTAATATATTTATTGTCAAATCATTAAACAATTTAAATGAAATATTATCTTCTTACTATTATTATTTTAAATGATTAAATTAATGATGATTGTCTATTGATCATATAATTAATAGGTTCATAAATTTTTCCTCAAATCCATAATTATATAATAAATATAATTATTATTATTTATTTCCATCCTCATATACTTCCTTGTAGGTATGTGATGGAAAATAAAACATGTTGCGACGTCAAGGTGGTAGTCCGCACAATACACAAATGATAGTTTTGTTTCCATTAATGGATGGGGTATATGAATAAACATTGATAATAACCATAATATAGAAACATTATTATATATAAATGATAATATTATTATTTAATTAGTCTTATTAGATTAAATTTTATTGAATAAGACTATGTAGTTCATAAAACTCACATTTGGGACTTCAATTTTCCATGGAAATCTTCTTGAAATTAAAGGGTTTAGTCTAATAATGACTATCTAAGGGATTATATTAATGGTATTGTTTTATAATTAGAGTAAAAGTACATATTTTAAATGATAAATTAAATTTATATGTGGACATTTGAATTTTTTATATGGTATTTCTTTATAAGTGAAGGATAGAGAACTTCTAGAAACAATTTTTCCTTATTCAATAATGCAATCTACTTTTAAAGGACTCAAGGATTTGAAAATAGAAAAATTTGTAGTAATCACATGTATTGGTCGATCCAAATCTCAAAAATTAAACTCATGTCACTTTATTTAAAATATTTTTAATTTTACACTATTTTAATTTCAATTTATCCTTTTTATATTTACTACGTTATTTAACTTTTGAAATTACAGTTTAATTTTAAAGAAAAAAAATTAAAATTGACATTAAGTCATAAAATTAGTATTCTCATTTTTAATTTTAAAATCATTTTAAAGAATAAAATTTATATTTTTTTCACAAAAACATAATATTAAAATACTAAATCTAGTAAAAAATATTTTAATGAAATATTGTTTTTAACATTTAAATTAATTTATATGGATCAATTATCTGCAATTCTAATTATAATCATATGAATTGATTTTTTTTTAAATGATGCATATTGTTATTAAAATTCAAAATTAAATTGTGTCGCTCTTTAAAAATTCTTCATTAAAGGAAAATATAGAAAATTGTATTTATATTAAAGTAACATTTTAATTAGTTATAAAAAATTTACCATAGGTTTTCTATTATAAAATAATATATCAAACTTAAAAATGTTAATCCAAAAATTAATGTTTGATTATGTAATATTTTTTATAAATTTATAATTCATTCTAATACCATTTTAAATTTATTAAAATTATAAGATTCATGATAACCATATTTTGTCAACAAAAATCAGCCCTTTTTTAAAAAATATAATAAACTTAAATTAAGTCCATATTTATTTGGGGAATTAAAAAATTAAGTTATTTTTTAGGAATTCCCAATTCCACAATTCATATAGTAATTTTTTAGATACAATCAGGAAATATAATTTAGAAACCATATTTATTAGAAAATGGAATTTTCAAATATTTAATGTTTTATTCTTATTTAATATAAGTTAGAAACTAAATTATTATTAATGAATTATAAATATAAAACATAATGTATCATTAGACATATGATTCTTGAAATATAAATTCATATCACAAAAAAATCAATTTAAAAAATAAATTTTCCTACAAAATAAATGTTCTAATTAGTTATTTTATGTAAAATAACTTAATTTCTTTCCTATTTAATGTAGTATTTCTTTTGATAATGAGTTTTTTAAAAAAAATTGAAACCCCCATTCATTGTAACTAATTAAATTGAAAGGTTTTAATTTATTTACATGAACATTTATATTTTTTCAAAATATATCATGTTTTCATTTAAGATTAGTGCCATGAGTGGAAAAAGGTATCAAAATTATTCACTTAAGTAATCATAATAATATAATATGATATTAGAGAATTATATTTTATAATGCCACCTAGGATAAAAAAACTATAATAATATAATAATCTCATGATATTAATAAATAATCATCTCATATATAGACACGCAAACCCAATACAATGTGGTTTAATGTCATAAAGAGTATCTAAAAAACACTTCAATTTACTCTACATAGTAAAATTTTTCCATAATCATGATCCTATATACACTTTACTAGATTTCTCACATAATATAATGATATTCATACCCTTTTTAAAGTAATCATAATAAAGGGATCCTCTTAAACTCTAAGTAGTGGAAAACATATAACAATGTTTCAAATTGTAAACATTCGGGAGATCATTTGAAAGACTAAAATATATTAATATTAGAACATAATACCATATATGATAATAATAATAAAAATTATAAAGAAAAATAAAGAAATTAAAATATCATTAGAGAATCATAAATTATAGACCTAGATCAAGATAAATTTTTATAACAAAAATTATGAGAGTATGACCTAAAACTTGGGAATACTTAAAAATGATATATAATCATGAAAACAATAAATATCCACATAAAAAAATAAAATGTGACATAATTTTAATCAAAATATTTTTATCATTGTGAAATTGGATTCCCACCAACCCGTTCACACATAGAATTGTGAGTAGTTCAAAATATCATCACACTCACCCTTTGCGAATTTATCATCTTGCTAACCATTTGAAATAACAATTATAGTTCATGAGATATAAGACATTACACAATGAATATGAAGGAGATAGAGGTATCAAGAGTATCATAAACCCCACATTTTTGGGCCCCTTGATAACGAAACATTCATTATCTCATAATTAACCCATATAAAAATAATATGTTTTTAAATATCAAATAAAATCACATATCATGAAAATAAAAGTCATAAAACCTTACAAATATCATTTAAAAAACTAATCATATCATAATAACACACACATATATATATTGACCAAAACATTGCTTCATGAAAAATTATCCTTGGAGCCTAAATATATGTGAATATACAAGAGTTTCACAAAACCATTGAAATTATTTATGTCCAAATAAATTTTAAATAAACATTTAATTTAAATATAATATTTTTTTTAAAAAATAATTTTATTTTGATAAGAATATTATATCTGCAAAAATAAACAATTATTTAACAAACAAATTCATGAATAGACTGAAAACATTTACTATTATAAGAATGCTTAATAATTGATATATGGAAAAAAATTAATGTTTAAAAAAAATAAAAGTGGAACTAAAATAAAAATATTTTCATTTAAAAACAACATTTCATAATGGAGAATTTAAAATTAAATAAATTTGATTAAAATAAATTACGCAGTGTATGATAAACTATTTAATTTTGAACTGGTGGAAATTTTTTTTGAACATTTTGAAATAATGATACTCAAAACACACATCATTAAAATAATGATGAAACCATTTTTTATTAAATATAATTAAGCATAATAATAATATAATTTTGATGAAAATAATATATATTAAACTAGTTAATGGATATATTTTTTAGGATGTTAAAACATTGACATGGTAGAAAAATACATTAAATGAAATGGTAATTATTCCAAAGAAAAATGCATTTTAATGAAACAATAGAATCAGGAAGAATGAATAAAATGTTATGGATCATGATTTAAATTAATATAATTTATTAATATAAACTAACATCATTATTGGTTGTAATATAAATATGTAAAAAAATTTATTGTCAAAGAAGATTGATTGTGACCATTGTAAAATATTTGAGTCATGAAATCCCATTATAATATTTTTAAAATTTGATGAAATACTTTATGATATGTTTATAAAAAATTAACATTGAATATTATGAAAAATAATTTAATCATGATAAAAATTAAAATATGGAATAAATTTCAACACTAAAAAT
The DNA here is from genome assembly GCA_963277665.1 of Viscum album. Lineage (NCBI taxonomy): Eukaryota > Viridiplantae > Streptophyta > Magnoliopsida > Santalales > Viscaceae > Viscum > Viscum album. The sequence continues at coordinate 249,209,049 of OY728122.1, read as the reverse complement.
AAAACAAGGTGCGTATTTTAACCATGTCTCATAGTTTATAAATTTGAGACAATGAAACCCTTTTAAATGTCACAATATTTGAAGTAGATATAATTGGAAATGTTATTAATGGGAATGAAATATAAATATAGATAAATGATATTGGAAAAAAATTCAAATAGTGATAGGATATATTAATTCATCTTATATTAATGGTGTTCCAGAATAACCATTATAACTCAATGAAAAGAAAATAACTTACGAAAAACCATTATCTTGGTTCCCATGTTAGTGGCATGCACTATATGATCATTTGTGAAAAACATAAATGAAATAAAATTATATTTCGTAAGCTTTATCGTATATATTACCATTGTATAAAACTTATTTCAATTTTATAATTATTACAATAATTTGTAATATCATATTATGACCTTTAGGGGATAATAAAATTACTTATTATATACATATTTACTGGTTTTGATATCATTACACATAAACTGATATAAATTTAATTATTTATTTATAATTTAATACTGAATAAAATATTACTTATATAGATTCAAAATGTATTATTTCATTCGATGAGTTTTTTAGATACGTTGTATGATAATGGAATCAGTTTCCGTTTATTATGACTAATTTAGATAATGAAAATGTCTCATTAATACTATGTTCTATACATAATATTACACTTATAGAAACATATAAAAATAATTATTTTTTATTATATTATAGTATTTCTATTTCTCCCATTCCAATTTTCATCCATTGTGTAGTTGTATAGAATTGTTCATGTTGGTTGTTAAACTAACCCAACCATCACTTGAGGTGGTGAAACTTCATATTGAAATTATTCATCTTCTGGGAGGAACTTTTCACATACACACGATTAATGTTCTAATTTCTCAATGCAATAGAGGTGGTGAAGCTTCATATTGAAATTATATTTCATAAATATATATATATATATATATATAATATAATATTTACTCATCCATTATATCCATTTGATCTTTGGGGGTATATAATTTGATTCCTAGGAGTCCTATCATGGGAAAATTTAATCTGCACCTATTAATCTCATCATTTAGGGCCACCTAGTTCTACAGTGTGTGTAGAATGGGTGTTGACCACCTAACCAGCATGTTGTTGTGCCGAACCATCACTTTTCGGGTTGTTATCCCACATGACAGTCTTTCAACTCGGTTGGCAATGTCTCCTTCCAAGCTAGGCTTCTCTTAGTGACCTATTCATGGGGAGGTGGGATAATATGTGTGGAGAGTTATATAAATTACTCTCCAAGGGATTACATTTTGAAGAAAAATGGATTTGATTAATAATATATGATGTTGCCTTTGGAGGGAAGTAGTCAACGTAGCATTCTAACGATGATTTTGTTTTTATTACATTTATAGATGAATAAATAATTATTATTACATAAACACAATAACATCTTGGTATAATAATTAATCTTATTTATTTATATTTTGAATTATATATTATATTTGAAAGTGTAATGTTAAGATGAAAAAAATAATAAAGATATAATAAAAAATTATGAGATATTATATTTCCATTGAAAATTTATTATAATTGATCGGATTATTCTAACTATGAATGACCTAGGGTTTATTTTTATGATAGAGGTTCATAAGGAGAGTAAAATATAAGAGTTCAATGGATTAATTTAAAAGATAAGAAAATGTTTTAATGGATGTATTTGACTTTCTTTTATAAGATACAAAAAGGTATCTTTTGGTAATAGCATTTATTTCGTCATATTTTCATGACACTATTCCATGATGAATGGATCCAAAGATTAGAAATTTTGGATTTTGGGAATTATTTGGGTCAATAATGGAACAACCTAGTCTTTTAACATATGTTTTATACATATTAAATGGTTTTTAAAATTTGTTGTTCAAATCATAATAATTTACTTATAAAATAGGCGCCTAGTTGTTAATAACTAATTTTATGTTTTATTATGAATATAGGAAAAACCCTATAATGAAATTTGATTGTTATAGAACAAAATTATACATATAAATAATCCAATTAAATATCTAAATAATATAAAATTATTGTTTGAACTAAAAAAGATAATTTATTTATAAATGTGTTTGTTGAAAAATGAAATTTAGACCATTATGGATTCAAAATATTATTTAGTATTGATTACCAGCTAAATCAGTGTTAATATAATTATTATTTATCTTTAAAAAGAATCGACATAACTTAATATCGTCATTAGTAGTGGTTCAGTTGTAAAATATAAGGGTCATAACAATGGAATTTCATTGAATATACTCAGTTTAAATATAGGGAGCCTACTCTTGGGAGGATTTCTACATCCCATAGACTACATTCTTTTCCTCATGATACGATTCTTCCTTAGGATGGAATGATGTCCCAACACACCTAGATGATGTATTTCATGGATGAACCATAATTTATTGGGTTGTCACCCTATGGGATGGTCTCCTATCTCAGTTGGAAACAACTCCTTCCCACATAGGGATCCACCTAGAATGATCCCTTAATGGGGAGGGGGTTCCTATGGTGGAGGGTTTAAAAAGTCCCTTCTTGGTTATCGCCTTTTAATGAAAATAAGTATTTCAATTTATTTTATTTGATATAGATTCCTTGATTTTAATCAATATAATTTATTTTTTTAACCATAATTATTGTAACTAAAAATACTAATACCTATCTAATTCTAAAAAAATTGAATAAGCCGTAAAAGATGTACTTGAGTAGTAGTGTCTGATACTGGGCATCCTAAAAAAGCAGGATAAAATCTGTTTAGAGGAAAATTTTGGCGGGACTATAGAATAACGATAGTGTTTTTGTAGCTAATATTATGTTGTACTATATCATCCATAACTATTAATCCAATTTGGCCGTTCAGGGCACTGGTTTGGGACTACAACAAACAGGGACCATGGGCCAACAAAATCTTTCGAACCATGGGGCCTTCAGGAAACTATTTTCCTTCGAGCCACAAGACTTTTGGGATAGAAATGGTCATTAGGCCATAGGGCCTTCAGATATCATAATATAGGAATGATCCTAGGAAGATCACATATGTAGTCCCATAAGATGACTCTAATTGAGTATAAACTACCAGATCAATGCAAACAAAAATTGTTGAATTAGAGTCTCTGGAAACAACCATTGGTATGAGGGACCATGTAACTCTACATGGAGAAATTCATGATAACCAACAATGTGATGTGTTTAGATAGGTTCCTTCAAAGATACAAATACTAGGAGGGGTAGTTTTAGTGCTGGTCGGTTGCACCTTCGGGTTATATATTGGGAATTGTGCCTCTAGGACTTCGATTCATTTAGTATGTCCTTCTTCCACAAGGATTATGATCCATGTAAGGGATCCCTCTCAACCCATTAACAATTTGGTTTATCGAAAATAAAATTAACATCAAGTCCTTTAATCAATTCAAGAAGGATATATTAAATTATATTAACATAATTTCCCCAAATATGATAATGGTTTTACTAACTACCATTCAATAATAAAATAAAAATAATTTCAACACAAGGACATGTAACACGCAAAAGGATTCATTTAGGGAATTAATTATTTTTAAGAAAATAATTTATTATTATTATAGAGTGATTAATGTAATCTATTCTGATGAAAAAAAATTGTTATCATTAAAATAATATTTATTAAATAAAAAATTATTATCAAACTATATTTCATTCGTATATAAATTCAAAATAGAATTTTAAAAAACATTATTATACTTTTTAATAGATAATATTATTGAAAAAAGGATAAAAATCCATAAATTTATATATATAATAAAAAAATTTCATAAAATTGATGTCATTAACAAAATCGGCACTATAAAAATTCAATTCAAAATATATTGAATTAGATAAACACAATAAATTAATATTGAGTAAATATAATCATGATATATCCATAAAATATTTTTTCTAAATTAATATACCAAAATTTATAAATTTTATTTTGACTTAAAAATATTGGGTAAATTGTTTTTTATTAGAGAACGAGTATTTTTATGGTATCTATTTTTATTAAAATTTATTATAAATTACTAATTAGACTACTATTAATAGTTTATTTATAAAAAAACTATATTATTTAAAAGAAGTAAATTTAATAAAATATTTACCCTTAGTCTGTTGGCTACACTATTTCAGTCAATATATAATGTTCACTTTATTTCATATTTGTATATATATATTATCTTTTTACAAAAAATTACAAGAACCAATTCTACATATAACATTCAATTTCCCATATTTTTTTATTTTTGTGTTTCATGTGGATCAAGCCATTAAATATAGTATTTATCTAATGGAAAAAATATAATGTGAAATATAGGGCCCTTACAACCCCTTTAAATAAATTTTAACCTCAAAATTTATTTATCATTTAATTATAGAAATAGATAACTGTTGTTAAAAGATGGAAATGTATCATGATATTATCTCTAATGATATTTGATCCTAAATATCATATGGAAGTCCAAAAACACTGATATTACATAAATATTTCTATGAAAAATATATCATAAATTGTTATTAAGGGCCATGAAAACTATTTGGTTTTCTTATTAGATACTTCATAGTTGTTATTTCACTAATATTGGGTAACTAATCATATATAACGTGTTTTTAAATATCATTTAAATTTATGAGGTGTAAATGAAAATATAGACATTATATTTCGAAAATTGAAACGTTCTATATGTAGAAGAATATATTATGATTTATATAATAATTATTTTCACAAAAATAATAATTATATCACTAAAGTTTTTCCTTAAAATAATAAACACTCATGTTGGTGTCATGATTCTATGAGATATAATCCTTGAAGTAATAAGTTTCATAAAACATGAATACACACACTAATTCATAGTAGAGGATAAGTGAAACATATTTACCACTTTCATATTCATAAGTATTCATATCATATATTCTTAGTTAATATCTAGTCATGGTGGTTTTGGATTCCTACCATCCCCCTCAATTCTTATATTTGGGCGTTGACTTGAACTATTCATGGTTCTCCACTCAAAAGACATTGACTTTTTAGTGTTTCATTTATATGAGTTTGGTTCTCATTTAAAATTTTGATTGAAATATTCATTTTCCAATGATGCTTTAATTGTTGACAATCCCCTATTCTACATGTAAATAATTTTCAGATCCCTATATAGAAATTCACATGGTACTTATTCTATAATATTTGAGGTATAGTAAATTTTAAAAAATTACTTCATCATATTTATCAATTGAACATTCATTGGATTCCATTTTTATCTTCTTTGGTGTGCTTTTGTCATTGATAATGTTCACATTATTAATCATATTTAATTATATCTTGTCTTGAATTAAAATATGGTTTCTCTTTCTAGTAGAAACTATGATGGGATGTTCATTATTGTAAAATTCACACTATCCCTCTCACACATGGATCCCTATTATTACACAAATTAGTGAAACAAAAATTGATTACATATGTTAAAAAAAACTATAAGTTGTGATTACCCTAATAATAAAATTAATTTAAACATAAAACGTTTTATTCTTTGACATTACCACGATGGAATATATTTCCTAAATACTGGCCTATATAAATCATAGATTATTATAGGTTACATTATTTTGGGTTATTATATGATTTTTACTCTAATACCATAAATAATCTAGGAAACAAATCCTTTATAAGGGTTCATAAATACAATACGATCAAATAAATAATATCCTCCGAAAGTGTTAAACTCGGTGCACAGTAAAGGAAAAATCACTATGTACTAGATTTATGGTCGTGATAAACAAAACTAACTATTTTATAGGTTATAATCCCTAGATACATTTATTCCAAAACAAAATCCACTGGTTAAATATATATAAATATGTATTACTATGAAAACAATCTACTATGAAATTAACTATATTTTAGTATATCATCATATACTAAGACTCATAAATACATTTTTAATGATGTTATTTAATACTAATTCTATCTAAATAGTCAGAATAAATAACTAATCTAATCTAAAAAACTATACCCTATAATGACTCTAAATGAAGTGATAAAATATAAAAATCAATTAAATATAAAATTATTATCATGATTTAATATATATATCTCTGAATGAGACACACAATCCATGGATCGAATTTTTTAGTGACTTGGATGTTGGCTATATAAACATCTTAACTCAAAAACAATTTTGAATATTTATCATTATTCATGCTCCAATATATCCATTACTACATATCTAACATGATATAACAATATTTAGGACCTGTCGAATAGAAACGTATAAACAGGGCGAGATAATACATTCAGTAAATAAAAAAATAATATCCAAATGTTAAAAATCATAAACTTGAGGGATAACTAGAGGAATTCTTAAATATCACAATTTGATAACATAATACCATATTTAATTATCCTAAAACACAAAAAAATAATAAAATATTATTAATATATCATTAATTTATCCTAAAATAAGCACCAAGCACAAAAAAAATCAATAACAAAAAACATGAGAGAATAGTATAAAAAAGATTATAAATAAAAAATACAGAGTAACTATAAAAACCCATACTTTACATACATTGTTATTAATTCATAATTGAAGCATACTTATTATAACATATAACCAAACCATTAAAGGACCATATAGATAAAGTGTCTTTAGAAACTGGGAAACATAAACAACATGTTCATAAATCATCTACAATGTCTCCCTTTTATTTCATCATATATAGAGTCCATTTTGGAATATCCTACTTAATAACCTTCTTTCTAACCTGGGGAAAGAAAACATACAAAAGGGTGAGCTCAAATGCCCAGTAAGGGTAAAAAAAGGAAATATCATATTCATGAGAACATAGCATTTCAAAAAAATTATCCTGCAAAAGAGATCATAATATCATAACATGGGATAAATCATAGTAGTGAAATGTAATCCCAATAATAATAACAGAAAACATGAATCTTTGTGGCATAAACACATAAGCATAGAGAATCATTTCTTAGTAGTAAAGATTCATTGCCAAGACTATCTTAGCGAACGAAGTCCTATTCTTAACCGAGTTCACTCCTCGTTTCAGCCCTGTATCACTGAACCGGAATAACCCTCCATTACAACCATGTCTATTTCATGGGATATAAATCATTACCCAATGCATTGGATGGATATATAGGTCCCACCCATCTCTTAATGATACCATTCTTATGTGTTCCACAAGAAAAAAAACATACATCATAGCATAACCCCTGTAATAAAAATTAGATTCTTAAATGTCATGCCATCATAACATAATCCATATAAGACAAAAGGACATCATAAAATTAATTACATCATAAAATAATCAAATCAATGTAAAAATTGGGATAGAAAAATAACCCTATATTATCTTAGATGGAAAATAATTTTGATAAAATCATTGAACTCCATTCTTGAGGAAAATATCCTTTCTACTTCAAAAACATTTTTCCTTTCTTAACATGTCATATGATTTTTAAGTATATTAAGTTGATTAAAAATTAACATGAAAACATGTAATGGAAGCCTCATGGAAATAAGTTTTTATGAAATCATAAAATCCATTCATGCCGTATAAGTTAAAAAAACATTTTTCTCGTACTTTGGCCAGAAATGTCAAAAAGCACCACGTACTAAAAATGACAAAAGATTACTTTCATATATTTTACTAAAAACTTATCAATGAGTAATATTGGATTTAAACAATTTTTATAGTATTTAAATAATATTACATATTGAGGAAACATGGATGTGGATAATAAATACACCCTAGTAAATACCAATGTATAAACAATCTCAGATAAAAATGAGATTGTGATATTTTCCCTTACCTTAGGTCCAATATTCTTCATATGTATCCGAACATCCTGTATAATTATTTAATTAATGTTATTGACTTATTAAAGAATCATATTCTCTGTTATGTTATAGATACCTCATTTTCATAATTTTATTAGTGTAACATATATCATATATAATCATTCAATTCATTTATATAATCATTATTCAATGAAGATCATGTAGAATGAGTCACATCACATCGTGGAGACGGTAGGCCGTACGTATGAACGAGCGAGGGTATCATTCCAATGTTAGTGGAGTTGTATTGAAGTGTATGTATACTATTTCAGAATCAATATCACTTTAAAATAATCATATATAGTCATTCTTTACACCATTATAACCATCCGTGTAAGGTGGTGGTGGAAAATAGATTACACCACGGTATGGAGACGGTATTCCGTACGTACACACATGTGGTGAAATCGTTTTCCGTAGGATGTAAAGTGCCCAGATCAGTGTGAATCACTGAGAGGGGGAGGGGGTGAATCATTGATCCCTTAAAACTTTTTACTAATTGATTCTTTATCAATTAAACCTCTATGGCTGGTTAAAGCCTCGATCCACTCTTCTTGTATCTCTCACCTTTCCACGAATGATGCAGTAAATGTAAAGGCACTGGACACAAGGATTTACAAGGTTCGGCACCAAAGGCCTACATCCTTGCCATGCTCTCCCAGCATGGATTCTCCCATTATAATCTGTTAGTATTACAATGGTCGATACAGCTTCCCACCGTATCTCTCCTGAGTCCCACAGGAGGGTCTTTATACTGCTTCACACAGTGTTACCAGAGTCCCACTGGCCTGATCCAGAATCCCACTGAAGACTTCTTCTCCCTGAGTCCCACAGGGTCTTCTCTTGGCTCCTCGATTCGCACGAGTAGCTCTTCTTCACATTAAGCTTCTTCATGTATCTTCAGCAGTCTGGGATAAAGACTGCTGGCCTTGCTCTGTACCTCTGATCACTTGAGTTGATCAGGTCTTCTCGTCTTGCTCATGCTTTATCACCTTCTTCTAAGGATGACCTGGCTTCTCTCCAGCTACTGAATACTCAGACAATTGATATCTTTAACTTCAGTCTGGTCCAGTCTCACTCAGTTCAACTTCATGCACTGAGTGCATGGCAGCTCTTCATCTTCATGCACTGATAGCTTGGCCTTCTCAATTCTTCAAGATCTTCTGGTCTTGGACAACTCAGATGCACACCACTGATTTATCTTTGTTTGCGTGTGCACGTGCATGCATGCATTCATGCACTCTCCTCTTTCTCTTCTTGGTGCAGTAAACCCACAAAGGGTGTAGTCACTTTAAGCACACACACCTTCTTCCTCCTTCACACACTTTATCCAATTTGTTTACACACTTAAAGCGTGTTCTACTTTAGTGTGGGTCACTCCTTATTTTACTTCTAGGTTTTTACAGTTTTAGTGCACACACTAGGTTCGGCCTTTTAGTTATTTTGCACACACAAATGCCTATGGCCTTCTTCCCTTCTTGTGCACACACCTATGCTTCGTCCAACTTCTTGCTCACTTTGCACACACACTTAATGAGTGTGGTCTTCTAACCACTTGGCACCCACTTGGCCTTCCACTTTATCTTGCAAAAAAAAAGGCACTATGCCTCGGGTCTTCTTGCTTTGCACACCTACTGCCCGTAGGGTGTTCTTCCTTCACTTTGCACACAAGCACAAGGCTCGGCCTTCTCAATGTTCACACAAGAGGGACTGCCTCGGGTCCTCTTCTCCACTTGGCACACACAACACCAAGTGTGAACTCCACTGTTCTTCAAGAGACGCGCAAGCACAATGGGTGCAAGGGCCGTGCAAGGGTGTGGCCTCTACTGTCTTCAAATGTCGCGCAAGACCTCAAGGAGGCAAGGCAGTCGCGGGCGCGCAAGCTCCTCCTGCCGCGGGGCGCGCAAGTGCAACACCCGCGGGCACTTCCTCTTGCCGCACAAGGGTGCGGGCAGAGAGGGAACAAGCCTCGGGCGCGCAGAGTGTTGCGGCCACGAGGTCTTCCTGCCGCGCAAAGGATTAGCGCGCAGGGGACATCAGCCGCGCAAATCTTTGCGCGGCGGCTTCTTCTTCGCGAGGCAGAGGCACACGCGGGACTCCGAGTTTTCAACAAAGGATCAGCGCATCAGCAAGCATCTCCAGCGCCTCGGGTCTTCTTTTTATAGGCGAGAAGGGCTTCAAATCCTCCGCGTGATTTAACTTCAAAATCCCGAAGTTTTCGGTTCTTTAAAATCTTCCAAATATTTATTTTTATCCTCTGTTTCACGCGGGATCTTCCTCTTTCTTTCCTCCTCGTGCATGCGATTTAGAACGCATGCACGGCCTCTGTTTTGGCCATCCCATGCAAAACATGAATCAACATAGCCTCGGCACCTTCGGTTTGCCTCGGCCGAACATCAGGTTCTCCATTTCGTGCATGCAGGCTCATTTTAAACCATGGACGAGTTTCATAGGGCCATACGATCTCAATGGACCCTTAAGCTTCAAAAATGGTGGCCGGAATCTTCAAAACTGTCGTCGGGAGGCGCCTGGTTCGAACGGAGGCTGCGGGAATGAGCGGGGAGGCCTCGGTAAAGCTCAACGAAGGAGACGGACGCTGGGCCGTTGGATCAGGCGATCAAAAGACTTTGGATGGCCTGGATCAGATCGGGGGGGCGGTGGATTAGATGAGCGGCGCCGATCGTCCGTGAGATCAGATGAGCGGCTGGGATTCGTTCCCGGTGAAAAATGTGCATCCCACATCGAAATGGCGCCCGGTTTCTCCGCGCCTTATCAACTAAGCGCTCCCCCAGCCGGCTCAGTTGAATCCTCTCCCTCCACGGTGCCGCCCCGCACCGTGTTCTCCCTGCGGGCGCGCTCTGTGCCCACTCTCGCCTCTGCGGGCACGCTCCTAGCGCCCACTCTGCACACTCGGGTGCGGGGGCTTCACCACCGCGTGCCCTCGGGGGCTTACACACGGCCCCCTGCCTTGCCTCCGGGAGCGCCTTGGCCTTGAGGGTTCCCCATGGGCGTGGCGCCTTAGGCCCATATGTGCCTTGGGTGATCCCTCGGCTGGCCTCCTTGGTGGCACATTTTTTTGGCTAAGTCTTGAATAAGACTTTGTCCAAAAAACAAAGTCCTCCATGAAATCAAGCCATATCAAGAGAACCACTTCAAGCCTTTCTTTTTCTACATTTTTCTTCTTCTTCTTAGGAATTCCATTACATCTCCTCATATGATCTTCACTTAGGATATGGAATTAAAAAGGTTCTTCTTCTTCAACCGAACTCCTGAATCACTTAAATTCTTCAATGTGATTCATTTATCTAATCAGAGATCAATCGGATCATCTTCATGTTCACATGCACTAAGTGATAGTTCATGGACTTCATTAATGCACATCATCCACTTAGGAGTTGTGGATGGAACTCCTTTCAACTCCTCATGCATTGTGAAGACAATGCATGGTCTTCAAACATTGTTGTGACATTGTATCCAGTTGATACAAGTTCTTGGAACATTAAGAACAGCTCAACAATCGTCAGATATTACTAGAGAATGTTTCAACCACATCTCTTATGCCACTTAGTGAATCTCCTAAGTGACATGCATCTTAGTACCATGGCCATTCTCCATTCATCACCAACACCATCAAAACCTTTGTCATTCACATCGTGACATTACTTGACTTCCATTCATTCCAAGACAACTTCATGCCTCATTGACAACAAATGCAACATAGTGCACTTCAATATCCCCCTTTGTATTTGTTGTCAATACACCACTTCAGCACATATGAATGGGTCAATATGTGTGCCAATCATTTCTCCCCCTTATTGGCAATCAAATGCAAAAGGTGTGGTGTGGTTCACTTTCAAAAATATCTTGCTCCCTTTGAATAGCATCTTCTTGAAAATCACTAAGAGAGGGATGATGTCACATGTTCTTCTTTAGCAAAGAACCTTTAGTAAATCAACTCTAAGTCTACTTGGGCTAACCCGGTGTAGAAAACAAGAGTGATATAACCAAGATTTTTCAATGCTGTCCACAATTCTCTACACATGTGAGATCATGCTTCAGGGGTTTGAAAATTTTTCAGATATAACAATGAATTGCTAAATCCTGCACATACTTCACAAAACTCATTAGAAAGTTCAGTGCATTGATAAAGCTCCCCCTTTCATCCATTTGTCTTCAATCCATACTCCCCCTTAATTGATAAGTTAAACTCAATTAAGAAACAAGGGATGAAAGTATGATTGGAATACCTTCACTTTTCTCAAGATGATATTAAATCTTAGAATACCATCTTCTCCAGATTGGCTCCCCCTCAAGGGGTGCACTCCATTCTGTCCAAACCATCCTCCAGATGAGAATGATCATCATCTTCAATTCCATGCAGTGTTAGCACATGTAAATACAAGTGATTAGGGAATAAGATGGAACCTCCTTGGTTCATCAATGTGAACAACAAGGTTGAGAAGATTCTCTCAACCGAAATGCCCCATTTTCACCAGTCTTCACACTTGCACATCTGATCTTCAATGATGATTGTGCTGGTGTGGATATCAATACATCTTCATGTGAAATCTTCTTCTTCCCTTTTGCCTTAGTAATTGCCAGAACTTCATCTTCAGCTCTTTACAGATCTTTGGCAAGTCGCAACTGATTTGGCCATATGACTAACGAGTCATTTTGAAGTGTGGCCTCAGTTCTAGAAGTTCCACATGGTTCTTTTGATGCTGTCAAGCTACCTCTCTTAGGCAACTTGTTTTTAATCAATCCCTTCTGCTTCTTTTGGATTGATTGTCTGTTTGAGTCCAGTCTGCCTCTATTGAATTTCATGGCTTCTTTACAAAGATCCATGATATGTCCTTTCATTCCACAGTAGAAGCATTTCTTTGTGGTCCTTCTGGATGCATCACCCTTCTTGGATTTAGACTCCAAGGACTTATTTTCCTTTTTCAAAACCTTCTTGGGAGCATCTTCAACTTTCTTCTTGCTTCCCAAGGATTCTTTCTGAGCCAGGTTCTGTGATCTTTTCTTCTTTTGAGCTCTGTATACAGTTGGAAATTGACATGTATCTTTTTGACCACTTTTGCAATCATCCCAGATGTTGTCAAGTAATCCAAATCTATTTGCAGTAAACAGATGTCTCTGGACCTGTGGATGCTGCTTCTTTTCTTCTGGATTGCTCCCCCTAGGCATGGGCTTCCTCTGTGCTTTGGCATTCAGTGGATTGTTCCAACAATCCTTTGCACAATGCCCATACTTGTTACAACACCAGCATTGTCCCACGAATCTTGACCTCATCAGTCCTTCTGATTGTAGGGTACTTTTCTTGACCTGTTGTGCTGTTTCAGGAGAGCTCTACTTCTTTACTGTCTTCATCCATATTTGTTTGGAATTATTTTTCCATCCTGCACTTTTTGTGGAAACACAATTAGAAGCATTAGTACAAGATGGTATGGATGGTACCTTCTTTCTAGAAGATGTTGCAATTTTATAAGAGGATGTCTTTCTCTTAGAATCATCCTGCTCAAAGCATACTTGAGTAGCAACATTTCTTCTTTCAGCTGACTGGGAGGCTTCAGCTTTGGGTGATTGCAGATTTTTCAATATCACCTCCAGTTCAAAGCATTTCATGTTGAGGGAGTTCTTCTCATCCTCAACCAATTTTAGCCTACCTTCCCAATTCTGTTTCAGCTGTTCCATTTGGTCATCATGCACATTCTTTATTTCATGCAATGAGTTGTCAAGCTCCTTCACCATTTTGACTTTGTCTTCAAGTTGAGCATCTCTGACATTCATTGAAACTCTATGCCTCTTTTCCAGTGCATGGAAAACATCTTTGACTAATATCATAACGAATTCTTTCTCAGAAAGGCTTCTTTGCAATTCTTCAGCAGTGTCTTCATATCTTTCATTGCAAAGAGAAACGGTTTCATCTTTAGCCTTCACCAGCTTTCTGAGAGTGTTGGTTATGCCAACCCTTTTAGCCAATTGGACTTCCAGAGAATTGGCTTCATCTTCTAGCTGTAATTTTTCTTCTTGAAGATCAAGGAGGCCTGTAGCTATACACATTGCCACTTCCTTGGGGACTGTCTTCTGAAGATATTTGATTGCATTTAGAAGATCAGTGTTCCTTCCATCTTCATCACAGCTAGGACAGGCTTTCTTCATCTTCTTGGCCTGTTTCTTCTTTCTATTTTTCTGAGTCCTGGCAGATATCTCCATTTGAGGCTGGTCACTCATTTCCTCAAATCTGCACTTCATAAAGACTCCCTAGGATCTTTTAGAGGGAACCTCCCTCTGATACCAATTGAAGTGCCCAGATCAGTGTGAATCACTGAGAGGGGGAGGGGGTGAATCAGTGATCCCTTAAAACTTTTTACTAATTGATTCTTTATCAATTAAACCTCTATGGCTGGTTAAAGCTTCGATCCACTCTTCTTGTATCTCTCACCTTTCCACGAATGATGCAGTAAATGTAAAGGCAGTGGACACAAGGATTTACAAGGTTCGGCACCAAAGGCCTACATCCTTGCCATGCTCTCCCAGCATGGATTCTCCCATTATAATCTGTTAGTATTACAATGGTCGATACAGCTTCCCACCGTATCTCTCCTGAGTCCCACAGGAGGGTCTTTATACTGCTTCACACAGTGTTACCAGAGTCCCACTGGCCTACTCCAGAATCCCACTGAAGACTTCTTCTCCCTGAGTCCCACAGGGTCTTCTCTCGGCTCCTCGAGTCGCACGAGTAGCTCTTCTTCACTTTAAGCTTCTTCAAGTATCTTCAGCAGTCTGGGATAAAGACTGTTGGCCTTTCTCTGTACCTCTGATCACTTGAGTTGATCAGGTCTTCTCGTCTTGCTCAGGCTTTATCACCTTCTTCTAAGGATGACCTGGCTTCTCTCCAGCTACTGAATACTCAGACAATTGATATCTTTAACTTCAGTCTGGTCCAGTCTCACTCAGTTCAACTTCATGCACTGAGTGCAAGGCAGCTCTTCATCTTCATGCACTGATAGCATGGACTTCTCAATTCTTCAAGATCTTCTGGTCTTGGACAACTCAGATGCACGCCACTGATTTATCTTTGTTCACGTGTGCATGTGCATGCATGCATGCATGCACTCTCCTCTTTCTCTTCTTGGTGCAGTAAACCCACAAATGGTGTAGTCACTTTAAGCACACACACCTTCTTCCTCCTTCACACACTTTATCCAATTTGTTTACACACTTAAAGTGTGTTCTACTTTAGTGTGGGTCACTCCTTATTTTACTTCTAGGTGTTTACACTTTTAGTGCACACACTAGGTTCGGCCTTTTAGTTCTTTTGCACACAAAAATGCCTATGGCCTTCTTCCCTTCTTGTGCACACACCTAGGCTTCGGCCAACTTCTTGCTCACTTTGCACACACACTTAATGAGTGTGGACTTCTAACCACTTGGCACCCACTTGGTCTTTCACTTTATCTTGCACACAAAAGGTACTATGCCTCGGGTCTTCTTGCTTTGCACACCTACTGCCCGTAGGTTGTTCTTCCTTCACTTTGCACACAAGCACAAGGGTCGGCCTTCTCAATGTTCACACAAGAGGGACTGCCTCGGGTCCTCTTCTCCACTTGGAACACACAACACCAAGTGTGAACTCCACTGTTCTTCAAGAGCCGCCCAAGCACAATGGGTGCAAGGGCTGTGCAAGGGTGTGGCCTCTACTGTCTTCAAATGCCGCGCAAGACCTCAAGGAGGCAAGGCAGTCGCGGGCGCGCAAGCTCCTCCTGCCGCGGGGCGCGCAAGTGCAACACCCGCGGGCACTTCCTCTTGCCACAAAAGGGTGCGGGCAGAGAGGGAACAAGCCTCGGGCGCGCAGAGTGTTGCGGCCATGAGGTCTTCCTGCCGCGCAAAGGATTAGCGCGCAGGGGACTTCAGCCGCGCAAATCTTTGCGCGGCGGCTTCTTCTTCGCGAGGAAGAGGCACACGCGGGACTCCGAGTTTTCAACAAAGGATCAGTGCATCAGCAAGAATCTCCAGCGCCTCGGGTCTTCTTTTTATAGGCGAGAAGGGATTCAAATCCTCCGCGTGATTTAACTTCAAAATCCCAAAGTTTTCAGTTCTTTAAAATCTTCCAAATATTTATTTTTATCCTCTGTTTCACGCGGGATCTTCCTCTTTCTTTCCTCCTCGTGCATGCGATTTAGAACGCATGCACGGCCTCTGTTTTGGCCATTCCATGCAAAACATGAATCAACATAGCCTCGGCACCTTCGGTTTGCCTCGGCCGAACATCAGGTTCTCCATTTCGTGCATGCAGGCTCATTTTAAACCATGGACGAGTTTCATAGGGCCAGAGGATCTCAATGGACCCTTAAGCTTCAACAATGGTGGCCGGAATCTTCAAAACTGTCGTCGGGAGGTGCCTGGTTCGAACGGAGGCTGCGGGAATGCGCGGGGAGGCCTCGGTCAAGCTCAACGAAGGAGACGGACGCTGGGCCATTGGATCAGGCGATCAAAAGACTTTGGACGGCCTGGATCAGATCGGGGGCGCGGCAGATTAGATGAGCGGCGCCGATCGTCCGCGAGATCAGATGAGAGGCTGGGATTTGTTCCCGGTGAAAAATGCGCGTCCCACATCGAAATGGCGCCCGGTTTCTCCGCGCCTTATCAACTAAGCGCTCCCCCAGCCAGCTCAGTTGAATCCTCTCCCTCCACGGTGCCGCCCCGCACCGTGTTCTCCCTGCGGGCGCGCTCTGCGCCCACTCTCGCCTCTGCGGGCGCGCTCCTAGCGCCCACTCTGCATACTCGGGTGCGCGGGCTTCACCACCGCGTGCCCTCGGGGGCTTACACACGGCCCCCTGCCTTGCCTCAGGGAGCGCCTTGGCCTTTAGGGTTCCCCATGGGTGTGGCGCCTTAGGCCCATATGTGCCTTGGGTGATCCCTCGGCTGGCCTCCTTGGTGGAACATTTTTTTGGCTATGTCTTGAATAATACTTTGTCCAAAAAACAAAGTCCTCTATGAAATCAAGCCATATAAAGAGAACCACTTCAAGCCTTTCTTCTTCTACATTTTTCTTCTTCTTCTTAGGAATTCCATTACTTCTCCTCATATGATCTTCACTTAGGATATGGAATTCAAAAGGTTCTTCTTCTTCAACCAAACTCCTGAATCACTTAAATTCTTCAATGTGCTTCATTGATCTAATCAGAGATCAATCGGATCATCTTCATGTTCACATGCACTAAGTGCTAGTGCATGGACTTCATTAATGCACATCATCCACTTAGGAGTTGTGGATGGAACTCCTTTCAACTCATCATGCATTGTGAAGACAATGCATGGTCTTCAAACATTGTTGTGACATTGTATCCAGTTGATACAAGTTCTTGGAACATTAAGAACAGCTCAACAATCGTCAGATATTACTAGAGAATGTTTCAACCACATCTCCTATGCCACTTAGTGAATCTCCTAAGTGACACACATCTTAGTACCATGGACATTCTCCATTCATCACCAAAACCATCACAACCTTTGTCATTCACATCATGACATTCCTTGACTTCCATTCATTCCAAGACAACTTCATGCCTCATTGACAACAAATGCAACACAGTGCACTTCAGGATGGATAGAAGGTGAAATATGGTTGTTTCATATTTATAATAACATATCAGTATATGATTTATACAGATGTTATTACTTCATAATGAAACAACTAATGAAGAGGAAGTAGAAGAAGAAATAAATTTGAAACAATCTATAGCGGACATTACCTCTTCTTTGAAGTGCCTCTTCTTAACCTCAACTTTGAGGAATAAAGATGGCCTTTGAAGAAGACAAGGACCTATAATATATTTCTAGGGAAGTGGAGAAGAGAAATTTCCAGGGGTTGGCTGAGTTTGATGGCTCCAAGTGGTGTGAGTAGGAGAGGGAGGAGGTGCCCTTTTATAAGGGAGGAGAGGAGCACCTTAGGAAAAACTTAAAATGTTATTTTATTATAAAGTCATATTTGGTTTTTAATAGCTCCGAATTGATTTATTTTTAATCTAAGGTGGAGATGGGTCGAAATAATTTCAGCCAATAGATTTTTGACTAGTTTAGATTACTATTATAACCTTGTCATTTAGATTTAAGTCTAAGTTAAATAATTTAACTTTTACCGTGTCTTCTTCATTTCTTAAGATATATGGTTAATAAACGTACTATAAGAAGCCAAAAAAACCACAGGTTTTTCATTATTAATATATATAACCTTATAGAAATCATTTTTCTAAACCTTATATTTTTAGGAATAAAAAAAAAATTAATAATATAATATTTGTTTTTAAAACAATTTTATGTCAATTTTGATACTATTTGGTAATTGATTTTTGTGAAAATCATAACAGCATGATTAGTTAGAAAAAATTTAAATAAATCAATACTAACATGTCATATTTTCCTATAATATTATTTTAATTTATAGAATGTCTCAAATTACATTTATTTGGGTATTTATAATAACAATTATGTTAATATTTCATTAATAAGGTAATTACTACATCATCATTGTGACATAAATAAATTAAATTATTTAAATTCTAAAAATTATAAATTAAATACCATTATGTAATAATATTTTTATCGTTATAATGAAAATTTATAGTATAATTTATCTTATGAATAACCCTATATTAAAAATGTTTTAGTTATTAAACATGGATTTTAACTATTTTAACTCCTCTTTAAATAAAAAAATAATAAATGTCATATTCTAATCCAAGTGGACCTAAATTGACATATTTTATTCCTATGATTGTTTTTGGTAGAATTAAACTTATCCAATAGAATTAGGACATGTGTTAGGGTAATAATAATATCATTTTTACCCTTAATTACCTTATTTACATTTAACCATGATAAAAAAAAGTTACTATTCACTAATATTTATTTTTATCTTAATGAACTTCATTTTACTCCATGATATTAACCATGTCCCTCGGGTTTTTTAAATTCCACTCATAGAAGCGGTAAAATTATGTTTTCTGTAAATTTTCAAATTCTCCTAGCAGGTGGGTAAAAGACGGTGAAAAGTTCAACAAAATTTTTATATATCTAAAATTATTATAAAATGACTCCAATGAAATATATTGAACTTTTTTAAGTATCACTTTTGAACTAAAATAAATTTAAATAAAATAAAAAATTATTTAAATAAAAATTCAGTTTATAAATATTAACCCAGTGTTTTCACTATTCATAAAAAATTGAATGTTTTCAGAAAAATACAAAAAATTCAGCCTATTCTAATTTCGATATTCTGACTCCAAAAAAGAAGTCCATATTTAAAGATAAAATTTATAAAATTTCAAAAATAGAGTATTAATATTAATAACAGCTCGTTTATATAATATTTTAATAACATATCGATGTTTAGTGAAACTCTGCATTGCGTACAACACAAGCTATCATGGAAGGATGATCTTGCATATAACGCAATCCAAGACCGTGTTGAGTGTAGTGAAATATTCCTTTATATAACATTATACATAAAAAAATATTTCTCATAAAATCTCCAGTGTTACATTCTACCCCCCTTAAAATGAATTTTTCCCACAAAATTCGTCACATTGAAACAAAGAGATGAGTATACATCTCCCTCATCATATCCTCAAGTTCCCATGTAGGTTCTTCTAATTGGTGGTTCATCCATAAAACATTCACCAAGCGAGTGGTCTTGTTCCATAGGGCCTTTTCACTACGATCCAGAAACTCTGTCGGTTGTTCTTCATAAGAAAGAACATGCTCCAGTGGTACAACTTCGGAGCTGAGTACATCTGAAGGATCGGGTATGTACTTTCTCCAAAGAGAGACATGGAACAAATTATGAACATGAGAGAGATTCGGTGGACGTGCTAATCGGTAAGCTACCTTCCCAACACGATCCAGTATTTCAAAATGACCAATATACCTAGGGCTCAGCTTTCCCTACTTTCCAAATCTCATTACTCACTTCCAAGGAGATATTATTAATAACACATTATCACCAACATCAAAATCTTGGAATTTTCATCAGTTATCAGCATAAATTTTTTGTCGACTCTGAGATTCTCTTATGTGTTGTTGAATAGATCTGAAGTTTTCTACCATCTCATCAACATGATTAGGTCCTAATAACTTTCTTTCCCCAACATCATCCCATCAAGTTGGAGTCCTGCATTTCATTCCATAGAGAGCTTCATAAGGAGACATCTGAATATAGGAGTGAATGCCATTATTATAATAAAATTCTACCAAAGGTAAGTGTTGAACCCAACCACATTTGAAATCCATAGAGATAGCTCTTAACATATATTATAGAGTTTGAATTGTTCTCTCAGACGGACCATCTGTCTGAGGATGAAAACAGTGATGAAACTCAACTATGTATATAGAGTATGCAGAAGACATCTCCAAAACATCGAGTTATTCCTAAGATCCCGATCAGATATAATGGAAAGTGGTACTCCGTGCAATCTTATCACTTCCTTCACATATATCCTAGAAAGCTAATCAAGAGAGAAATCTTCTCTAATAGCAATGAAGTGTGCCGACTTCATAAGACGATCAACAATGATGCAGATAGCATTATTGCCTTTGGATGTTTTAGGAAGTCCAGTGACAAAGTCCAAAGTGATGTTTTCCCATTTCCATTCTGGTATGGTTAATGGTTGTAACATCCCCTTATACTTATGTCTCTTAGCTTTAACTTGTTGTCAAACCAAGCATCGAGAGACATATTCAGCACCATCTCTTTTCATGCCATCCCAACGGAATTACTCTTTCAGGTCCCTATACATCATCGTGCTTCCATGGTGAATAGAGAATGAAGAACTATGAGCCTCATCCTGTAGCTCCTTCTTTAATTCTAGGATGGGAGGAACACAAACCTGATTCATAAACCTTATTATCCCATAACAATCAAGGTTGAATTCATTAACATTTCTCACAATCTTTTGTAACTCTACATCTTCCTTCTGTGCCTCTTTAATCTTCGCATATATAGATGGTTGAACATTCATTTGAGAAAGATAATATTTTCCCCTTCCATTATAATTCCAAGATCCATAATTTGTAAATCCATAAATATTAAATCATTTGTAATCCTCATCATGGATAATCTAGCATGGTCTTGTCGACTTAAGGCGTCTTCCACCTTGATTGTATTCCCGGGGTGGTAATGAATTGAGCATTCGTAATCCTTAATCATCTCCAAACATCTTCTATGGCTCATATTCAGCTCCTTTTATGTGAAAATATACTTTAAACATTTATGATAAGTATAAATATCACACCTTTAACCATAAAGATAATGCCTCCAAATCTTTAATGCAAATATTTCTGCAGCTAACTACAAATCACGAGTTGGGTAATTTTTCTCATGGATTTTCAACTATCATGAGGTATAAGCTATCACCATATCATTTTTCATGAGAACACACCCCAATCCCTTTTTGGATTCATCACTATAGATCACAAACCTTTCACCACTAGAAGGAAGTGTGAGCCCAGGTGCACTAGATAACCTTCTTTTTAACTCCTTGAAATTCTCTTTACAGTCCTCCGTCCAAACGAACTTAACTCCTTTTTGAGTCAACATGGTGAGTGGATTAGATAATCCTGAAAAATATTTCACAAAACTATGTTAATATCCATTCATACCAAGAAACCTTCAGATCTCATTTTCTGTTGTTGGTCTTGACCATCTTTCAATAACCACTTTTTTTGCTGGATCCACAGATATCCCCACTTTTGAGATTATATGCCCCAAAAATGAAACTTTTTGAATCCATATTTCACACTTGGTAAATGTTTCATAAATCTTATCCTTTCTTATGGTCTTTAATACAATTATCATGTGATCTTCATGTTCTTCTTTGCTCTTTGAATAGACAATAATATAATCTATAATGACTACCACAAACAGATCAAGATAGTCTCTAAAGACTATATTCATTAGATCAATGAAGTTTTCAGGGGAATTAGTCGACCAAATGGCATCACTATAAATTCATAGTGTCCATAACTTGTATGGAACGCTTTCTTTGGTATATCCTCCCTTTTGACCCTTAATTGATGATACCCTTAAATAAGATCAATCTTGGAAAAGTATTCAGCTCTGCGTAGTTGGTCAAATAAGTCCTCAATGTGTGGGGAGAGGATATTTTTTCTTGATAGTGATCTTGTTAAGTTCACAATAATCAATGTAGAGTCTCATTGATCCATCATTCTTCTTAAAAAATAGAACAGGTGCTCCACAAGGTGATACACTGGGGCTTATGAATCCCTTATCAAGATTCTATTGGAGTTCCTTCTTCATTTCCTACAACTCAATTGGGGCCATTTTATAAGGTGTCTTTAAAATAAGAAAAGCACTCCGTACGAGTTAGATTGAAAACTCAACTTCACGATTTGGTGGAAGAAACGGAAATTCCTCCAGAATGTCATCACCCAACTCCCGTACATTGGGCATATTCTAAATCGTGAGTTTCTCACGAACCATTTGAGACAAATAACCTTCATTTAGTGGAATCAAGACCCCTAAGATGGAAGAAATTTCCACTAGAAGGTAATGTTCATCCTTCCATCGATAGATGATCATAGATTGATCTGGAATATGAAATGTGACTTCCCTTATTTGGAAATAGATATGATCCCCATATAAATAAAGTGAATACATTCCAAGAATCACATCAAATTCCACTATAGAAATGATCACAAGATATGCAGAAACCACTTTCCCTCAAACTTTAATTGGAGAAGAATTATAAATTTTTGATGCGACTGTTATTCCATTAAGGGTTGTCACAGCTAACACAATATCTAATTGTTGAGTTAATATGAAGATACCCTTAGAAAATTCTTCAGAAGTAAATGAGTGGGTGGATCCAGAATCAAATTAAACAATTTCTACTTTAGAGTGGACGGTATGTGTACCTTTCCCCACTTCGTTATCATACTCCACATCGTTGATAGAAATTGCATGTGACATTCCTTTGACATTATACTTAAGAGTTTTTTGACGTCGACTATCATCAATATCCCTTGGATAGGGCATTTATTATCATAATGCTCCATTTCCTTGCACTTGTAACATTGAAGTGTAGGAGGTGCACTATGTGTAGAATTTACTTTGTTCGCATCACTAGGAATCTTCTTCCCATCATTGTGGAATTTAAATTCCAGATGAACTTTTTTTCCACATTCGAAACATTTAACTGTCTCTTTAAGACAACTCCCTCCATGTTTCTTTCCACACATTGTGCATAAGGGAAAACTCATCTTCTTTTCAGTGTGGTCTTTAGATTTTCCTTTGAATTCCATTTTCCTCTTCTTATCAAACACATATAACTATTGGGTTACTCCAATATCTATCTCAACCTTGAGATCACATCTAATGATTTCCTCATATCTATTGAAGTCCCTTATGGATAACTCCCTTAGAGGACTTGGATTTAAGCAACTAACGAATCTATCGATCTTACTCTAATGTTGGATAATAATCCCAGAATCATACCTTGCAAGTCTTGTAAAATTTTCTTCATAGGTACCAATCGATTCATCATCATTTTTCTTTAGTTCAAGAAACTCCTTCTCAATCTTTGTTTGAAGAATACAAGGGATGTACTAATTAAAAAATATGTTCTTGAACTCTTCAGATTCCATGGACACAATCTCATCCCTTTGCCTCATATTCCTAATAAGATTCCACCATTGATCATATTCACCTTCCAAACGATATAATTCTATGATGACTTTATCATGTTCAGAACATTGAATGACTTAAAATATCTTTTCAGTAGTATAGATCCATTGTTCAGCAACTAATGGATCAGTAGACCCGCTGAATGAGGGTGGACACTGCCTCATGAATGATTCAAAAGAATATTGCTCCTTCCTTTGCTTGTTTGGAAGTCCAGAATGATTCATAGCTTGAGAAAGTTGTGTGACCATGTCTACAAGATTTTTCATTCCATCTCCCATAATGATTGGTTTCTCAGGGGGACAGTCATTGCATTTCCAATCGCATTCAGCATTAACATGGTTCATTCAGGTTTCATCCATTGACTCAAAACAATTAGAATAGTGTGAGAAACAATAATCATAATAGTAAAACCACGTAATCAAGAATAAAATTTCACGATTTTGGTCTTATCATGGGTTATTCATGGCTATTTCGAAAACACTACGATTTTGTCCTATTCTTAATCTTATCATTAAGGTTCTTAATAAGGCTTTCACATCCTAGTTTCCAAAGTATGACTATACCCTTCGAATAATACCAACTATAACGACCCATAAATTAAATACATTTTTATTACATCATAAATGAAGCATACTTATTACAACATATAACAAAACCATGAATGGACCGTATAGGTATGCTGTCTTTAGAAACTGGGAAGCATAAACAACTCGTTCATAAATCATCTACAATGTTTCCCTTTTAGTTCATCATATCTAGAGACCCTTTTGGAATATCAAACTTATTAACCATCTTCCTGACCTAGGTAAAGAAATCATACAAAAGGGTGAGCTCAAATCCTCAGTAAGGGTAAACAATGGAAATATCATATTCATGAGAACATACCATTTGGAAAACCATATCCTGCAAAAGATATCACAATATCATAACATGGGATAAATCATATTAGTGAAATGAAATCCCAATAATCATAACATCAAAGAGGAAACTTTTTTGCATACACACATAATCATAGAGAATCATATCTTAGTAGTCAAGACTCATTTCCAAGACTATCTTAGCGGAAAAAGTCTATTTCTGAACCGAGTTCACTCCTCTCTTCAGTCTTGTATCACTGAACATGATTAACCTGCCATTCCAGCCATGTCTATCTCATGAGATAAAAACAATTTCCCAATTAATTGGAGGGAGATATAGGTCCCAAAAATCTCATAATGATACCATTCTTATGTGTGCCACAAGATCATAAATCATACATCATATCATAACCCATGTAATAACAATGGGATTCATAAATTTCATGTCATCATAACATAATCCATATATGATAAAAGGACATCATAAAAATAATTCCATCATTACATAATAAAATCAATGTAAAAATAGGGATATAAATAGAACCCTATATTATCATAGATGGAAAATAATTTTGATAAAATGCTTGAACTCTATTCTTGAGGAAAAAATCCTTTCTACACCAAAAACGTTTTTCCTTTCTTAACATGACATAAAATTTTGAACTAAAATAAGTTGATTAAAAATAAAAATGAAAAATTGTAATATTAGCCTCATGGAAATAATACTTTAAGAAAAAATAAAATCCAACCATGCCGTATATGTTAAAAAAACATTTTTCTTGTACATTGGACGGAAAAGTCAAAAAGTACCTCGTACTAAAAACGAAAAAATATTCATTTCATATCATTTAATAAAAACTCACCAATGACTATTATTGTATTTAAAAAATTCTCGGAGGATATAATTAATATTACATATTTAGGAATCAAGGATGTGGATGATAAATACAGCCCAGTAAATACCAAAGTATAAACAATCTCAGATAAAAATGAGATTGTGAGATTTTCCCTTACCTTAGGTCCGATATGCTACGTATGTACCCTAACCTCATGTATAATGATTTAAATAATGTCATTGAATTATTATTGAATCATATTCACTGTTATGATAACATACATGGTCATATTTGTAACTTATAATTAGTAATATTTGATTTCTACTTGTTATTAGGGTGTTCAATGCTTTATGTTCTTATGCATGTCGTGTCGAAGAAATTCTTATTCACGTTTTTAGGTTATAGATACCTAATTTACAGAATTATATTAGTGCAAAATATATCATATTTATTCATTCAATTCATTTATATAATCAATATTCAACGAAGATCATGTAAAATGAGTCGCATCACATCGTGGAGATGGTAGGCTGTACGTACGCACCAGTGATGGTATTGTTTCCATGATCGTGGAATTGTATTGAAGTGTATGTATACAATTTCAGAATCAATATCACTTTACAATAATCATATATAGTTATTCATTACACCATTATAACCATCCAAGTATGGTGGTGATGGAAAACAGATTACACCACGGCGTAGAGACGGTATTTTGTACGTACGCAAGCGCGGTGATTTCGTTTTTCATAGGATGGATAGAAGGTGAAATAGGGTTGTTTCATATTTATAATAACATATCAGTATATAAGTGATACTGATGTTATTACTTCATAATGAAACAACTAAACCAGAGGAAGTAAGAGAAGAAATAAATTTGAATCAATCGGGAATAGACATTACCTCTTCTTTGAAGCGCCTCTTATTAACCTCCTCTTAAGGCACTAAAGATTGTCTTTGAAAAATCCCAGTACCTCTAGGATATTTTTGGGGAAGTGGATAAGAGAAACGTTATGGGGTTGGCTAATCCTGAAGGCTCAATGTGGTGTGAGTAGGATAGGGAGGAGGTTCCCTTTTATAAGGGAGGAGAGGGGCACCTTAGAAAAAACATAAAATATTATTTTATTATAAAGTCATATTGGATTTTTAATAGCCCCAAATTGATTATTTCTAAGCTAAGGTGGGGATGGGTCTAAATCCCTTTCAACCAATAGATTTTAGACATGTTTAGGTTACTATGATAACCATATCATTTAGATTTAACCTTAAGTTAATAAATTTTACAATTACTATGTCTTCTTGTTTTCTTACACTAAATGTTTAATAACCATACAATAAGAAGACAAACAAACCCCAAGATGATAAATATTAATATATATAACCTTATCTAAGACATTTTTCCTAACGATAGTTTTTGAGAAATAAAATAAAAATCAATAATATAATACTTGTTTTAAAAATTATTTTATTTCAATTTTGATACTATTTGGTAATTGATTTTTGTGAAAATCATAAAAGCATGATTAGTTCGAAAAAAGATAATTAAATCAACACTAAAATGTCATATTAGCCTATAAAATTATATTAATTCATAAAAAGTCTAAAATTCAATTTATTTGGGTATTTATAATATAAATTATGTTAATATTTCATTAATAAGGAAATTATTGCATCATCATTGTGTCATAAATAAATTAAATTATCTAATGTATATAAATTATAAATAAACTACCATTATGTAGGAAATATTTTTATATTTCTAATGAATATTTATAGTCAAATTTATCTTATTTATAACCCTATATTAAAAATGTTTTAGTTATTAAACATTGATTTTAGCTATTTTAACTCTTCTTTAAATAAAATAACAATAAATGTCCTAATCTAATCCAAGTGGACCTAAATGGTCATATTTTATTACTAAGGTTGTTTTTGGTTTAAATAAACTTATACAATAGAATTATGACATGTGTTAGGGTAATAATAATATCATTTTTTCCCTTCATTACGCTATTTACTTTTAACCGTGCAAAAAAAAGTAAAAACTTACTATTCAGAAAAATATATTTTATCTTATTGAACCACATATTACTCCTTGACATTAACCATGTATCTCTGATTTTTTAAATTACACTCACAGAAGCGGTAAAATTATGTTTTATGTGAATTTTCAAATTCTCCTTGGAGGTGGGTAAAAGACGGTGAAAAGATCAATAAATTTTTTATATATCTATAATTATTATAAAATGACTCCAATGAATTACATTGAACTTTTTTAAGTATCAATTTTGAACTAAAATAATATTAAATAAAATAAATATTTATTTAAATAAAATGTTGGTTTTTAAATAGTAACCTATTGTTTTCACTATTCATAAAAAATTGAACAATTTTAAAAAAATACCAAAATTTCACCCTATGATAATTTCAATATTCCGAATACAAAAATGATGTCCATTTTGAATGATAAAATTTATAAAATTTGTGAATTTGTGAATTACTATTCATAACAACTAGTTTATATAATATACTAATAACATATTGTTGTTTAGTGAAACTCGATATTGCATACAACGCAAGCTATCTAGGAAGGTTGCTCTTGCGTATAACGCAAGGCAAGAAAGTGTTGTGTGTAGTGAATTATTCCTTTATATAACATTATACATAAAAAAAATATTTCTCATAAAATCTCGAGTGTTAAATTCTAACCCCCTTAAAATGAATTTATGCCTCGAAATTCGTCACTTTGAAACAAACAGATTAGGATACCTCTCCCTCATCATATCCCAAATTCCTATGTAGCTTCTTCTATTTGGTGTTTCCTCCATAAAACATTCACCAAGCGAGAGGTCTTGTTCCATATGTCTTTTTCTATACGATCCAGAATATCTTTCAGTTTTTCTTCATAAGAAAGATCTTGCTTCAGCGGTACAACATCTGAACTGAGTACATGTGAAGGATCGGGTATGTAATTTCTCAGGAGAGATACATGGAAAAAATCATGAACTTGAGAGAGATTCGGTGGAAGCATCAATTGGTAAGCTACCTTCCCAAAAAAATACAATATTTCAAAAGGTCTAATATATATAGGGATCAACTTTCCCTTCTTTCCAAATATCATTACTCTCTTCCAAGGAGATATTCTTAAGAACACTTTATCACCCACTTCAAACTCTAGGTCTTTTCTTCGGTTATCGGCATAACTTTTTTGTCGACTCTGAGCTGATGTTATTCATTATTTAATAGATCTAACCTTTTATCCCATCTCATCAACAAGATCAGGTCCTAATATATTTTTCCACATCTTCATCCCAGCAATTTGGAGTCCTGCAATTCATTCCATATAGAGATTCATAAGGAGCCATTTGAATACTGGAGTGAGAGCTATTATAATAAAAAAATTCCACCAATGGTAGGTGTTGATCCCAACCACCTTTGAAATCCATAGAGCATGCTCATAACATATCTTCTAGAGTTTGAATTGTTCTCTCAGACTGATCATCTGTAAGAGAATGACAAGCAGTGTTGAAACTCATCTTTGTATCTAGAGTATTCTTAATACATCGCCATAACATCGAGGTAAACCTCAGATCCCGATCAGATATAATGGAAAGTGGTACACCATGAAAACTTACCACATCCTTGACATATATACTGGAATGATGATCAAGAGAGAAATCTTCTCTAATAGCAATGATGAGTGCCCACATCGTAAGACGATCAACTATGACCCAGATAGCATTATTTCATTTGGATGTTTTAGGAAGTCCACTGAAAAATTCCATAGTGATGTTTTCCCATTTCCATTCTGGTTTGGGTAATGGTTGTAACATCCGCTTAGACTTTTGTCTCTCAGCTTTAACTTACTGACAAACCAAGCATCGAGAGACATATTCAGCAACATCTCCTTTCATGTCTTCCCACCAAAATTACTCTTTCAGGTCCCTATACATATTTGTGATTCAAGTGTGAATAGAGAATCAAGAAGTATGAGCCTCATCCAGTAGCTCCTTCTTTAATTCTGGGATGGGAGGAACTCAAACCCGATTCCTAAACCTTATTATCCCATCACAATCAAGGTTGAATTCAGGAACATTTCTCACCTTCTTTTGTAACTCTATATTTTCCTTTTGTGCCTCTTTAATCTTCACATGTATAGATGGTTGAACATTCAATTGAGAAAGATAAGAATTTACCCTTCCATTATAATTCCAAGATCCATCCTTTGTAAATCCATAAATATTGGTTTTTTTGTGATCCTCATCATGGATAATCTAGCATGGCCTTTTCGACTTAACGCGTCCACCGCCATGTTTTCATTCCCAGGGTGGTAATGAATTGAGGAGTCATAATCCTTAATCAGATCCAACCATCTTCTTTGGCGCATATCTAGCTCCTTTTGTGTGAAAATATACTTTAAACTTTTTCTATCAGTATAAATATCACACCTTTCACCATAAAGATAATGCCTCCAAATCATTAATGCAATGATTACCGCAGCTAACTCCAAATCATGAGTTGGGTAATTTTGCTCTTGGATTTTCAACTGTCGTGAGGCATAAGCTATCGCCATATCATTTTTCATGAGAACACACCCCAATAACTTCTTAGAAGCATCACTATAGATCACAAACTATTCTTCACTACAAGGTAGTGTGAGCACAAGTGCACCGAATAACCTTTTTTTAACTCTTTTAAATTCTCAACACACTCCTCCATCCAGACGAAATTAACTCCTTTTCGAGTCAAATTGGTGAGTGGATTAGAAAATTATGAAAAATATTTCCCAAAAAATTGTTAATATCTAGCTAAACGAAGAAAACTTCAGATATGAGTTATTGTGGTTGGTCTCGACAATCTTTCGATAACCTCTGTTTTTGTTGGATCCATAGTTATACCCTCTTTTGAGATTATATGACACAAAAGTGAAACTTTTTGAAGCCAAAATTCACACTTGATAAATTTGGCATAAAGCTTATCCTTTCATAGGTTCTTTAATACAGTTCTCAAGTGATCATCATGTTCTTCCTTGCTCTCTGAATAGACAAGAATATCATATATAAAGACTACCAGAAATTGATCAAGATAGTCTCTAAAGACACTATTCATTAGATCCATGAAGATAGCAGGGGAATTTGTAAGTCCAAATGGCATCACTATAAATTCATAGTGTCCATACCTAGTATGGGAAGATGTCTTTGGACACTTAATTGATGATACCCTGAACGAATATCAATCTTGGAAAAGTATTGAGCTCCGCGTAGTAGGTCAAATAAGTCATCAATGTGTGGGAGAGGATATTTGTTCTTGATAGTTATCTTGTTAAGTTCTCGATAATCAATGCAGAGACCCATTGATCCATAATTCTTCTTAACAAACATAACAGGTGCTCCCCAAGGAGATTCACTACGGCGTATGAATCCCATATCAAGATTCTCGTGGAGTTTTTTCTTCAATTACTGCAACTCAATTGGGACCATTCTATAAGGTGTCGTTGAAATAAGCAAAGAACCCGGTACGAGTTATATTGAAAACTCAACATCATGAATTGGTGGAAGACCTGATAATTACTCTAGAAAGACAACATCAAACTCCCATACAATGGGAATATTCTTAATCGTGAGTTTCTCACCACCCATTTGAGATAAATAACCATTATTTAGTGGAATGAAGACCCATAAGATGGAAGAAATTTCCATTGGAAGGTTATGTTCATCCTTGCATCAATAGATGACCATAGATTGATCTGGAATATGAAATGTGACTTCCCTTAATTGGAAATTGATATGATCTCCATATAATGAAAACCAATCAATGCAAATAAACACATCAAATTCCATATAGGAAGAATCACAATATTTGCAGGAAGCACTTTCCCACAAACTTCAATCGGAGAATAATTATAAACTTTTGATGAGATGAGTGTGCCATTAAGGGTTGTCACAGATAACTCAACACCAAATTGTTGATGTAATATGATGATACCCTTAGAAACTTCTTCAGAAAAAAAGAGTGGGTGGATCCTGAATCAAATAAAACATTTTCTACTTTAGAGTGGATGTTATGTGTACCTTTCACCACTTTGTTATCGTACTCCACACCACTGATAGAAATTGCATGTGACTTTCCATTGTCATTATCCTTAAGAGTTTGTTGACGTCGATCATCATAATCAACCCTTGGATTAGGGCATTGATTAGTATAATTCCCAATTTCCTTACACTTTTATCATTGATTTGTAGAAGGTGCAATATGTGTAGAATTTTCATTGTTCAAATCACCAGACGTCTTCTTCCCATAATTGTGGCATTGAAATGCCCGATGACCTTCTTTTACACATTTGAAACATTTACTTGTCCATTTAAGGCAACTCTCTCCATGTTTCATTCCACACTTTGAGCATAAGGGAAAACTCATCTCCTTTTTAGTGTGCTCTTTATATTTTCCTTTGAATTCCATTTTCCTCTTCTTATCAAACTCATATGACTGATGGGTTACTCTAATCTCCATCTCAAAAATGAGAGCACATCGAATGATTTCCTCGTAGCTATTGAAATCTCTTATGGCTAGCACCCTTCGACGACTTGGTTTTAAGCCACTAAAGAATCGATCGATATTACTCTCAGGTTGGATAATAATCCCAAAAGCTTACCTTTCAAGTCTTGTAGAATATGATTCATAGGTACCAACCGATTCCTCATCCTTTTTCTTTAATTCAAGAAACTCTTTCTCTATCTTGGTTTGAAGAATACGAGGGACGTACTTATTGAAAAATAATTTCTTGAACTCATCCCATTCCATGGACACAATTTTATCCCTTTGCCTCATATTCTTAATTATATTGCACCGTTGTTCAGATTTACCTTCCAAATGCTATATATCTAAGATGACTTTATCTTTTTCAGAACATTAAAGGACTGAAAATATCATTTCACTAGTACTGATGCATTTTTCAGCTACTAATGTATTAGTAGACACGATGAATGAGGGTGGACACTGCCTCATGAAGGATTTAGAAAAATGTTACTCCTTAATTTTCTCATTTGGATGTCCTATATGAATCATATCATCAAAAAGTTATGTGATCATGTCTAAAATATTTTTCATTCAAACTCCCATAATGTTTTTTTGCTCAGGGGGACAATCATTGCATTTCTTGCCGCATTCAGCCTTATCGTGGTTCCTTCTGGTTCCAGCCATTGAATAAAACCAATAAGCATAGTGTGTGAAACACTAATCTTAATAGTAAAACAACATAATCAAGAATATACATTCATGCTTTAGGTCTTATCATAGGTTATTCATGTACATTTCTAAAACACTAAGATTTTTTCCAATGATTAGACATATCCTTAGGGTTCTTACTAATGATTTCACATCCTAGTGTCCAGAGGATGACTATACCCTTCCTTTGATACCAACTATAACGACCCATATTTTATATAAATTGTTATTACTTCATAATTGAATCATACTTATTACAAAATATAACGAAACCATTAAAGCACCGTATAGGTATAGTGTCTTTAGAAATTGGGAAACATAAACAACTGGTTCATAAATTATCTACACTGTCTCCATTTTATTTCATAATATCTAGTGTCCCTTTTGGTATATCCTACTTAATAACATTCATCCTGTCATGCGGAAGGAAAACATACAAAAGGGTGAGCTCAAATGCCCAGTAATTGTAATCAAAGGAAATATTATATTCATGAGAACATAGCATTTCGAAAATCATATCCTGCAAAAGAGGTCATAATATCATCACATGGGATAAATCAAAGCAGTGAAATGTAATCCCAATAATAATAACCTAAAACAGGAAACATTGTGGCATATACACATAATCATAGAGATTCATTTCTTAGTAGTCAAGACTCATTTCCAAGACTATCTTAGTGGACAAAGTCCATTTATTAACCGAGTTCACTCCTCGTTTCAGTCTTGTATCACTGAACCAGATTAACCTTTCATTCCAGCCATGTCTATATCATGAGATAAAAATCCTTATCCAATGACTTGGATAGAGATATAGGTCGCACCCATCTCATAATGATACCATTTTTATGTGTTCCACTAGAACATAAATAATACATAATAGCATAACCCCTGTCATAAAAAAGGGATTCTTAAACGTCATGCCATCATAACATAATCCATATAAGATAAAAGGACATCAGAAAATTAATTCCATCATAAAATAATCACATCAATTTAGAAATAGTGATATAAACAGAACCCGTTATTATCATAGATGGAAAATAATTTTGATAAAATGCTTGAACTCCTTTCTTGAGTAAATATCCTTTATACTTCAAAACCATTTTTCCTTCCTTAACATGTCATAAAATTTTAAACTAAAAGAAGTTGATTATAAATAAACTCAAAAACTTGTGATGGAATCCTCATGGAAATAATTTTTTCTGAAATCATAAAATATATTCATGCCATAAATGTTTATAAAAACATGTTTCTCATACTTTGGACGGAAAAATCAAAAAATACCTCGTACTAAAAACGACAAATGATTCATTTGATATGTTTTACTAAAAACTCACCAATGAGTAATATTGTATTTAAAAGAATTAATGGAGGATATAAATAATATTACATATTGAGGAAACATGGTTGTGGATGATAAATACACCCCAGTAAATACCAAAGTATAAACAATCTTGGATAAAAATGATATTATGAGATTTTCCCTTACCTTAGGTTCGATATGCTTCGTATGTATCCAAAACACCTATATAATGATATAAATAAAGTCACTGAATTATTACAGAATCATATTCATTGTTATTATATCATACATGGTCATATTTTTATCTTCTTATTAGTAATATTTGATTGCTACTTGTTATTCAGGTGTTCATTGCTTTATGTTCTTATGCATGTCTTGTCGAATAAATTCTTATTCTCCTTTTTAGGTTATAGATACATCATTTACAGAATTTTATTAGTGTACCATATATTATATTTTTTCATTCAGTTCATTTATATTATCATTATTCAACAAAGATCATGTATAATGAGTTGCATCACATCGTGGAGACGGTAGGCCGTACGTACGCATGAGAGATTGTATCATTATGCTGATCGTGGAATTGTATTGAAGTGTATTTATAATATATCTGAATCAATATCACTTTAAAATAATCATATATAGTTATTTTTTACACTATTATAAACATACATGTAATGTGGTGGTGGAAAACAGATTACACCACCGTGTAGAGATGGTATTCCGTACGTATGCACGCACGGTGATTTCAATTTCCGTAGGATGGATAGAAGGTGAAATAGGATTGTTTCATATTTATAATAACATATCAGTATATTAGTGATTCTTATGTTATTAATTCATAATGAAACAACTAAAGAAGAGGAAGTAGAAGAAGAAAAAAAATTTGAAACAATCAGTAACCGACATTACCTCTTCTTTGAAGCTCCTCTTCTTAGCCTCCTCTTAGGGCACTAAATATGGTATTTGAAGAATAACATGACCTATAGGATATTTCTAGGGAAGTTTAGAAGAGTAATTGGTAGGGTTTGGCCGAGCTTGAAGGCTCAAAGTGGTGTGAGGAGGAGAGGGAGGAGGTTCCCTTTTATAAGGGAGGAGAGGGGCTCCTTAGAAAAAACATAGCATATTATTTTATTATAAAGTCATATTCGATTTTTAATAGCTCCAAATTGATCTATTAAGAAGATAAGGTGGGTATGGGTCAAAAAAATCTAAACCAATAGATTTTATACATGTTTAGGTTACTATTATAACCTTATCATTTAGATTTAACTGTATGTTAAATAATTTTACTTTTATCGCGTCTTCTTGTTTTCTTACACTATATGGTTAATAAAATTACTATAACAAGCCAAACTAATCCAAAATTGTTCATTATTAATATATATAAACTCATATTTGTCATTTGGCCGAACCATAGATTTTTAGGAATTAACTAACAATTAATAATATAATATTTTTTTTAAAAACTATTTTATGTCAATTTTAACACTATTTGGTAATTGATTTTATTGAAAATCATAACAGCATTATTAGTTCTAAATAAGTTAATTAAATAAATACTAACATGTCATATTAACATATAAAATTAGTTTAATTCATAAAAAGTCTCAAATTACATTTATTTGGGTATTTATAATATAAATTATGTTAATATTTCATTAATAAGGTAATTACTGCATCATCATTGTGTGATAAATAAATTAAATTATTTAGTTTCTAAAAATCATAAATAAAATACAATTATGTATAAAATCTTTTTATCGTTCTAATAAATATTTATATTGGAATTTATCATTTGTATAACCCTATATTATAAATGTTATAGTTATTAAACTATGATTTTAACTATTTTAACTCTTCTTTAAATAAAATAATAATAAATGTCCTAATCTAATACAAGTGGACCTAAATGGTCCTATTTTAATCCTATGATTTTTTTGGTCGAATTAAACTTATAAAATAGAATTAAGACAAGTGTTAGGGTAATAATAATATCATTTTTACCCTTAATTACCCTATTTACTTTTTACCGTGTTAAAAAAAAGAAAAAGTTACTATTCACCAAAAACTATTTTTATCTTGTTGAACCACATTTTACTCATTGATATTAAACATGTCTATTGGATTTTTAAAATTCCACTCACAAAAGCTGTAAAATTATTTTCTATGTAAATTTTTAAATTCTCCTAGGAGGTAGGTAAAAGACTGTGAAAAGTTCCACAAATTTTTGATATGTCTAAAATTATTATAAAATGACTTCAATGAATTAAATTAAACATTTTTAAGTATAAATTTTGACTTATAAAAAATTTAAAGAATATAAATAATTATTTAAATTAAAATTAGGTTTTTAAATAGTAAGCTAGTGTTTTCACTATTCATCAAAAATTTAAAGTTTTCAGAAAAATACAAAAAATTCTCCCTAGGATAATTTCGATATTTTGAATCAAAAAATTAATTCCATTTTGAAAGTTAAATTATAGAATATTCCAAAAATTAGGTATTACTATTCTGAACGGCTATTTTAATTTAATATTTTAACAACATATCGTTGTTTAGTGAAACTCGGTATTGCGTACAACGAAGGCTTTTGAGGAAGGTTGCTCTTGCATATAACGCAAGACAAGACAGTGTTGTGTGTAGTGAAAGATTCATTTATATAACATTATACATAAAAATATATTTCTCATAAAATCTCAGGTGTTACAGTAACCCTATAAAATGGCATGTATTGTTAAACAACAAAAATTTTTTGAAGAATAGTTAACATATGATTTCTTATCATTTTGAACCTCATAACCACAAATTTTTTCAATCTTGATATTGTCATTAGAACTAAATTCCATCACACTCACCATCTATGAAGCCTAGATATATGCTAACTTGTTAACATAAAATTTATATCTCATGCTATATATGAATTTACCTATTGATTTATATGTCCGTATTGGTTCCAACCATATTATAATTTATAGATATTTTGTTCCAATTCAAAATTTATAAATTTTAACTCATATAGATACCCTAGAAAATGAATGGGTATTTTTAAAACTATAAAAAACATCCCATATCATGAACATAATAAATCATAAGGTTTAAAAAAATATCACATAAAAAAAGAAATTGTAACAGACTAATATATATATATATATACATATCTGTGTGTGTATGTGTGTGTGGTTATCAAAACATCAAATAACGAATTTTACACATTGGTGGGTAAATACGAGTGAATAGAGAATTGTTTTCACAAAACAATATCAATCATTTATGGGTAAATAACATTTGGAAACATTTTTTTCTGGAAAAAGTGAATACATTCAAAACCCATATTATAATGTGTAATAACTAAAAGATCCTCAAAAGGAACAAATTATTTCAAATATGATATGTTAAAATAATTTGAAAACATTTATTCTTAATAGAATATTTAATAAATGAGACAAGAAAAAAAATAAATTTCAAAAATGGGAAAAGTAAATAATATTAAGACATTTACATTAAAAAGAATCATTAATAATAGATCCCTTAAAAATACATGCATGTTATATAAATAAAATATAGACTATATTATAAAACTATTTTATTTTGAAATATTGGAAAACAATTTTAGATATTTTGAAATATCACTGTTTAAATGAAAAATAATCAGAAATATAGAGAAATAATTATTTCAAAATGAATAAAGGGGGATAAATAGAACATTAGAGATAAAAATAAAATAAATTTCCACTAGATTTATGATAACATTAGTGGGATATAAAACCATTGACATTATGAAAATCCATTGAAATAAATTGAAAAATATTCTTAACAGAAATTCATTTTAATGAAAAAATAGAATCATTAAGGAAGAATACATTTGTGTGGATCATGATTTCCCCCAAAAAATAGAACGTGGAAATTTATCATAACATTATAATATGTTACAAGTAATCTATATTTAACAGTAAATATTTTTAGTGGTTATTGAGTGGTTAACAGAACCTGTAATACATCAAAAAACCATGGATCATATCCTAGTATGGGAGTATTTCAAGATTATTTATTGGAGTACTATAGTAGTTACTACAACTGTACATTAGTAGTGGAATGATTCTCCCGATATGGGATTTTTCGCCACTAAATTTGGGAATATGTTCCATAATGCTTTTAGGTCAATTAATTTCATCAGGATATAGATCCTCCAAGCAATTGAAGGGCCTTTTGGATAGCAGTAGTGGGATTAATGTTGAGTAATGGGGAATATGATAATGGATCATCACAATTGGGAGGTAGTGTCGGGAGGCACTATTTGGTGCACGACCTCTATAAAAAGTATTCGAATATAGATGCTCACCATCAATACCTATTCCCCATATAATTGTTGTGAGTTTGATGGATTCTCTACCACATGAAAATCTACACTAGGTGGTTGTTGGAGGATGTATTGAAATAAAATGGTGAGGAAAGCGAGGTTCACACAGACATCACTGGGTGGTTAGTTTGAAAGATAACTAGGTTTCTTAACACATAACGTCTATCCTTCCCCCACACCTTGGAAGTAGGGGATACCATCCATGAAGTCTCATCTTAGACGATTCAATAGTTTAGGTTAGGGAAAATAAATGAATAAATCATGGATCAACTTGTTATTATTAATATTATGGGTTTGATATGAGATATAACTAGAAACATAGAATTTTATTTAATACTCACTTGGGGCGTTAATTTTCCATTTATTAGCCTTTATGACTTTGGGGATTTGGGATATTAAAATTCTAATGGGACATTGATCCACTGGATCTTTGGGACATGTAATTGGTTACCTATCATCCTAGTGGAAAAATATGGCATTATTACATTATAGAAAATATTTCAATATCACCTATCTATTTTAACAAAAATTTAATGTATATAGTCAATAAAATGTGATTATCACTCTAGGAAAATATTTCAATTTTAAAAACACCTAAATAGATTATTATTCTAGATCCAAATCCCAATGAGTGATATATCCTTAAAATATCATCAGGGATTGATATATATAATAGAATCATGGTACAAAATGACTTAAGTATAATATTTACACCATTCAAAATGAAACACGATGTATAGCTTAAATTTCTTACAGGGGATTAAAATATGAGACAAATAAATTATTATGAATCTCACAATATTTAATGTAATTATATTTTTCAAAGTAATTCATGGGAATAATTTTTAAATCTAGATAAATGAAATTTGAAATACTATTTTATACAATCGTAGGACAACATAGTTCAACTCATAATAATGGGCTACAAGAATAACCATCATATCCCAAAGAAAGGATAATATGATATGAAAATCCCACACCATACTTACCATCTTATTCAGATGCACTCTAATATCCTATATAGAAAAAAATAACATAATATCTCATTTCATATCCTTAATTGTAAATATTACCCATTTATAATACTTGATATACATTTTTATCATGTTTATATAAATTAAATATAACATATTTTGAAGATGGAGTTTTTTATATTTCTTTTAATATTATGTAATATAAGTCTTATTCTTATTTATAATTTTCTTGGTTTTATTCCATATGTTTTTTTGTTACACTATGAAAATGGAAGCAGTGTTAGATTATTTCTGTGATTTTAGAAAACAAAATTGATACATTAATAATATGTTATATATTAATATACCATTTACAAAACCATATACCAACCATTATTTTAATTTTTTATTATAGTGATATTAGTTTATATGTTCCCATAGTATTACATAATAGAGTTTTATATCATTCATAATGTAGTTGGTTCAACTGACCGAAACTTGAAATCACAATTACTCAATTGGTGTATACTTTTAATGAGGTGTTTCATTGGATATAATATAATTACCACAAAATAATAGTGGTGTTATTTTATTTTATTTATTTTGAAATATATTTTATAATTTTTTTAAAATTTAATAAAATCTATATGAAAAATATTTCTCATGGAGTCGATACACTACACATACACATGATTGTAATTATTGTTTCTCAACTCATGAGTGAGGGAGAAGGTGGATATTAAATTGGAATTTAATAATCATTATTCTTTTATAGGTATCATAATTATTAATCAACTATAACTCATTTATTATCCATGAATTTTGTATTTGTAAAATGGATGATTACACTTTGTGGTGATGGTAGTCTGTGCAAGGCACCAATGATGCTTTTGTTTTTACTAGAAGATGATGAGGAATATACAATGGTTAAACCATTAATATTATAACATATTATTATAATAATTATATTATTTAATTATATGGTTATATACATAAATATTTCGAATACTAATATAGAAATGAAAAACATAAGACGGAAATAACACATATGTTACAGACTTTATCATTCCATGGAAATTCCCTTATAATGGAAGGGAATAGTCTAAAAATGAGTGAATGTGGATTATTTCTTTTGTATAGGGTTATAGTGATAGTAATACAGAATATTTTCAATGAGGAAATTGAAGAATAGTTCTGTTTCTGATATGGAGTAAGTGGAACCCTTTTATTATAGGGGAAATTGGAT
The DNA here is from genome assembly GCA_963277665.1 of Viscum album. Classification (NCBI taxonomy): domain Eukaryota; kingdom Viridiplantae; phylum Streptophyta; class Magnoliopsida; order Santalales; family Viscaceae; genus Viscum; species Viscum album. The sequence goes on along the minus strand of OY728122.1, from coordinate 249,168,657 downwards.
CTTTTAGAAACACCCTTTATATATTAGTAATTACACTAAAATATTACATGGTAAATGGATAAAAATATTTAAAATAGTGGATATTTTATATTCATATTGTATATAAATAAATAAAAAAAATTCAAAAAAATTTATCTTGTTAATGTGTTTTTTCCAATTTGAATTTACATTTTACTATTTTACATTTAATCTATGAAACTAGTTTTTAAATAAGTGATTTCATGTCTATTAATAGTATAGAATAATCCATGAAACAATATTTTTTATGGAAATAAATTTAATATCAATATAATCCATATCAAAATCTAAATATTATAAAATTAATTGTTAAATTAAATATGATAGTGTGTAGAAAAAATGTTTTAGTAGAAAACTGAAATTTAGAAAAATATGGATTCTAAATAATAGTTGTTTCTAATTTATGATTAATATAGTGATAACAAACTTACATATTTTATATAAATAATATAATATTAATTATTTTAATTATTTTAATTTATTTTATTGGATATAATTTCCTGGATATTAATAATTTTGAAATATTTTTTCACCCTTATTGTGGAAACTTACATTAATCGTAATAATATAATTTCATACATAACACTAAAATTATTCATATTAAATAATTTAATTCTTACTTTATAAATAATAAGAAACATTTTTTCAAATAAATTTTCTATGTAGGGATTATTAATTATCCACAAGCACATGTAATGCCCAAAACATGTTTTTGAAAACAGTTTATTTTTATGAAAATTGATTTATAATTGTGATATATTTATTAATTTTTTTGAATATAAATAAATATAGCTATTATTATTAATATATTATTTATTATACAATAAAATAAATAATTTATTTTCATCATGTCAAAATTTATTCAATAAAATCATCAAAAAGTACTTTTATTGTAAAATGATTTAGAATTTTAAAAAATTTATCCATTTTTTATTAAATTCAACATAATATTTTAAATAAGTTATTACACATTATAATAAATATTTTTATAAGAAAAATGATAAAAAATAATTTTATGTATTTATATAAAATTTATAATTTCATGAAGGAGACTACATTAATTAAATTTATATTTTCACAATTCACATGAATATAATTAGTTTTAGAAAAATAAATAAACAAATTAAGATAATATGATCATGATAAATTCAAAATTATTGTTAATTTATCCAATTTTTTATCCTTCAATTTTATAAAAAATTATTTTTTTTGGTAAAAATATATATTTTTTCAGAAAAATACTTAAAATTATATATTCTTCATCTGGTGTCATAAAAATTAATAATTAATTTTTTAATCCATTATTTATATAAAAATATATTATGATGGAATATAATTAAATTTTGGAAAATATATTTCATTAGTTTTATAACAGCTCATATCAATTGGATATAAAAAATGGAGTTATATATATATATTCATAATCTAGTTACCAATGTTTATAAAATCTAATTATATGATTACCATTCAAAAAAATATATTTTAATTTGTCTTATTGATGTGTGTAGATCACGACATCCATCTTTGTATTTATTTAAGGTAAAATATATATAGTGATGACATTGGTCAATGTAGAAGAATTTTGTTTAGGAAGTAAAAGAGTATAGACATATAGTCTTAGAATGAGATTGTGATTAAAAATGGACAACAACCTAGAAAACTAGTTTTGTGGGGAACCCTCATCCTTGATAAGATTAACGTGGCTGTTTTGTGCATTTTTAGAAGAAAATAAAACATTGACGTTGGAGGGTATGTTCATGATGTTTATAGAAAATTTCCTTTTGGATTGTGAATCAGTGATTTGTCATGTGTGGGTAAATAATTGATTGATGTGATCAGCGATATGTGTGTAGGAATGGTAGAATAAGGTTTTTAAAAAATGTGTGGTTTCACTCTATGGAAATAGTTGATACCAATGATAGATCATAAAACTATGGTATGAATGATTAGAGTTGTTTATTGAATCATACTGTTATGGTGGGGTGGTCATGGACTAAGATAATAATGGTACGTGTGATATTGGAACATGGAGGGAATTACCTTCGTGGAGTGATCGAAGAGAATCCATATTGTAGGGAGTTAACCATGTGATCGTGGGTGTTGTGACCGAAATTTCAAATGAAGTTATAGTGGAAGTAAAGGAGGAAAAACTATACATGGTGATAATGTGTATAAATATATGATTCACATAGTCACTTGGTTATAAGTAAGAAATAAACATCTATTCTTTACATTTGGTCATGGTTGGAGTGTCAGATTTGGAAACTGCGTGTTTATCTCTAGTTGATAGATAGTAAGGATACTTAAATTATGTGTAACATCATGCTGATCATTGAGGTTTGAAATTTTTGGGTGAAGACTCAAATATTTGATGAGACCATTTGGTGAATGGCCACGAAGGCACCAAGATTGTGGTGTGTTAGTGAATCTTATGGTTTCTTATTCAGTGATATATTTATGATTTGGTATCAGGACTGTAACCCCCTGATATTTTATGAGAAATAATTTTTTATGTATCATGTTATACACAACACCAAAGGAATCTTTCACTACACACAACATTGGATTGGCTTGTGTTACACACAATATCAACCTTCCTTGATAGCTTGCATTGTATGCAATACCGAGTTTCACTAAACAGTGAAATTTTATAAAATTATTATATAAAATAGACATGATAAATATTTTCACCAGATTTTTAATTTTATATAAAATTATAATTCATCTATCATATGTTATGAGAAAAAAATATTTTATTCAGATAAAAGAATTAATTTTTTTTCAAAAATGCAGTTTTTCAGACATCGGATGGCACACCCAATTTAATTATAATTTTTGAAAAGTATATGAGTTCAATTTGAAAAAAAAATTCTTCTTCTAGATCAGGATATAAAAATTTACATTGGATAAATTTTTGATATTTTTCTGATAACTTTCATATTTTGATGAAAAGTAAAAATACGCTAAATTTAACATAAAAACAACATTTTTCATCAAGATAATTTATATCATTAAATTATAAAATTTAATGTTTTTAAAGTATAAATTGAATATATTTTTAACTGTTAATATAATTTATGTCATTATCATGAATTATAAAATGAATTCAAATGCATAAACATTTCAATCTTTTTCATTGTTTTAAATTTTAAAACTCATTTTCTCAACAACAGGATAAATTTTTAAATAAATTTCTGCACATTTTTTGTATTGAAATTGGAAAACTATATTCCATATTTGGAATTATTAGGTCCAAATTTTTTCAATAGTCTACCGTTTATTTTCGAGCATTATAAATAGTAACTACGGTAAATTTAATTTACCCAATTAAAGGTAAATCGTGAAATTAATGGATATAATAATATTATAAATTTTTTATAAAAACTACAAAAATTCCATTGGATAAATAGAGGTAGACCCATATCACCTAAGGTTTAGAATATATTCATTTCATGGAATTTTGACCATGAAAATGATGTATTTATTATTAAAACCAAAGAAAGTGACAACATGTCAATCACTTATATTTTATAAGGGTAACAATATTAATTATGTGAGGAAATTCATAAAACATCGAACATCAAAAAGACTCCAAAATTCCAATAATATTGTCTAAATCATTTGATTTTTTTATAATTTTTATGAATTCAATAATTATCCTTAATGAAGACAAAATATTGATGTATAAATTATTTTATTAATTGAAATATCAATTAAATGGTTTTAAAATTTTTAAAACAAAATTTATATAAACTATTTAATTTGATCAACGAATTTTCTAGATAAATATGTCATGTTATGAATCTATTAATTATTTTTTTTCTAATATATCCTCTGTGTGGATTTTATTTAAATTCAAATAAATTAATGGTGTCAAAATTGACAATATTTTTATTTTATAAAAATAACATATTATTAAATTGTTTAAAAATCACAATAAAATTTAATAATTATATATTGAAATTTATATGATTTATAATGTAATTATGTATCCAATTGTGGACAATTCATAACACATGAGTAATTATTTATAACAATTTAAAATTTAGAATATTATTACCACAAATAAAATTAAATAGATTAAATAAGGAGAAATCAAGTTGATAAGGTTTAAAATAAATTAACGACATATATAAATTTTATTGGCTGATGATATTACAACCCTATCTAATCAAATCTTAGAATTGGAGTATTTTTGGAGGTTTTTATGTGGGGTTTGGTTTTATTATAAATTAATATTTTAGAGGTTCCCAAAAGTGCCCCTCTCCTCTCTTATAAAAGGGAACCTCCTCCCTCTCTTGTCCACAACTTATTGTGCATTCAAGCTCGACCAATACCTATCCATTTATCTTCTACACATCCCTAGAAACATTCTATATTTCATGGTGTTCTTCAATGACTATCGTCAGTGCCCTAAGAGGAGTTTTAGAAGAGGCGCGTCAAAGAAGATGTAATATCCTTTACCGATTCATTCAAATTTATTTCTTCTAATTCCTCTTATATATTTGTTTAATTATAAATTAATAACATAAGTATCACTAATATCATGATATGTTATTATAAATATGAAACATCCACATTTTCCCTTTCTATCCAACCTAATGAAAACGAGATCAACTCGCGTGTGTACGTACGAAATACCGTCTCCACGCCGTGGTGTAATCTGTTTTCCACCCCACCTTACATGGATGGGTATATTGGTGTAATTAATATGTATATATGGTTACAATAACATGATACTAGTTAGGATATAATTATCATCCACACCAATATCATTAAATAATTATAGGAATGATATCAGCGCTTGTGTATATATACGACTTACCGTCCCCATGGTGCGACGAGATTCATTCAAGATGATCTTCTTTAAAACATGATTGTATAAACGAATTGAATGAATAAATATGATATATATTATACTAATACAATTCTGTAAATGATATAAATATATCCAAAAAGTGGAATATAAACTTATCCGAAAAAACATACGTATGAAAATAATGTAGTTAATACCCAAACAACCAGTCAGATTAAAATGTTATTAAAAACGATGAAAATATGATTATAAATGTGAAAATAAAAAAATTTATGATTCATTAATAGATCTGTAACATTATATATATCATCATACAAGAGGTTCAGATACACATGAATCATATTAGACCTATGGTAAGGGATAATTATTCAAATATCGTTCTTAATCGAGATTGTTTATTCATAAGTATTTACTGGGTTTATATTTATCAACAATGTTCATGTTTTCAAAAAATGTTTTCATGTATGTTTAATGTTCTTCTTAACAATTTTTTAATTTTACTACATGATATGTAAGGAATCATTCTTTTGATTACCATATGAGGTACTTTTTCACTTTATCTGATAATGTTTGAGAATAATGTTTTTTATATTATATGGAATTAATGGATTTTTACGTTTTCATAACAACCTACATACATGATGCATACTATGAATAATTTCATGATTATTTTCAACAAAAATTCATTTTTTTAAATCGCATGTCATTTTCGGAAAATAAAATGATTTTGAAAAAGAAATGAAATTTTCCTCAAGAAATGAGTTCAAGTGCTTTATGAAAATTATTTTACATCTAAGATAATATAGGGTTCAGTTTCTTTCGATATTATTACATAGATTTGATTATGTTATGATGGAATTATTTTTATGAAGTCCTTTATCTTTTATGGATTATGTTATGATGGAATGATGTTTAATAATCACATTTTTATTACATTTGTTATGCTATGATATATGATTTATGATTTTGTGGCCCACATTAGAATGGTTTCCTTATGAGATGGGTGGGACCTATATCTCCCTCCAATGCATTGTGTAAAGATTTATATCTAATGAGATATACATGGTTGGAACAGTAATTTAATCTGGTTCAGTGATATAGGAAAGGGACGAGCAATGAACTCTGTTCAGTAATGGACTTTGTCTGCTATGATGGTCTTGGAAATGAGTCTTGATGAATATGAAATGATATTCTATGATTATTTGTGTATTCTACAATGTTTCCTATCTTATGTTACGATTATTGCGATTACAATTCACTATTATGACTTATCCCATGTCATGATATTATGATCTCTTTTGCAGGATAAGATTTTCAAAATGTTATTTTCTAATGAATATGATATGATTGGTATTTCCTTTTTTTCACTTTCTGAGCATATGAGCACCCCCTTTGTATGTTTCCTTTTCCCTAGGTCAGGAAGAAGGGTATTACGTAGGATATTCCAAAAGGGACTCTGGATATGATGAAATAAATGGGGGACAAAGTAGATGATTTATGAACCAGTTGTTTATGTTTCCTAGTTTCGGAAGACACTATACCTATACGGCCCTATCATGGTTCTGTTATATATTGTAATAAATATTCTTCAACTTTGAAGTGTTATGAATTTGTGTAAAGTATGGGTGGTAGTAGTTGGTATCAGAGGAAATGTATAGTCTTCCTTTGTAATCTAGGACGTTAGAGATTTAGTAAGAACCCTAAGAATATATCTAAGCATAGGAAACAATCATAGTGTTTTAGAAAAGGCCATGAATAACCAATGATAAGACCTAAAGTGTGATATTTTATTCTTGATTATGTGGTATTCCTGTTATGATTACTTTTTCTCTCACTACGCTTCTTTGTTTAATTCAATGGCTGGAACCCGAAAGAACCGTGTAAATTTTGAATGCAATGGGAAATGCAATGATTGTCCCACTGAGCAACCAAATGTTATGGGATATGGAATGAAAAATCGTGTATCCATGCCACACTACTTTCTCAATCTATGAATCTGGAAGGCCTTCCAAACGAGCAAAGGGAAGTGCAACATTATGTTGAATCCTTCATGAGGCAGCGTCCACCATCATTCAGTAGTTCTTCTGATCCATTAGTGGCTGAACAATGGATCAGTACCACTGAAAAGGTATTTTTAGTCCTACTATTTTTTGAACATGATAACATAATCTTATAATTATATAATTTGGAAGGTGAAGCTGATCAGTGATGGAATCTTGTGATGAATACAAGTCAAATGCATAAAATTGAGTCCATGGAATGGGACAAGTTCAAGAACTTATTTTCTAATAAGTACTACCCTCATATTCTTCGAAAAATTCTGGAGAAGTAGTATCTTGAACTTATGCAATAGGATGATGAATCCATTGGTACATACAAAGAATCTTTTACAAGACATGAAAGGTATGCTTCTGGGATTATTATACAACTTGAGAGTAAGATCGATCGATTCATTAGTGGCTTATAACCATGTCCCAAAGGGCATATGCCAACAAGGACATTAATATCTATGATGAAATTGTTTGATGTGCTCTAAAGGTTGATATGGGGATTGGGGTTACCCATTAGTTATATGGGTTTGATATGAAGAGGAAAATGGAATTTGAAGGAAAATTTAAAGACCAAACTGAAACGAAGATGAGTTTTCCATTTTGATCAATGTGTGGAACGAATCATGTAGGAATTAACATAATGGGACAAGTAAATTTATTATGTGTGGAAATGAAGATCTTTGGGAAATTCAATGGAAATTTAATGTGAAGTAGATGTCTAATGTTGCGAACATAGAAAGGGATACACAAAATGTACCTCATGCACTTTAATGTTACAAGTGAAATGAAATGGGGCATTATACTAATCAATGACCTAATACAAGGGTTATGGATGATGATCAACGTCAAAAAACTCTTAAGGACAATGAAAAAGGAATGTCACATGCAATTACTATTGGCGATTTGGATTATGATAATGATGTGGTGAAAGGTACACTTACCATCCACTCTAATGTTGAAAATGTTTATTTGGTTTCCGGAACCACTCACTCTTTTATTATTGAAAAATTTTCTAAGGGTATCTCTATATTAGCTCAACGATTAGATATTGAGTTATCAATGACAACTCATAATGGAACAAAATTCGCATCAAAAGTTTCCAATTCATCTCTGATTGATGTTTGTGGGAAAGTTCATCCTACAAATCTTGTGATCCTTCCTATAATAGAATTTTATGTGATTCGTGGCATGGATTGGTTTTCATTATATGGGGCTCATATCAATTTCCAAAGAAGGGAAGTCACATTTCATATTCCTGATCAATCTATGATCATTTATCGATGCAAGGATAAATATAGTATTCTAGTGGAAATTTCATCAATCTTACAAGTCTTGATTCCAATAAATGAAGGTTATTTATCTCAAATGGTCGGAGAAGAACTCATGATTAAGAATATTCCCATTGTACTGGAGTTTGATGATGTCTTTCCAGTGGAATTTCCATGTCTTCCACCAAATCCTAAAGTTGAGTTTTCAATATAACTCATACCAGGTGCTATGCCCATTTCAATGACTCCTTATAGAATGGCCCCAATTGAGTTGCTGGAAGTAATGAAGAAACACCAAGAAAATATTGATAAGGGATTCATACGCCATAGTGCATCACCTTGGAGACCAACTGTTCTGTGTGTTAAGAAGAAAGATAGAGCAATGTGACTTTTCATTGATTATCGCGAGCTTAACAAGATCACTATCAAGAAAACATATCCCCTCCCATCCATTGATGCCTTATTTGACAAACTACGTGGAGCGCAATACATTTTCAAGATTTATTTTCGTTCATGATATCATCAACTAAGGGTCAAAATTAAAGATATACCAAATACATCCTTCCATTGAAGGTATGAATAAAATGAATTTTTAGTGATTCCTTTTGGTATTACTAATTCCCCTACTATATTCATGGATATAATGAAAAAAGTATTTAGAGATTATCATGATCGGTTTCTGGAAGTCTGTATAGACGATATTCTTGTCTATTCAAAGAGATAGGAATATCATGATGATCACTTGAGAATTATATTTAAGTCCCTGAGAAAGGATATGTTGAAAAGACCCGTAAATTTCAAGGATATTTTTTTTCTTAATTTTCTTTGGAATTTTACAAGAGCGCAGTTTCTGACGGCACCTGATTCCGAGGCCCGGTGTGCCCGGAATCATTTTCCGATGTTTGGCTCGGGTACGTTCAGTGAACGGACGAGCGGGTTTTCCTAACTTTTGAACTAGTGCCCGGAATCGAATTTTGAGGGCACCAATGAAATCGCAGCGCCGGTATTCGCTTAGAAACGCCTCTTCCGGAGTTGCGTTTGCTCGGGTGTGGTTTTTAAATTTCGGGCTTAAAGTTAAGAAATAAAATAATTTTGCGACAACTTTATTTTATTTCACTTAAGCCACTTGGAAGCCACTTGAAGCCACTTATTGACAGCTTGAACTGAGTTGAACCGGATAAGATGCTATCCAGAAATATCCTACCCCCTTGGTAGGATATTTGTGAGGTGGGGCCCGCACGAGCCCCACCGTTTCTTTCCGCTAAGAAACGCACCCGCGAAAACCCATCTTAATGAGAGTCAACTGACGCGTTTCATAAAAATCTTAACAGACCATTTAATTGGGCGGTTTATTTCGTGAATTAAATGGGCTGTTTCTTTCGAGGAATTAATTCAACGAATTAATTCAATCGTTTCTTAACCTGTTTTCATGTGTTGGCATATTAATAAAATAAGACCAACCAAAATCCTTTGGAGGATTACTCGTTGGGACAGAATCATTGTTTCTTCTTCCTCCTTCGCGAAGAACGCGAAGAACGCGAAGAACGTGAAGAACGCCGAAGAACGCCGAACCCGGAAATCGACGACGCGACGCCGTGATCCGCAACGCCGAAAACGTTCTTCTGCGACGTCTCTTCCTCCGTGATGGATCTTCGATCGGCTGCTTGAGGTAAGAGTCTCGGACCTTCCTTTTTATCTCCTTCGTGGTTCTTAACCAAAAACACGGATTTTATTAATTAAATTAAATCTGATGTTTGATGGTGCGTTGAGTTCGCCGACTCAACGCCGGATTCCGCGAGGACGCGACGCCTTCCCGCGACGACGCGACGATACCCCTCTTCCGCGACGAGCTTTTCCGCGAAGAACGCCCGCGCGCGATGATCAACGAGGTAGGGATTTATTATGGAAATTACCCCCTTTTTAATTATTCTCGTAAGTGTTTCTTTAAAAAGTTAAAGAACCGGTTTCAAACGAACAATTTTATTTATTTAAAATTGTCGGTTCATGTGTTGAACAAAATTCTCCCGTTTGTTTATATCTGACGCGGAGGGTGCGGGCCAAACAAACAGTGCCCGACGACCCTCCGCCGTTCTTCGTTTTGTGCGGATTTGACGGGCGACAATGGAATGTGCCGCAACGGATGTTTAACAATACCGCAGGGAAGAACGAGTCCCGGGAGGAGCAATGGTGCGGACGGGAAGAGAATCGGACCACCGGAACGATTCCGGTGGCCCGCGGAACTCGCCGGCGGCGCGGGCTGCCGGCACGGCGGCGCCGGCAGCCGGGAGTGGCGGCGCCCCGGCGCGCCGCCGGACAGGCCGCCGCGACTCAGCGCGGCGGCGGCGGCACCCGCGGACCCACAGCCGCGCGGGTCCGGTGTCCTCAGATGCGGCTGAAGCTACGTCCCGACTCAGCGCGGCCCCATACGGGGGGCCGCGGCACCACCAGGCCGCGGGGGCAGTGCCCCCCGGCGCCTTGGCCGTTCGGCCGACTCCCGGGGGGGTCGGGTAGGGTCGGCCCGGGCCCGAACCCCCGTCTTCGGACGATTTTTGTTCAAACGCCCATAACATGAGCTACGGGCCTCCGAACGACGCGCCGTCAGCGGCAACGCGATCCTTGGACCGAGACAGTCGTTTCGGTATACTATACTCAAGGTGCACCTTCCTTTTCGGGAGCCTACGTAGTTAAAACTCCGTAGTTAAGCGTGCTTGGCCTAGAGCAGTGATCAGGATGGGTGACCTCCTGGGAAGTTTCCCAGGGTGGCTGTGAGACGGAAAGGCCAATAACTAACAGACCGGGCGTCCGATTGATGTGCCGTCTGTTTCGTTGAATTCCTCTAATTGAAACGGATCTTTTGGCATACTACACCCGAGGTTTGGACGCAGGTGGAGTATGGTCGGGTTGGTTGTGCCATAAAAACCAACCGGGCCCCTGGGACGAAAAAGCCAATAACTCTCAGACCGGGCGTCCGATTGACGCGCTGTCTGCGACGTTGAGTTCATGTTGTCGATACGGGACTTTTGGATACATCAACTTCGGACATTGTGTCAGTTGATGTATCAGCCTCTCGGCTTGTGTAGCGAACCCTCCCGAACGAGCTTGCTGTGTGCGGGAACCCTAGGGTGGCTGCGACTGCTACTTCGACAGCGACGACCGTGCAGAGATCCTCAGTGGACTGCAGCGACGACTGTGCAGAGATCCTCTGTGGACTCCGACGACGACCGTGCATAGATCCTCAGTGGACTGCGGCGACGACTATGCAGAGTTCCTCAGTGGACTGCGGCGACTACTGCACTCAGCGATCCACCGTGGATCAGTGCTACAGGTCCTGTGTGGGCCCGGTCCTGTGTGGGCCCGATCCTATGTGGGTCCGATCCTGTGTGGGAACGCGCTCAGCGGTTCTGTGTGAGCCAGCGCCTATAGGTCCTGTGTGGGCCTGATCCTGTGTGGGTCATTACGGGGGTTAGTTACCTATCGATCCTTCGTGGGTCCGATGACTTAGATGGATCAGTGATCATCTTTATCGTCATCCGAAAAAGTATACATGTGTGAGCTAAATCTTGCGTTACTCTCCTTTATGGATTGTGTTGAGCTATCCTGTGTGGAATTACTGTTTACTCCCCTTTGTGGATTGTGTTGAGCTATCCTGTGTGGATTTACTGTTTACTCTCCTTTGTGGATTGTGTTGAGCTATCCTGTGTGAGTGTATTTTTTGCTTTCCTGTGTGGACTGGGTCGTTCTTGGGCTCGGACGTTGGAGCCGAACGGGAATTGATGACTTAGGTATATGTATGGGAATATACCTAAGCCGTGTCAGATGTTACTTCGTGATTGTATCCTTCCTTTGTGGATTATCCTTTGTGGATTTCGGGAGACCTTCAGGGGTCTCGAGGTCCCTACTGAGTAGTTTATACTCAACCCTGCACGGGCTTTGCCCGCACTACGTTGTGTTGGTTGCAGACGACGGACAACGCTGATCGTGGTGGAGGCGTGTGGAGCAGGACGATACCTGGAGGTGGACCACTGGGCGGGACGTACTCGGAGCGGTCAGGTGGACCCGAGGAGCAGTGGAGGCTATCTGTACCCACCCTTCAGTTGGGATTTCCAGAGGACGGCTCGACGCTATAGTTTTCCCTTTCAGTTGCTGTTTTTCCTTTCAGTTGTACTTTACTGTTGGGCTTGTACTTCTGGCCCCTTTTACTTTCAGTACAGCTTGTACAGTTTTTACTTAGTGTTTACTATTCCGCTTGCTTACTCTATGGTGCTTGTTTACTTTTCAAAGGCAATGTCTTCCCTATTTGTTGGGATTTACTCCTTGGTGCTAGTCTCCAGCCCTTGGCCTATGGAAGGCGGGCTTGGGGTAGTCACGACACGGGCCCCGAGGGCGGGTCGTGACAAATTGGTATCAGAGGTGGTCGGTTCTACCGCAAACTCTGATGTGTCTTCTATATGAAGCAATAATGTTTAGCGTATTGAGTGTGGTTATCAGTCCAGGGAGTCCAGTGTTGGTGCGGCGGCCGACGTATCCATACACCAGGACCCAGACTTCTGATTTCCGACTTAATGCCCGAAAACATTGATTGCATGTGTGTTTCAAGTTTTCTTCGTGATTACGTGTGTCAGCTCACCAGGTATGTTGTTCTGACCGTGGCAGACTTTTTTCCTTTTCAGGATGGCACGACGACAGCAGCCAGCTAGGGTTCCTATAGTAGAGCGCGACGACAGCCCGCCGAGCGACGAGGCCTCGGTAGGGGGCCCGTTGACAGCAGAGGCACCAGCGGTACCTTTACTCACCGAGCCCCCGATGCTTCCAACACTGGCAGCTGACGACACACGACGCCTCGGAGCTCTGCATGAGTTCCAGCGCCAGCGACCACCCAGGTTCTGTGGGTAGTCGGACCCCCAGGCAGCCGAGGACAGGCTGGAGGTGGTCGTCCGAGTTTTCAGGCATGTGAGGACACCAACAGACCTCATGGTGATCCTCGTGGCGAGCCTACTGCACGCAGAAGCAGAGCGATGGTGGAGCCTGATGCTCCAGGTACACGATGAGGCCTCCCTCATCTGGACGGACTTCTAGAGCCTCTTCCGCTCAGAGTTCGTCCCGGCCACCCTCCGTGTGGTGTGCATCCAGGAGCTTCTTCAGCTGTGACAGGGCAGCTTGACGGTCGCCTAGTACGCGGCGAGGTTCATCGAACTATCTCGCTACTCGACAGACATGGTACGGGACTCCTTCATCTAGGCCCGGACCATCGAGCAGGGATTGAGACACAAGATCAGGGCATCGCTGATCTCCCTCAGCATCCCGACCCAGACAAGAGTGCTAGAGCGAGCGCTTCTGATCGAGAGCTTCCTGGATGAGTCCATAGCGAGACCTACCGCAGAGCGGCAGATAGCGGAGTCTTCGGTAGCAGGTTGCTGACGGATGACTCAGGGTTCCAGGCGGACCAGACCTTCGGTCAGGCAACCTCGGGACACTGGCTCAGCAGTGCAGGGCACTCAGCGCGGAGTCAGTCTTCCGAGAGGCAGGCAGTGCTACGAGTGCGGCGGGCAGGGCCACATGGCTCGTGACTGCCCGACCCGCCGTACCGAGGGGCAGAGGATGGTGGAGGGGCCACCCAGGCAGAGGCAGAGGGTCGACCGTGGCGGTCCGCAGGGAGGAGGTGGACGAGGAAAAGGAGCTGGCCGAGCAGAAGGTGGTGGGCGACGCTTTGAGGCTCTGCCACCACCACCACCAGGAGGCCCGCCCCGACCCCAGGGAGCTTGCGGGCAGAGACAGGCGCAGCTCCAGGCAGCAGAGGACTACGACCACGGCATGCCAGAGATGATTCGAGGTACGATCTTTGTATATTCCACCCTTGCTGCAGTTCTGATAGACACAGGAGTGAGTTACTCATTCATAGCCACTGCCCTTGTTCGGAGCTCGGAGATTTCAACGGAGCAGTTGGCTCGATCCTTGCGGCTAGAGACTCCTACGAGAGAAGACTCGACGATTATGCACTAGTGCCGGCAGTGTGAGTTTACTCTAGGAGGAGAGAGCTTCGGCTGTGATCTTCTTGTAGCGGCGTCGAGGACTTACGACGTCATCTTGGGCATGGATTGGTTATCTACGGTCCACGCTCAGATTGACTGCATTAGGCGCAAGGTGCGATGTGTGCGCACCGATGGGAGCAGGTTCACCTTCACCGGCGAGAAGGGAGCCTTAGCAGTACAGGATGGACTCACGCAGAGGAGAGGTCAGCCCATCACTCATCAGTTGGCTAGCCTCATCCTGGGAGCAGTTGATGTACGGAGTCCAGTTTTCTTGCAGTGGTGGATCAGTACGCAGACGTCTTTCCCAACGACGTTCCAGGACTACCTCCTCGTAGAGAGGTAGACTTTTATATTGACCTGTACCCCGGGACAGCCCCGATATCCACTCTAGCATATCGGATGGCTCCCGCTGAGCTTTGAGAGCTGCGGGTACAGTTGGAGGACTTGCAGGTCAAGGGGTTCATCCGACCCAATGTTTCACCCTGGGCTTCCCCGATATTGTTCGCCAAGAAGGCGGACGGGAGCTTGCGATTGTGTGCCGATTATCGTCGCCTGAACCAGGTGACAGTGAGGAACAAGTATCCGCTACCCAGGATTGATGACCTCTTCGATCAGCTCAAGGGAGCACGATGGTTCTCGAAGATAGACCTCAGGTCAGGCTATCACCAGCTCAGAGTTCGAGACGAGGATGTACAGAATACGGCCTTCAGGTGTCGGTATGGCCACTATGAGTTCTTGGTTATTCCTTTCGGCGTGACCAACGCTCAAGCAGTGTTCATAAGCGTCACGAACAGGATCTTCCAGCCATGCCTCGAATGATTTGTCGTAGTATTCATCGACGACATCTTGGTGTACTCGACCACGGAGGAGGAGCACGCCTACCACTTTCGTGTTGTACTAGAAACACTCCGAGAGCACCAGCTTTATGGAAATCTCTCTAAGTGTCAGTTCTGGTTACGTGAGGTCCACTTGTTGGGGCACTCCATTTCTGAGGCGGGAGTTGCAGTGGATCCCGCGAAGATCGAGGCAGTGCTATCTTGGGAGCCACCCAAGAGCGTGATAGAGGTGCGGAGAATCTTGGGCCTAGCCGGATACTATCAGAGATTTGTGCCGGACTTCTCCAGAGTTGCGGCCCCACTCTCAGCGTTGACGAAGAAGGGGAAACCCTTCGTGTGGTTAGACAGATGTCATCAGAGCTTCCAAGAGCTGAGGCAGAGGTTGACCAGCGCACCTATCTTGAGGTTGCCTAAGGAGGGAGTTGGATACGTAGTCTACTGCGATGCATCAGGGACCGGACTCGTGTGTGTCCTGATGCAGGATCAGGCCGTGATTGCCTACGGATCACGTCAGTTGAGGCCGCATGAGCATAACTATGCTACCCATGACTTGGAGTTGGCAGCAGTGGTCTTCGCCCTGAAGACATGGAAACACTATCTAATGGGCAAGCTCTTCACAATCTTTTCTGACCACCAGAGTCTCAGGTATATCTTCTCTCAGAAGGACCTGAACCTGAGACAGCATCGATGGTTTGAGTTCCTCCAGGACTATGACTTTGAGATAGTCTATACTCCTGGAAAGGGGAACGTGGTAGCCGATGCCCTCAGCAGGAGGACGGGCATCCAGCTGCTTGAGGAGGCGACAGAGCAGCTAGCCGCCTTGCAGATATCCTTCGTGGATAGATATGGAGCAGCCTTCCTTCAGTCTCTCACAGTCTCTCCTCCAATTCTACAGCGGGTCAGAGAGGCACAGCGTGGGGACGCTGAATGTGAGACACGACATGCACAGATATACTCGGGACAGGCACCTGATGGTTTCTCCTTTAGAGCAGAGCCCAATGTCCTTTTCAGAGGACGTAACTTGGTACCAGTTTCTTTACGAGAGGAGGTGCTGAGAGAGTTCCACACTTCTCCTTTGGCGGTACATCCTGGAGTTGCGAAGATGTACCAGGATCTCAAACGTCAGCAGTGGTGGCCGGGCATGAAGAAGGTTGTGGCAGAGTTCGTTTCACGGTGCCTCACCTGCCAGCAAGTGAAGGAAGAGCATCAGGTACCAGCAGGGTTGGTACATCCCTTGAAGGTCTCGGAGTGGAAGTGGGACATGATATCTATGGACTTCGTGACTGGACTTCCTCGCACTTCCAGAGTTCACGACTCTATTTGGGTGATTGTTGACCGACTCACCAAGTCGGCACACTTCTTATCCATCCGAGAGTAGGGCTCAGTGGAGAGCTTGGGACGTCTCTACGTTCAGGAGATTGTACGGCTTCACGTTGTGCCATCGACTATCATCTCCGATCGAGACGCTCGCTTTACTTTCCGGATTTGGAAGGGGTTGCAGGAGGCGTTCGGGACGCGGCTACGTCTGAGCACCGCCTTTCACCCACATACGGATGGTCAGACGGAGAGGACCATTCAGACTCTCGAGGACATGTTCCGTGCATGATTCCTTATCTTTGGTCGCAGCTGGGAGGACCACCTACCCTTGGTGGAGTTCGCATACAACAACATCTACCACTCCACCATCGGGATGGAACCCTACGAGGCGTTGTACGGCAGGCATTGCAGATATCCTTTGTTCTGGACAGACCCTGGGGAGTCAGTACTTGTGGGACCAGAGATGGTCCGGGCCACGACAGAGAAGGTCTAGGTCATCCAGGAGCGGATGAGGACAGCACAGAGCCGGCAGAAGTCATATGCTGACAGGAGGCAGAGGCCACTAGAGTTCGAGGATGGCGACCACGTCTTCTTGCGTGTCTCACCTCGACGTGGGTTGCAGAGATTTGGATGGGGCGGCAATTTGTCTCCACGCTTCATCGGGCCTATTCAGGTCCTCAGCAAGATTGGTGAGGTGGCTTATCGCCTGGCTCTGCCACCTCAGTTGCACCAGGTGCACGACGTCTTCCACGTATCCCAGCTGAGGAGATACGTGCACGACCCGATGCACATCATTGACTATGGGGAGCTAGACGTGGATGATGGGACGACTTTTGCGGAGGTCCCAGTGGAGATAGAGGATCGACAGGAGCGGGTCCTATGTGGGCGATGGATTCCTCTTGTGCGCATCAGATGGCAGCACGAGAACCTCCAGGAGAGCATTTGGGAGCGGGAGGCTCAGATGCGTGCTCAGTACCCACATTTGTTTCCCTAGTTTATGATGTATCTTTACGGGGACATAAAGTCATGATGTGGGAGTAATGTAAAGACCCGTAAATTTCAAGGAAATTTTTTTTCTTAATTTTCTTTGAATTTTACAAGAGAGCAGTTTCTGACGGCACCTGATTCTGAAGCCCGGTGTGCCCGGAATCATTTTCCGAAGTTTGGCTCGGGTACATTCAGTGAACGGACGAGCGAGTTTTTCTAACTTTTGAACTGGTGGCCGGAATCGAATTCTGAGGGCACCGATGAAATTGCAGCGCCGGTATTTGCATAGAAATGCCTCTTCCGGAGTTGTGTTTGCTCAGGTGTGGTTTTTAAATTTTGGGCTTAAAGTTAAGAAATAAAATAATTTTGCGACAACTTTATTTTATTTCACTTAAGCCACTTGGAAGCAACTTGAAGCCACTTATTGACGGCTTGAACTGAGTTGAACCGGATAGGATGCTATCCAGAAATATCCTACCCCCTTGGTAGGATATTTGTGAGGTGGGGCCCTCATGAGCCCCGCCGTTTCTTTCCGCTTAGAAACGCAACCGCGAAAACCCATCTTAATGAGAGTCAACTGACGCGTTTCTTAAAAATATTAACAGACCATTTAATTGGGCGGTTTATTTCATGAATTAAATGGGCTGTTTCTTTCGTTGAATTAATTCAACGAATTAATTCAATCGTTTCTTAACCTGTTTTCGTGTGTTGGAATATTAATAAAATAAGACCAACCAAAATCTTTTGGAGGATTACTCGTTGGGACCGAATCCTTGTTTCTTCTTCCTCCTTCGCGAAGAACGTGAAGAACGCGAATAACGAGAAGAACGCCTAAGAACGCCGAACCCGGCAATCGACGACGCGACACCGTGATCTGAAACGACGAAAACGTTCTTCTGTGACGTCTCTTCCTCCGCGACGGATCTTCGTTCGGCTGCTTGAGGTAAGAGTCTCGGACCTTCCTTTTTATCTCCTTCGTGGTTCTTAACCAAAAACACAGATTTAATTAATTAAATTAAATCTACTGTTTCATGGTGCGTTGAGTTCGCCGACTCAACGCCGGATTCCGAGAGGACGCGACGCCTTCCCGCGACGACGCGACGATCCCCCTCTTCCGCGACGAGATTTTCCGCGAAGAATGCTCGCGCGCGACGATAACGAGGTAGGGATTTATTATGGAAATTACCCCCTTTTTAATTATCCCTGTAAGTGTTTCTTTAAAAAGTTAAATAACAAGTTTCAAACGAACAATTTTATTTATTTAAAATTGTCGGTTCATGTGTTGAAAAAAATTCTCCCGTTTGTTTATATCTAACGCGGAGGGTGCGGGCCAAACGAACACGGCCTGATGACTCTCCGCCGTTCTTCGTTTTGTGCGGATTTGACAGGCGACGACGGAACGTGCCACAATGGATGTTTAACGATTCCGCAGTGAAGAACGAGTCCCTGGAGGAGCAATGGCACAGACGGGAAGAGAATCGGACCACCGGAACGATTCCGGGGGCCCGCGGAACTCGCCGGCGGCGCGGGCCGCCGGCGCGGCGGTGCCGGCAGCCGGGAGCGGCGGCTGCACCCGCGGACCCGCGGCCGCGCGGGTTCGGTGCCCTCGGACGCGGCTGAAGCCGCGTCCCGACTCAGCGCGGCCCCACGCGGGGGGCCGCGACACCACCAGGCCGCGGGGGCGGTGCCCCGCGGCGCCTTGTCCGTTCGGCCGACTCCCGGGGGGGGGGGGGGGGGGGGGGGGGTCGGCCCGGGCCCGGACCCCCCCCGTCTTCGGACGGTTTTCGTTCAAACGCCCGTAACTTGAGCTACGAGCCTCCGAACGACGCGACGTCAGCGGCAACGCGATCCTTGGATCGAGACGGTCGTTTCGGTATACAATACTCAAGGTGCACCTTCCTTTTCGGGAGCCTACGTAGTTAAAACTCCGTAGTTAAGCGTACTTGGCCTAGAGCAGTGATCAAGATGGGTGACCTCCTGGGAAGTTTCCCAGGGTGGGTGTGAGACGGAAAGGCCAATAACTAACAGACCGGGCGTCCGATTGACGCGCCGTCTGTTTCCTTGAATTCTTCTAAGTGAGACGGATCTTTTGGCATACTCCGCCCGAGGTTTGGATGCAGGTGGAGTACGGTCGGGTTGGTTTTGCCTTAAAAACCAACCGGGCCCCTGGGACAAAAAAGCCAATAACTCTCAGACCGGGCGTCCGATTGACGCGCCGTCTGGGACGTTGAGTTCCTGTTGTCGATACGGAACTTTTGGATACATCAACTTCAGACTTTGTGTCAGTTGATGTATCAGCCTCTCGGCTCGTGGAGCGGACCCTCCCGAACGAGCTTGCTGTGTGCGGGAACCCTAGGCTGGCTGTGACTGCTACTTCGACAGCGACGACCGTGCATAGATCCTGAGTGGACTACAACGACGACTGTGCAGAGATCCTCCGTGGACTCCAACGACGACCGTGCAGAGATCCTCAGCGGACAACGACGACGACTGTGCAGAGATCCTCAGTAGACTGCGACGACTACTGTACTCAGCGATCCTCCGTGGATCAGTGCTACAGGTCCTGTGTGGGCCCGGTCCTGTGTGGGCCCGATCCTGTGTGGGTCCGATCCTGTGTGGGTCCGCGCTCAGCGGTTCTGTGTGAGCCAGCGCCTACAGATCTTGTGTGGGCCCGATCCTGTGTGGTTCATTACGGGGGTTAGTTACCTATCGATCCTTCGTGGGTCCGACGATTTAGATGGATCAGTGATCATCTTTATCGTCATCCGAAAAGTATACATGTGTGAGATGAATCTTGCGTTACTCTCCTTCGTGGATTGTGTTGAGCTATACTGTGTGGAATTACTGTTTACTCTCCTTTGTGGATTGTGTTGAGCTATCCTGTGTGGATTTACTGTTTACTCCCCATTGTGGATTGTGTTGAGCTATCCTGTGTGGGTGTACGTTTTGCTTTCCTGTGTGGACTGGGTCGTGCTTGGGCTCGGACGTTGGAGCCGAACGGGAATTGATGACTTAGGTATATGTATGGTCATATACCTAAGCCGTTTCATATGTCACTTCATGATTGTATCCTTACTTTGTGGATTATCTTTTGTGGATTTCAGGAGACCTTCGAGGGTCTCGGGGTCCCTACTGAGTAGCTTATACTCACCCCTGCACGGGCTTTGCCCGCACGACGTTGTGTTGGTTGCAGACGACGGACATCGCTGATCGTGGTGGAGGCGTGTGGAGCAGGACGGTACCTGGAGGTGGACCACTGGGTGGGACGTACTCGGAGCAGTCAGGTGGACCCAAGGAGCAGTGGAGGATATCTGTACCCACCCTTCAGGTGGGATTTCCAGAGGACGGCTCGACGCTACAGTTTTCCCTTTCAGTTGCTGTTTTTCCTTTCAGTTGTACTTTACTGTTGGGCTTGTACTTCCGGCCCCTTTTACTTTCAGTACAGCTTGTACAGTTTTTACTTAGTGTTTACTTTTTCGCTTGCTTACTCTGTGGTGCTTGTTTACTTTTCAAAGGCAATGCCTTCCCTTTTTGATGGGATTTACAACTTGGTGCTAGTCGCTAGCCCCTGGCCTATGGAAGGCGGGCTTGGGGTAGTCACGGCATGGGCCCCGAGGGCGGGTCGTGACATATGTTTTATTCCAAATTTACCAAGTGTGAATTTTGGCATCATAAAGTTTCATTTTTGGGTCACATTTTCTCGAAGAAGGGGATATTTGTCGATCCAGCAAAAATGGTGGTTATTGAATGACGGTCGAGACCAAGAACAGTAACTAATATCCGAAATTTCTTGGTTTATATGGTTATTATCGACATTTTGTGAAATATTTTTCAACTTTATCTAACCCAGTATCCAAATTGACTCAGAAAGGAGTTAATTTTTTTTGGATGGAGGAATGTGAAGTGAATTTCATAGAGCTAAAAAGAAGGTTAGCCAGTGCACCTATTCTCACACTGCCTTTTAGTGGAGAATGGTCTGTGATCTGCAGTGATGCATCCATGAATGGGATGGGGTGTGTTCTCATGAAAAATGATATGGTGATAGCTTATGCCTCACGATAGTTGAAAATCCATAAGAAAAATTTCCAAACTCATGATTTGGAATTTGTTGTGATAATCATTGCATTAAATATTTGGAGGAATTATCATTATGGTGAAAGGTGTGATATTTAGACTAATCATAAAAGTTGAAAGAATATTTTCACATAAAAGTAGATATATATGTGCCAAAGAATTTTGTTGGATCAGATTAAGGATTACAAATTCTCAATTCATTACCTCCATGTGAAAGAAAAAAAGGTGGAGATGTATTAAGTAGACAAGACCATGCTAGCTTATCAATGATGAGGATCACAAAGGATCAAATATTTATGGATTTAGAAATTAATGATCTTAGAATTTTAATAAAAGGTGAGATATCTTATCTTTATCAAATGAATTTTCAACCATTTATACAAGTGAAGATTAAAGAGGTGCATAAGTAGGATGTTGGGATTCAAAAGAAGGTGAGAAATGTTTCTGGATTCAACCATGACATTGATGGGATAATAAGGTTCAGGAACCGTTTCTGTATTCCTGCCATACAAGAATAAAATATAGAGCTGCTAGATAAGGCTCATAGTTTTTCATTTTCTATTCATCCTAGAAGTACAAAATTGTATAGGGACCTAATAGAGTACATTTGGAGGGATGGTATGAAATGAGATATCTCCGAATTTTGATCGTGATGCATGGATTGTCAGCAAGTTAAAGTTGAGGTATAGAATATAAGGGGATGTTACAATAATTACCCATACCAGAATGGAAATTGGAAAACATAACTATGGACTTTGTAATTGGAATTCCCAAAACATCCAAAGGTAATAATTCTATCTGGGTTATTGTTGATCATCTTTCGAAGTCGACACACTTCATTTCTATTAGATAATATTTCACTCTTGATCAACTTTCATGATATATGTATAGGAAGTGGTAAGATTTCATGGAGTAATATTTTCCATTTTATATGATCAGGATTTGAGTATTACCTCGAAGTTTTGGTGATGTCTTCAGCATGCTCGGGATATAGAGTTATGTTTCAGCACATCCTCTCAGCCTTAGAAAAATATTCACTTTGAGAGGACAATTCAAACATTGGAAGAAATTTCGAGAGCATGATCTATGGATTTCAATGATGGTTGGGATCAACACCTACCTTTGGTGGAATTTTCAAATAATAATTGCTTTCACTCTAGTATTTTGATAGATCTTTATGAAGCTCTCTATGGAAAGAAATGAAGAACTCCAAATTTCATGGATGATGTTGCAAAAATAAAGCTATTAGGACCTGATCATGTTGATGAGATGTAAGAAAAGGTAAGATCAATTCAACAAAACATATGAGAAGCTCAGAGTCAACGAAAGTGTTTTGTTTACAATTGAATAAAAGGCCTCGAGTTTGAAGTGGGTGATAATGTGTTCTTAGAAATATCTCCCTAGAAGAGAGTAATGAGATTTTGAAAGTAGGGCTATATGAGCCCTAGGTATATCGGTCCTTTTTAAATATGGATCATGTTGGTAAGGTAGCTTACCGAATGGAACTTCCACCAAATCTATCTCATATTCATGATATGTTCCATATATCTCTCCTCAGAATGTATATTCCCAATACTTCACATGTACTAAGCTCAGGAGTTGTACCGTCGGAGTTAGATATTTCTTATGAAGAAAAGTTGATAGTGATTCTAGATCATAGTGAAAATGTTCTACGGAACAATACCACTATATTGGTTATATTTTTATGGAGTAATGACCAATTAGATAAAGATATATGGAAATTTTAGGATATGGTGAGGGAGTGGTATCCTCAATTGTTTGTAACGAAGTGACGAATTTCAAGGGTGAAATTAATTTTAATGGGGGTAGAATGTAAAACTATATGATATTATGAGAAGTTTTTTTATTCCTTTTTTAATACCCAACACCAAAGGAATCTTTTAGTACACATAACACTAGCGTGGCTTGGGTTACACAAAATAACAACCTTCCTCGATTGCATGCATTATACGCAATACCGAGTTTAACTAAACAATAATATGTTATTAAAATATTATATAATCTAGCAGTTATAAATATTATTAACCACTTTTTTAATTTTATATAACATTAAATCTAATCGTACATATGATATGAGAAAAAAATAAATTTTTTCAGATAATAGATTTTTTTTTTCAAAATTGTTATTTTTCCGCCTTTTGATGGCGCACCCATTTTAAATCTAATTTTTGAAAATTTTATCAGTTCAATTTGACAAAATGAACTTATTCTTTAGAATCGGGACATAAAAATGCACATAGGTTAAAATGTTGATACTTTTTTGATAACTTTCATATTTTGATGAATAGTTAAAATATGCTAAATATTTCTTAAAAACAACTTTTTTAATGAATATAATTTATATGGTTAAGTAATAAAATTAAATAGTCTTAAAGTATAAATATAATATATTATTACCATTTAATATATTTTATGTCATTAGCATTAACATTACATTGAATTCATAGGTAATAAAATTTCAATCTTTTACAATGTTCTAAATTTTAAAACTCATTTTCTCAACAATGGAATAAATTTTTAATTTAATTTCTTCATCTTTTTTGTATTTAATTTTAAAAAATGGATTCCATATTTGGAAGCAGTTGTTAAAAATTATTTTAGTAGGCTACTTTTTATTTTTGGGTATTATAAATAGTAAAAACGGTAAATTTTAATTACCACTGTTAAAGGTAAATAAGGCAATTAAGGGTAAAAATAATATTATAAAATTATCCTAACACCTACCGAAATTCTATTGGATGAATATATGTCGACCCATATCACCTATGTGTCAGGATATATTCATTTCATGGACTTTTGACCATGAAAACAATGTAATTATTATTAAAACCCATTAATGTGAGAACATGTCTCTCTCTTATATCTTATAAGTGTAAAAATTTTACATTTGGGACAATCTTCATAAAACCTATAAGATAAATAGTCTCCAGAAATCCAATAACATTATCTAAATCATGATAATTTCTTTAATATTTTTAGGGATTAAATAATTATCATTAATAAATACACAATAGTGATGGAGAAATTATTTTATTGATTGAAATATTAAATAAATGGATTTAAATATATTAAAATAAATTATATATAGACTATTTAATGTGCTACACAAATTTTATAGATAAATATGGAATATTATAAATATATTAAATATCTTTTTTCGAATATATCCTCTATGAGGATTTTATTTAAATTCATAAAAATAAATAGTGTCAAAATTGACACTATTGTTATTTTTTAAAAATAACATATTATTAAATTGTTTAAAATACACAAAAATAATTATAAATTATAAATAAAAATTTATATGTTCTAAAATGTCATGATGTATCCAATTATGTAAAATTCACAACACATGTGTAATTATTTATAACTATTTGAAATTTAGAATATTATTACCACAAAAAAATTAAATTGAGTAAATTAGGATAAATCAAGTTCATAAGGATTAAAAAAAATTTCCAACATATCTATATTTTACTAGATTATTAGATTACAAATCTTTCTCATCTAGTCTTCGAATTTGAGTCATTTTGGAAGATTTTATGTGGGTTTTGGTTTTATTATCAATTAATATTTTAGAGGATTCCAAAAGTGCCCCTCTCCTCTCTTAAAAAAGGGAACCTCCTCCCTCTCCTCTTCACAACATTTTTTACCATCATGCTCCACCACACCCTATCCATTTCCCATATACACTTCCCTAGAAACATACTAGAGATCTGGGTTTTCATCAAAGACCATCTTTAGTACCCTAAGAGGATGTTTAAAAGAGGTGTGTCAAAGGAGAGGTAATATCTTTTACCGATTCTTTAAAAATTATTTCTTCTACATACTCTTCATTATTTGTTTAATTATAATGTAATAACATAAATATAAATCATATACTGATATGTTATTATAAATATGAGAGAACCCCATTTAACCATCTATCCATCCTATGGAAAACGAAATTTTCGCACGTGCGTATGTATGGAATACCGTCTCCACGTCATGGTGTAATATGTTTTCCACCACCACCATACACTAAACGGTATAATGGTGTAAATAATAAATATATATGATTATTATAACATGATACTAATTATGAGATATTTTATCATCAATTCCAATATCATTTAATAATTATGGGAATGATATCGCCGCTCGTGAGTACATACGGATAACCGTCTCCGAGGTGCGATGAGATTCGTTCTACACGATATTCATCAAACCATGATAATATAAACGAATTGAATGAATAAATCCGATATATATTATACTAATACCATTTTTTAAATGATATAACTATAACAAAAAAATAGGAATATGAACTTATCCGACAAAACATATGTATGATAATAAACAATTAATAACCAAAAAATGTTTAACAATGAAATGTTACTAACAACCTGATGGAAATATGATGATAAATGTTACAATAAAAATAATTATGATTCATTATTAGAATCATAAGATTATTTAAATCATTATACAGGAGGATTAGATACCCACGAAGCATATCAGACCTAATGTAATGGATAATTATTTCAATATCATTCTTAACCGAGATTGTATATTCGTACGTATTTACTAGGTTTATATTTATCATCCATGTCTGTGTTTTCTAAAAATGTTTACATGTATGTTTAAAGTCCTTTTTACCAATTTTTTACTTTTACTACAAGGTATGTAAGTAATATTTCTTTTTTTAACACACGGGGTGCTTTTTGGCTTTTCCGTCAAAAGTACGAGGAGAATGTTTTTTAACATATACAGCAAGAATAGTTTTTTACGGTTTCATAACGCCTTATATTCATGATTCTTACTATTCATGATTTCATGATTATTTTCAACAAAAATTAATTTTTTTTAAAATTGTATGTCATTTTGAGAAAAGAGAATTGTCTTGGAGAAAAAAAGGATATTTTCCTCAAGAACTGAGATCAAGTGTTTTATAAAAATTATTTTCCATATTATATGATATAGGGTTAGGTTTTTGTCCCTATTATCACAATGATTTGACTATGTTATGATGGAATTATTTTTATGAAGTCCATTATCTTATATGGAATATGTTATGATGGCATGATGTTTAATATTCTCATTTTGATTACATGGGTTATGCTATGATGTATGATTTATGATTTTGGGGAACAAATAAAAATGGTTTCATTATGATATGGGTGGGAACTATATCTCCCTACAATGTGTTGGGTAAAGATATATATCTCATGAGATAGACATGGATGGAAATACATGTTAATCCAGTTTAGTGATACATGACTCGAACGAGGAATGAACTCAGTTCAGTAATGGACTTTGTCCGCTATGATGATCTTGGAAATGAGTCTGGAATAATATGAAATGATTTTCTATGATTATGTGTGTATGCCACAAATTTTCATGTCTTATGTAATGATTATTGGGATTACATTTCACTACTATAACTTATCACATGTCAGGATATTATGATCTCATTTGCAGGATAATATTTTCAATATGTTATGATATTATTAATATGATATGATTGATATTTTCATTGTTTTCCCTTACTGAGAATTTGAGCTCACCCATTATATGTTTTCTTTTCCCTAGGTCTGGAAGAAGGTTATTAAGTAGGATATTCCAAAATTGACTATAGATATGATGAAATAAATGCGAGACATTAAAGATATTTATGAACCGGTTGTTTATGATTCCTATTTTCTATAGACATTGTACCTATACAGTACTATCATAGTTCTGTTATATGTTGTAATAAATATTCATTAATTGTGAATTAAAAAAAATGTATGTAAATTATGGGTCATTAGAAACACATATTTATTGGTGGACTGTTAATATTTAATTTGGATCAAGATATATTAATATGTGACTTGATATAGATTAATATTGAATGATCATTGATGCTCTATGTGATAGTGTGATAGTCAGTATATGTGTTTGGTGATCCCAACATAGAATTTCATTGTGTGATAGGATAATAATTTATTGGGGATATTTAACTAGTCTCTAGATCCCTGTGGCATTTTTAGAATCATGATCAGGTAATGTGAGTCCACATCAGAAGGTTCAGTTGAGTGTTTTTAATAATGATCAACCTGAAGATGAACAACCAGTGTCTTTATGTGGAATAATTACTGTTGGGGAGGAAAATACAAAGGAATTTTTGATATAATAATGGTAATTAATTCTTGGTTGGATATTCCATTTATTGGTATCAAAATGGAATAGAATTCACTTTTATGTGTATTGACTTATAATGAGTAGATCCATAAGAGATAGGATAAATTAATCAATGAAACGAAGGTGTTTCAAGATATATGAGTGTGGTTGAGTATCATTTTTCAATAAATTTTGA
This sequence comes from Viscum album, assembly GCA_963277665.1. Classification (NCBI taxonomy): domain Eukaryota; kingdom Viridiplantae; phylum Streptophyta; class Magnoliopsida; order Santalales; family Viscaceae; genus Viscum; species Viscum album. The sequence continues at coordinate 249,140,903 of OY728122.1, read as the reverse complement.
TAATGATATTGTATTTTAGGTTATGTTGAAAAGTACACTCTTTTATTTCGAGTGCACTATTGAAGCTTGTTCTGCATTATAGGATGGAATGTGAAAATATGAAAAAAGAGGTTGGTTAGAATTATTGATAAGAGGACCGATAAGACTTACATAGGTTGATAATTTTTATGTCGGGGATGTTTTAAAGACCCATGTCATTATGGTTTGGTAAATTGAGAGGAAATTTGAAATTTTGGTCATAGAATAAGGGAAGTTTTTGTATTGGGATCCAAATTGAAAATATAAATGTCACGTAATATTATAGAGTTTTTTATATAGTTCATGGATCTGTGGGTGTCTCATTTTCAATGGTGAAATTCAGAGTTTGGTTGGATTTCCCTTTTTTTATTTTGTATACAGGTATATAGTCACAGTGTGACATCCCTTTGGTTGATCTATGATGGACCTGTATTGAGGTGTCATGATATTCATCATTGGGATTCTACCAATAATAGGGGAGGATAGTACATGGGGTCTAAATACAAACTTATAAAAGGAATTTCCTTCCACAACCAAGATGGGTCACACTACTATAGTTCCTAGTTGCGCAGTCATGATATGATCGAGATGGGATATATCATGACTATGATAAGAGAGTTGTTGGCACTCCAACTATGGTGGTCACACCATATCCTAGGGGGTCCATTACAAAACAAGAACTACATTTTGAGACATTGGGATATGACCTTCATGTTCGTACTAGGACTATATTGCTACATTATTTTTTTAATGTAGATGTAGTTTTATCTTTTCATGGTAGACTCCTTGGTTTATACGTCATACCAGAGTTTGAAAGTGTCTATTTATCTGGATCTTCTCCCCTACCATCCTCTATTAGAATCCCTAATAATAGGGGTGATATTCATGGTTGTTTACATGGTGATTATAGTTAAGTTTTCTATTTCTCTTATCATTCTTAATTTGGTTCATTAATATAAAATTAGTTGTCACTTTGATCTTGGGTTTTTCCAGAAATTCCACTAGAACAAAGATAATTTGAATGAGATTGATGGGGATTTTTTTTTGTCTTTCATAATTTACATATTAGGAGAATGAACTCAGGTAATTAATAACTATTTTTATGGAGGTAAGAATCCTACCTATCTTAATTAGGGTTTTTTGTTAAATTGACAGAAATTTGTGACTGAACGCATGTTTAATATCAGGACATTTTCTCGTGATTTTTTTTCATTGTAAACGATGGACCTTATGGATGTGATTGTTCATTTATTTAATTAATGTTCATTTATCAATGTATTTTAGGTGATTATAAAATTTATAGTTATATTTAATAATCAAATATAAGTGGTTATAATTAATTATTTTGTATCTCATGACATGATATTTTAGTTCCATAGTTGATGTGAGATTGTCCAGGAATAAATAGATTTGGATTATGATGAAAACTCTATATAGGACGTTGGTAGTCCTTGAACATATACTTATGGTTTATGTTTCATTTTCAACGAAATGTGATATGTGTTTTCATTATTGATGAGTGTTTGACATTATATTGTTATAGAGTTATTTTAATTAAAACTCCACCAACTGAGTATTGTGTAAATGTCCATGATTGACTGTTGGAAATTAGCTAGATTCTGCGTCCACTAATGGATGATGACATGATCATGAATGTGTTCTATGATATATATATATATATATATATATATATATAGACCCCATAGGTCTGTAAACAAAAGTATTATCTTAGAGGACGTCAATGTTGGATTCCATATAACCTTGTCTGATGAGTAGAGTGATGAATATAGACAATTACCCTAATGATAGGATATATGGATCCTTGAGATAAGTAATATATATGAGTATTGTTGATAAAAGTTTGGGGGGTCCATTCCTCCCCAACTAGTATGTGAGTAACCATGTTGGTATACCCTTGGTAGGAATATTTTTTAAATGGTTGTGATAGTACTAGTCAAAGATGACATAAAAAGAGAGATTGAAATTATAAAATATCTCCTCTGAGATGTCTGTGTAGTATTGCATGTATATAAATTTAATGATTATTTTGAACAATTTCCTTTCAAGGGATTTTTTTTCATTTATGTGACATGAGTCAACCTAGTAGTTAGGAATATGATCAAGGAGTCCATTTTGGATTTTCAAAATGTAATGCGAGTTACGAGACATTAGTGGGTGACCAATGTTATAATGACTCTGAGAGTGTTAGTGGAGAGAGTTTATGATCAGGTATGGGAATATATGATAAGAGAACACCATTGGGGTTGGATATAGATTTTTTCTAATGAGTAGATATGGAAATGGGTCTTAACAACCCAAGTTGATTCCCTAGTGTGTGATATGAGTTTGTAGATGGGTTCAAAATGATGTGATTGGGTGACAAGGAATGAATTGAGGAGAATAAACCTACATGGATAATTGTATTATTAGTCTCATTTTGATGTTAAGGATAGGTCTCTATAATGATGTTTAGGTTATGGGTTTGAGAATCCATAATATTATTTGTGAAAGATTTGGACATGTGTCCAACATATGTAACGATGATGTATAATGTTATTACAAATTTTTCATTAATTCCCTAATGTGTATGATGATTCCAGAAAATGGTTGTAATTTATGGATATGCTATATTTTTTTAGGTAGTATGTGGGTATAACAATAATAAAACTGATAATATATAGTCTTTTTCATATTTGGGAGATGTTACTCCAGTGATTCTCTGGAAGATGTGATACAACATGTTTACAGGTGAGGAGTGGGTATACCCTAAGTCTATTGATTATATAAAATATGTCTAAAAGAAAGGATCAGGTATAAAACTCAGTTTTATAATGATATGAAATACATTTATTTATAGGTATAGGTTGTTCCATATCATTTCATAATGAAAAAATAGATTCATCAAAATAGGTAAAACATAAACCCTCAAGTATTTACATGTTGAAATTTTCAAGATTCTAGAGTGGAGAGAGTCTGCTCAATGGTTCCAGATTATCGGTTATGGGATTTTATGTTAGGGAGGGAATTCCTACATGTTCATAATGATTGATACCAATTTCAAGAGCGGGGAGTGGGTATTCACCAATGTATATGATTATTGTGTGAAAAGATCTAATACACTTTAGCATTGACCGAAGATAGTTTAGATGATCCCAGATGTCACATTATAACCTAAGAATCAATGAATATTATTTTATTATTCTTCTATATTTTTATTATTCAGATCACATCACTTGTTAAAAAGTCTCATTAGTGGTTTTCATTGGGAAAAATTTTGTGGGGGTAACTATATTCAGTCACACCATACATGGGTGTCCCTTGAACATTGTAACCTATGATATTCTCATGATAGTTTGTTTTGGTAGCGAAGATGTCCATCATTTCTTGATGGGGTTAGAGTATTTCAAAGTGTATTGGGAGATGGGTTTTTATGAGGGTCAATAATGATAGTTTGTCTCATTAGACCTATTGATACATCGAGGGGCTATAACGGGCCCCGTCTGTCACTTACAAAGTCCAATTCATTTATCATGTGAAAAGGATGAATCATAATATAAAAATTCATATAAAAACAAGCATATGAAATTTCAATAATTTAACTGTAAATAATTAATGGTATAAAAATAATACATCAATAGTCATAGATAGAAAAAAAATTCAATACAAAATGGATTATTGTATCATAATAAATCAACATCAAACTAACATAAAATCCAACGAAGGATGTTGACATAGATAAAATTAACGTAAAAAATATTTGACTCAAATATATCTCTATATTTTAAAATCATTCCATATTAAAGAAAAAATTAATTTTAATAATATTTTAATATGATTTGAAGGGATTTTTCCAAATTGTTATAATAGTGGAAAATAGATGCACCCACCATATAATTTAAAAAACATTCCAACCATATTTTCTTAGAAGGTTATAATGTACCTTGTTTGGAAAGAGATGAAAAGATTTCATTCAAAAAAATTTAAAAAAATTCCGATGGGGTTATAAATGATATTCACCCATTGCCTATATAATATTAAAAATGGTTTAAAATTTATGTTTAAGAAACACAGAAGTTGATGATAAATAAGTCCTAGTATATACTTATTTATAATCAACCTCTGATAATAAGGATATTGTAAAAATAACCATGACCATGCACTTTTATTTAGTCGAGGGTAGGTTAACATTCTAAACAATTATGAAATAATTTTTTCTTAAATTATAAAATTACTACATACATAAATACGATATAATGTATTATCTTTTAAAATTTCTTTGTTAATGTTATTTCAGTAATATCAATTTTTTGGATTTAATTGATTTGTTTTCCATTATATTTTTTGTTATGTAAGTCATGTTTGTTATGGATATGATGTATTTTATTCATATCCAGAATGATATTCTATTCATCTAAATTATGTTTAATCGTCAAATGAATATTATTCTTAAAAAGTTATGATGGGGAATGAAATGTCATCGCTTCGTTGATATTGTAAGTCGTACGTACGCACGAGCGACAATATCATTTTATTAGTGGTAAAATCATATGAAATTTAATGGTATATCATATATAAATAATAATTGACATGTTATATTTATTATTTACATAATTTATACTCATTATTAAACCCATCCAAATAATGATGTGTGTAATAACAAACTACACCACTACGTGGAGATGGTAAGTCGTACGTATGCACATATGGTGACTTTGTAATTTATATGATGGATACAATAATGAATGTGGTTTTACCATATTTATAATAACATATCATTATGACTAAGTTACTGGAGTTATTATTTTATTATGTAAACATTAAATAAAGAGGAATTGGATGAAGAGAATATCTATGAAAGAGGTAATGGAGTAATTACCTCTTCTTCGAGTTCTTCCTTTTGATTTGAATGAATGGTCTCTTTTGGATAGCTTTCTAAAAACATAATGGAGTCTATATTTAAGTGATAGTAGTTGGGAGGATATTCTACAAGGGGTTGGTGAGCCAAAATTATTTGGCGGTGTGAAATTAAGAGAAGGGGAAGTACCACTTTATAATAGAGATGAGGGTCACATTAGGAAAACCACGAAATATTAATTTATTATAAAATTATTTTCAGTTTCTAGATGCTTCAAAGGGATTTATTTCTAGGATAAGGGTATGAACGGTAGATAAAATCTCAATAAAAAATCAACTAGTTTAGATCACCATATTAGCTTTATCATTCATATTTGACTCTTATGTAAATAGTTTAAACTTTAAAATGACTATTGGTATTTTTATATTACATGGTTAATAAACATACTATAAAATTAAAAAAGAACCTAAAGTGGTCCTTTAATGAAATATATATCATTATATAAGTTGTTTTTCCCAACGTTTGATTTTTAATACTATTATATAATTTAATAATGTATTATTTGTTTTAAAAAGTCATTTCTGTAAATTTTGACATGATTTGGTATTTGGTTTTTCGGAAAGTCATTACAAGATTATACTAAGAAAAAATCTCATGGAAATAACCCTAAAATGTCATATTACCCTATAATACTCTTTTAATGAATTAGATGTATGAATTTAGAAATATTTTAATATTTTTATAATCAATTATTTCAGTATTTAATTAATAAGGTAATTACCGCATCATCATTGTGTCATAAATAAATATAATTATTTAATGTACAAAAATTATAAATAAAACTGCATTAGGTATTGAATATTTTTAGAATTATATTTAATATTTATATTATAATTTATCTTATGTGTAACCCGATATTAAAAATGTTTTAGTTATTAAATATTGATGTCAATAGTTTTAACTATTCTCTATAAAATATAATAAATGTCCTAATATAATCCAAGTGGATCACAAAGGATCATAACTTTTTCCAGTTGTTTATTTTGGTTGATATATACTTATCAAATAGAATTTTGAAATGTCTTAGGGTAATTATAATATCATTTTTAACTTCAATTGCCCCATTTATTTTTAACATTGGTATTTAAAATTTAAAAATTTACTATACATATAAAATTATTTTCAACCTATTTAACAACATTTTACTTGGACATGTCAACCATGTGTCTCAGGTTTTTGAAATTAAAATCACAGAAGTGGTAAAATAAAATTTTATACCAATTTTTAAATGTGCCTAGATGGTGGGTAAATGACGTTAAAAAGATCAATAAAATTTTATACATCTAATGTTATTCTAAAATGACTCAAATGAAAAAAATTGACCTAATATATGTATTATGTATCTATATTTACATTAAAATAAATTTTAATAATAATAATAATAATATAAATAAAAGTCCGTTTTAAACAATAATGTATTGTTTTTCACTATTCATAAAAAAAATAATGTTTTCAGAAAAATACAAAAAATTCACACAAAGATGATTATGATATTCCAAATTAAAAAAATTAGTTCCATTTTGAAAAAAAAATTATATAATATCAAAATGTTGTTATTATTATTCTTAACGTCTAGTTTGATTGGTCGGGGTGTGCAAGAATTCGATGTTGTGTTAAAAACAAGCTATTTTATTGTTCGTAGTGAAGAGTATGGTGGATTTTTCGTGTGTCACATTTTTTCCACCTTAAAAAATTTATATCCTCAAAAGTTATATATTAAAACTTCATAAAAGGTAATGAGTGGTTCTTCACCATTTGTTCCTCGGGTTCCGATGTTTCATTTTCCATCTTATGGTTCCTCCACATAACTTTTACCATACAATTTTTCCAGTTTCACAACAATAGTTTGTCTCATTAGACCTAACGATACATCGAGGGGATATAACGGGCCACGTCCATCACAAACAAAGTCCAATGCATTCCTCATGTGAAAAGGATGAAACATAATATAAACATTCATATTAAAACTAGAATATGAAATTTCAATAATTTAACTAAAAATAATAAATTGTATAAAAATAATATATCCATATTCATAAATATCCCAATACATTCAATACAATATGGAAGATTGTATAATAATAAATCTACATCAAACAAACGTAAAATCCAATGAATGATGTTGACATAGATAAAATCAACCTAAAAACTATTTGACTGAAATATATCTTTCTATCTTGAAATCATTCCAATGTATAGAAAAAATTAATTTCAAAAATATTTTAATATGATATCAAGGGATTATTCAAAGTTGTTATGATGGTGGAAAATAGCCGCACCACTGTATAATTTAAAAAACATTCCATCCATATTTTCTCAAAAGGTCATAATGTACCGTTTTTGGAAAGAGTTGAAAAGATTCCATTCAAACCATTTAAAAAAAATCAGATGGGTGTATAAATTACATAAACCCATTTACTATATAATATTAATAATCATTTAAAATTTATTTTTAAGAAACACAAATATCGATGATAAAGATGTCCTAGTAGATAATTATTTATAAACAACCTCGGATAATAAAGATGACATAAAATTTACCATGACCTTGCACTTTTCGTTAGTCGAGGGTAGGTAAACGTGATGAATAATTGTGATATCATTTTTATTAAATTATAAAATAACTACATACATAAATACACTATAATTTATGATCTTCTAATATTTCATTGTTAATGATATTTCAGTAGTATCATTTTTTTTTGGATTTAACTGATTTGTTTTCCATTATATGATTTCTTACGTAAGTCATGTTTGTCATGGATATGATTTATTTTATTCATATCCATAATGATATTAGGTTCATCAAAATTATGTTTAATCATCAAATGAATATTATTCTTAAACAGTTATGATGGGTAATGAAATGTCATCGCTTCGTTGATATAGTAAGTTGTACGTACGCACGAGTGACAATATCATTTTATTAGTGGTGAAATCATATGAAATAGAATGGTATATTATATATAAATAATCATTGACAGGTTATATTTATTATTTAAATAATTCAAACTTATTATTAAACCCATCCAAATAATTATGTGTGTAATAAAAAACTACACCACTACACGGAGACGGTAAGTCGTACGTATGCACGTATGGTGACTTTGTCGTTTATATGATGTATAGAATAATGAATGTGGTTTTACCATATTTATAATAAAATATCATTATGAATAAGTTACATGAGTTATTATTTTTTTATGAAAACATTAAATAAAGAGGAATTGGATGATGAGAAGATCTTTGAAAGAGGTAATGAAGTTATTACCTCTTCTATGAGTTCTTCCTTTTGATTTGAACGAATTTTTTCTTTTGGCTGGCTTTCAAAAAAAATAATTGAGTCTAGGTTTATATGATGGTAGTTGGGAGGATATTTGACCAGTGGTTGGTGAGACAAAAGGATTTGGAGGTGTGAAATTAAGAGAAGTGGAAGTACCACTTTATAATAGAGATGAGGGTCACTTTAGGAAATCCATGAAATATTATTTTATTATAAAATAATTTTCAGTTTCTAGAAGCATCAAATGGATTTATTTCTAGGATAAGGCTGGGAAGGGTAGAAAAAATATAAAAGAAAAATTTTTATACTAGTTTAGGTCACCATATTAGCTTTTTCATTTATATTTGACTCTTATTTAAAAAGTTTAACATTTAAATGACTTTTGGTATTTTTATATTACATGCTTAATAAACATACTATAAAAATCAAAACAAACCTAAAGTGGTCCTTTAATGAAATATATATCATTATATAAGTCATTTATTCTAACATTAGATTTTTAAGACTATTTTATAATTTAATAAAGTAGTGTCTGTTTTAAAAAATCATTTATTTAAATTTTGACATGATTTTGTATTTGGTTTTTGTGAAAGTCATAACAACATTATTACATAGAAAAAAATTCATTGAATTAACCATAACATGTCATATTAGCCTATAATACTCGTGTAATGAATCAGAAGTATCAATTTACAAATATGATAATATTTTTATAATCAATTATTTAAGTATTTAATTAATAAGGTAATTACAACATCATCATTGTGTCATAAATAAATATAATTATTTAATGTTCATAAATTATAAATAAAAATGAATTATGTATCGAACATTTTTCGAATTATATTTAATATTTATAGTATAATTTATCTTATGTGTTACCCTATATGAAAATCTTTTTAGTTATTAAACATTGATGTTAATATTTTTAAATATTATATATAAAAGATAATAAATGTCCTAATCTTATCCACGTGGATCAAAAAGAATCATAACTTTTTCCATTTTTTTATTTTGGTTGATATACGCTTATCAAATAGAATTTATAAATGTCTTAGGGTAATTATAAAATCTTTTTTAACATCAATTACCTCATTTATTTTTAACCTTGGTAATTAAAATTTAAAAAGTTATTATTCCTAGAAAATTATTTTCATCATATTTAATAGCATTTTACTTACAGAAGTCAACCATGTGTCTCAGATTTTCTAAATTCAAATCACACAAGTGCTAAAATTAATTTTTATACTAATTTGAAAATGTTCTTATATGGTGGGTAAAAGATGTTAAAATGATCAATAAAATTTTATACATCTAATGTTATTATAAAATGACTCCAATGAACAAAAATGACCTAATATAGGTATTATGTATCAATTTTTACAATAAAAAAATTTAAATAATAATAATAACAATTTAAGTTAATTTTTTTAAACAATAATTTATTGTTTTTCACTATTAATAAAAAATTTAATGTTTTCAGAAAAATACAAAAAATTCACCCTAAGATGATTTTGATATTCCAAATTAAAAAAATGAAGTCCATTTCGAAAAACAAATTTATATAATATCAAATTGTGGGTATTACAATTCGTAATATCTAGTTTGATTGGTCGAGGTGTGCTATAATTTGATGTTGCATTAAACACAATATATTTTAATATTTTTAGAGAAGTGTATTGTGGATGTTTTTTTTGTGTCGCATTTATTCCAACATAAAAAATTTTACATCCTAGAAAGTAATAGTTTACAACTGCATAAAAGGATATGAGTGGTTCATCACCATTTGTTTCTTGGGTTCCCATGTTTCCTTTTCCATCTAATGGTTCCTCCACATAACTTTTACCAGACTATTTGTTCGGTTTCTCAACACTTTTACTCTGGTATCCTAAATCGTTAGAGGCTCTTCACAATAGGATAGACCAGTTTCCAGTTATATTTCTTCGTATGAGAGTATATGTGTTGGTTCATGCATGTAATTTATCAATAGTGATTCGTAGAACACATCAAGATCTATGGTGATACTTTGTGGCATTGGGAAGTGGTATTTTATAACACCAATTAATTCTAGAATTTTGAAAGGTCTGACATACATGGTACTAAATTTACCATTCTTACCGAATCGTAAAACACCTTTCATGTAGATAACTTAAAAAAGGGCTTTCAAGCCAGGAATTCTTGCCACATGGCCTTGGGACTTCATGATATGTAATGGGTCCCCCTCTACTCAGTCTAAAGAGGTCTTTTATTTAAATAATCAAATGAGGCTTGGGACCCAACCATTAAAAAAACATGTTGGTGTTCGGCATATCATTCCATATAATGCTTCATATGGTTTCATCTGAATATGTGAATGAAAGCTATTATTAAATGAAAATTATACCAGAGGATAATATTGATCCCACAAACCTTGAAAGTCATGTGAGAAATATGTATAAATGTCTTTTGTTGTTTTAATAGACTGATAATATTTTCCATCCCTTTGAGGGTGCTACGATGTGATCAAACGATGTCTAGTATCTAGGGATTTCTGAAGAGTTTTCTAGAATCGTGATGAGAAATGTAGATAATGATAAAACACAATCGATATGGGTACTACATTAAGTCATATAAGTTCATTAAACATATAGTCATGTTAAAAATTCAAGGGATAAATCTTCTCTTATATAATGAAAATGTGATTAATTGGTAAGACTATCAACAATGACCCATATTGAATCATTCCTTGTTGATGTATTTGGTAGCCCTAGGACATTGTCCATATTAATATCATCCCATTTCCACTCATGTATGAGAAGAGATTGAATGACTCTTCATGGATGTTTTCTTCTTGCATTCACATATTGACAAACTATACGTCTTGACACATAATCATCAATCTATATCTTCATGTTATCCAATCAACAATGTTCCTTCAAATATCTATACCTCTTAGTGCTACCATAGTGTATAGAGAAATTGGATTTATGTGTATCATCCAACATTTCCGTTTTTAGATCAGGTATATCAGGAACAAAAGTAATTCTCAAAAATTTCAAAATTCCATCTTAATATACGTAGTCAATAAATATATCGTCTTTCATAACATTAGTATTTTTTGGAAAAACAACAACATTTATTTGAGAAAATTTTATCCCTCCTAATAAATATGTTTTGGAAAACATTTATAAATGTATAGATGTTTTACCTTCCATGATTATTCCCATATACATTATTACTAGATCCATGATCATAGGATCTCTTTGAACTATCATCTTGTACATAACTCATTTATCATTTGTGCTCAAAGCATCTTTCCCCTTATTTTCCTTCCCCTAGTGGTAGTGTATAGTGAAATCATAATCCTTAAATAGTTCAGGCCACCGTCTTTGCCTCATGTTGAGTTCTTTATGTGACAAAATATAGTTTAATCCATTGTGATTGGTATATATCTCACATTTTCACCATAGATAATGTGTCTCTATATCTCCAATGAAAAGATTATATCTTCAAACTCAAGATCATGAGTAGGATAGTTTTGTTAATGAATTTTTATTTATCGTGATGCATTGGAAATGACTCTATCATTATCTATAAGAACAAAACCATGTACTTTAATTGAATCATCATTATAAATGTAAAACCCATCAATCTCCGATGGTATATTAATGATAGCATCATTAAATAATATTCTGTTTAGTTATTCAAAAACATTCTTCACACTTGTTTTTTGAAACATATTTAACCCCTTTACATGTGAGTTTGGATAATGGGATAAAAAATAGGGATAAATTATAGATGAAACACTGATACTAAACAGCTAAATCAATAAAACTACATACCTCAGTTATACTCATCGATGGTGTACATTCACATATTTCTCTTATCATAGAAATATCAACAAAGATTCAATCCTTAGATACAACTTGGAAAGGAAAAAAAAATTTGAAGATGCAATTCACACTTGATAAACATCACTTATAATTGATTTCTTCTATGATTATTTAGAATAGTTTGAAAGTGAATTTTTGGATAAAAGAATCTTTTCGATATACCAATGATATCATTAATAAATACCACTATAATGTCATTAAGATTTTCCTTGAAAACTCGATTCGTTTGATCCATGAACATATAGAGTTCATTGGTCAGTCCAAAATGCATCACTATAAACTCATAATGCCCATACATGGTTTGAACTTCTATCTTTGGAATGTCTTCCTTCTATATGCACAATTGATGATATCCAGATAAAAGGTGAATATTTGAAAAATATTGAGCTCCATGAGGTTTATTGAATGAATCATCTATGTTAGGTAGGGTATACATTTTCTTTATTATAATAGCATTGACCTCCCTATAGTCAATGTACAATGTCATAGATCCATCATTTTTCATAAAAAAAATAACAGGGGCTCCACATGTAGAAACACTAGGGAGAGTAAATCTATTTTTACTCCATTCCTCTAGTTATTTATTTAGTTTCAGTAACTCCATAGTGTCCATTCTATAGGGGTACTTTGATATGGGCCTTGAACTAGGAATTAAGTCAATGGAAAACTCAATTTCCCATTTTAGAGGATGTCTGAGTCAATCATCTAGAAACACATCAACAAATTCTTATACATCCTATATTTGATCATTCTTTTCCTCACCCATAATTGTTTAACTCTCGTCCTCCCCAATATTTGTATTTAGTAGAGCTATTGCTGGTGGATATATATGAAAATAATATGGTGACATTTATGCTCCAAAGATAAGGTATTCTAAATCAACATAAAAATTGTAACATGCATCTTATTACAATAAATTTTCACATCATGGTCCACAGGAAAATTCATACTGAGGATTATACAAAATTCATTCATTGGAATGAAAATAAGTTCAGCAGATAATGCATGTTTATATGCCATAATGGAAACTGATTAAAAAATATTTGTTGCAATGATACATCCCTTAAGAGTTTTGACTATCAACTACCTTGTAAAATAAAAATGTAAATATCTTCTTTTCATGGAAAACATGGATGATATGAAAGAATGTGATGATCCATAATCAAATAAATCATTTGATAAATTTTTTTAAATGACTAAAGTACCTACCACCATGTCATTAGGATCTTTATCCTCAGTAGTAGTGATATACATATTCAATCACAATTTGTTAAAAAAATAATATTATTTCAAAATTACATTTTAAATAATAATTTACTCATTGAAAAATTAAGTTCTCATTATGATAGTATACATTTTCTTAATGTAAATGTTTAAACAAATATTCTATTACGATTTTTAGTAAAATACAACCATGCCTTATTTAGATGATACATAACGATACCATTAAAAACATTATTCTAAAAATTAAAAAACGGTTCAAAATTTCTTTAAAAAAATATTTGGAAGATTTTGAAAATATTTTATAAAATATTTTTAAAAAACATGGATTTTGATGAAAATGTATTTCAGACTAAAAAATAGATAAATGAGATTTTGAAAAAAAAACATTTTATCAATCCATTTATGTAACAAAGAGTAGTAAAATTATAAAATTGATTTAAAAATTATAGAATTATAATATTATAAGTAAATATATCAGTTTTATGATATTAAAACCTAATAATTCCCCCAATTGATACTTAAACATAAATTGTCCCTAATAAATTTACGATTGTGAAATAAACACTTACCCCTCTGGTATCTTCTGTATCAAAATCGCTATAAAAAATAATTATCACATAAAAATTTAGATAACATGAATATAAAAAAGTTTATGATATAATATATCAACATTATAGTATATACATGTAAAAAATAAATAATTGTTGAATATAGAATATTTATCACAGATGTAAAAGTGGGATTTGAAACACTAACCTCAGGTTTGACTTCCTTCATATGAGTCCAAAAGTACTACATATTAAATATATGTTTATTATAAATAAATTATATAACCATAATCATGTATATAATAACATATATGGTCCTATTGTAACATTTTACCACCCATTTGATAATAAAATATCATTTTTTTTATTTTTTGGGAGTTAATTGCCTTGTTATCACGTGCATGTCTTATTAAGATACAACCATTTTTATTAAATAGGATATAATTCCATAATCAAAAGAATTATATTAGTTTTATATGGATTATTGTCTCATTAGAAACATCCTCAAAACCATTCTTGATAGTTTGACATATAAAATGAATAACATTACTTCATGGAGACGATATAGGATATGATTTCATGAGTGATGATATCATTACCTTAAAGTGTGAAATGGTAAGTAAGTGTATGTTATATTAAATATAAATAATTTATATCAATTCATATATAATACATATATTCATTAAATTTAGACATATAAATTTCATTGTAAATCATATGTAAAAAATTAATATCATCACTTCATGAAGCAGTCTTCCCCTGTACACAAAAGTGTCGTTATTGTATTTTAAATGGAATGGAAAAGTTATATGTCATATTATAAATCTAGGAATATAAATATAAAATAAATTTTATATTTATATATATACTAAATACGTCATTATATCCAACTAAGATAAATGTGAATGGAGAATGAGTTACATCTGTTTGCTAGGTGGTAATCCACCGTAAAAACATTTGACCGTTTCATATCCCATTTGATTGAAAGGGAGATGGATAAATTCTATTTTACCAAAATAATAAAATATATGTATATGGGAGAAACTAGTGTTATAATATTCTACGTTTTAAGACATAATTTAATGTTTTAATATTAGGAAGGAAAAGAATGATCCAAGTGAAGATAAATATATTATCTTAGAAAAACCAACATTGGATATCTTTTTAAAGACCCTAGGTTTTTTGTTTTTGAAAAAAATATCTATAATTTGGATATGTTAATTGCAGAGGGATTTCCAAATGGTTCGGTCGATCCAAATGGATTTATAGGTGAAAAGTTTTGAGGTTACTGTGTGCCCTATTATAGTTAAATATTAGTTGTGTTTTTTAATTACCCTAAACGATTCAATAATGGGAATTCAAACTCACCCAAAGTGGCTCAAAATTTGATAATTAGACATTTTTATGTTTTATATGGTCGATAAAAAAATTCCGCACACAATAAACAGTTGTTTTAAACAAATACTTCCTTAACATTTTTGTTTCGTTACTTTTACAATTTTAGTTTTTCAATATTGAATCTAGTCTTTTTAAACTTTTTAATTTATACCATAAGAATAAAATAAAATGATCATTAATAGATAATTTTTACCCAATTATTATAAATACAAAATTGATTTTATTTTGAGGTCTCATTTAAATAGAATTGTATGTAGTCTTCCAAAACACCGCTTTAACCAAAACCATGGTGATATTGTTTTCACTCATTAGGGGTCAACATACTTACTATAAAAATATTTGTTCTATTAACGGGATATGGTGGATATTTTGAAAAATTTAAAAATTACTCTTCAGAAGATTGTATTTTTGTTAATTTTAATTCTATTTTAAATACAATATTTATAATAAAATAACAGTAATGTCAATTTGAAAAATATTCATTTAATTGGAATTAAAAAAATATCAAGAAAATGATGTAATTTAAATAATTTATGTTCATACAAATTAATATATACATATATATATTAGAACATAGTAATTCATTAAATTTTTTTTATTTTAATATTTCTAGTACGATTTATATAAATTATTTATTGAATAAATAATTATTGTGTTGTTGTTTCTTAAGCATTTAAACTAATTATATGATTTTGAAAATTTATAAATCAACAATCATAATGCAATTAATTAATTTTTCATCAAAATTAAAAACTATATAGATTCATAAGATTCTCTATTACCTCTGTTAACACATAATTGAAATTTAATTTCAAGAGGGTGATATTTCGTCCTTTTCATTACAAAAATTATTATAAAGGTTATTTTTTTGAAATGTGTCGCAAGAACTCATAACAATCACTCATACGGTTATAATTGTAGAAATATGGAAATAAAAAAGGAATTATAATTGTTAATAATTTATTATAGCTCTTATCTTTTCAGTTTAACCCTTTGATAAACACATTTTTTCCTTATCCAAAATAATAAATTTTTACTATTTTTAATATTTAAAATGGTTAAAAATCATGTTAACATTATTATATTTTATAAATTTTTCTGATTCAAAATATAGAATCGATGTCTTCAAATTCAATTCAGATATGACTTGAAATCACATTAAAATTAATTAGTAAAGGCATCAAAAAAATAGTTTTTGAAAGAGAAAATACTCATAAAAATATTATGTTTTAACATAAAAATTCAATGTTGAATAGATAAAATTGGCCTAAATTAGTTAAATTTTAATATAATTCAACTATGTTTAATTTAAATACAAATTAAAATGTAATTTAATTTTTAGAATAATTTAAATGAAACATTAGTCTTCAATAAAAATCATTATTTTTCACTATTCATTAAAAATTTAAGCTTTTCATAAAATTATAAAAAAATCAAACAATAATAATTTTAAATTATGATTTAAATAATGAAGTTTAATATTAAAAAAAAGGGTAAAATTTTTTTTTAACATTTTGTGTGCATAACATGACTAATTGACATTTTAGAACTATATAGTTTTCAAAAAACATTTCATTCTCATTCAAATGGATTTTATTTTAATCATAATAAATAAAAAAACATTGAATTTATTTTATACATGTTTTATACAAAAAATTTCTACAATATAGTTATTATTATTAATATCATTTATCATAAAACATAGGTTATAATGGTCAGGTTCAGATAATTATATTTCAATTGAGTATTTCCTTCTATTTTAACCCTATAAAACATACATTAAAAACTATAAAAGAGATTCAATTTATTTAAAAAAACATATCATAATATATAAGTTTCTTATATTATTTAATAATATATTTATTTCAAGTCATATATGTAATCATATATGATGTTCCCATTTTAAAATCTTGAGGAGTTTCACCTAAAGTCATAGTTGTGGTTTCATAAACACATAATTTATGTAATTTATTTGATACCATTATAAAAATCCCAGTTATATCCATAAAAAATATAAAAAATAAATAACAACTATGTAATGTATTAAATTAAATGTATATTTTAGTTTTTATAGATTTAGGGAATTATGTAACATTATAATATAATATATCTACTATCTTCCTCAACCATTGTTCATTTTTATACAATTGTATATTAGAATGTTCTTAATTCATGATAACTCTTCAAAATCACACCTAATTTATGCCTCATAAGAAATTCTTCTAAACATATCACATGTAAAAAAAATTTATAACATGGTTAATGGAAACATAAGAAAGGAGTGAGAAAATTCATAGTGATTAAAAGATACAACCAAATCAATCATTTTGTAAACATGGAATCAACATTACTAAATGAATTGGTAAAAAAATAATCGACTTACAACATGAAACCCGGAGCATGTTATATCATTAATTATAAATGGAAAAAATAAATATCAATTATATTGATCTCATTCTCAGAAAATAAATATTTCTCAACTTTAAAAACCTATTATAAAATTATTTATATATAAATCATTACATATCATCGAGAATGAATTCAAATAAAATTTCTGAATTCACAATGAATACAACAAATACCCAAATATATTCGTCTCATGAGACCTATTGATTCATAATGGTCCTATATAATCTGATTCCCCACTCATCACTTTATTATGTCCGAGGAATTCACAATAAGATTCTTCAAGACTATTCATACCATTCCATCTAAAACCTCAAACTCAGTAAAACAATTGCTATATATACAATGAGAAATTCATAAATCAAATACATAGTCAACCTAAATTAATAGTCCACAAATATAAATTATTATAATATTTACCTCCTATCATTTAAAGTAATAACATGATCATAACCCATATGAAGAGAGAAGTAATTTGGTCAAACATTATGTATTTAACTTTCTAATAATCATATGTATTGCAGTAACAATAAAACACATACCAATACCTTTCCCCATGACAATATAATAGATAAAATGGTTATAACCCACCCAAAAGATATTATTGGATGGTTACAATGTACATAGTAAAATTTTTCAATAGTCATCTGTATTGGAAAAAGAATATATTGAATACTAATACACTTACTTATGTCAACATAATTCCATTATTTATATGTGAGCATCATCCAATATGAAATATGTAAAATGTGAAGTTCAAAATATATAAAAAATGTATATAATGATAATTATATACAAGAATAACCATTATTATAATCCATTCATTAAAATAAGGATGATGGTTTCAAAAGAACATTTCCCATATATAATAAAGAAAACACAGAAGGCTATTGGAATTGATGAAAAATATCCATTCTAAAGAATGCATGATTGATACCAACCAAAAATAGATCCATAATTAGATAGTTTTGTACCAAGGGGGGTTATCCTTCAAATAATAAAATATATATATATCTGTGGAAATTTATGATAAGTAAATCCCATTATGGTGTATCATTTTAAAAAATATAAAGGAAATGGATAGTAAAACATAGAATATATTTTTAAAAAGGCTTTATATATTAAAATAAAATAGGTAGGTATGGGCCAATTCCAAATTTCATTTAAAAAAATTGAAGTGAAAAAACATTAAAAAATATTACTTTTAAAATAATATCCAATAATGGAT
The DNA here is from genome assembly GCA_963277665.1 of Viscum album. Taxonomy (NCBI): domain Eukaryota; kingdom Viridiplantae; phylum Streptophyta; class Magnoliopsida; order Santalales; family Viscaceae; genus Viscum; species Viscum album. The sequence continues at coordinate 249,122,011 of OY728122.1, read as the reverse complement.
TTTTCATAATGAAATAAAATTTTCAATAAATCTGGATCCAAAGAATTTGATTATAAAATGGAATGATCAATAATTGAAATAACCTTTGTTGAAAACCCACCTTGTAAAAATATTAATGAAACCTTTTTTTAAATAATAATTTTACCAAATAGTTTTATAAAATACTATTTAATAAAATATAATTGTGGGATATTACAATAATAGAAGAATAATGTTTAAAATAAATAATTATAAACCAATGAAGGGGATTTGAGTATCAAAAAATCAAGACTACTGGGGAAAAAATTGTATAAATAGAAACATAAATAATGGAAAATGATTTGGATAGTAAATGACAATGATTTCAAGTAGAATTATAATATTATATCCATTGTAAGAGAATATAACAAAAAAATAAAAAATTGTTCATAACAAATTACAAATATCTATGAATCCGAATTGAAAATAAGAATACCCATACAGGTTGTGTAACATTTTAATCCAAACCCCTTGATAGTGAGGGATTGTAATTTATCTTAAAATTTCTTGAATAAATTATAATTAATCATATTATATATCATATTGGTATATATTTTCTACATTAAGAAATTATGTGCATAATAGAAAACATGTTCCAATGAGAGGAATTTGGGATGAAAAGTGTTATTAAATGTCATGACTTACAAAAAATTATAAAACCCTACTATATCACAAGAATAAACATATTAATAATACAATTCATCATTGTAGTCATATATATTTTCCTTTATTTGTTTCATAGTAAATTTTTTCAATATGAATTCTATCGATTTTCCACATCATGTGATTATATAACTGATTTTTGGTACTAATTTCATAATAATGTTGTCCAAGTTCATTATTTTTTAATATATAATAATTAATATATAATTATAACTAATATTTTTTATTATTTATAAATATTTATTATTTCAAAAATTAATTTCATGTGTTTTCAGAAATTATCATTGAAGATGAAATCGATAACTAGAATGTTTTTTGTGATTCTTGATGATCAAAGTGTTTTTTCGAAAAATAATCAATTAATTATTGACATAAAAATAATATAAACAATAAAAAATCTATATTTAAGTTTCTATATCATATTATTTCACAAATTATTATACCATATTCATTCATAATATAAATTTATAGAATCATTTAATTTTGTGGTTAATCTGACACAAACATGATCAGACCCTGATTTAATGAATGATTATGTAGTGATTTTTTTACTGTCATTATAAAAAAAACAATGATATTCTTTTTTTATTTTAGTGTAATATAAATTTATATTATGAAACATAAATAATAATATATTTAATTTCAAATCATTAAACAATTTAATTGAAAGATTACCTTCTTACTATTCTTATTTAAAATGATTAAATTAATGATGATTGTTTATTGATCATATAATTAATAGGTTTATAAATTTTTCATAACATCCATAATTATATAATAAATATAATACTTATTAATTATTACAATCCTCATATACATCCATTTAGGTATGCGATGGAAAATTAAACTTGTTATGTCGTGAAGGTGGTAGTCCGCACAACGCACGAATGATATTTTTTTCTTTAATGGATGGGGTATATGAATAGAAAATGATAATAACCCTAATATAGAAACATTATAGTATATAAATGATAATATTATTATTAAATTAGTCTTATTAGATTAAATTTTATAGAATAAGACTATGTTGTTCATAAAAATCACTTTTGGGACTTCAATTTTCCATTGAATTCTTCTTGAAATTTAAGGGTTTATTCTAATAATGACTATCTAGGGGATTATATTAATGGGATTGAATTATAATTACAGTAAAATTACATATTTGAAATGAAAAATTAAATTTATATGTGGACATTTGAATTGTTTATATGGTATTTTTTTATAAGTTAAAGTTATAGAACTTCCGGAAACAACTTTACCTTATTCAACAATGCAATGTACTTTTGAAGGACTCAAGGCTCCAAAAATAGAAAAATTTGTAGTAATCACATGTATTGGTCGATCCAAATCTCAATAAATAAAATCATGTCACTTTATATGATTAATTTTTCAATTTTACACTATTTTAAACTCAATTTACCCCTTTTACATTTACTACGTTATTTAATTTTTGAATGTACTGTTAAATTTTAATGAAAAAAAATTAAAAACTGACATTATGTCCTAAAATTAATATTCTCATTTTTAACTTTAAAATCATTTTGAAAAATAAAATTTATATTTTTTCACAAAAAATTAATATTAATATACTAAATCTAGTGAAAACATTTTGAAATGAAATATTTTTTTAAGAATTAAATTAATATATATGGATCAATTCTCTGCAATTTTAATTATAATCATATTAATTTTTTTTAAATTATGTAAATTGATATTAAAATTTAAAATTAAATTGTCTCCCTTTAAAAATTCTTCAATAAAAGAAATTATGGAAAATAGTATTAATATTAATGTAACATTTTAATTAGTTATAAAAAACATATCATAGGATTTCTTTTATAAAATAATATATCAAATTGAAAAATGTTATTCCTAAAATTAATGTTTGATTGCGTAATCTTTTTTATAAATTTATAATTCAATCTAATACAATTTTAAATTTATAGAAATTATAATATTCATGAAAAGTGAATTTTGTCAACAAAAATCAGCCCTTTTTTTAAATAAATATAATAATATTATATTAAGACAAAATTTATTTGGGGAACTAAAAAATGATGTTATTTTTTTAGGAATTTCTAATTCCAGAATTCATATAGTCATTTTTTAGATATTATCAGGATATATAATCAAAAAACCATATTTATTAGAAAATGGAATTTTCAAATATTAACTGTTTTATTCTTATTTAGAATCAGTTAGAAACTAAATTATTGTTAATAAAATATAAATATCAAACATAATTTATCATTAGAGATATGTTTCATAAAATATAAATTCATATCACAAAAAACGAAATTTAAAAAATATATTTTACTACAAAATAAATGTTCTTATTAGTCATTTTCTGTAAAATAATTGAATTTCATTCATATTTAATGTAGTATTTATTTTTATAATGAATATTTTTATGAAATTGGTAACCCCTATTCATTGTAACTAATTAACATAAAAGGTTATAATTGTTTTACCTTTACATTTATATTTTCTCAAAATATATCATGTTTTCATTTATGATTAGAGCTATGTGTGGAGAAAGGTATCAAAATTATTCACTTAAGTAATCGTAATAATATATTATGATATTAGAGAATTAGATTTTCTGATTCCACCAAAGATAAAAAAACTAGAATAATATAATAATCTCTAGATAATAATAAATAATCATCTCAAATACAGACACGAAAACCCAATATATGTGGTTTAATGTCATAAAGAATAGCTAAAAACATTTTAATTTACTATACATAGTAAAATTTGTCGATAATCATGATCCTATATACACTTTACTGTATTTCTCACATAATATAATGATATTCATCACCTTTTGAAGGGAATCATAATAAATGGATCCACTTAAACACTCAGTAGTGGAAAACATTTAACAATGTTTCAAATCATAAACATGAGTGAGATAATTTGAAAAACTAAAATATATTAATATGAGAACATAATACCATAGATGACAATAATAAATATTCTAATGAAAAATAAGATAAATAAAATATCATTGTAGAATTATAAAAGATAGACCTAGCTCAAAATAATTTATTAAAATAAAAAATATGAGATTATGACATAAAAGATGGGAATAATTTAAAATGATATGTAGTCATGAAAACAATAAATATCCACATGAACGAAATATAATGTGACATAAGCATAAAAATAATATTATTATCATTGTGAAATTGTATTCCCACCAACCCGTTCACACAAAAAATTGTGAGTAGTTGTAAACATCATCAAACTCACCCTTTGATAATTTTGCATCTTGATAACCATTTGAAATAACAATTATTGTTCATGATATAGAATACATTACATAATGAATATGAAGGAGATTGAGGTATCACCAGTATCATAAACCCCATATATTTGGGCCCCTTGATAACCAAACATTCATTATCTCATTATGAACCCATTGAAAAATAATATGTTTCTTAATCAATAATAAAATCACATCTCATGAACATAAAAATAATAAAATATTATAAATATTATTTTCCAAAACTAATCATATCATAATAACATATATATATATATATTTATATATATTGACAAAAAAATTGCTTCCTGAAAAATTATCATTAGAGGCTAAATAGATGTGAATGTATAGGAGTTTCAAAAAACCATTGAAATTATTTATGTCCAAATAAATTTTAAATTAACTTTTAAATGAAATATAATATTTTTTAAAAAATTTATTTTAATTTGATAAAAATATTATATCCTTAATAATACACAATGATTTAAAAATATAGATTCATGAATATACATAAAACATTTACTATTAAAAGAATCTTTAATAATAGAGATATGAAAAAAATATAATGTTTTAAAAAAGGTAATGTTGAACTAAAATAAAAATATTTAAATTTAAAAATAATATATCGTAATGGAGAATTTAAAATTAAATAAAGGTTATTAAAATAAATTACAGAGTGTATGAGAAACCATTTTATTTTGAACTGATGGATTTTTTTTGACCATTTTAAAATATCCATATTCAAAACACACATCATTAAAATGTTGATGGAACCATTATATATTAAAATTAATTAATGGTAATAATAATATAATTTTGATGAAAATAATTTATATTAAATTAGTTAATGGATTAAATTTTCTGGATGTTAAAACATCGACATGGTAGAAAAACCCATTAAAATAAATGGTAATTAAAACATTGAAAATGTATTTTAATGAATCAATAGAATCATCAAGAATGAATGAAATGTTATGGATCAAGATTTAAATTAATATAATTTATTAATATAATATATCAACATTATTGGTTATAATAGAAAAATGTAAAAAAAAATTATTGTCAAAGAAGAGTGATTGCGGCCATTGTAAAATATTTGAGTCATGAATGCCCATTACAACATTTTTAACAATTTATGAAATACTTTTTGAGATGTTTATAAAAAATTTACATTGAATATTATGAAAAATTATTTAATCACTATACAATATTACAATATAAATAAATTTCACCACTAAAAATAATATACGGTGTATATTTTAAACATGTCTAAAGGTATATAAATTTTAAGGAATAAAACCCTTATAAATATCACAATATTTCAAGTAGTTATAATTGGAAAAGTTATTAATGGGAATGAAATATAAATATAGATAAATGAAATTGAAAAAAAATACATATAGTTATAGGATAAATTATTTCATCTTATGTTAATGGTGTTCAAGTATAACAATTATAACTCAATGAAGAGAAAATAACTTACAAAAACCCATTATATTGGTTCCCATGTTAGTGGCATGCACTGTATGATCATTTGTAACAAACATAAATGAAATAAAATGATATTTCGTATGCTTAATCATAAATATTAACATATTATAACACTTACTTATATTTTATAATTAGTACATTAATTTGTAATATCATATTATGATCTTTAGGTGATAATAAAATTACTTATTATATACATATTTAATGGTTTTTATATCATTACTCATAAATTTATAGAAATATAATTATTTATGTATAATTTAATACCATATAAAATATAACTTATATAGATTCAAAATATTTTATTTCAGTTTATGAGTTTTTTAGATACGATGTATGATAATGGAATCAGTGTTAGTTTATTATGAAAATTTTAGAGAATGAAAATGACTCATTAAAACTATGTTCTATACTTAATATTACACTTAGATAATCATATAAAAATAATTATTTTTTATTATATAATAGTATTTCTATTTCTCCCATTACAATATTAATCTATTGTATAGTTGTATAGAATTTTTCATATTGGTGGTTAAACTAACCCTAACATAAACAAGCATTAACTCGATCACTGTGTATGGTTAAAGAGTTGTTTATTTTGGAAAAATATAATTATAAAATTATGATAGTGATATTATTTTTATAATTATATTATGGTAAAATAGGTTGTAATATTTTTAGATAATATATTAATATTTATGTGAAAAAAATTATTCATCTGGTGGGAGGAACTCTTCACATACACACAATTAATGTTCTCATTTCTCAACGCAATAGAGGTTGTGAAGCATCATATTAAAAATATATTTCATAAATATAAATATAATATATATAATATTTACTCATCCATTATATCCATTTGAACTTTGGGGGTGCATAATTTGATACCTTGGAGTCCTATCATGGGAAAATTTAACCCTCCCCTATTAATCTCACCATATAGGGTCACCTAGTTCTACCGGGTGTGTATAATGGGTGTGGACCACCTAATCGGCATGTTTTTGTGTCGAACTATCATTTTTCGTGTTGTTACCCCACATGAGACACTTTCAACTCAACTGGGAATGTCTCCTTCCCAGATTGGCTTCTCTTAGTGACCTCTTCATGGGTTGGTGGGTTCAGATGTGTGGAGAGTTATATAAATTACTATCATATGGAATCAATTTTAATGAAAAAATGGATTTGTTTAATAATATATTATGTCTCCTTCAGAGGGTAGTAGTCAACGTAGCATTCTAATGATGTTTTTGTTTTTACTACCTATGCAGATGAATATATAATTATTATTACATAAATACAATAACATATTGGTATAATAATAACTCTTATTTATTTATATTTTTATGGATATATTATATTTGGAAGAGTAATATGATGATAAAAAATATAATAATGATATAATAAAAACATAAGAGATATTAAATTTCCATAGAAAATTCATTATAATTAAATGGATTATTCTAACTATGAATGACATAGGGATTATTTTAATGAGAGAGGGTTATAGGGAGAGTAATATATAAGAGTTAAAAGGATTAATTTTAAAGTTCTGTAAATTTTTTAAAGGGTGTGTGTGACCTTATTTTATAAGATACGAAAAGGTAACTTTTGGTAATATCCTTTATTTCGTCATATATCTATGACACATTTCTATGAGGAATGGATCCACATATTAGAAATTTTGGATTTTGGGAATAATTTGGGTCAATAAGGGAAAAAAATGTCTTTTAACATATGTTTTATACATATTAAGTGGTTTATAACATTTTTTGTTCAAATTATAAAATTTTACTTATAAAATAGGCAACTAGTTGTTAATAACTAATTTTACGCTTCATTATGAATATATTAAAAACCCTATATTAAAAGTTGATTGTTATATAACAAAATTATACATATATATTATCCAATTCAAAGACTAAAAAATATAAAATTAATATTTGAATTAAAACAGATAATTTATTTAAAAATGTGTTTGTAGAAAAATGAAATTCAGACCATTCTAGATTCAAAATATTATTTAGTATTGATTACCAACTAAATCGGTGTTAATATAATTATTTTTTTCTTTAAACAGATTGGACATATCTTAATTTCATCTTCAGTAGTTGTGCAGTTGTAATATATAAGGGTCATAACTATAGAATTTAATTGATGATACTCAGTTCAAATCAAGGGAGCCATCTCTTGGGAGGATTTATGCATCCCCTAGACTATATTTTTTTCCGGGTGATACGGTGCTGCATTGGGAGGGAATGATATCCCAACTCAACTAAATGATGTATTTCTAGGATGAACCATCTTTGATTGGGTTTTCACCCTATGGGATGGCCTCCTATATCAGTTGGAAACAACACTTTCCCACATAGGGATCCATCTAGTGTGTTCCCTTCATGGGGAGGGGGTTCATAGGGTGGAGTGTTTAAAAAGGCCCTTCTTGTGTATCCCCTTTTTATGAAGATTAGTATTTCAATTTAATTTATTTGATATAGCTTTCTTGATACTAATCAATATAATGTATTTGTATAACCATAAATGTTGTAACTAAAAATACTCATAACTATCTAATTTAAAAAAAAATTGAATAAGCTGGCCAAAATGTACTTGAGTAGTTGTGGCTCATATTGGGCATCCTAAAAAAGTAGGATCAAATATGTTAAGAGGTAAATTTAAGGGGGAATATATAATAACTATAGTAGTTTCTGTATCTAATATTATGTTGTACTATATCATCGAGAACTATTCATCCAATTTGGTCGTTCAGACCACTGGTTTGGGCCTATAACACAGAGGGACCATGGGCCAACAAAAGCTTTCATACCATGGGGTCTTTAAGAAACTATGTTCCTTCGAGCCATAAGACTATTAGGATTTCAATGGTCATTGGGCCTTAGGGCCTTCTGGTCTCAAAATCTAGGAATGAGCTCAGGAATATCGCATATGTAGTCCCAAAAGATGACTCTAATTAAGTATAAACTACCAGATCAATGCAGAACAAAATGGTTGAATTAGAGTATATAGAAAAAACCTTTTGTATGAGGAACCATGTAACACCACATGGAGAAATTCTTGATGACCAACAATGTGAGGAAGTTAGATAGGATTCTTAAATGATAAAAATGCAGGGAGGGGTAGTTTTGGTGTAGGTTGGTTGCACCTTCATGTTATATATAGGGAATTTTTCCTCTGGTACTTCAGTTCATTTACTAGGTCCTTCTTCCACTATACTTATGATCCCTATAAGGGATCCCTCTCAACTTATCAACAAATGGGATTATCCAAAATAAATTAAACATCAATCCCTTCAATCCATTCATGAAGGATATATTAAATTATATTAACCTAATTACCCAAAATATTATAATGGTTTTACCAATAACCATTCAATGATGAAAGAAAAATAATTTCAACACAAGCACATGTAACACGCAAAAGGATTCAATTAGGGAAAAAATTATTTTTAATAAAGTAATTTATTATTATGATAGAGTGATTAATGTAATATATTCTGATGAAAAAGAATTATTATCATTAAAATAATATTTATTAAATAAAAAATTATTGTCAAACTATATTTTATTCTTATATAAATTCAACATAGAATTTTAAAAAACATTACTATACTTTATAATAGACAAAAAACATTTTTATATTTTATAATATACAATTTTATTGAAAAAGGGTTCAGAATATCTAAAATTATTTATATAATAAAAATATTACATAAAATTGATGACATTATCAAAAACAGGATTATATAAAATCAATACAAAATCTAGTGAATTAGATAAACACAAGAAATTAATCTTGTGCAAATATAATCATGATAGATCAATAAGTTATTTTTTCTAAATTCATATACAATAATTTATAAATTTTATTTTGACTTAAAAATATTTGGTAAATTGTTTTTTATTAGAGAATGAGTATTTTTATGTTATCCATTTTTTTATATATATTATAAATTACTAATTAAAGTACTATTAATAATTTATTTATAAAAAAAAACATAATTTAAAAGAATTAAATTTAATAAAATATTTAACATTAGTATATTGGCTATACTATTTTAGTCGATATATAATTTTCACTTTATTTCATATATGTATATAAATATATATATATTATCGTTTTACAAATAATTATACGAACCAATTCTACATCTACCATTCAATTTCCCATATTTTTTTATTTTGGTTTTTCATATGGATCAAGATATTAAATATAGTATTTATCTAATGGAAAAAATATAATGTAAAATATAGGGTCCTTACTACTCCTATAAATAAATTTTAACCTCAAAATTTATTTATCTTTTAATTCTAGAAATAGATCATTGTGGTTAAAAGACGGAAATGCATCATGATATTATCTATAATGATATTTGATCTTAAATATCATATGGAAGACCAAAAAACACTTATATAACATAAATATTTCTAGGAAAAATATATCATACATTTGTATTAAGGCCCATGAAAATGATTTAGTTTTCTTATTAGATAATTCATAGTTGTTATTTCACCAATATAGTGTAAGAAATCATATATAACATGATTTTAAATATTATTTAAATTTATTGGGTGTCAATGAAAATATAGCCATTATATTTCTAAAATTGAATCTTTATTTATGTAGAAGAATATATTATGATTTATAAAATGATTATTTTTACCAATATAATAACTATATCACTAAATTTTTTCCTTAAAATAATAAACACTCCTGTTGGTGTCATGATTCTCTAAGAAAAAAATCCATGAAGTAATAAGTTTCATTAAACATGAATACACACACTAATTCATGGAAGAGAATTAGTGAAACATATATACAACTATCATATTCATAAGTATTAATTTCATATATTCTACATTAATACCTAGTCATGGTTGTTTTTGATTCCTACCACCCCCCTCAATTCCTATACATGGGTGTTTACATTGAAAATTCATGGTTCTCTCCACATAAGACGTTGATTTTTTAGTGATTCGTTTATATGAGTTTGGATTTCGTTTAAAATTTTGATTGAAATCTTCATTTTCCAATGATGCTTTAATTGTTGATAATTCTCAATTCTACATGTAAATAATTTTCAAATCCCTATATAGAAATTCCCATGGTACTTATTCTGTCATATTTGCGTATAATAAATTGATAAAATACTTCATCATCTTTATCAATTGAACTTTCATTAGATTCCAGTTTTCACTTCTTTTATGTGATTTTGACATTGATAATTTTTACATAATTAATCATATTTAATTATACTTTGTCTTGAATAATAATATGGTTTCTATTTCTAGTTGTCACAATGATGGGTTGTTTATTGAGGTAAACTTCCCACTATCCCTCTCACACATGGATCTCTCTTATTACACCCATTAGTAAAACAAAAAACAGTTTACATATGTGACAAAAACTATAAGATGTGATTTTTCTAATAATAAAATGAATTTAACCTTAAAACGAATTATTCTTTATCATTTCCACGATGGATTATATTCCATAATGATTGGCCAATATAAATCTTAGATTAATATAGGTTACTTTACTTTGGGTTATTATACGATTTTTAATCTAATATCTTAATGATAGTAGGAAACCGATCATTTATAACGGTTCAGAAATACAATACGATTAACAAAATCATATCCTCTGAAAGTGTTAAACCTGGTGCACAGTAAGGGAAAAATCACTATGTACTAGATTTATGGTCGTGATAAACAAAACTAACTATTTTCTATGTTATCACCACTAGATACATCTATTCCAAAACAAAATACACATGTTATATATATAAAAATATGTATTACTATGAAAACCATCTACTATGAATTTAATAATATTTTTGTATATCATTATATAATAAGACTCATAACTACGTTTTTAATGATGTTATTTAATACTAATTCTAACTAAATAGTTACAAAAATAACTAATCTAATCTATAAATACTATACCCTATAATGAATATAACTGAAGTGAGTAAATATAAACATGAATTAAATATAATATTATTATCATGATTTAAAAAATATATCTCTGAATGAGACACGCAATCCAAGGATCAAATATTTTAGTGTCTTGGATGTTAGCTATATAAACATATTAACTCACAAAACTTGTGAATATTTATCCATATTCATGCCCCAATAGATCCTTTACTACATATCTAACATGATATAACCTTATTCAGGACCTGGGGAATGGAAACGTATGAATGGGGTGAGATAATACTTTCAGTAAATAAAAAAACATATCAAAATGTTTCAAATCATAAACAAGAGGGATAACACGAGAAATTCTTATATATCATAATATTATAACATAATACCATATTTAATAATACTAAAACACTAAAAAATAATAAAATATCATTAATTTATCATTAATTTATTCATATATAAGGACCACGCACAAAAAACTTCATTAACAAAAAACATGATAGAATAATGTAAAAAATATAATAATTTAAAAATACACAGTAACCCTAAATAATGGCATGTATTGATATTCAACTGAAAAATTTGGAAGAATAGATAACATATGATTTGTTATCATTTTGAACCTCATACCCACAAATTTTTTCAATCTTGATATTGTGATTAGAACTAAATTCCATCACACTCACCATCTATGAACCTAGCTATATGCTAACCCCTTAACATAAAATTTATATCTCATGGTATATATGACTTTACCCAATGATTTATATTCCTATATAGGTTCCAACAATATCATAATTTATAGATATTGTTTTCCAATTAAAAATTTATCAATTTTAACTCATATAGATTCCCTCGAAAATGAATGGGTTTTTTTAAAACTAAGAAAAACATCCCATATCATGAACATAAGAAATAATAAGATATAAAAAATATCACATAAAAAAAAAATTGTAACATACTATATATATATATGTGTGTGTGTGTGTGGTTATCAAAACATCAATTGACGAAATTTACACATCGGTGGGTAAATAGGTGTGAATATACAATTGTTTTCACAAAACATTACCAATCATTTATAGGTAAATAACATTTGGAAACATTTTTTTAGGAAAAATATAATAAATTAAAAACCCAAATTATAATGTGTTATAACTAAAAGATTTTCCAAATGAAAAAATTATTTCAAATAAGATATGTTATAATAAATTAAAATCATTTAATCTTAAAGGAATATTTAATAAATGAGATATGAAAAAAATAAATAATTTTCAAAAAACGGAAAAGTAAATAATATTAAGACATTTACTTTAAAAAGAATCATTAATAATAGATCCATTAAAAATACATGCATGTTATCTAAATAAAATATAAACTATATGACAAAACTATTTTATTTTGAAATATTTGAAATCCCGTTTAGATATTTTGAAATATCATTGTTTAAAAGAAAAATTATTTGAAATATAGAGAAATAATTTTTTCAAAATTAATAAAGGGGGATAAATAGAATATTAGAGATAAAAATAAAGTGATTTTCCACTAGATTTATGATAACATTAGTGGGATATAAAACCGTTGACATTAAGAAAATAAATTAAAATAAATTGGGAAATATTCTTAACAGAAATTCATTTTAATGAAAAAATAGAATCATTAATGAAGAATACATTAGTGTGGATCATGATTTCCCCACAAAAAAATAGAATTTTTAAATTCAGCATAACATTTTAATAGGTTACAACTAATCTATATTTAACAGTAAATATTATTTGTGGTTATTGAGTGGTTAACAGAACCTATAAGACATCTAGAAACCAAGGATCATATCCTATTAGGGGATTATTTCAAGATTTTTTACTGGAGTATAATATTAGTTACTACTACTATATATTAGTAGTGGAATGATTCACCTGATTTGGGATTTTATGCCAATAAATTTGGGAATATGTGCCACAATTATTTTAGGTCAATTAATTTCATTAGGATATAAATCCTCTAAGCCATATAAGGGCCTTTAGGTCAGAACTAGTGGGATTAAAGTTCAGTAATTGGGAATACGATAATGGCTCATCACAATAGGGAGGCAGTTCAGGGAGGCACTGCTTGGTGCCCGACCTCTATAATAAGTATAGGAATATATATTCTCATCATCAATCCATATTCCCCATATATTTGTTGTGGGTTGGAGGGATTCCCTACCACATGTAAATCTACACTAGGTACTAGTTTGAGGATGTATAGAAATAATATGGTGATGGAAGCGAGGTTCACACAGACATCACTGGTTGGTTAGCTCGAAAGATAACTAGGTTTCTTAACACATATCGTCTATCCCTCCTCCCAAACCTTGGATATATAGGATACCATCCATGAAGTCTCATCTCAGATGAATCAATAGTTTATGCTAGGGGAAATGAAGAAATCAATAATGGATCAAGTTGAGATTATTAATATTATGGGTGTGATGTGAGATATAACTAACAATATAGAATTGTATTTACTACTCACTCAGGGCCTTCATGATCCATTTATTAGCCTTTATGACTTTGGGGATTTGGGATATGAAAATTCTAAAGGGACATTGATCTATTGGATCATTGGGTCATGTATTGGGATACCTCTCAACCTAGTTGAAAAATATGATTGTATTACATTATAAAAAATAGTTCAATATCACCAAACTATTTTAAACAAATTGAATGTATATAGTCAATAAAATGTGATTATAACTCAAGGAAAATATTTCACTAATAAAAAAACCTAAAATACTTAATAATTTTAGATCCAAAACCCAATGAGTGATATATCCATAAAATATCATCAGGGATTGTTAAATATAGTAGAATCATGGTATAAAATGACTTAAATCTAATATTTACACCATTGAAAATGAAACAGGATGTATAGCTTTGTACAATGTGAATAAAATACGAGACAAATAAATTCTTATGAATGTCACAATATTTAATGTAATGATATTTTTGAAGGTAATTCAAGGGAATTTTTTTAAATCTAGATAAATGAAATTTAAAATACTATTTTATACAATCATAGGATAACTTAGTTATACTCATAATAATGGGCTTCAAGAATAACCATCATATCCCAAAGAAAGGAAAATATCTTATGAAAATCCCACACCATACATTCCATATTATTCAGAGGCACTCTAATATCCTATATAGAATAAAAAATAACATAATATCCCTTTTTTAACCTCAATTGTAAATATTACCCATTTTTAATCTTTAATATATATATTTATCGAGTTTATATAAATTAAATATATATTATTTTGAAGATAGAGTTTTTTTAATATATCTTTTAATATTATGTAATATATATCCAATACTGATTCCTAATTTTCTCATTTAATTAAATAAATTTTTTAGTTACACTATGTGAAAATGGAATCATGGTAAGCTTATTTCTATGATTTTAGCAAACAAAAATGATACATTAATAATATGTTATATATTAATATACCATTTACATAACCATATACCAACCATTATTTTAATATTATATTATTGTGATGTTGGTTTCTATATTCCCATAGTATTAAATAATAGATTTTTATATCATTCATGATGTAGGTGGTTAAACTGACCGAAAATTGAAACCACATTAACTCAATTGATGTGTACAGTTAATAAGGTGTTTCATTTGATATAATATAATTACAACAAAATAATAGTGATGTTATTTTAATTTTTTTTGATTTTGAAATATATTTTGTGATTTTTAAAAAATTTAATTAAATCTATGTGAAAAAAAGTTCTCATAGAGTCGATAGACTACACGTATGCCTAATTAGAATTCTTGTTTCTCAACTCATGAGTGAGGAAGAAGGTGGATATTAAATTTAAATTTAATTATGATTGTTATTTTATAGATATCATATATATTAATCAATTATAATAAATTTATAATCAATGAATTGTGTTTTTGTAAAATGGATGATCACTCTTTGTGGTGAAGGTAGTCTGTGCAAGGCACGAATGATGCTTCTGTTTTTACTAGATGTTGAGGAGGAATATACAAGGGTTAAACCATTAATATAATAACATATTATTATAATAATTATTCCCTTCCATTATATTTTTATATACATAAATAATTGGAATACTAATATAGAATATAAAAACATAAGAAGGAAATAACACATATGTTACAGACATTGTCTTTCCATGGAAATTCCCTTATAATGGAAGGGAATAATCTAAAAATGAGTGCAGATGGTTTAATTATTTTGTATAGGGTTATAGTGATAGTAATACAGAATATTTTCAATGAGGAAATTGAAGAATAGTTCTTTTTTTGATATGGAGTATGTGGAACCCTTTTATAAGATGGAAAATGGGAACTTTTAGAAACACCTTTTATATATTAGTAATTACATTAAACTAATACATGGTAAATGGAGAAAAATATTTAAAATATTGGGCATTTTATATTCTTATTGTATATAAACAATTAAAAAAATGTTTCAAAAACATTTATCTTGTTAATTTTTTTTACCATTTTGTATTTACATTTTACTATTTTACATTTAATCTATGAAACCAGTTTTTAAAATAAGTGATTTCTTGTCTGTTAAGCGTATAAAATAATACAGTCAACAATATTTTTGATTTATGGAATTAAATTTAATATCAATATAATCCATATCAATATCTAAATATTATAAAATTAATTTTTAAATTAAACAAGATAGTGTGTATAAAAATTGTTTTAGTAGAAAAATTAAATTTAGAAAAATAGATATTCTAAATATTAGTTGTTTCTAATTTTTGATTAATATAGTGATAAAAAATTACTTATTTTATATAAGTAATATAATATTAATTATTTGAATTAATTTAATTTAGTTTGTTGGATATAATTTCCAGGATATTAATAATATTATAATAATTTTTGCACCATTATTGTAGAAACATGCATTAATCGTAATAATCTAATTTCATACATAACACTGAAATTGTTCATATTAAATATTTTAATTCTTACTTTTTATATTATAAGATACATTTTTTCAAATACATTTTCTATATGTAGGGATTATTAATTATCCACTAGAATGAGTAATACCCAAAATGTGTTTTTCAAAATTGTATATTTTTATGATAATTGATTTATAATTGTGATATATTTATCAATTGTTTTGAATATAATTAAAAATATCTATTATTATTGACATATTATTTATGAGACAATAAAATAATTTTTTTTTCATCATTTCAAAATTTAGTCAATAAAATCATCAAAAATAACTTTTATATTAAAATGATTTATAATTATGAAAATAAATCCATGTTTTATTAAATTCAACATAATATTTTAAAATATTTTATTATAGATTATAATATATATTTTTATAAGAAAACGGATAAAAAATAATTTTATATATTTATATAACAATAATAATTTCATGAAGGAGATGACATTAATTAAATTGATATTTTCACAATTGACATAAAAACAATTTGTTTTGGAAAACTAAATAAACATAGTAAGATAATATGATTATGATAAATTAAAAAATATTGTTAATTTTTTCAATTTCTTATACTTGAATTTAAAAAAAAAATATTTTTTTTGTAAAAAATTATTTTTTAGCAGAAAAATATTATATATTATATATTCTTCATCAGGTGTATTAAATATTAATAATTAATTTTTTAATCCTTTATTAATATAAAAATATTTTATGATTGAATATAATTAACTTTTAGAAAATATATTTCATTACTTTTATAACAAAACATATTGATTCGATATGAAAAATGGCATTATATATATATATATATTCATAATCTAGTTACCAAAGTTTATAAAATCTAATTATATTATTACCATAAAAAATTATTTTTTTGTTTTTATTGTTGTGTGCAGATCACAACATCCAACATAGTGTTTATTTAAGGTGAAATATATATAGTGAAATCAATATTCGTTGCGGTCAAATTGTGTTCAAAAAGTAAAGGAGTATACACATATAGACATAGAATGAGATTGAGATTAAAAATGGATAACAACCTATAAAACTAGTTTTGTGAGGAACCCTCATCCTTGATAAGATTAATGTGGTTGTTTTGTGCATTTTCAGAAAAAAAACATTAACACTGGAGGGTAAGTTGATGATGTTTATATAAAATTTCCTTTTGGTGTTTGAATCAGTGATTTTTCATGTGTGGGTCAAGAACAGATTGATGTGATTGATGATATATGTGTGGGAATGGTAGTCTAAGGTTTTTAAAAAAAGTGTGGTTTCCTTCTATAGAAAGAGGTGATAGAAAAGATAGATCATAAAACTATGGTATGTATGATTAGAGTTGTTTCTTGAAACATACTGTTATGGTGGGGTGGTCATGGACTAAGAGAATAAAGGTACATGTGATATTGGAACATAGAAGTAATTACCTTTGTGGGGTGATCGAAGAGAATCCATATAGTAGGGAATTAACCATTTGATCATGGAGGTTGTGACTAATATTTCAAATGAAATTTTAGTAGATTTAATGGATGAAAAACCAGAAATGGTGATAATGTGTATAAATATATGATTCACATAGTCACTTGGTTAGAAGTAAGAGATAAACATATATTCTTTAAATTTGGCCATGGATGGAGTGTCAGATTTGGAAAATGGGGGGTTTATCTCTAGTTTATAGATTTCAAGGATACTTATATTATGTTTAGCATCATGTTGATCATATAGGTTTGAAATTTTTGGCTGAAGGCTCATTGATTTGATGAGACCATTTGGTGAATGGCCAAGAAGGGACCAAGATTGTGGTGTGTTAGTGAATCTTATTGTTTCCTGTTCAATGATATATTTATGATTTGGGATTAGGAATGTAAAACCCTAATATTTTATAAGATATATTATTTTTATGTTTCATGTGATACACAACACCAAAGGAATCTTTCACTACATTCAACATTGGCTTGTCTAGCATTACACACATTATCAACCTACCTCAATAGATTGCAATGTACGCAATACCGAGTTTCACTAAACACTGATATTTTACAAAAATATTGTATAAAATAGAAATTATAAATATTATTAACCTAATTTTAAATAATATATAACATTAGAATTCATCTATTATATGATATGAGAAAAAAATATTTTATTCGGATAAAATAATAATTTTTTTTTCAAAAATGATGTTTTTCAGCCTTCTGATGGAGAACCCAATTCAATTCTAATTTTGGAAAAGTATATGAGTTCAATTTGAAATAAAAACTATTCTTCTAAATAAGGACATTAAAATTTACATTGGATAAATTTTTGATATTTTTCTGATAACTTTCATATTTTGATGAAAAGTAAAAATACGCAAACTTTTTCTTAAAAACAAAATTTTTCATCAAGATAATTTATATCATTAAATTATAAAATTTAATGGTTTTAAATCATAAATTTAATATATTTTTACCATTTAATATAAATTATGTCATTATAATTAATTTTACAATGAATTCAAAGGCATAAAAATTTATATCTTTTGAAATGTTTTAAATTTTAAAACTCATTTTCTCAACCAAATGTATAATTTTTAAATGAATTTTTGAAACTTTTTTGTATTTTATTTGGAAACATAGATTCAATATTTTCAATCATTAGGTTAAAATTATGTTAATAGTCTATGTATTATTTTCAGGAATTATAAATAGTACCTACGGTAAATTTAATTTACCACAATTAAATGTAAATCAGAAAATTAATGGTAAAAATAATATTATAAAATTATAATAACACCTTAAAAAATTCCATTGGATGAATATAATTAGACCTATATCACCTAAGGGTCGGAATAGATTAATTTAATTGACTTTTGACCCTGAAAATGTTGTAATTAATATTAAAACCGAAGAAAGTGACAACATCTCACTCACTTATACCTTATAAGTGTAACAATATTAATTAGGTGATGAAATTCATAAAACATTGAACAAAAATAGTCTCCAGAAATCCAATAAAATTTTCTAAATCATGTGAATTTTTTCATAATTTTTAGAGATTCAAGAAATATCATTAATTATGACAAAATATTGATGTAGAAATTATTTTATTAATTGAAATATCAATTAAATGGTAATAAAAATATTAAAATTAAAATTATATAAACTATTTAATGTGATCAAAGAATTTTATAGTTAAATATTACATGTTATGAATCTATTAATTATTTTTTTCGAATATATCCTCTCTCTGTATTTTATTTAAATTCAAATAAATGAATAGTTTCATAATTGACAATATTGTTATTTTTAAAAATAACAGATTATTAAATTGTTTAAAAATCACAAAAAAGTTTAAAAATTATAATTTTTAATTTATATGGTCTAAAATGTCATAAAGTATCCAATTATGTAAAATTCATAGCACTTGAGTAATTATTAATAATAATTTAAAATTTAGAATATTATTATCACAAATAAAATTAAATAGACTAAATAAGGATAAATCAAGTTGATAAGGGTTAAAATAAATTCCCAACATCTATAAATTTTTATGTCTGATTATATTACAACACTATCTAATCTCATATTCAAATTGGAGTCTTTTTGTAAGTTTTTATGTGGGGTTTGGTTTTATTATAAATTAATATTTTAGAAGTTCCCAAAAGTTACCCTCTCCTCTCTTATAAAAGGGAACCTCCTCCCTCTCTTCTCCACAACATTTTGGGCATTAATTATCATAAAAAACCCTATGAATTTATCTTTATCACCTCCCTATAAACATTCTATATTTCATGGTCTTCTTCAAAGACCAACTTCATTGCCCTGAGAGGTGGTTTAGAAGAGGCGCGTCAAAGAGGAGGTAAAATACTTTACCGATTCTTTCCAATTTTCTTCTTGTATTTCCTCTTATTTATTTGTTTCATTATAAATTAATAACATAATTATCACTCATATCATGATATGTTATTATAAATATGAAAAAACCAGATTTTCCCTTTCTATCCAACCTAATGAAAAGAAAATCACTCTGCATGCGTATGTAATGAATAATGTCTCCACACCGTGGTGTAATCTATTTTCCACCTCCACCTTACATGGATGGGTATAATGGTGTAATGAATAACTATATATGGTTATTATAAAATGATACTAATTATGATATATTCTATCATCCACTCCAATATAATTAAATAATTATAGGAATGACATCGTCGCTCGTGCATATATACGACATACCGTCACCACGGTGCGATGAGATTCGTTCCAGATGATCTTCTTTAAAACATGATTGTATAAACGAATTTAATGAATTAATATGATATATATTTTTCTAATACCATTCTGTAAATGATATAAATATAACCTTAAAAGAATAATATAAACTTATCCGACAAAACATATGTATGAAAATAAAGCAGTTAATACCCAAACAATGTGTAAGAATAAAATGTTAATAAAAAAAGGATGAAAATATGATCATTAATGTTAAAATTAAAAAAATTTGATTCATTAATAGATCTGTAACATTATTTATATCATTATACCAGAGGTTCAGATACACATGAATCATATCTGACCTAAGGTAAGGGATAATTATTCCAATATCATTCTTAACTAATTTTGTTTATTCATAAGTATTTGCGGGGTTTATATTTATCAAAAATGTTCATATTTTCAAAAAATGTTTTCATGTATGTTTAATTTCCTTTTTACCAAATTTTGAATTTTACTACATGATATGTAAGGAATCTTTCTTTTTATTACCATATGAGGTACTTTTTGACTTTTCTGGAAAAAGTATGAGAAGAATGTTTTCTAACATATACGGAATGAATGGACTTTTACGGTTTCATAACACATTATTTACATGAAGAATACTATGAAAAATGTCATGATTATTTTCTGAAAAAAATCATTTCTTTTAAAATCGTATGTCATGTTGGGAAAATAAAATGATTTTGAAGAGGGAAGGATATTTTTCTCAAGAACTGAGTTCAAGTGCTTTATCAAAATTATTTTTCATTTAAGATAA
The DNA here is from genome assembly GCA_963277665.1 of Viscum album. Lineage (NCBI taxonomy): Eukaryota > Viridiplantae > Streptophyta > Magnoliopsida > Santalales > Viscaceae > Viscum > Viscum album. The sequence goes on along the minus strand of OY728122.1, from coordinate 249,100,608 downwards.
TATAGGGTTAGGTTTCTTTAGATATTATTACATTTACTTGATTATGTTATGATGGTATTATTTTTATGAAGTCCTTTATCTTATATGGATTATGTTATGATGGTATGATGTATAAGAATCCCATTTTTATTACATTGGTTATGCTATGATGTATGATTTATGATTTTGTGGCACACATAAGAATGGTTTCATTTTGAGATGGGTGAGACCTATATCTCCCTCCAATGCATTGGGTAATGATTTATATCTCATGATATAGACATGGTTGGAATGTTAATTTAATCTGGTTCAGAGATACAGGACCGGAATGAGGAATGAACTCTGTTAAGTAATGGAAATTAACTGCTATGATGGTCTTAGAAATGAGTTTTGACTAATATGAAATGATTTTCTATGATTATGTGTGTATTCCAAAATTATTCATGTCTTATGTTATGAATATTGGGATTACAAATCACTATTATGGATTATGACATGTCATGATATTATGATCCCTTTTGTAGGATACGATTTTCAAAATGTTATGTTCTTATGAATATTGTATGATTGATATTTCCTTTGCTTTACCTTACTGAGCATTTGAGCTCACCCTTTATAGGTTTTCTTGCCCATAGGTCTGAATAAGGGTATTAAGTAGGATATGCCAAAAGGGACTCTTGATATGATGAAATAAATTGGGGACAAAGTAGATGTTTTATGAACCAGTTGTTTATGTTTCCCAGTTTCTGAAGACACCATACCTATACGGTCCTATCATGGTTCTGTTATATGTTGAAATAAATATGCATCAACTCTGAATTATTAATAATGTATGTAATGTATGGGTGGTAATAGTTGGTATCAGAGGAAAGGTATAGTCTTCCTTTGGAAACTTGGACGTGAATTCTTTAGTAAGAACCCTAGGATATATCTAAGAATAGGACACAATCATAGTGTTTTAGAAATTTTGATGAATAACCATTGATAAGACTTAATGTGTGATATTTTATTCTTGATTATGCGGTATTCCTGTTATGATTACTGTTTCTCACACTACACTTATTTGTTTAAGTCAATGGATATAACCCGAAAGAATCGTGTTCATTTTGAATGCAACGGGCAATGCAATGATTATCCCCTTGAGCAACCAAACATTAGGGGAGATAGAATGAAAAATCTTGTATCCATGATCACAGTACTTTCTCAAGCTATGAATGAGTAAGGCCTTCCAAACGAGCAAAGGAATGTGCACAACTATGTTGAATCTTTTATGAGGTAGTGTCGAACATCATTCAGTAGTTCTTTTGATCCATTAGTGGCTGAACAATGGATCAGTACCACTGAAAAGGTATTTTTAGTCCTGCTATGTTCTGAACATGATAACGTAATCTTATAATTATATAATTTGGAAGGTTAAGCTGATCAATGGTGGAATCTTGTCAAGAATACAAGTCAAATGGATAAAATTGAGTCCATAGAATGGGACAAGTTCAAGAAAATATTTTCTAATTAGTACTTCAATCATATTATTTGAAAAATTATGGAGAAGTAGTATCTTGAACTTAAGAAAAAGGATGATGAATACATTGGTACATACAATGAATATTTTAAAAGACATGAAAGGTACTCTGCTGGGATTATTATACAACTTGAGAGTATGATCGATCGATTCATTAGTGGATTATAACCAAGTCCAAAAGGGCATCAGAAAAAAAGGACGTCAATATCTATGAGGAAATTGTTTAATGTGCTCTAAAGTTTGATATGGGGATTGGAGTTACCCACTAGTAATATGGGTTTGATATGAAGAGGAAAATGCAATTTGAAGGAAAATAAAAAGACAATACTATAAAGAAGATGTGTTTTCCATTATTCTCAATGTGTCGAATGACTCTTGGAGGGAATTGTCTTAAACAGACATGTAAATGATTTCTGTGTGTAAATAAAGGTATTAGGGAAATTGAATGATGATGTAATGTGAAGAAGATTTCTAATGATGCATACAAAGAAAGGGATACAAAAAATTCACCTCCTGCACTTCAATGTTTCAAGTGAAATGAAATGGGGAATTATACTAATAAATGCCCTAATTCAAGGGTTATGGATGATGATCGACATCAGAAAACTCTTAAGGACAAAGAAAAAGGAATGTCACATGAAATTACTATCGGTGATTTGGAGTATGATAATGATGTGGTGAAATGTACACTTACCATCCACTCTAAAGTTGAAAATGTTTTATTGGATTCTAGATCCACCCACACTTTTATTTCTGATGAATTTTTTAAGGGTATCTCCATATTTGCTCAGCAATTTGATATTGAGTTAGCAGTGACAAATCATAATGGCACAATAGTCGCATCAAAAGATTCCAATTCTTATCTGATTGATGATTGTGGGAATGTGCTTCCTAATAATCATGTGATCCTTCCTATAGTAGAATTTTATATGATACTTGGTATGGATTGGCTTTCATTTTATGGGGATCCTATCAATTTCCAATGAAGGGAAGTCACATTTCATATTCCTTATCAATCTATGATCATTTATCGATGCATGGATGAATATAGTCTTCCATTGGAAATTTCATCCATCTTATGGGTCTTGATTCCAATAAATGAAGGATATTTATCTCAAATGGTTGGAGGGAAAATCATGATTTATAATATTCCCTTTGTACCGGAGTATGATGATTTATTTCCAACGTAATTTTTAGGTCTTCCACCAAATCGTGAAGTTGAGTTTCAATAGAACTCATATGGGGTCCTATGCCCATTTTAAAGTCTCCTTATAGAATGGCCCCAATTAATTTGCAGGAATTAATGAAGAAAATCCAAGAAAATATTTATGAGGGATTCATAAGCCCTGGTACTTCACCTTGGAGAAAAACTATTCTATTTGTTAAGAAAAAAGACGGATCCATGAGACTTTTCATTGATTATCAAGAACTTAACAAGATCACTATCAAGAACAAATATCCTCTCCCATGCATTGATGACTTATTTGATCAACTTAGTAGAGATAAATACCTTTTCAATATGGATCTTCGTTTAGGATACCATCAACTAAGGGTCAAAATTTTAGATATACCAAAAAACAGCATTCCAGGGAAGGTATGGAGACTATGAATTTATAGTGATTCCTTTTGGTCTTACTAATTCCCCTAGTATATTCATGGATATAATGAATAAAGTCTTTAGAGACTATCTTGATGAGTTTCTGGAAGTCTTTATAGACGATATTCTTGTCTATTCAAAGAGAATGGAATATCATGAAGATCACTTGAGAATTGTATTGAAGACCCTGAGAAAGGAAAAGTATTATTCCAAATTTACCAATTGTGGATTTTGTCTTCAAAAAGTTTCATTTTGGGGTCACATTATCTCAAAAGAGGGGATATATGTGGATCCAGCAAAAAATGGTGGTTATTGAATGATGGTCAAGACCAAGAATAGTAAACGATATCCAATGATTTATTGGTTTAGATGGGTATTATCGACAATTTGTGAAATTTTTTCATGTTTATCTAACCCACTAACCAAATTGACTTCGAAAGGAGTTAATTTTTTTGGATGGAGGAATGTGATGAGAATTTCAAAGAGCTAAAATATAGGTTAGCCAGTGCACCTATGCTCACACTTCCTTGTAGTGGAGAATAGTTTGTGATATGCAGTGATGCATCCAAGAAGGGGATGGGGTGTGTTCTCATGAAAAATGATATGGTTATAGCTTATGCCTCACGAAAGTTGAAAACCCAAGAGCAAAATTACCATACTCATGATTTGGAGTTAGTTGCGGTAATCTTTGAATTAATGATTTGGATGCATTATATTTATGGTGAAAGATATGATATTTATACTGATCATAAAAGTTTAAAGTATATTTTCAAACAAAAGGTGATGGATATGTGCCAATGAAGAAGGTTGGAGAGGATTAATGATTACGAATTCTCAATTCATTACCACCCTGGGAAAGAAAAGAAGGTGGAGACGCATCATGTAGAGAAGACCAGGATAGCTTATCCATGATGAGGATCATAATGGATCCAATATTTATGGATTTACAAAGGAATGATCTTAGAACTTTAATAAAAGGGGTGATATCTTATCTTTCTCAAATTAATTTTCAACCATTTATACAAGTGAAGATTAAAGAGGCGTAGAAGGAGGAACTTGGGCTTTAAACAAATGTGATAAATGTTCGTGGATTCAACCTTTATTGTTATGGGATAATAAGGTTTAGGAACCATGTCTATATTCATGATATACAGGAATTAAATAAGGAGTTGCGGGATGAGGCTCATAGGTCATCATTTACTATTCATCCTAGAAGTAGAAAATTGTACAAGGACCTAATAGAGTACTTTTGGTGGGATTGTATGAAAAGAGATATCGCCAAATATGTATCTTGATGCTTGGATTGTCAGCAAGTTAAAGCTGTAAGATAGAAGTCTAAGCTGATGTTACAACAATTTCCCATACCAGAATGGAAATGGGAAAACATCACTATGAAATTTGTCCTTGGACTTCCCAAAATATCCAATGGGAATAATTTTATTTGGGTTATTTTTTATCGTCTTCCGAAGTTGGAACACATAATTGTTATTAGAGAATATTTCTTTCTTGATCTGATTTCCAAGATATATGTATAGGAAGTGGTAAGATTTCATGGAGTACTAGTTTCCATTTTATCTGATCAGGATCTGAAGATTACCTCGATGTTGTGGTGATGTCTTCATCATGCTCTGGATATAGAGTTATGTTTTAGAACATCCATTCATCCTCAGAAAAATGGTCAGTCTAAGAGGAAAATTAAAATATTGGAAGCCATTTATATAGCTTGCTCTATGGATTTCAATGGTGGTTGGGATCAACACCTACCATTGAGGGATTTTTCTCATAATAATATCTTTCACTCCAGTATTATGATAGCTCTTATTGAAGCTCTCTATGGAATGAAATGAAGAACTCCAAATGGCTTGGATGAAGTTAGAGAAATAACTCTATTAGGACCTAATCATGTTGATGAGATGGGAGAAAAAGTCAGATCTGTTCGGCAGCACATAAGAGAAGCTCGGAGTCAACAAAAAAGTTATGCTGACAACTGAAGAAAAGACCTCGAGTATGAAGTGGGTGAAAATGTGTTCTTACGAATATCTCCCTGGAAGAGAGTGATGAGATTTGGGATGAAGGGATAGATAAGCCCTAGGTATATCGGTCCTTTCGAAATATGGATCATGTTGGGAAGGTATCTTACCGATTGGAACTTCCACCAAATCTCTCTCAAATTCATGATGTGTTCCATCTATCTCTCCTGAGAATGTATATACCCAATCCTTCACATGTAATAAGCTCAGAAGTTATACCGCTAGAGTATGATATTTCTTATGAAGAACAGTCGATAGTGATTCTGGATCATATTGAAAAATTTCTACGAAACAAAACCACTATATTGGTTATATTTTAATGGAGTAACCACCAATTAGATGAACCTATATGTAAATTTGATGATATGATGAGGGAGTGTTATCCTCAATTGTTTGTAACGAAGTGATGAATTCAGAGGGTGAAATTCATTTTATGTGGGGTAGAATGTAACACCCTACAATTTTATGAGAAATATTTTTTTATGTCTTATGTTATACCCAACACCAAAGGAATCTTTCACCGTATATAACACTTGCTTGGATTGCATTACAATAAAGAGCAACCTTCCTCGATTTCTTGTGTTTTATGCAATACCAAGTTTAACTAAAATATGATATGTTATTAAAATATTATATTAACTAGCAGTTATAAATATTATTAACTACTTTTTTTATTTTAAATAACATTAAAACTAATCTTACATATGATATGAGAAAAAAAATAAAATTTTCAGAGAAAATAATTTTTATTCAAAAACGTTGTTTTTCCGCCTTTTGATGGCGCACCCATTTTAAATATAATTTTTGGAATGTTTATGAGTTCAGTTTAAAAAAATTAACTTAGTCATTTGAATCTGGATATAAATATTTACATAGGATAAAATTTTCATACTTTTCTAATAACATTCTTATTTTGATGAATAGTGAAAATATGATAAATTTTTCTTAAAAAAACATTTTTTATGAAAAAACTTTATATGGTTAAATAATAAAATCAAATGTTTTTAAAGTATAAATAGAAGATATTTTTACCATTTAATATATTTTATGTCATTACCATTAATTTTTCACTGAATTCATATGTAAAAAAATTTCAATCTTTTGCAATGTTTTAAATTTTAAAACATAATTTCTGAAAAAAGGGATAAATTTTTAAGTTAATTCATTCATCTTTTTTGTATTGAATATGGAAAAATGGATTCCATATTTGGAATCAGTTGGTAAAAATTATGTTAGTAGGCTACTTTTTATTTTTGGGCATTATAAACTGTAACTATAGTAAATTTTATTTACCACATTTAATGGTAAATCAGGTAATTAAGGGTTAAAATAATATTATAACATTATCTTAACACTTACCAAAATTTTATTGGATGAATATATGTCAATCTGTATCACCTAAGGGCCGGGTTATATTCATTTCATGGACATTTGACCATGAAAATGATGTAATTATTACTAAAACCCATGAAAGTCAGAACAAGTATCTCTCTTATATCTTATAAGTGTAAATTTTTTACATTGGGGATAAATGTCATAAAACATAGAACATAAATAGTATCCAAAAATCCAAAAAAAAATATCTACATAATGTGAAATTATTTATCATTTTTAGGGATTAAATAATTATCATTAATGATTACACAATAGTGAGGTAGAAATTATTTTATTGATGGAAATATTAAGTAAATGGTTTTAAAAATATGAAAATAAATATTATACGAACTATTTAATGTGTTCCACAAATTTTCTAAATAAATATGACATGTTATAAAATTATTAAATATATTTTTTAGAATATATCCTCTATGTGGATTTTATTTAAATTCATTTAAATGAATAGTGTCAAAATTGACACTATTGTTATTTCTTAAAAATTACATATTATTAAATTGTTTAAAAATCACAAAAATATTTAAAAATTATAAATTTATATTTATATTTTCTAAAATGTAATAATTTATCCAATTATGGAAAATTAACAACACATTAGTAAATATTTATAAGTATTTAAAATTTAGAATATTATAACCACAAAAAAATTAAATAGAGTAAATTAGTTTAAATTCAGTTGATAAGGTCAAAAAAAAATTTCTAACGTATCTACATTTTATTGGATGATTATATTACAAACCTATCTCATATATTCATCATATATGATTAATTTGGGATGTTTTTATATTGGGGATGGTTTTATTATAAATTAATATTTTAGAGGATTCCAAAAGTGCCCCTCTCCTCTCTAATAAAAGGGCACCACCTCCCTCTCCACTCACAACATTTTGAGCCTTCAAGATCGGCCAAACCCTATCCATTTATCTTCTACACTTCCCTATAAACATACTAGATATCTCGGTGTTCTTCAAAGACCAACATTAGTGCCCTAAGAGAAAGTTTAGAAGAGGCGCGTCAAAGAAGAGGTATTATCTTTTACCGATTCTTTCAAATTTATATCCTCTACGTAATATTCATTGTTTGTTTTATTATAAAGTAATAGAATCAGTATAAAAAATATACTGATATTTTATTATAAATATAACAGATCCTCATTTCACCATCTATCCATCCTATGGAAAACGAAATCATCGCACGTGCGTACGTATTGAATATCGGCTCCACATCGTGGTGTAATCTGTTTTCCACCAACACCATACATTGCTGGGTATAATGGTGTAAATAATAAATATATATTATTATTATAACATGATTGTAATTATGAGATATTCTGTCATCCATTCCAATATCATTAAATAATTATGGGAACTATATCGTCGCTTGTGCCTACGTACGGCTAACCGTCTCTACGGTGCGATGAGATTCGTTCTACACGATCTTCATCAAACCATGATTATATAAATTAATTTAATTAATAAATATGACTTATATTATACTAATACCATTTATAAATGATATAACTATAACCAAAAAAGAGGAATATAAACTTATCCGACAAAACACACGTATGAAAACAAACTGTTAATTCCCAAACAATGAGTAAAAATGAAATTTTACTAACAAACGGATTAAAATATGATCATAAATGTTATCATTAAAATAATTATGATTCCTTAATAGATACATAATATTATTTAAATCATTATAGAGGAGGTTGGGATACACACGAAGCATATCGGACCGAATGTAGTGGATAATTATTTCAATCTCGTTCTTAACCGAGATTGTTTATTCGTAAGTATTTACTGGATTTATATTTATCATCCATGTCCATGTTTTCTAAAAATGATTAAATGTATTTTTAAAGTCCTTTTTACCTAATTGTATACTTTTACTACTTGGTATGTATGTAATCCTTCATTTTTTACAATACGAGGTGCTTTTGGACTTTTCCGGAAAAAGTACGTGGAGAATGTTTTTTAACTTATACAGCATGAATGGATTTTTACGGTTTCATAACGCCATATTTCAATGAATTTTCCTATTCATGATTTCATTATTATTTTCAACAAAAATTCATTTCTTTTAAAATTGTATGTCATTTTGTGAAAGAAAAATGTTCATGGAGAAAAAAGGATATTTTCCTCAAGAACTGAGATCAAGTGTTTTATCAAAATTATTTTCCATCTAAGATGATATAGGATTGGGTTTCTGTCCCTATTATCACAGTTATTTGACAATATTATGATAGAATTATTTTTATGAATTCCATTATCATATATGGATTATGTTATGATGGAATGATGTTTAAGAATCCCAATTTCCTTACATGGGTTATGCTATTATGTATGATTTCTGATTTTGGGGCACAAATAAGAATGGTTTCATTATGAGATTGGTGGGAACTATATCTCCCTACAATAATTTGGGTAATGATTTATATCTCATGAGATATACATGGCTGGAAAGACAAGTCAATGCAATTTAGTGATACAAGACTCGAACGAGGAATGAACTCGGTTTAGTAATGGACTTTTCCCACTATGATGATATTGGCAATGAGTTTGGACTTATATGAAATGATTTTCATTGATTATGTGTGAATGAAAAAATGTTTCATGTCTTATCTAATGATTACTGGGATTACATTTCACTTCTATAACTTATCCCATGTCATGATATTATGATCTCTTTTGTAGGTAAATATTTTCAATATGATATATTCTTATTAATATGATATGATTGATATTTTTTTGTTTTCCCTTATTGAAAATTTGTGCTCAAACTTTGTATGTTTTATTTTCCCCAGGTCAGGAAGAATTTTATTAAGTAGGATATTCCAAAATGAACTCTAGATATGATGAAATAAATGGGTTACATTGTATATGATTTATGGACAATTTTTTCTTGATTCCTAGTTTCTAAAGACACTATACCTATACGGTCCTATCATAGTTCTTTTATATGTTTAAATAAATATGCTTCAATTATTAATTAATAAAAATGAATGTAAATTATGGGTTGTTAGAAAGATGTATTGATGGATGCATAATTAATATGTGATTTGTATATAAATAGATTAATATGTGACTTGATATAGATTGATATTGAAAGATCATTGGTGCTCAAAATGATAGTGTGATGGTCAGTATATGTGTTTGGTGATCCCAATATGGAATTACATTGAGTGATAGGATTGTATTTTCTTTTGGCTATTAAATAGTCTCTAGATCCCTGTGGAAATTTTAGAATCATGATTAGGTAATCTGATTGCACGCCAGAAGGTTCAGCCGAGTGTATTTAATAATGATCAACCCAAGGAGGACCAAACAATGTCTTTATGTGGAAAAAAGATTGTTGAGGTGTAAAATACGTTGGAATTTTTTATAGTCTAGTGGTAATAAATTCTTGGTAGAATATTCCTTTTATTATTATCACAATGGCATAGAATTTACTTTTATGTGTATAAACATATATTGAGTAGAGCCACATGTCATAGGATAAATTAATCAATGAAACAAAGTTGTTTCATGTCATATTAGTGTGGTTGAGTTTCATTTTTCAATATATTTAGATAATGATATTCTAGTTTAGCATATGTTGTAATGTGCACTATTGTGTTTAGATTTCACTATTGAAGCTCGTTCGGCATTATAAGATGGATTGTGAAAATTTGAAAAAAGCGGTTGGTTAGAATTAGTGATAAGAGTACCAATAGGACTTATATTGGTTGATAATTGTTATGTTGGGGATGTTTTAAAGACCCATGTCATTATGGTTTGGTATATTTAGAGGAAATATGAAATTTTGATCATAGAATAAGTAAAAAATTGGGTATTGGGATCCAAATTGAAATTATTAATTTCACAGAATATTATAGAGATTTTTATGTAGTTCATGGATCTATGGGTGTCACATTTTCAATGGTGAAATTCAGAGTTCAGTTGTATTGACCTTTTTTTTATTTCTTATATTGTTATATAGTCACAGTGTGACATCCCATTGGTTGATATATGATCGACCTGTATTGATGTGTCATGATATTCATCATTGGGAGTCAGGAAATAATATGGGAGGATAGTACTTTGGGTCTAAAGACACAACTATATAAGGAATTTTATTACATGACCAAGCTAGGTCACACTACCATAGTTCCCATTTGGGTTGTCATGATATGATCTAGATGGGTTATAGTATTACTATGATAGGAGAGCTTTTGGCACACTAACTATGGTGGCCCCACCATGTATTAGGGGGTCCATTCCACAACAAGAACTACATTTTGAGACATTGGGATATGACCATTATGTTCTTACTATGAAAATATTGCAATATTATTTTTTCAAAGTAGATGATGTTTTACCATTTCAGGGTGGACCCCTTGGTTTTTACGTCAAACCAATGTTGGAAAATGTCCATTTATCTGGATCTTCATCCCTACCATTCTCTATTATAATCCCTTTTAAGATGGTTTATTTACATGGTTGTTTATATGGTGATTATAGTTATGTTTTCAATTTCTCTTATCATTCATAATTTGGTTCATTAATATAAAATTAGGTGTCACTTTGAGCTTGGGTTTTTGCACAAATTCCACGAGTACAAAGATAAATTGAATGAGATCGATGGGGATTTTTGTTACTATTTCATAATTTACATATTAGGAGAATGAAATCATGTAATGATTCTATATTTTCACAGAGATAATAATCATACCAATATTACTTAGGGTTTTTAGTTAAAATGAATGAAATTTGTGATTGAACGCATGTTTAATATCATGAATTTTTTCATGAATTTTTTTGTTGTAAACGATGGACCTTATGTATGAAATTGATCATTGATTTAATGAATATTCATTTATCAATGTTTTTTAGGTGATTATAAAATTTATAGTTAAATTTAATAATCAATTATAAGTGGTTATAATTAATTATTTTTTATGTGATGACATGATATTTTAGTTTCATAGTTGATGCGAGATTGGCTAGGGATAAACAGATTTGGAATAGGATGAAAACTCAATATTGGAGGTTGGTAGTCCTTGAACATCTCTTAATGGTTTATGTTTCATTTTCAAGGGAATGTGATATGTGTTTTCGGGATTGATGAGTGATTGACTTTATATTGTTAAAGAGTTATTTTAATTAAAACTCCACCAATTGAGTAATGTGTAAATGTCCACGATTGACTCTTGGAAATTAGATATATTCTGTAGCCACTAATGGATAACGACATGATCAAGAATGTTTTCTATGATATATATATAAATATATATATCCCATAGGGATATAAACCGAAGTATTATCATAGAGGACGTCAATGTAGGATTCTATAGAACCTTGTATGTTGAGTAGAGTGGTGAATATAGACAATTACCATAAAGATATGATATATGGATCTTTCAGATACCTCATATATATGGGTATAGTTGATAAAATATTGGGGTGTCTATTACACCCAACTATAATGTGATTAACCATGTTGGTATACCCCTGGTAGGATTATTTGTAGAATGGGTGTGATAATACTAGTCAATGATGTCATAAAAAGAGAGATGTAAATTATAAAATCCCTCTAGAGTGATGTCTGTGCGGTATTGCTTGTATAGAATTTTAATTAATATTGTGAACAATGTTTTTTCAAGGGATTTTTTCCTCTTTGTGACTTGCATCAACCTAGTATCTAGGAATATGATCATGGATTCCATTTTGGATTTTTAAAATGGGGTGTGAGTTACGATACATTAGTTGGTGACCAATGTTATAATGACCCTGAGAGCATTTGTGTTGAGAGTTTATGATCATGTTTTGGAATTTATTATAAGAGAACACCGTTGGTGTTAGATATGGATTTTTAATAATGAGTAGAGATGGGAATGGGTCTTAACAACCCCGGTTGATTCCCTAGTGAGTGAGATGAGTTTGTAGATGGGTTCAAAATTATGTGATTGATTGACTAGGAATGCATTGAAGAGAATAACCCTACATGGATAGTTTTATGATTAGATTCCTTTTGAGGTGAATGATAGGCCTCGAGAATGAAGTTTAGGTTAAGGGTTTGATAGTCCATCCTAAATTATTTGTGAAATATTGGGACATGTGTCTGACATATGTAACGATGATGTATAATGTTGTTACGAATAGTTCACTAACTCCCCAATGTGTATGATGATTCCAGAAAATGGTTGTAATTTATGGATATTCTATATGTTTCTAGGTAGGATGTGGGTATAACCATAATATTACCGATAATATATATTATTTTTCCTATTTGGGAGATGTTATTCCAATAATTATCTTGATTATGTGATACAACTTGATTCTAGTTGAGGAGTGGGTGTACCCTATGTCTACTGATTATATAAAATATGTCTACAGGAAAGGATCAAGTATAAACCTGAGTTTTATAATGACATGACATACTTTTATTTATAGGTATAGGGTGTTCTATATCATTTCCTAATGAAAAAATAAATTCATAAAAATATGTAAAACATAAACCCTCAAATTTCTACTTGTTGAAATATTCATGATTCTAGATTGATGAGAGTCTACTCATTGGTTCTTGATTATAAGTTATGGGATTTTATGGTAAGGAGGTAATTAATACATGTTCATTTTTATTGATACCAATTTATAGAGTGGGTAGTGGGTATTCACCAATGTATATGATGATTGTGTGAAAAGATCTAATACACTTTATCATTGACCGAAGATGGTATAGATGATCCTAGATGTCACATTATAACCTAAGAATCAATGACTATTATTTTATTTTTCTACTACATTTTTATTATTCAGGTCATATCACTTGTTCAAATGTTTCATTAGTGGTTATCATTGGGACACCATTAGTGCGGGTAACTATATTCACTCACACCATACATGGGTTTCCCTTGATATTTGTTACCTATGAAAATCGCATGATATTATGTTTTGGTAGTGAATATGCCCATCATTTCTTGATGGGGTTAGAGTTGTTTGATGAGTATTGGGAGATGCATTGTGATGAGGCTTAGGAATGATAGATGGACCTCTTTATATTTAATTTTTTCAATTATTATTTTATTTTTTTTATCCTCGTGGGAGACTAGTTGGGATTTATGATTGTATTCTTCTAAATTACATTTTTAAATCATGATTCTCATTTATTATGTTTTTTTACTATGATTATTTAAAATGGATGATTATTTATTTTTTGCACTAATTTTTTATTATAATATGTAGGTATAACCTATGGAGTATGACACACAAGACCTACAATGAAAATTTGTATCCTCAAGCATATTAGGAAATGTACTCGAGGTCTATTAATGAATCTGATTAGGACACTGGAGAGAAATCTCATATTCCTTGGATGGGAGATGTCAAAAAAATATGTGAATAATTCTGAAAAATTAAGATCATCGAATACTTAATTTTAGGTCATTATATATTCCCATTCGTTATGATGTATCTAGACTATGAGACATATGTTGACAATTACTATCCCAGTGTCTTGAGGTTCACATTATAGTTATAAATAATTATAACATTTGGATATGAAAAGTATTCTAAGAAAATTACCACGAAAATTCTATATGAAAAGTTAAAAAAACTATTATATTTTGAATAAATCATTCATAACTCCCTATAAAATTATATTGTAATAATAAAATATCACTTTTATTGGGTGAATGGTACCCACCTCTATAATAATGATAACATAGAAGATGGAAGATGAAATAAGGATGAAACATAAAGGTGTTATAGTGTTAAATGATGATATAATGTGAGTTTTTAAATGAAACATTGATTTTGATTTGTCTTTATTTATATATTAAATATAGCATTGTTTTTAGAGGGTAAATAGTTATTCAATCTATGAAAATGAGGAATTAAATGATGAGTAACAAGAATATCATAGATTAATTATCATTGTATTTTCAATTGAAAATAATCTAAAAAATATAATTTTGTTCAAAGTTAGATTAAATATCATAAGACATAATTACAACTACTATAAATGAGAATATGTGTGTTTATGGAACACTAGTTGTCATAAGATAAAGAATATTTTGATATCTGGAGGAACATACACAAATAATTCTATTATGATATTAAATGAATATTATTACAAGAACACTACACCAAAACACATGATATTTTTATATTAAAAACAAGTAAATAATATTATTGTAATACTATGAATATAGTCGAGAATAATATGCATATTTTTCCAAAGTGGGTATAGAAAGTAACACATTTTAGATTAGTATTAATTTTTTTATCAAAGAATAATAAGTGGGACACTGATAAGATTTATCTTTTTAATAACCAATTATCATTGTAGAAATAAGATAACGGGGAATATTAGGATGGAAATTAAAATATAAAATAGTTTAGTAAAATTGGTTCCCATTTATTCACACCCCACTATATTCGGTGTGACATTATGATCCATGTAGGTAATTTCATGTGGTATTACAGATAATCTAGGTTGACACTTATTGGATTTATTTTCATTCAAATAAAATTTCATTGGTTATATATTATGATTAAATTTGGATAATATCCTAATTTATCTTATATGAGAAATACAATTTCAAAAATATTTCCTACCAATACGGAGGTTTAATCCAATACCATGACGAATAGACATAAGAAAGCGGATTACAGGTTAATAAAATTATCATTGAGATAGAGGTTACACCAATAATTTATATTTATCATAGTGTATTTTTATCTGTTAAATATGTGGGGATTTTTTATCATGATGAATATAATTAATGATATAAAGAGTACGAGTCCATTAAAGCTGTTAAATACAAAAATTTTAAAGATAATGATTACATGAATAAAGTACTTACTGATTTTATCACTTATATATTTTAGTATATAAATGAGTCAAAAATAAAACATAGATAAAATATGGATATACATATCAAATGACATTGATTAATATGATTCATGATTTAATAAATCTCTCCCAACACATTGAATCTAAATAATAGAATACAATGTTTTTAATAAAAAAATGAAAATACATGGAATAATTATTAAGAAAAATTTACTAAAAAGAAAATATATATAATTTACATGTTCAGGTTTTCTAGACATTGAAATAAATAAATAAAACCCTACGAATTTTTAAGATATTTATTCAGAAAACAAAGAAAAATGGAAAAATAATTTTGATAATTAATTTCTGAAAGATATTAAAAAATTTGAACAATACATTTGCAAGATGAAGAGATAATGGGATGATATATTTATATTTTTTAATAATATTAAAATTAACCTCAACATAAATTATCATGAGATGGAAGTAAAAATTATAAATTTCATAATCAATCAATACAAGTATTTATATTATGTGGAGAAAAACGTAATTCCATGGATGATTTTGATATGATTCATGCTTTCAAATAGTATTATTTTTTTATAGAAATAAAGGATTGATATAGTTTAAATATCCATCTATGAAAATATAAATTAATAATTTCAAACTTTCGAAAAAAATATTATGTAAAAATATAATTACAATATCCAATATATGATATAGTTAAAAATCATGGAAATATGGGTGGAAAATAAAATATCCCACAAAAACATAAAGAGTAGATGTTAATGAGAGAAGGAATATTGGTATGCAAATTTTCTCATAAAATAATATTTGATTAGATCATTAAAATAATGGTGTCCATGTCTGTTATATTGTAATTGATGGGAAAATGAACAACATTTATAGTCCATTGTCAGTGTAGTAGAAGAATTGTTTATATGTCCACGAATAGATATAACAATATTAAAATATGTAAAATTAAAGAAATTCATCTACTAAGTTTAATAATATCTAGAGTTATGAAAAATCCCACTAAGGTATGATAATTTAAACTTAATGTGGAAAGTTTATCTAGAAAAAAAATGCTCAAATAAATTCTATGCAAATTATGATATATGTTTTCATAGAGATAAATAGTGATAGAATATTTCAATATACCATTTTATATAGATCTTAAATGGAATAAAACCAAAAAATATGAATAAAAATCAATGAATAATGGTATGGCCACCTTCATGTGTAAGCAAAGGAATAATATTGAGAAAACTACACCCAAGATGGATTTTTTAAGGGATTTCACACGATGAAATAAAATAGCATTCTTCTATCGAAGAAATATCCACATCATGAATCCAACTAGGAATCCATGACGTTTAATTTAAAATTAATTAAGATAATAATACAATAATAATCTATATATTACTCAAATAAAATGATTAGTTTAGTCAATGAAATATAAGAAAAATAGATTAAGAATCATCATAAAAATATTAAATTTTTTATATTTAAGAAACTCATTATAAAATAAAATAAATTTCATAATGCTGATAAATAATTTATATTTTGTATCTATTAAAATTTAATATAGTAAATAATATTTACCATGGATAAAATAATAATGTTTCATTGATAACATATGCAAGAAATCCACTTCTACAAAATATAAAAGTTGAACACAAATGGAATTTCATGAAATCATAAGAATTAAATATCTATAAAATCAATATATGATCTTACAGGAAGATTTATAACAAAACTGGAGTTGAAAGGAAATCAATTAGTGTCTAGAGTATCAAATATCATCCTTGTTTCTATCACATAAATCATATGGATAAGAGACCTTATTATAATTATTTTATAGTTAATTTAAAATGTAATTACAGATGAATAATTTAAGGGGGGATATTTTTAGAAGTTGTGAACATTTTTTAAATAAAACAAAATATACATTATTGAGTGATCTAAATATTATCACGTTACCACCTTACAATAAATTTATTTCTATCAAAAGGTCTCATGAAGTTTATTTTGTAGAAGACCAAACATGATAAATAATAATGGCTTATGTTCAATAAATATCATTTTTAATATGATTATATAAATAAATGTTGTTATTTTATTTGGATCTATTATTTTTTTAATGTTTTGTAATTTGAAAAAAACTATTTTTTATTTATAACATAGTCATATCTTTTATAGAAATATTAAATTTAATTAATAAAGGGTGTATATTGTGTTGGAAGGATGATTTAAGTGGGAGAGATCTATAATCAAATTAATGTTTTTAAGGTATTTTTTAATTAGGGTACTAGTAAGAATATTGATAAGATTCTTGAAGTAGCCCATAAAAAGAGATAAATGATTTTTTATCACGTGAGGAATTTTTTATTGATATTTTTGATGTCTACGTTAATCCCTATTTTGTACTTAGCTGAGCTAGATAACTTATAAAAAGAGTTTATTATTTTATGTATCATTTAAGTGTGAAATTATAGGGGACATTTATCTAAATTGAATTAGGTTATAACATACAAAAAGGGGAAAATAAATGGGATGTGATGGTATTTGAAGTCATTCTTAAAGCATGAGATGAGTAATGTCTTCCCTTTCATAAAAACATTTAAATTTATTATTAATAAGGTGGATAATGATGTTTAATTAAGTGAGGAAATGGATATTTATAACAATTAAAAGGTGGATATTGAGGTTCCCAATTGGATTTGGTTAAAAGAGTTTAGTATTTGTTTTCAATATGTCAAATAATAGAAAATTCATCATGTGATATAGTTTTTTGTTTGTGATCCTAATGAACTATGAAGATGATGTTTTGAGTTTGATATTGGGGGGATCCTATGGTAGTTAAAGGTTATTCCACCCATATTATATGTTTCAGAATCTCCAATCATATTTTGGAAAAGTAATTTACTTATGTTGATTCAATTAAAAATACAAGAAAATAAAATATTAAGTTACAGCAGTTTGGAGTTCATGGATATTCTTATTTAAAGAACCAAACTATATATAAATATATTGTTACTATTATATAGTGGAAAATATATGAGAATAAATTACAAGAGATAGTGGGATTAAAAGACAACATTAAAAAATATCATATTTATTAGATTGAATATCAAGCTTGGAGTAAAAAATATAGAAGAATACTATCAATGGATTCAATATTAATTAACAATAAAATCATGATAAAGAATGAGGATTATGTAATAAATGTATAATGTATCCTAGATATGTTCTAGAAATTGGGGCATAGTTTGGAGGCGTGTAGGAGAAGGAGGATGTTGCAGAAGGAGTCAGGACTGATTCCAGGAGAGGTTCCAGTTGTTGGTGGTAATACGTTGGTGGTCGAATGTAGTGGAGAAATCTCAGGTTTTGAACCATTAGAAATAGATCGACCTGACAAGAAGGATACTGAGATACTAAATTTGCTGGAGGAAGTAAAGGGGGTGTCAAAGATTGCTAAGGAAACGTCTAAGGATCAAAGATATTTTAGCATTTTTGGTCAGTTGAAACATTATATGAGGGAGGGGAATCCTACTGGTGTTGTGGTGATACAGGGTAATTCAATGCATTCAGGTGATGCAAGAGTTTCTGATAGGCTGAAGAATGATCATGCAGTGGCCTCGGGTGAGGGCATTTTCGGAGCTTCTAGTTCTAATAAAAGTGTCGAAGTTCAATTGGAAGATGAGGGAGATCCCATGACTCTTGGTGTGGGATCTTATGAAGAGGCAGTCCGGTCACCTGTTGTAGGACATGATGCAGCCACTAAGATCCCAACTAAATCAGGTCCTAGAAGTGAAGTGTCTGATATTGAGCTCGGTAGTGTTTTTGATTGTTTGACTAATGAAGATCTGGTGGAGGAGGATGACACCGATCAGAGAAGATACAATATGGATTAGCAACAGGTCCAGGGGAGCGTGACTAGTGATGGGTACAAGAAGGGCATTTGTAAAGAGTGAAATGAATACTCATATTTTCTACCTCCCATGGAGACGCGTTCGGTGAAAAAATTAAACTCCAAGTAAATGGATGGTGATTCTCTTGATCAACCATTGGATTTATTTATGAGTTTGGATGAAGAAATAGTTGAACTGGTTTTGTTTCATAATGCTACTGAAGAAGAAGCTGCTAGACCGACGTGAAGGTCTTTGAGAATGAATTTTAATGAGGAAAAATATAACTGGATCGACAGACATTACTTTATTTTAGTTGTGGGATTTAACAATGGGAAGATCAGTCTTGAAGAGTACATTATGACTTGGGATAACTAGATGTTAAGACTTGAATATCTCTTAACAGATGAATCAAGAACTCATGTACGCAATATCTGTTGGAAAATATTTATGGAGCTAATTTCTGGTAGTCTTAAATTGCCTTTTAATGGTTCAGTTGTTTCCTTTTGTGTCTAAACAAATGGGTTCTGAATATTTCCTAAAAAGTTATTGGAAATAAAAAATCTAATTTTCAATCAGTATCATAGATAATGTATTGGAGTGGCTGGGGATTCAACAATATTACTCAACTATGTTCTGATATAACAGAAGGATTTCTAGATGCTTCAGATAAATTTTAATAAATTGAAAATGTTCTAAATAGGTTATAGATCTCTTATACCTACACCGAATGTATGTTATGTCATGTAGATGTGTTTCTAATAAAGGAATTTTTTATGGGTTATCCAATGATAGAAGAACTATATAATGTTTTCCATGACCATTATAACTAAAAATTATAAATAACAAGAGTTATATAGTTACATGAAAATAATGTTTTTAACATATAAGAGAAATCATTGTTTTTAATGGATTATATTTAATGGTACTCAAAGGGAAAAAGATATGAAAAAAATATTGGATCCACACTGTGATATAGATGAGAGACTAAAAAATACAGGTTTATACATAACAGTAAAAAGTAGGATACATAAGGTCCCCTTAATTGTTTTTGGGAAGAAGTAATAGAATCCATAGATTACAAATACCTTAAAATCCAATAAATAATAGATATGTACTCAGAAATAAGAGAGGCATTAGAGTTCAAAGAAGAGATAAGGGTGATCCTAATGGTAGTATTTATGGGTTACTAGTTTGGAGAGTGTAATAATCATAGAGATTAAAGTCAAATGTAACTTTATTTTAATTAAATTTCTAAATATCAGGATATTTTTAGAGTGAAAATACTGATTAATGTTATGATTATTAGAGAATTAATATTGAGTGATCAGTAGATCACTGCGCTATTGTTTTTGGTTTTTAAAATATAAACTTTTGAAAATCATTAATATTGATGAAATCTAGTATTAATACTGATATAAATTTTTTTAATCTAATTTAAATGACATTATAGGTTTTTATGAAATATGAGTTGAGAAGAGAAGAATAATATTATAAGATCTTTGGGCCCAAGCCCAATATATTTTATTGAGATATTAAATAAGGATTAAAAAAAGGCAGTATTGCTAAAATAAAATGTATTTATAAACTAAATATATAAAAAACAATCACACGACATTGAAAATTTAATATACAAGTAGAATATGTATGGTTTCTAATAATTAGTGAATTTTGTTTACAGATATATTGATGAAATTTTATTTATGAATCAAGAATAATTATGAGATTTTTGAGGTTCTACTAATTCATTCCAATTATATTCAATGAAAAAATTTAATAAATAAATGGTATAATGAATAAGAAGAAGATATTTGGGGAAGGACAATATTGTTGTTCCATGTTCATGATCCATATTTGAAGACTCTTGAAGAAGAATAAGAAGATTTTGTAAGCAAGACTAATGATCCTGAACATGAATAAGGTCTAAAAATATTGAAACTTGATACATTAATACACTGTTGAATTTTTTTGTAGAAAAATACATATAACAATTCATATGAAAATTAATGAGGAAAAATATCTTATATAATGATAAAGAGACATCCCAGAGTATAAGGAAGATATTTTTCATTAAGGAGTATGTAAGGACCCAATTTACACTAAAGAGATCATGTATTAATAACCATTTTCAAGGTTTTAGACTAAAAGGATCTAATATAAATAACTTATCGAGAGATAGTGATTTTAAATAGAACTTTGATCAAGCGATTTCATAGGGATTTGGATATAGTCTGTTCCCTATGGATTTAAATTATTTAAAAATCATCAATTGTTGGTGTTATGTTATGGATGATACCTTCCCACTCACAATAATCATTTTTTAACAATTGGGATAAAATATACATCTAATATTCGACCAAGAAAAATTTAGGTTTAGATTCTCATATTGGGATGAAGCAGTTTAAAAATACCACGTGATACAACTCTTTCTTATTTACTACTTTTCATGTTTTTATGCATATCAGATATTCATAATAACATCTATACATCTTAAGAAAGAAATTTAATTGAATAATTACAGGTGAATTATTAGATAAAATAATTTTAAAAAATCAGTTCACACTAATTCACTCCTATATTGAGACTATAAAATCCTTCTAGAGAATTTGAAATGATTATAATTTTTTGAGGAAATATAATCTGGTAAATGTGGTATTATTTTAGTAAAATATTTCAATACACTTTATAAGAAAAAAACCTACATTTTTTAAAAAAATTAACTTCATATCTTCCTAACAATTGTCTAAATTATTAATTATAATTTTTTTAAGGAAGTAAATTTCGGTTTTGCAATTATTTAATGAATTCTTTTCTCCTTTTCTTTTAATAAAATAGAAAATATAAATGTTTCCTTATGGGTTACTAAAAAAATCCATGAAAAAATTGAAAATGAAAATAATGTTTTAGTTTTTAGTTTTTTAATTAAATTATCATTCAAATGATTCATGAATCGATAATCTATGAAATTGACATAAAATTTTGGAATAAAATTTTATTTATTTTAGTTGTTATCACTACATGAATAATATATCACACATGAAATCATACCACTTTCTATGACACAAAATTTACAAACTTTCACAATTAATTTATAGTATAATATTGGGTCCTTGAATAGGATCATATAATATGACTATTCCACTATTATATTGTCTTGTTTAATTCGTATTATATAATATATAAATATTATTATCTTACCAATCCAATATAGTCATCCCTAATTCGGTTGCAAAATTTATTCACAAATCATCTCTCATATAAAATTATATCATCACCCTAACACACCAATAATCATCTTGATAAAGTATTGAGATTAATTGTGACAAAAAAACCCATATTTAGATAATCAAGAATTTATTATTAGTATTAGTGTTATAAAATATTATATATTATGAGTTAATTTTTTTAAAACTCTAAAAATTTAAAAAAATTAATATGAAAAGTGAAAAATCTATTTAATGAATATTGTATAAGAATGCAAAATATATAAATTTGATACATAAAAATGCATCCAAAAAATATGAGAAAAAAATAACAAATATTAACTCTTGTATACCATGATAAAAAATTAAGCAACCGAACACCATCTCCAACCTAGTAAGAATCAACACGTTCAAGATAACATCACCTAATCACTCATCCATCATGATCCTAGAAATCATAAAATAATGTATATAAAACATGGGTGAATATAAAAATACTTAATAGGTTCTTTCCCTAAATTATCATGGCCAAAAGTGAATATAACATATTATTTCTTCTAGAAAATAAAGTTGTTAAAGCATAATTACCTACCAATATTTGTCGATTAGACCTAAAAAATATATATTAAATGTTGATGACCCCTACACTCCAATACCCACCAATTATCATACCATCATTACCAATTTCAATTTCCATATATCATGATCCTAAATACAATCATAGTTTACAGAAAACATAAATATAATAGATACCTATCTAATTTTTCTCCACCTCAATGGGTAATAGGTCACTAAAAAACTAGAGTATAGAGTATAGGTATTGTAGAAAGTGATTATCACACATCACCATGTAAAAAAACAATGAATACACTCGTATTCCATTAAATATTAATTATAATCTCTCATTACACCATTTTATTGTCTCATAAAAAATGATTTTGTAAAATTTCATCTATAATAATTGAAAAGAATAATCATTCCATTGATAATCTTAATATTTCCCCTAATATTAGTATCATTTTATATATAAAAATTCTTGGGATTAGGTAAAATAATTATCTTCAACAAAAAACCCAATTCACTTATGATTTCATAAATAAATTAACCCAACTACCCATTAAAATATCATTAAGAATTGGTGCATTACAGCCCTTATCAATTTCAATTTCAATTTCCATAATAATTTATCCTCTATCATCATCATATCATGTTTCAATATAGCCATGAATACTATTATTTATGTTTTATAAGTAATTAACCCAAAATATTACACACAAGCTCATTTATAATTTTTCCCCTCTATCATTTCCATTAATTCAATTTATATTCATAATCACATTTATTAACTATATTCTATATTGAGAATCACATATATCACCATAGGTCATAGAATTATATCATATATCAAATACTAATAAATACCCTACTTTTATTTAAATCGTTCAAAGGATATTAAAAATTAAAAATATGATCAATTTTTTTTAATAGTATGTTACACCCCTAACACCTTAATGGATTTCTACAATAAAAGAACCACCATGGAAAAGTGGTTTAGACTACACAATGGTCGATCTCAGTGTCTTCTATGATATATTTTGTGAGAAATATTACCATGGTGGTTTTTGGAATTGTCGCGTTATATAATAATATGTTGAAATTAATACTATTTTATTTACATTTTTGATAACTATCATTTATTAATCATTTAATTTTAAATATTTGGATTTATAATTTCATTCATGATTTTTTATTTATCAAATAGTGAATGAGTAATTTTAATGATCTTTTAAAAGTGTTAAAACGTATTTAAAATATATATAATATTCATATAAATATTAGTCGACTATTTGAGGTTGTGTATGGTCTTTATAAATTGGTGCATTCTTTATAAAAATTATTTTATTATATTTTTTGGGACCATTTATAGAACAAAAATAATTTATTAAATTCATTGAGCTCTATATTCTCTTTAATCTATAAACAATAGGTCATAAAAAACAATGAGCATAGATACTTTATTATTGGGAATCATGAGATTCATATGATCCATGGATACATTTGATGTAAATATAACATGAGATGTTTCGTAATGATAATTATATAATTATTGTGATGTTATTTGACAAATAGATTTACTATTATATGGTATAATTTTTTTTCATCATTTATATAACTTCAAAATGTATAGATTTATTATTTGTTTAATTGGGATTTGGATTTTTTTTTCATTGATAACATTTTTTATATTATAAATTCCTCCATGATCCTTCAATAGAATCAATTAAATTTTCTCAATTTTTTCCTTGAAATTTTATTTTGTATCGAAACTGGAATTATAGTTTGAATGTATGAAAAGACATAACCAAATCCAAAACACCCATTTCTATTCTTCAGAATGAAAGGCCCAAAATTGTTCCCGCTGGAATGGGGAATTTCTTTTCCTAATATATATATATATACAATTTCATAGTTCTTAGAAAATAAAACTTTTATGAATCATGAGAAAATTTTATAAAAATAGGGCATTGTAATAAAATGCTCGATGTTATGCTCAAGATGTATATCTTTTAGTGCCATACAAATGGATCACCACCATAACATAGAAAAAAATGAAATTTATTCTCTAATTTACTTAGTTACAAAATAATCTAGAACAAATGGAACAACTATGTGAAATGGAATACCAGTACACCAATATAGAAATGCTTTTGGTAACCCAAATGGCTACCAGAATTGTTGTTTCTATCCCTCAGAAAGATTTTTCACCATAGTCAAGAACACCCTATTGTGTAAGTAATTTTGACTTTAGTTTTTATGAAAATCATATTATTGTAAATTTTATAAGATAATGTTCATCTTCATTGGCCGACCCGGTCTACACTAATTTTTTTGTTGTTTTTAATACCAAAAAATGATTAGTTAGATATGGCCTTGTTTAAAAGTTTGTTTACTTAATAAATAATTTATAATTTTTTATAAATTTTAAAAAATAAAAACAAAATGGTTTTTGTGTTATTTTATTAATATTTAATAGAGAAATAATAGAAAATGTTTATAATTGGGAATTATTGAAAAATTTTATCTAATTCATTACAAATATATATTTAGATGTATATTTTATAATGAGTTTATATAAAATAATAAAAATGAAATAGTTTTTTTATATCAATTTTTTAAAAATAATATGAAATTAATATTACTCAATAATTAATGTATTAATAAAATAAACAATTTATGAATAAGAAGTATTTCCTACTAAATCTCTATAAATGTTGACTCAAATGATCAAATTGGATGCAATTTAATTTATTAAAATTAGAAAAATTTTATAATTATTTAATTATTTTTTCATAACTTATTATTATCATCATTAAATATATGAATTATCTTTTTAAATTTTTATTCCATTCTTTTTTCATGGATATAATGTATTATATTTGGAATTGTGATTTTTTGTTATGTTTGAATAATTAAAATGTCCCTATAACACTTCTAACATGCATAAAACGAGTTACATGATAAGTAAGATTAGGGATTTAGTTTTATTCTAACTTCATTTTTCTTATACTAGGTATTTAGTTTGAATAAACTAGTTAGTTAAATTTTATAAACATGAGTTGTTAAAAATATGATGGAGTTTACTTCTCACTTCTGTAAAGTATCATTGGGTAGAGGGAATTTTGGTTTGGATGCTCAATATTTTGAAGACATAGGCCTGGTTTAAAAAAATAAGGATGATACTTCTTTCACTCCAGACCCACTCATGTAGGAATTTATTATTTCTTATGATTCTAAGACATATAATGAAAGGTTTTCTTATACCTTGTTCATGGGATGCATTATGATATGTTTATATATATTTGTAATTTAATCTAACTTAGTCGCACAAGCCATGAGTGGTGTAATGGGTTATACATAAATATGGTTAAAACATATTAATGTCATGGAAGAAACAATATTTCAAACTAAATCAATATAATAATACATACATAAGGATTATAACAAGATAAAAGATTGTATGATAAATTCCCTTTTAAAAAATTCATTTCAGAATCTATGAAAAGGAAAGACTTTGCAAGACTCCGATCATCTAAATATGTAGTTTCTAACAAAATCATTGGGTCATTTAATTTACTATTTTATGGAATGATGTTATAGAGGAAACGCTAAGGGATAAGATCCTCAATTTCGGTGGTTACTATGGGTTGCACTTAACTGGGAAACCCTAAATGTTATGATTTAAATGGAATAATATTTAGTTTTCCCATATGATGGATAAGATAAATTATTTTTATAATCAATCATCCATGTAACACACTAATATTTTAATATCATTTAATTATGTTTAATAGCGTATATGATATGAAACACTGACCTTAAATGATCCATAAAATATTATTATATAGCCATTATAACCATGTAATTAAACTAGTAGTCATTAATTAAAATAATCAAAAAATTTAAAATATATATATTTCATACTCAATACAAATTTTTTCATTAATTCTTAAAAAATATGTGTTTAATTTTTATAGAATTCAATTTATGTTTAAAAAAATTCCCTCAAAAAATGGTTGTAACTTATTTTTTGATTTAAAATATTTATTATTTTATAGAAATTTAAAAAATTTAATTTTTAAAAAAATATCATTTTTTAAATCATCATATAAAAAATTCATTTGAATTTTTATTCATTTTTATGTAACGATTTATTTTCTAGTAAATTGGGAAAATACTAATTTTCAAGGAAAATAATATTTTATTTCAATCATTTAAAAAGTAACATTTTTTAAAAAAAATCATGGAAATAAATATTAGATCTATTATAGTTTTTATAATCCAATTAATTTTATTTCATTTATTTTATAATTGAATCTTAAAAAATTACATTTTTTGTTTTTAAAAAGACATTTTTCTGAAAAATTATTTTTCATTACGCTTTGTCTTTGATTATGAAATTATTTTATGCCACTTATATAAAGTGATTATTAATATAATTATGCCATATTTGACATATTTGGGTAAAATTTGGTAGAAACACACCATTTAGTTTTTCAATTATGAATAGTTTCCATTGTAAATTATTTTAACATCAGTTTTGGTAAATAAGGAAATTAAGGTAAAAAATAATATGAAATGCACTAAAAATGACCATAATTACTAGATTTATCATCTTCTATGAGTTTAATTTACCCATTTACATCAAATTTTTTTTATCCAAGGAAAAATGGTTTTATATTTATTTTATTTTTGGTAAAGATAAGTAAAAAATAAAATTCAGTTTGATTTATTAACTCTAAACTTTTGAAATGGGAATAAAAAAGAATAACCAGATTATAAAATTTTTATTAGAAATTAAAATTATTTTTTAATCGTGTTAATTTAGATTTATTTCTTTTGAGTATAGAATTACCGTAAATTCTAACACAACGCTGACACAATATTCAATAAATTAATTGAAAAAAAAATAAATTTAAATTTTTTTAAATTAGTATAGTATTAATAAATTATAGTGTTAAAATAATTATTAAGATGAATATAACATTTTAGGGATGATTCGAAACATAATATTTAAATTCAATTATTTTCATATTATTTTCAAATATAAATTAATTGGATAGTATCAAAAATGACATTATTGTCGGTTTATTATAAAAAATATTTCATTAAATGATATAAAATTAATAAAAACAAATTATTTATAAAATGTATTTTTATATTTATAAATATTTCAAATATGGACCATTTAGGGAAAAATTATTATATTATAGTAACTATATTGACTCTAAAAAGATTACACAACTAATTTTTATAGAAATTGTCCAAAAGGGTTAACACAGATTAAAAAAAGTAAAATCGGTAAAAACATGATCTTAACATGTTTAAATTTTATTTTATGATATTTTTGACTAATAATAAACATATATTCCAGTTAGTCTAGTATTGATCCATTTTAATATTAAAATTAATTCATATTAAATTTTTATTTTATGAAATTCCTATATTGTCCCTACTTTTACTTATAAAGGGGAACCTTATCTCGTCATTTCCCTACACATAAAAAATATTTTTGTTCAGAAAATACATTACCTAGTCACTTTAAAATAATAACCCCCATTTAACATATTCTATTTTTCTTTCAAAAAACTAAATTTGGAAGGATTTACTTATAATCTTAATGAGGTTTTATAATGAATATTTTCAGTATCTAACCAGGAATTTTCATTTATTTTTCATCACATACCACATCCAGATCCAACTCAAACATGATGAAATATTAATATAAGGGTATTAATTATACAAAAATGTTAATGTGTTAATGGAATATCATATATCTAT
The DNA here is from genome assembly GCA_963277665.1 of Viscum album. NCBI lineage: Eukaryota > Viridiplantae > Streptophyta > Magnoliopsida > Santalales > Viscaceae > Viscum > Viscum album. The sequence continues at coordinate 249,071,812 of OY728122.1, read as the reverse complement.
ATCCTCTAACATAAAATGGGAAATAGAATCAACGTTCATTTGTATAGCGGGGAACCACCTCACGAACCAATGTTATTCATTTTCCATCATCGCCACTTATAAATAGTTATAATTATTAATTTTAAAAATATATTTTTATAATTTTACATTTACCATTATGGAAAGAAAAAATATCACCTACCTTATTTTTATAATAATCATTGAAAATGGAAATGTTAATCATTCATACATATGTCCTACCATCTCTATGATTGTAATATAGTTCATTTTTCAGAACCATCATTCACAGATGGTTTTAAAAATATAATTGATGTATAAAAATGATAATTATTTCTTAATTAATTTTCTTATAAATAACTAACTAATAAAATTATTGACCATAGTTATCATAACATGTAATTTGGGACATTTGAGCTGTATATCATCAAAAATGTATCATCGGAATTTAATTGATTAAGTAATTGAATATAAAAAGTTATTAAATTACATAAAGAGAATAATACGTGAGATATTTTTTAGTAATAAATAAAATAATTTATATAATTTTATTATTCCGGAAGATAAATAATTTTTTTTATGAGTTAGACTCACGGTAAGGGACACATTAACATAAAACATGTTTTAAATGTTTTAAAATTTATTTTCTAAATAAATTACTTCTATTTCTATATTTGTGAATTTAATTTAGATATAAATAAATTGTAAATGTTATTTTATTCATCTTTTTACTTTGTTACTTTTTTATAAAGGAATATTTTTTTTGTTTTTTATATTAAACGATTTTGAATTTCATTACAATGTGAAAAAAAGAATGTTCATTTTTAATTTATATATATTTAATGTATTCTCTCACCCACAAAAAATCATGTCATAATTTCTATAATTTAAAATATTCCATGTTTTATTCAAATAAAAATCCCCTTACCTTTTTTGGGAATTTTTGAAAATATTTTTTTTATAGAATGGATATTCCATATCTAAAAATGTTTTCTTGTAAACACAAAGAATTTTTTATGAGTGTAATATTGAAAATTGAATGATTTTATATTTTATCATTCTGTTATATTTCATTGGATTTTAATATGATGTGGGGTGGTTCCATTATAAACTATGTATCGATGGTTAAATTATAAAATAATCATGTGTGGTATCATTGTAGAATATGGATGAGTGGTTATGTTATAATCCATGTATGGGGGTTAATTATAGCCCACCAATGCATTGGGTAAAAATTGTGTTCTCAAGAAAAATATGATTTCATATTTCATTTTAAAAGTGATATGAAAAATTATATCCTAAGTTACATTCATGATATATTTATACATATTACTGTTTTTTCATAATCCTCATGAATTTACTAGGAAAGGTAATGTACTTATGTTGAAAAAAATGATCCTTGCTTCTTCTTAATGGTGGAAATGATATCTTTTAAATAAAAAAAATACCATAATTTTTTCATTATTAAAAAGGAACCTATTTATGTTTTATTTTTTCCTATAAGATTTATTATCAATCGTTTTATAAAAATCATAGGGGAATAAAACATAAGATTCTAACCGTTCTGGAGAGGTATTGTTGTAATTTTCATGTACTCTTTTACACATTTTCGGGTATATATTGGTTGGGTTTTAAATTGGGGATGATTTGGGTGAAAATTGAGAATTTCTAAATCCAAAGTAGATGTTCATTATGTGTGCAGGGTTATACAGAACAATGTGGTTGGACTTAAGAAATCATGCAATCGATTTTTGTGAGATGGGATATAATGTACGGTTGGCACATGGTTTTTCCAAACCCCATGACCACTATCCAAAACCATTCACTATTAATCATTGATGATTTTTATTGTTGGATCATGGGTTTTTAAACCATGCACCACTTTGGATAAACCATGCGTCTATAAGATGATGTGAACAATTAATGTGCATTGTTTTCTAAACCGTGTTGCCCTTCTCAAGGAACTGTGAACATTGGTATTTAATTACAAATTAATTAATTTTTTCTTCCGAAACAACTTTTATTATCCCTAAGCACAATATTTTGGCCTAAAATTAATTCCTTTTATTTTTTAGGATCCTATGAAGATTAGTCGGATCTTCAAACCCATTTTTTAACAAATCAATGATCTGATTAAAGGATCTTCACTTATATGGGATTTTTTCATCTCTATTCTATTTATTCTCTCAATAATCCCACTTTTTTGATGAAAAAGAGTTATTTTTAATATTTTGGAATTGGTTTTAGATATATGTTTTGATGATTATGTTCAGTTGGATCATGATCCTATGTTTTGATCCATGATCTGCCGCAGCATTTGGATTTCAATCATTTTATTTGAATTGGTGATTCTGGATTGGGGAATGTCTGACAATACTATTTATGTAAGTTATATAAATTTAAAATACCATAGCCTATTGATAAAAAACTATTTTATTGAATATTTTATTGATAATAAATGATATAATTTCCTCACATTTTGTTAAATATGTTTATTTATAAACTATTTGGGATTTGATCATTCATTTGAAAATTTGCTGAAACTTCCAGTTTTACCCTTAATAGTGTACTGTAGTATTTCGAATATAAATATTTTTATATTTATTATATGAAATTGAAATTTTGTAACAGTGTTCCTAACATAATTATCTACAACCTTTAGTCAGGACACTAAATCAAAAGAATGCATTTTAATGGAGTAATTGGGCCATAAAGTCAAAGATGGGCTGGACTCGCCAGAATGGAAAAGCTTCTGTATTTCGGAAATAACTCCTTCATATGAGCCAGTATTGAGCCCAAATTTGGAGAGGAGACAGAAGACCCATATCCTCACATATTTTCCTTCTGGAAGGCCGGACAATTCACGCGTTTTGGTGGTCCAATGGGCGGTGAAATTGGAATTAAAATATTTGTCCGAATTTCCACATTCACACTTGAAACCACTTGTAACCTCCCCTCCCCTCCCATCTATAAATTGGAGTTTATCTCATTTGGAGGGGTTGAGGACGTGCATTGGGAGATTGGAGGCAGAGGAGAATTTGTTTCACCCAAATTCTCCAACCTTTGTAATAGGGGTAGCTCTTGAAACAAGGATCTCCTAATTGAAGCCTCATTCTCTTCTTCATTTTGTAATGTTTTCATTTATGTAATAAACTTAATTTTTCTCATTTTATTTATTCTCTTTCCTTCTGTTTTGTTTAAATTTCTTCTTCTCATAATCTTCCTCTTTGGGTTGGAATCAAGAGTGGAGACAAGATTGGGTTATACCCTTTCAATCCTTTACTTATGCAAATCGTCTCCACAATGACAACACCGCCCATGGAAGAGTAGTTCTTTTTAGTAATCGGTCGACCTCTCATCTTCATCATTAATTTATTTTGAATCAATGATCTATTGTAATTCACTAAAAATGATCCATTAATTGAGTTTTTAATTTAAATTAAACTAAGAAAGCAATTGAATAGTTAACACAAAACACGCGAGGTCGGGAATTGTGTGAACTGTGAGAGCGCAACCTTAACCTGTAATTCAAAACCACACAGGATCAATTTGTAGAGTTCAAATATAATCCCTAAACTCAATTAATACTCATTTCTAGAGTGGTTATGTGACTTTATTTACCACTGACCATAATCTAATCTTAGAACATCAATCAACGCAGGGTGTTGCGATTGCATGTTCCGAAGTTAGCCTAAGGTTAAATTCAATTCATCTTCGTGGTAAAGCTAATTCTCGTAGAGTTCGGGGTTTAACAAATTAAGGGATCATAATTAAGTGATTGTTAATTTAAATTATAATTATTAATAATAATTTTAAGAGGTAGAGTTAGATCGATTACGTCTTTTAAAATAGATTTCTAAAAAAAACATCTTCTTGTTGTGTCATTCTAATCGAAACTTCATTTCAAAATTAAAAACAAAAAAAATGAAATATTCTTCCAGAAAAATTCTTCTAGATTTATAAACTATAAACAAACACCCCCATAGTTTCAAGTAGTGTTTTTATTCCCTTTTATTTTGTTTCTATAATACCTTTGAAAAGTTGTTTTAATTCACTTCCTCCTTTGAGACACGACCTTGGCCAGCCACTCTGCTGCACCTAAGTACCCCAAAATCACACTAATCATTTGAGGGCACCCACGATAGCGCTCTTTAAAATTGGTGCCGTTTCCGGGGAGGCAAGTAATTATTTAAACCAATTAGATGTATTTATTTTATTTTACATTTTATTCTCCTCCTCTCTTCTTTCTTCCGTCTTTACCCAATCTGATTTTTCTTCCTCTTCTTTTATTTTCTTCTACTTCATTTTGGACCATCAACTCAAACTTCTCATTTTTATTTTACTATGGTCCACTTTATTTCTTTTCATTTTTATTTTATCTATGACACAAACTAATCCAAAAGATCTCTTAGATCTTGACCCTGAGATTGAACGTAGCCTTAGGGCTCGAATCAGAAATTCTCAGTCTACGGGAAGTTTCAATATTCAACCAGTTGGTGAATTCCACTCTTCTTGAAATATTTAAATTGCAAGAAATTCAAATTCAAACATAAAAGAGGAACCAATGGCTGAAAAAAATGGAAATGAACTTAATAGAACCATTCGAGATTTGGCTACACCTGATATTAACTATCAACCAAATTGTATTGCATAACCAAATCTCGAATCGGACTTTGAATTGAAATCTGGATTAATTCACCTTCTTCCAAAGTTTCATGGATTATCTGGTGAGGATCCCAACAAACACATTATGGAATTTAATGTGGTTTTCTCAACTTTAAAAACAAAAAATGTTTCTGAAGATCAAATTAAATTAAGAGCATTCCAATTCTCACTTGATGGAGCTGCAAAAGATTGGATGTGTTATTTGCAACCTAAAGATGTAACATGTTGGAATGATTTGAAACGAAATTTCTTGCAAAGATTTTTTACAGCATCAAAGACCACATCCATTAGAAAGGAGATATCGGGGATCAATCAAGCACAAGAGGAGTCAATTTATGAGTATTGGGAGAGATTCAAAAAGCTATGTCCAAGTTGTCCACATCACCAAATCAGTGAGCAACTCCTCATTCAGTACTTCTATGAAGGACTCACACCTATGGATAAGAGCATGGTGGATGCCGCAGCTGGAGGAGCATTGGTGGAAAAGACACCAGCAGCTTCATGTGCATTGATCGACAAGATGGCTCAAAATTCCAAACAATTCGGTGATAGAGGTACACCACATGTTTGAGGAGTACATCAAGTAAGTCCTTCTTCTCTTGAAAGTCATTTGATTGATACTAAGTTAGAAGAATTGACAACTATGGTGAGGCAGATTGCATTGGCTCAAAAGACATCCCAACCCCATCCTTCAAGGCCATGTGGAATTTTCACTGAGACAAGCCACACAACTGACTGTTGCCCACAACTTTAAGAGACAGAAGATTGTGCAGTAGTGTTCCCTGGGAGACCATTTCAGCAGCAACAACAACAACCATATCCCCAAAAGAAGTTTGATACAGTATACAACCAAGGGTGGAAAGATTAGTCAGACATGAGGTATGGCTCTGGAAAACAACAATGGCCCCCTTTTCAACCAAACTTCCAGCAGCCTCCACCTTACCAATAGGGTTTCCAGCAACCCCAAAGGAGATTCGAAGCTCAAACATCAACGAGTCAGCAACAAGGGAATATCCAACACAAGGTAGACTCTAACAGTGATGATCTTTTGAAACAAATTGTTTTTAATCAACATAATGAGCTGAAGAGTCATGGTTCGGAGCTGAGAGAGTTGAAGACTCAAATGAGTCAGATTGCCATCGCCCTCCATGAACTGGTGAGTAATAATTCTGGAAATCCACCTTCCCAAACCACTCCAAATCCAAATGGGAATGTTACTGACATCACATTGATAAGTGGGAAGCAAATGAATGATACATCTGGACCTACCATTCCACTGGGATTCACCTCTACTCTAGAGAAGCCGCATTCCATACCAACTGATGAGCAATCCAAGGAGAAAGATAAAGGTAAGAAAAAGATTGATGATGTACCTCATAAACCCCTTCCTTTTCCAAACAGGGTTGTTCAAACCGATAATATGGATGAAGAAGCAATGAAAAAGGAGGTTTTGGACACATTCAAGCATGTGGAGATCAACATTCCTCTACTTGAAGCCATTAAGAAAATTCTAAGGTATGTGAAATTCTTAAAAGATCTTTGTACCAATCGAAGAGGGATCAAGGGAAATGAGAGGATCAACCATGGAAGGAATGTCTTGGCACACATTACACCAACTCTAGAAATGCCAACAAAGTGCAAGGATCCCGGGACATTCACCATCCCATGTACCATAGGGGAGTTGCACTTCTCTGATTCTCTTTGTGATTTAGGAGCTTCAATAAATGTGATGCCTCACTCTGTATTCTCTTCCTTGCAAGTTGGTGAGTTGAAGCCAACAAGAGTAGTGGTGCAATTGGAGAATAGAGCTACGGAATATCAAGCGGGAGTCCTTGAGGATGTACTTGTCCGGGTAAGAGACATGAGCTTTCCAGCGGATTTCAATGTTCTTAACATGGAGTTTGATCAGGTAAATTCTCATTCCCCCATTATCTTAGGTAGGCCCTTCCTCAAGACTGCAAAAACTATCATAAATGTCAATGAGGCTACACTTTCCATGGAGTTTGGAGATGAATTTGTGATATTTAATGTTATGGATTCCATGAATTACCCCTCAGAGGACCATTATGATTTTGTTATCTCCCATTTTGAACCATCAAGTAAAAACTCCATGGATTTTGATTGTCCTATGCTTAGGGAGATTATGATTATTGGTTCTGGTTTAATGTCTAAGAGAACTTCCACACCTATTTCTAATGAACAAGAATATCTAAGATTTGATTTTGAAATGGATTCATATTCTGATCTTGTTCATGTGAACTCTGATTATGACATGGATATAGAGTATGCTGATGGATTTGATGCTTTATTCTCTGATTTTGATGATGTATATTTTGATACTGATGCTCTTTGTGCACATATTTCGGTTCCTTCAATGTCTCCATCCATACTACACCCTCCTTCATTAGAACTCAAGCCATTACCACCAAATCTGAAATACTCATACTTGTTTAGTTGTGAGAGATTACCTGTTATCATAGCTAACAATCTCCCTTTTTAACATGAAGAAATGCTTTTGAATATTTTGAGGGAGAACATCAGGGCGATTGGGTGGACCTTGGCTGACATATCAGGTATTAGCCCCTCCATTTGCATGCATAGGATTCTCTTGGAGGATGGGGATAAACCAGTGAGACAGCCACGAAGGAGACTAAATTCCTCCCTCCCGGAAGTTGTTAAAAAAGAAGTTGAGAAATTGCTCGAGGAAGGTATAATCTTACCCATTTCAGATTCTCAGTGGGTAAGTACATTTCAGGTTGTGCCTAAGAAAACTGGTTTTACTGTTGTTAAAAATGAGAAAGATGATTTAGTTCCAATGAGGGTGCAAAACAATTGGCGTGTGTGTATTGATTATAGGAAACTAAATCAGACCACTCGCAAGGACCATTTCCCCCTCCCATTTATTGATCAAATGCTTGAGAGACTAGCTAGGAAAACACACTATTGTTTCTTGGAAGGATTTTCTGGATATTTTCAGGTTCCTATAGCTCCAGAGGATCAGTAGAAAACTACATTCACCTGTCCCTTTGGAACATTTTCCTACCGGAGGATGCCATTTGGACTTTGCAATGCCCCAGGTACCTTCCAGAGATGCATGGTGAGTATTTTTTCTGATTTTATTGAGACCTGCATGGAGGTATTTATGGATGATTTTACAGTGTATGGGTCATCATTTCATTAATGTCTAAATAGTTTGGGAAAGGTATTGAATCTTTGTATTGAGAAGAATCTAGTCGTGAATTTTGAAAAGTGTCATTTTATGGTAGAGCATGGCATTGTCTTAGGGCATGTAGTGTCAAAACATGGGATAGATGTTGATAGATATAAGGTAGACATTATTCCATCTTTACCATATCCTTCATGTGTGCGTGATTTTAGATCTTTCCTAGGGCAAGCAGGATTTTATCAGCGCTTCATCAAAGATTTTAGTAAGATTGCTCTTCCAATGTCAAGATTACTTCAAAAGGATTCTGATTTTGTGTTTGATTTTTCTTGCAGGAATTCGTTTGATGAGCTAAAACAACTTCTGACCACTCCACCTATCATACAGCCCCCACGGTGGGAGATTCCTTTTGAGCATATGTGTGACGCCTCCAACTTTGCGGTTGGAGCTGTCTTATCTCAAAAGGTGGAAGGACGTTCACATGTGATCGCTTATGCATCGAGGACACTAGATTCAGCCCAATAAAACTACACTACCACAGAAAAGGAGTTTCTTGCTGTCATATTTTCTTTAGATAAATTCTGTTCATATTTATTGGGCTCTAAAGTAGTTGTTTTTTCTGACCATGCAGCTTTGAGGTACCTCCTAAAGAAGCCAGATGCAAAACCATGACTTATCCGTTGGATGCTCCTTCTTCAAGAGTTTGACCTTGAGATAAAGGACAAGAAGGGGTTAGTGAATTTAGTGGCAGACCACATGAGTAGGCTTACTCACACACTAGAGGGTGACACCTTGGACCAGGTACCACTTCGGGACACTTTCCCCGATGAGCATCTCTATACCATATCAGGTAAGCATCCTTGGTATGCTGATTTAGTTAATTACATTCTTTCCCCTGAAAACCCAGAAAATTTGAAGAAGCATAAAGTCCAAAAATTAAAAAGTGAGTCTAGGTATTATGTGTGGGATGATCCTTACCTATGGCGCATGTGTAGTGACCAAGTCATTAGGAGGTGTGTTCCCGATCACGAGTTTGAGTCTATTTTGCATTTCTGTCATACACTTGCTTGTGGTGGAAACATTGGACCCCAATGGGCAGCTAGGAAGGTTTTGGACTCTGGATTATATTGGCCTAGCTTGTTCCATGATGCCCATTTGTTTTGTAAGTCATGCTCTCGTCGCCAACACACTGGGAACATTTCTAGGAGACATGAGATGCCCCAACAACCCATACTATTTTGTGAGATTTTTGATGTATGGGGCATCGACTTTATGGATCCTTTTCCTAGTTCATTTGGATTTTTGTATATTTTGGTTGCTGTTGATTATGTGAGTAAATGGGTGGAGGCCAAGGCCACCAGGACTGACGATTATCATGTTGTTGTGGACTTTGTCAAAGACCAGATTTTTTGCAGGTTTGGAGTACCAAAGGCCATCATCAGTGACCAAGGGACACACTTTTTCAATAGGAATTTTTCTTCCCTCCTTCAAAAGTATGGAGTGACACACAAAACATCAACACCATACCACCCCAAAACAAATGGTCAGGCTGAGGTTTCAAATCATGAGTTGAAAAAAATCTTGGAGAAAACTCTGCAGCCAAATAGGAAGGATTGGAGCAAGTTCTTGGATGATGCATTGTGGGCTTATAGGACAGCATACAAGACCCCCATTGGTATGTCCCCATTTCGGATTGTTTTTGGGAAAGTGTTTCATCTCCCCATGGAAGTCGAGCATCGGGCATATTGGGCTATAAAGAAATGCAGCATGGATTTGGCCCAAGCTGTAATTCAAAGGAAGTTGCAAATTCAAGAGCTTGAGGAGATTCGACTGTCATTATATGAGAACTCAAGGCTCTACAAGGAAAGATCAAAAGCAGCTCATGACAAAATGATCCAACAAAGGGAGTTTCATGTTCGAGAGAAAGTCCTTCTCTATAGTTCACGACTGATGTTGATGCGTGGTAAGTTGCGTTCCAGATGGTTAGGTCCTTATATTGTGTCTAATGTTTTTCCTTATGGTGCAGTGGAGATCACAAAAGAGGACACTAGAAGGAGCTTTATAGTCAATGGGCAACGTTTGAAGAGATACATTGAGGTACATCCTACTGATGTAGTGGATTTTATCACACTGCATGACCCCATCATCACTTGATCACATCAGGTTGTTCCTAACACTTTCACTTTTATATTATTTGTCCTGTTTAAAAATTCTGCATTTCATGAGCATATATCATCTCACGGGTTCACATTGAGGACAATGAAATATTTTATGTGTGGGGGAGGGAACCTTTTAGTTTAGTAATTTCAATTGTTTTCATGTTTAAAAAAAACCAAAAAAAATTGCGAGTTTTTCAAATTTTGTGTATTTATTCTACAATTTTCTGTGTTTTTTGAAACATTTTGAGATAAAATGATTCTCATCACCATTTTTAAATCCATATCAATAAGTGAAACAATTTACCCCTTGAAACTAAGCTTAAAAGAATGCTGAAATGACTTTGTTTCAAGTTCAAATATTTAGTAATTTCATGAAAAGTACGCTGAATTTTGAATCCCATGCCAATCTCACTGTCTTTATATTTGAAATCACTTTCCTGTTATTCTTATAAACCATTATTTTCATATTCTTTACATTAACCTCATTTCTTGAGAGAACCAAACCATACTTGATTTAACCAGAATTTGATCTATTCCTGTCAAAACGTGAGGGTTTGAGGAACTTATGTTTAAATGATTGAGGCATTTGTTTGGTATTAAAGCCCCTATTTCAAAGAATCCTTTTTTATAATCGCCTACCTTGAATATTTAATCCTTGTATCCCTTAGAAGCCATGCAAAGCCTGTTAGGTTCACCACATTACAAGCCAATTTTCCCTAACCAACAAACTCTTGAAGTGAAATTGCATAATCTAGTTAAACATAAGTGTGGGGGATCTTGTCTTGGGTTTTTCCACCACATTCTGTGATACATTGGGTGGAAAATTAAATTATGAAGATATGTGTTTGCTGCTAAAGAAATTCATTATATTGAAAGCTGTGCCTTTTCTGGAGCTTTCATGACAAGTGAATCTGTGCCTTTTCTGGAGCTTCTAATTGAGGTGGAAAGTTGTGCCCATCTGAAGCTTTCAAGAAAATCATGTTTGAGAAGATTGACATTTTTATGCTGAAATGATGAATGGTGTACACCTTTCATGACTATTCATGATGATGGAGCTGAATTGATACTATGGGGATTGAAGAGAAGACCATATTTAAGTGAAAATTAGATTTATGCAATTTTGCTTCAAAAGAGTCAAGCCCTCCTCATTCAGCCTCAGAGTTTTTCACATCTTAATCCTACCAACCGAAAGCCACAGAACAACCCTGAAAAGTCCCCATGATAAAAATATTTCCTTGACTCACATCGGGTAGCGATGTAGGAATCTATCAAGCCTGTGGTGACCCTTGTATGAGTTTGGATGATAAAGACATTGCAAAAAAATTGATATTTGAGTGATGAGAGAAAATTCAAGTGAGGTAAGTGTTTTGTGCATGGGAGGATAAATGAAGTGGAAATATATTGAATGATATAAATGGATAACATGATATAATGTTTTTAATGAGCCATGATATCTTTTGATTCTTGGTGCGAAATTGATTGATCTCAAGGATATGTGTTTTAAAATTGGTTTTGATTTGATATTGTTGTTTACTAGACATGAGGTTTTGCCCAGGTGTGCAAAAGGGTAATTGTGGGGGAGTTGATAAAACAATATTTTATTGAATATTTTATTGATAATAAATGATATAATTTCCTCACATTGTGTTAAATATGTTTATTTATAAAATATTTGGGATTTGATCATTCATTTGAAAATTTTCTGAAACTTCCAGTTTTACCCTTAATAGTGCACTGTAGTATTTCGAATATAAATATTTTTATATTTATTATTTGAATTTTAACTATTGTAACAGTGTTCCTAACTACAATATCTACAACTTTTATTCAGGATACTAAATCAAAAGAATGCAGTTTAATGGAGTAATTGGGCCATAAAGTCAAAGATGGGCTGGACTCGCCAGAATGGAGAAGCATCTGTATTTCAGCTATAACTCCTTCATATTGTCCTGTATGGAGACCAAATTTGGATAGGAGATAGAAGACCCATATCCTCACATTTTATCCCTCTGGAAGTCCGGACAATTCACGTGTTTTTGTGGTCAAATGGGCGGTTCAATTTGCATTAAAATATTTGACCGAATTTCCACCTTCACACTTGAAACCACTTGTAAGCTCTCCTCCCCTCCCCTCTATAAATTGGAGTTTTTCTCATTTGAAGGGGTTGGGAACGTGAATTGGGAGATTTTAGGCAGAGGAGAATTTGTTTCACCCAAATTATCCAACCATTGTAAGAGGGGTAGCTCTTGAAGTAAGGATCCCCTCATCGAAGCCTCCTTCTCTTCTTCATTTTGTAATGTTTTCATTTACGTAATAAACTTCTGTTTTCTTCTTTTATTTCTTCACTTTCCTTCTGTTTTGTTTAAATTTATTCTCTTAATCTTCATATTTGGGTTGGAATCAAGAGTGGAGACAAGATTGGGTTATACCCTTTCAATCCTTTGCGTATGCAAATCGTCTCCACGATGACTACACCGCCCATGGAAGAGTAGTTCTTTTTAGTAATCGGTCGACCTCTCACCTTAATCATTAATTTATTTTGAATCAATGATCTACTGTAATTAAATAAACATGATCCATTAATTTATGTTTTAATTTAAATGAAACTAAGAAAGAAATTGAATAGTTAACACAAAACACGCGAGCTCGGGAATTGTGTGAACTGTGAGAGCGCAACCTTAACCGGTAATTCAGAACCACATGGGATCAATTTGTAAAGTTAAAATATAATCCCTAAACTCTATTAATACTCATTTACAAAGTAGTTATGTTCCATAATTTACCACTGACCATAAGCTAATCATAGAACATCAATCAAAGTAGGGTGTTGCGATTGCATGTTTTGAAGTTAGCCTAAGGTTAAATTCACTTCATCTTTCGTGGTAAAGCTAATTCTCATAGGGTTCGTGATTTAACAAATTAAGGGATCATAATTAAGTGAATGTTAATTTAAATGAAAATTATTAATAATAATGTGAAGAGGTAGAGTTAGATCGATTATGCCTTTTAAAATAGATTTCTAAAAAAACATCTTCTTGTTGTGTCGTTCTAATCGAAACTTCATTTCAAAATTAAAAACAAAAAAAATGCAATATTCTTTCAGAAAACTTATCCTATATTTATAAACTATAAACAACCACCCCCATACTTTCAAGTAGTGTTTTCATTCCCTTTTATTTTGTTTCTAGAATACCTCTTAAAAGTTGTTTTAATTCACGTCCTCCTTTGAGAGACGACCTTGGTCAGCCACTCTGCTGCACCTAAGTTCCCCCAAATCACACTAATCATTTCAGGGCGCCGACGATAGCGCTCTTTCACCAAGATTATAATTTCAGGAATATAATTGTGAAACTGAAATATGAATGACGGGAATTTTAATTCTAAAATTAATTAATTTATTGATTTATTTTCCCATGTGATAATGAAATTTTTTTATTATGTGATAATTTAATTGTATAATAATTGGATTCTAATATTTACTAATTGATGGCTTGATATAATAGTCACAACCCATGGGGTGTTAAAATATGATTGAAACTAATATCCACCCATATAGTGTGCTGTTAAGATGAAAATTCTGTATTTTAAATTAAGCTTGTTTTTAAAAAGATATGTTGAAATGTGTTGAATAATTTATTTTTTGAGTAATAGTAAATGGTTGGATATATGGAACCATGTGATGTGATATTTGTTACATAGTTTTTGGTTGTGGACATCATATTTAAATATCCATTGGATTTGGGACTGCCCCTCTAGTCCCCCAATATAATTTTTTATATGTGTGCTCACTGAGTTGTGGGACAAGGACTAGTGCTCTAAATAACCATTCGGTGACATTATATCAATCTAGGTCCTCATTATTTGAATTTTAAATTTTAATGAATTGATTAATATAAACCGATAATAAAATAAAAGGTGATATCCCTTTTTGGATTTTTTAGACTCGAGCATGGGTTGATGTTGGTATTGATGGTTTGGGTGTCATTGTGAGCCCATAGATTATAAGTTATTACTAAAGAATGATTCAATGTTGAACTGTTTAGTTTATTATTAAAAATTAATCTTCAAACAATTTTATACACTCTTATAAACTAAATATTACTTTATACTCCATTGGTTATGTCCTACGGAGTTGAACTCACACCGAACTCAAAAACGATTTCTGGACCAACTAAGGAATAGTTATAATATATTAATTTGGGTTTATCACTATACACATATATAGAATGACATATCAGAATCTTGGTTTTGGATACTATTTTCATGTTTTGGTTTATCATGTGATACTAGTCTTTAATTGTAATGGTATTATTCAGGTTATTTTTAATTATCATCAGTATATAAGTTATTTATTTCATCTATCATTATTATTTGAAAATTGGGTATCATCGCCCATGATATAACCATTATACCTTCATTTTAGGTAGGTAGCCGCTGTTTTATAGGGAGGTGCACATGAGGTATTTTAATGAACCTGCTCTCAGCACTGACATGTGACACACGGGTTGGTATGTTACGAAGTTATATCAAAGGATGTTATTTTTTTCTTTTTCGTTACTTACTTTTTTGGAATGGTAGAAATGAGAGAAGGATGAGTTGAGAAATGGCCATTATCTCATGCATGGGATATGATAACCCATGTATGATGGAAAACAAAAGTACACTTCGAGGAAAGATGTTAGTAATGTTTTTTGTTAAAATTGAATTTTATTTCACAATTTGTGATGCACATGTTTTGTGATATTATTATTTTCTAATATTTTTCTATAATAAACCATAATAACATGAAATTTTTGTAATCATGCATCTTTTTAGGCACTCAAGACTTATTTGGAATAGATTAATTTTATACATGCATGGATAAGTAGGTTTAATGAGAGTTGTTTAAATGCAAATGATTTTCTATACTACTGTAATTAAAATGATAATGTGAAAAATACGACATTAATAATTATAAATGATTCAAAATGGTGAAAATTGTAGTTATTAAATGGGTAGGTAATGGGGAATCTTAATATATTAAAACTTTTACCCCATGATAACCAAATACTAGATGAGGGATGGTTTACTGTAGTGATAATGCCCTGGTTTTGACAGTGTGGTAGGATATATGTGATTAATTTTAATGGCCTTATATGAATCTATGTTAAAAAATGTGTTAAAAATGTTTTTTGTGCCATAAGATGTGTATTTTTAATTGAAGATATATTCCTTCATAATGATTCTTATTGATAGGAATGTATGAGGATATGGCTGGAAATGTGCCTCACATAGTGAAACGTAATGCTTTGATAGTTCTGGGTGAGGGAGAATGATATATATTCCAGGATCCCTTTTATCTATTTATTATGATTATGGAAAGAGTCTTTGAGTGGGTTGTGTCAAATATGTCTTACTCAAAATGGGAAATTCAATTGAAGCACCCTCAAACCATAATCTACGATGGTGGTCCCCTTGATGATGACTCTCTCATTTAGACTCTTTATAAAATATATAGATACATGGAAACTCCAGTTGAGAAGAGATTCTAGATTTTTTCTTATATTTTCATTGGTCATGTGAATCATTAGTGGGACATCTGGACGCCAGATGGATATGTAGATAATACGGAGCAGAAGGACATTCATGTTTTTTATTTCAACACTTTTACCATTATATGCTGAGGATAAAGAGGGTTGCTGAGTTCAATTGGATGATCCAATGGATTTTCTCTACGATGGAATATGCTTGTCACCCCACTAATTTTCAGTGATTTGTTCAATTGTTTGCCGGAGATAATCCTACTACAAAAAATCATTTTCAGGGGGTTAAAAGTGTGATGAACTCCCAGAATAATATCATAATTATGAAAATGTTCCATAAAGTGATGAATCTGACTATCTTATATGAGGGTTACCTAAAGGTAGCAGCCATTGTAATTCTTGTGTATTCTTTAGGATTACCTAGAGGTATGAATTCAAATATTAGGAAGTGTTGCAATGAGAATGTCAACCAAGTTGATGGAGAAAGGAAGGTCTAATGACATGGATCAATTATTCATAGATGTAACCAAACATACTCCAACCGGTATTTTAGGGTATGATATATTCATACCCAATGTCTGTGACCACTAGTGGAGGGTCGATAGGTTGGAAGTAATGGTCACTTGAAGAGGTATTATAGAAAAACTCAACTTATAGGTAGTAAGAGAGGATCTTGGTAGAGTTAGAACACTAGGGGGTCTTCTACCCCATATCCGTCTAGAAGATGGAGTTCTATTAGATTGGGTAGTCAAGTTAGTAGACATAGTAGTTACTAGAAAGACTTTACATAGTATTAGACTTGTGTAGCATAGAGAAATGAGACTATAGTACAAGGAAGATGGGAAAGGAAATTGCATGTAGTTTAGTCAGAACTTGTGTATAACATGACTAATCTATTGATAGTTACTTTTTTTTATACAGATTCTATGATTTTCAATGAATTATTTTATACAGGAACCTCTCATTCTTTTATATCTACAAAACATGTGAACAAATTTTTTCTAGTAGTGGAGTTTTTGAGTGGAGATATAGTGAACCCTGCTCATTTTTGTATGTGGTCTAGAGACATCTATTTGTAAAATGGATGTTATCGTAATGTTGGGGAGTATCAATTTATTTTGGATCATTACTGTCTTGAAATGCCTATATTGGACTTGATTTTGGGTATGTACTTGTGGTCATAGTGACAATACCACATAGAATGTTATGAGAGGATATTGACTTTTACCTCTCTTAAGGGTGATAGTTATTTCCTTCGTGGAGAGAGGGATATCCATAAAGGCTGTAAAGGACATGTTAATTAAAAAAATTTGGAGCTCACCCATAAATTTTCAAGACATTTTTTTGAATAAGGGGATATACAGAATGATGTCCTTCTATCCATAGTGGACTGGTTTCCTGACGTGTTTCCTGAAGGCTTCTTGGGTCATCCACATGAGATATATAGTAAGTTTACTATTGGTGTAATTCTTGGATCTGAACCACTTTATATTCTACTAAAAATAATAGAACTAATAGATATTCATTATATTAAGACTCACCTATAATATTTGATGGAGGATGAGTTTATCCATCTAATTACATCATCTTGTGGTTCTTTAGTGTTTTTTTATAAGAAGGAAGATGAAAACCTGCAATTATCTATTGATTATAAAATGTTAAACCATATTAGAGTGAAGAATAAGTTTCAACTTTCATGTATCAGTGATCTCTACGGTCTGTTGATAGGATATTTTGTTTTTACAAGATTTACTTGAGATCGGGGTACAATCATTTGGGATTTGGACCTTTTGGAATACAACAAACAACCTTCAGAAGAAGCTATGGCCTATATGAATTCATCAGGATATATATTGTGATAAAAAAATATCATTCTATATTTATGGTCTTTATGGGATGAATCTCCCACCAATACATGGATCAGTTTGTGGTTGTTTTGTTGGTAACATCCGAGTTTTCTCCAAGACTCTTGATGATCATTCACATCATCCTGACATCATCCTGAGTATGCTGAGATTGTTTCTAATATACCCCATTATATATAACTATCAATTCGAGATCAATTGGGTATATTTTATTAAGCAAATAATCATAAATAAGGTGTGTTAGTGGTCTTAGATAAAGTTCAAGAAATGGTTTATTAGGAGAATCCCAAGAATGTTTTTTTTATCCAAAAATATCTAGGATGGGTGGGTTATTATTGGAGTTTCATCATGGAAAGATTCAACTTGGAGGCTCCACATTTGGGACTCGAAAAGATGTGGATAAATTTTGAATGGTCTGGACCATTTGAGAATAATTTCAATGAGTTGATGAATAATTTCACTACTACCCCAATATTGATCCTACTCAAGTCAGGCGAGGTGTATATGATGTTTTTTGATTCATCTGGGAGTGAAAATAGATGAGTGTTAATGCAAGGTGATCAAGTTGGGTAATATAGTTCATTGAATGTATAGCCACATGAATGTAATTACATTACATGTGATCTCGATTTCGCTTCATTTGATTATGCATTGAAGTGTTATTGGCATTATCTACTAGGAGAAAATTTTTGTATGTTTACTGATCACCAAGATTATATTAGATCGTATTTCAATGAGATTAAATTCACCAAATGAATAGATGGGTTACTTATATACAGTGAATTGATTTGGTGATAGTATATACACTTAGGAAGGGAACCCATTTCACTGACTCATTGAGAAGGAAATCTATAATCCTGGTAGTTCAGGACTCTAGTTTATAGTGCAAGATGTTGACTTCTCTAGACCATATTCATGTTATGGTTCTATATAGTTAGGATTAGATGACCCTCACATAAATATCAGTGGAGTAAACAATTTTGAGATAGATCATGGATAAGTGAAATGAGGATCTGGAGATTCTACCCTTGATGGAATGCCTTGAAGGTTGGGATTCACCTTCAAATTGGACTATAGATGAGGATGAGATCATCTTTACATGGGGAAATTTTTTTGTCCTATGTATATGTGAATGTTGATGATATGTGATTTTTATACCAAAATGTGGGTAATTCATCCTATATTGACTGAAATATATAATGACCTATGACGATAGTACTGGATATTGGGAATGAAATATGAGAATGTAGGGTTCGAGATATGATGTTACACCAATCAATAAAAAATAGAGCGTAAACAAATAGATGGTTTATTGAAAAAGATGACCATTCTGGAATGGATTTTGGATGATGTAACTATATATATTAGAGGGGTATAACGAGTAATCCATGAAAGAATGAATTTATGTGTGTGGTTGTAGACCTAATGAAAAAATTACAATTTATTTCATATTCAAGATATATTATTGGTCTACCAGTTGGGGGATATGTATGTTTAAAAGATATCTACATTTAATGGGATAACACTATGTATAGTTTCAGACCATGACTCATAATTTCCCTCACACATCTAGATGGGATATGAATAGACATATGGTACATAAGTATTTTAGAGTATGGGTTTCCACCCATAGAAATATGGGAAGTCAAAATGTACAATTTAGGTACTTGGTGATATGTTTATGTCATGAGTTCATGACTTTGGTGATTATAGGGAGAATTAATTTGTGCTAATTGAGTTCTCCAGTAACAATAGTATCCAAGATAGTATTTAGATGGAACCATATGACTCTCTTTATGGTAGGTTATGAATATCACCACTATGATTTATGGAGGCTGGTGAGTCTTATTTGTTCAGACTGAGTCTGGTCACGTTGACATCAGATTAGGTTCACCTGATTAAAAAAATTATAGAGACAACATAGATTAGGAAAATTTTGTATGTTAATAAAAAATAATGACACATATGGTTTTCTTTTTGTGATCATCTTTTTCCTCACATGTCACCAAGATTTGGTTACAGTACGATTTGGAGGAAGGAAAAGTTGGTGCCTATGTTTTTTGGATGGTATGAGATTGTGGAGAGAATCTGGCCAGGGGCATAACGATTGGATCTTCCACAGAGGTATTGTGTTATACATGATGCTTTTAATTTTTCAATAATTTATAAGTATCACCCTGACAATTGACATGTGGTTGATGTGGATGGTTTAGGGCTAGAGACTGTTGTGTACATTAATGATCATATTATACTTATTATGGATCACAATGATAATGTGTTGTGGGGAATATAATAGATTGTATGTTTATCTTCATTATGAATGTTGCGACAGAAAATAAGATATGTGGGATCAATGGCTCTATCTCATTACCTCGTAATCATAATGATACTATGGAGTACAACTCTAAGATGAGCTTTGATAATGTGGGAAGATTTTAATAAATTAAACTCTCAATAGATGAATCGTTCTCATTTTCTGGTACTATTTTACACATTTTCTGATATATCATGGTTGGGTTTTACATTTGGGATATTTCTAGTAAAATTTAAGAATTTAGGAAGCCAGAGTGGTTGTCCATAATCAGCGCATAGTTTATGGAACGTAGTGTGGTTTATCCTAGGAAACCATGCATTCTATTTTTATAAGAAAAAGGTTCTTCACTTTTGTAATATGGTTTTTCCAAACCTAGCGGCCACCCTCCAAATTTATTCACCTAAAAATAGTGGGGGGTTTTCATGGTTGGAACATGTTTTTTCAACATATGCACCACAAAGTAGAAACCTTGACCCCATTGAATAAGTTCGTGGTTAAGGCACACGGTTTAGAAAACCATGTGCCCCTGTCCATAAAACTAAGTGCATGGAGTTGTTTTCCTATGTTCAAATTTGGTTTATATTTAGTTTTTGATGATTATTTTCCATTACATATTGATCTTTGGATTTGATCCAAGATCATCCACATCATTTTTATAACAATCATTTCATTTCAATTAGGGATTTTGGATTGGATAACTTCATCCAACGGTCTAGAGGTAGGTGGTATTAATGTCAAATCCCATTGTCATGATTATAATTTCATGTATGTAATGGTGTAATTGAATTTTCAACATTAGGAAATTTCATTACAAAATGAAATAATTGATTGAATGATTTTCCCATGTGATAATGAAAGTGTTCTATTTTGTGATAATAATATTCTGGAATAATGTTATTATGGTATTGATTGATTAATGGTTTGTGAAATTGGTGGGAAACCTTGGGGTGTGCCAATATGATTGAAACCGGTAGCCAACTATATTGTACGCTGATAAGGAGAAAATGAAGTATTCTAATGTGATGTTTTTTGGTAAATTAAATTTTTAAAGGGGTTGAATAATGAATTATGATAATTAATGATAAATGGTCAGAAATATAGAACCATGTGATATGATTTCTATGAATATGTTGTGGGATAAGGAATACTCCTCCAAATATCTATGGTATTACAAACTACCACACAAGACCCCTAATATATATTTTTATATATGTGATCAATGAGTTATGGGAGAGGGAATCCTAGTCAAAACATCAAAGGGGTCACAAACTACCACCCCAGGCCCCCATTGTTTTAAAGTGAAATTTGAATTAATTGATTAATATTAAAACTTATTGGAATAAAATGTGATATCCTATTAGGTACTATTCTGTAAGAACCCAAACCATCTTTTCAGCTATGTTTTTCCTTTTTCGAGAGTGTTTTGGAAAAGAGGTATTTCTAGGAATTTTTTGTGAACATGACATGTACTTTATAAGTACACATCGTGTACCCACTTTCCGTGCGAGACCATGTGTTGGTCGTGTCCGGGCCACACACATGGCCATGTATGGGTGATGTGGAGGCTGCATAATGTGAAGTACAAAAAATACTAGTACACGCTGTGTAATTTCTTCTTTTTCATTAAATGCACTCGGGTCACGTCTGATGGACAGAATCGTCGTCTTCTAGGTGTTCTTCGTCTGAGATAGTCCGTATGATCGCAGATCTTTGACGTGCCACCGAACCTCCATCCATCCAACTATTACAACACCAGAAAGTGCATTTGAACCTACATCGGTATGCTCTTCCTTATTTTAGAGCTTTGTTTACCAATTCCTTCTCTTTTCTAGGTTATTGTGGGTTGAACATTTTAGGAATTTTTATAGATCTTCTTCAACATGAGGTGATTCATGCCATGTGGTTCACGTATATCGATCTCCTAGTATCTAGGTATGTGGTTTGTGCCTTTCCATTAAAAGTATTTGATTATTATTTGTAAATTCCACCAATACCATTGAACGCAGTATTGCGTGTTACTGTTTTTCCCTTATTGTATTCATGCCTAGCTTGTATTCCTGTGTAGAGGTAATTTGGATATGCAGAATTATAATTGCTATGCTTGGATGTTTTTCCAATGCATCGTTCGATTTACATCCTTTGGGCCTTGTTCAGACCATGTTCGTTATACCAGTTTTCCATGACATGCGACCGTATGATGGATTGATATTCCCTGACATGCTTGTTATGTTGTATACTGGTTAGCCAAGTATATCGGTAGGATTACTTTGTCCTTGTAGCATTATTACGCACCGACTGCCATGAGGCTGAGATAACCTGGTGCTATGGACAATAAGGGGATCGACCGAGTGAGCTTCCTCAGAGATTCATGGACATTATAGACTATAGTGGATAAACCGAGTGATATTCCCAAAGAGTATTTGATATTATAGACTGCAGGAGGATAGACTCAATGAGCTTCCTTAGAGATTATTGAGCTTTATAGACTATACGGGGGTAGAAAGTGTGAGCTACCTCAGAGAGTCTTTGTCCTATTTGAATTCCTTAAACCATTCCAGGCTATTAGAGGAATTGACCGAGTGAGCTTCATCAGAGATTCTGTGATAGACTTGAGGCTATAAGTGGAATTGACATTGGGATCTTCCATAGAGAGTCTCTAGACCTTGGGGCTATATGGGGAATTGACCATGTGATCTTACTCAGAGAGTCCCTAACTACCTTAGACAATAAGGGGGATTGACTGAGCTTGCTTTCTAAGAGAGTCTTATAATTTTCGACAATAATACCAGAGGTCTTAGGCTGAGTGTACTGCTGAGATGGTTGTCAGTACATCTTGGATAGGACCAGAGGGGATGTGTGTGAGTACTTCCCAAAGGGATTCCTATTTGTGGATTGCAATTTTCTTCACTATTTCATGATGATCTGGATATTGTTTACTATTGTGTATCATCATTTATACTGTTTGTTTTTTACTACATACTGTAACATTACTTTCCATATACTCACTGATTATTAGGCACAAATATTCAGGTTGTTTCCAACTGGGATTTAGCCTCACACCCTATATGGGTCATATTTTTGGGCCCAAAGAGATTATATTTTTGTAGTTAAAGATAATGGCAGGTGCCCTTCAACATCATGTAGAAGACTTTCATTGGAGCAAGAGAGCATAGGACCAAGCCGAGGATTGCGTTGATGAGGAGTTTCTTATATGTCTTATTTTGTACATTGGTTAAGTATTTTATTAAACATTGTGAATTGTTTGCCTATTTTCATAGACATGTGTATCATTAGGTATATATATATATATATGTTCTCTTTCTGTTTATCATATTTAGTCCTCCGTTGTTCTCTTGTGTATGGATTGTTTAATGCTTCCTTTATTGTTTATTGTTTATTTTTTCCATTGTGTACTCTGCCAATGAGGGGATATATTCCCCACTATGACACCCAAGGCACTCACTACTAGTCTGCAGCCTCTGGAATTTGGGGAAATGCGCTTGAGGCCATGTGACCAACCTGGTACAGGGTGCCTCTGGGTGGATTTCAGAACTGGGGTGTTACAAAGTTATATCAGTAGGTTTCATTTCTCCTGACTTAATTTTTGGAGCCTATAGCTAGGGTTAGGATGGAATAGGTACTTGGTAATAAGCTGTGCCCAGGAGTATCTAACTTGTGTATAGGGAAAATCCATACTACCTCATTTATTGTAATTTAACTGGTTTTCACTTTAAAAGTTGATATGATTTCACCGTTGGGTGATTCAAATTCTTTGTTTTGTTACCGTTGTTGTTAATTTCAGTACTATTTCTGTCATAACCCAAGGATATGGGGGTATTCCATCTCAGGAATAATATAGGAACTTGTTAGGAATCACATTCCATGCATTTTTTCCATGCCATCTAGGATGTATTAGCAATTATAGGTTGATGTGATAGACATTGTGTAGATTATGCATACTGTCGTGATAGATGCTTTGAAAGAATCAATATTGTTTGATATAGATTTTTTTTGGTATAGTACCTTGCATAAATGGATGCCAAACATTGGTTCTTGAGGTGTTATGGGCCCTCATGGATCAGAAATTGGGTTGATTGTTTCCCGGTTGCCTGGTTATAACAGGTTTAAGATTCCATGTATTGATTCGAGGGGAGTATGGGCACACACAGATCAGAATTTGGCACCATAACTTTATTTTCTCTATTTTATGGGCTTAAGAGCAGTTTCTAAACCACTTCACGGAAAAAACTAGAATACACAGAGAGTACATTATGAATCTACACCGTGTAGTTTTTAAACCTTGTCACTGACTGTGTGGGCAGAAACAAGGGGTTGTAAAAAATAATTAGGAATATGTCGTGTAAGGTATGTACAGGCTGTATTGTAGTAACCGTGTATCTACCCGTGTGGATAATGACACGGATGGATGAAACTTCAACTATACATGATGTGTCCTATTATCACACTTTGTGCCAGGTAACCTACGTACGCAGCCATGTCCCGAATAAAAGGGGTTGGGGAAAACCTTCAAGTACACATCATGTTCTCAGGGATCATGCCGTGTAGAGTGAACCATGTTGTCGGCCGTGTAACTAACAACATGGGTCATTAATCCTTGTCTACGATATGCCTTGTCCTTCTTGAGAACGCCGTGTTGTCTAGGATTAAAAGAACCAAGTGGGTTAGCTGTGTAAGGATAATTTGTTAGGGAAATATAGTTCATGTACACACCATGTGTGGGGACAACACGCCTTGTGGATGGGGAGTTACATGACTTGATGTGGCAGAAGAACATGCCCACATGAATGAATTAAAAGAACACACCATGTAGTTTTTTATGCACATTGTGTAGTCATGTTTTATAAAACATGAGTGTTTCTTTCTCATGTTCCCCTCTTGTACTCTTGTGTTCTCGGTCCTTGATAATCCTTATCTAAGTTGTTCTTTTGACCATTCAGAATTATGCCCCCGAGACGTCCTCTGGTTGTAAGTCAGAGGCCAGACGGTGATCAGACACCAGATATGACCGATCAGGGACCTCCTACAGATCCTCATATTGGTCCAGCCTTGGAACCAGTAGTTATACCAGTTGCAGGCATCGATGCACAGTTTAGATATGACATTATGAGGATGATGCATACCTTCTATGAAGCGCCACCTCCTTCCCCGTTGAGGATACAGTTGTCGTAGGTTTTCCAGCAGCAGCATCCTCCAACATTCTCTATGGATGGAGGAGCATAGGCATCAGAGTCATGGATAGAGGACACACTGACAGTTTTCACGCATCTGGAGATACCTTCAGATAATAGGGTGAATCTCACTCCCTATATGCTCCGAGACTCCTCCATGAGGTGGTGGGAGGTGATCTCGAAGTCAGGACGCATGTAGAGTATGACTTGGAATGATTTTCTCCATATCTTCTATGATTACTTCTACATGGAGTCCATGAGGTCTGATCATGCCCGTGAGTTTATGATTTTGGAGCAGAGTACCCTTTCTGTTATGGAGTACTCGTCTCTCTTTACAATGTTTCAGCGTTTCACTCCTATTCCAGGAGGCGATGATTTGTTCCTTGCGAGGAAGTTCAAGGATGGTATGAGGCAAGACATTCTCTCATAGGTGAACATCTTCAGGTTGACTTCTATATCCTATATCGTCAACCAGGCGCTGATCAGTGAGTACAATCTAAGCGATTTTGAAGCAGTGAGCCAGGGTGGTTCGACATCTAGAGTCATTGTTCCTCCTACTGATAGTAGGAAGACCCACAGGGAGTCTGCTCAAGGAGATCAGAGTAGAAAAAATGTATCATCGGGCAGCCATGTAGTATGCTACCAATGTGGGAGGAGTGGGCATACTAGGCCTCAGTTCCATCGAGACCCAATGGAGTGCATATCTTGCGGAAATATTGGCCATCTTCAGCATTTTTGTCAGTTATTCTCACATATATCTTGTGGTAGGGGTTCTTCTATGACAACGCATATAGGAGATGCATCGTCAGTTTCTCACCAGTCTGGGAACTAGTGATCTTACGGGCGTTTGGGCCAAGGTGGAGGTCTTTTCCATGGGGGTCAGTCACCACGATACCAGCGACATTAGGGTGGATCAGCTCAGGGTGGTCAGGTAGGGTCACATGGCCACTATACAGTCCATACTTTTGCAGTGGAGCAGAACCATCAGGAGCAGGATCCTGACCCTTCTACATTTCAAGGTACGATCGTAGTAGCCTCAATTTTATCTTCATCTCTATTTGATACTACTTTTATCATACCTTTATCATTGTTTTTTTGTGGAGAGACTTGGTCTCTTCATCTCTTCCTCTGCCGATACTTTTACTCTAGACACACCAATGGGGACTAGAGATGTTAGTGTACGTCAGTGCAAAGAGTGCCCTCTTGAGGCTACATGGAGTCACTTCTAATGGGACCTCTATGTCCTAGAGATGACGATCTATGATGTCAATCTTAGAATGGTTTGGCTTGTTCCCTTTAAGGCAGTCATCGACTGTTATCGACGCAGGGTGAGTTTTGTATAACCATATGGTGGATACTTTCTTCATAGAAGAGTGTGGGATGTCCCGGCAAGTAGAGAAGGTGCAGAGCATCATGGAATGAGAGGTGTAAAATCCCAGATCGCTATTCATTATTTGGATGACTCGGGGACTTCATAGTTATATTTTCCTCTTGTGGTGGATTGTTTTAGAGATGTCATTATAGAGGAATTTTCAGGTTTTCCTCAGGAGCATGAGGTAGATTTTTATATTAAACATGTGCCAGGAGTGTCACCAGGGTCAATTACTCCTTATATGATGGCTACAACTGAGTTTCAAGAGCTCAAGAAGCAATTGGAGGATTTGAAGGTGAAGGGTTTCATCCAACCCAGTACATCTCCTTGGGGTTCACCTATCCTGTTTTCAATGATGGAAGATGGTACCCTCAGGCTCTGTGTGAACTATATGAAGTTGAACCAGTTGAATTAAAAGAACCGATCTCCCTTGTTGAGGATCGATGATCTCTTAGATCAGCTTTGAGCAGCCTAGGTGTTCTTGAAGAATGATTTGATATACAATTATCATCAGTTGCATGTTATACCATATGATATACCTCCTATGTCTTTCAGGAGAAGGTATGGTCTATACGAGTATATGGGTATGTCGTTCGGTCTCATGAACGCACATGTATTTTTCATGGAACTGATGAACTGAGAGTTCCATCCATACATAGATTCCTTCCTGATGGTTTTCGTGGACGATATATTGGTGTAAACTCACAGTCTACATGACCATGCTAACTATCTTGAGATCGTCTTGATTACACAAAGATATCATTAGTTATATGCAAAGCTCACAAAATTCTACTTTTGGATGGACCAGAGTCACTTCTTGGGTCATGTTATCTTAGAGGCAAGAGTACCAGTAGACCCAGAGAAAGTGAGAGCAGTAGATTCTTGGGAGCTTCCAAAGAACATCTTTGAGGTGCAGAGTTTTCTATGACTGCATGTATAAGGCCCCAGCCTTAAACCTTACTTAATATTGAGTTATTACAAGATTACACATTGAGGATCTTTTCAGGTTTAGAGTTTTAGAGAATTAGATCATGAAACTTGCATTACATTCCACATTTAGACAAAGTTGTTACATAAAAGATAGTATTCATTCTTCCCATCAACAGAAACATATTTAAAATAAAACATGGATTCTTTCTTGACACATCATTGACACTGTCATCACATCATGTACCTTACCCTTGACCTGTGAAAAACATTTCAAAAACTTGGGAAGAGCATAAAAAGCTCATTAAGGGTTATAAAAATATGGAAAGGAAACATGAGTTCATATATACATAAGAATGAAATCATACATTACCCATAAAACAAAGGAACTTTAACATTCCTCATCAAACCATGAATAAATCATAGAAATCATAAGACATAAAGGTAACTTGAGGAATTCATAACATTCTTACGTAGGGAGTAACCCTCTTGGTTACATTTGGAATACCCATCACAGTATATTCCCTAAATAGCTTCGGAGAAACCTTAACGTTTCACTCCTCCGCGTCACCCAATGCATTGGAGAGCTATATCGGGCTCACCCGCCCTTAGTTTATCACGGAACCACCCGTATTCATAACAATGCCCAAGAACCATAACATAAACGTATCACATAAAACATGCATAAAGGAAAAAAAACATTTCCACATTTCAATAACAATATAACATTTTAGTATTTTGAAATAATTAATCCATACAAAAAGAAACCATTTCCAAAACCATTTAAAACATTTAATAAGGATAATTTTGAATCAAAGTGTCCCATACCACCTTGAAGCTTTTAACATTTTAAACCATTAATATCCATATAAATAAATCCTTAAAACCATTTTGAAAACATGGATATTAATAAGAACAAGTCATTAAAACATTTAAAGTGATATTTTGGTCAAAGGGTTTTTACCAAAATTAGAGACACTTGAATACAATAATTGAGGAATAAAATTTAATCAGAACTTTATAATATCATGAGAATAAATGGATTCATGATATAATATTCCAAAGGACAGTATATACACCATATAAGAGTGAATTGGTGCATAACAACAATGAAGTCTCAATAGGGATGTAAAATGTGATGAAATCCCTAATAAGGAAGGTATCCATAAATTAAGGATAAATCAATATCAAAATTATGTGTGAAAAATATAAATACACCCAATATAATAGGATATTAAGGGTAAAACAATAAAAGTTCATTCAAAAATACTCAAATGATAACATATTCAATAACTACATGTTGAAACCAAAGAAATCGAAATTGGGTTAAAACGTTCCCTTGGTAAAATTCGACAGCCTAACGGCGTCACTTCAAAAATTCAGAAAATTAGTTGATGAGAGATAAAAAGGGAATGTCATCACATGGACATAAAATTTAAATCAATCAGGATATAGAAGAACATATCCCAACATAATAGTATGTGAATTAAAAGACATAACAAACGAAGTATTTTAAAAAGAGGAGGGTGAAAGGTTCCCTTACCGACATGGGTATCTTTCGAAACATACACCTCGTGAAAGAAGGACAATACAAAATTGATGTAAATACTCATAAAGAAAGTATATTTCAAAATGAGTACAATAATGGGCAGTACATACACCACTCAATGGAATTTGTGGAAAATGTAGTATAAATCTCACGGGAATAAAATTGAGATGAAAAATCACTTACGAAATCTCAGCAGCCTAACGGCGCCACTTGATACCTCTAAAAATGGATTGATGAGATCAAATAGGGTATCTCATCACATTAAAATAAAATTTACATAAAGAGGAATATAAAATAACATCCCCCATCATATGAAAAAGGATCTTAAAAGAAGTGACATAAATGAGAGTACTTAAAAACAAAGAGAGAGGTTAGATCTCTTACGAAAATTCGGCAGCCTAACGGCGCCACTCAAAACTCCCAAAATGGATTGATGAGAGAGAATAGGGTCTCTAATCACATGAACATAATAATTACAGTAGGAGTAATATAAAAGAACATCCCAATCATAAAAAATATGAGCTTAAAAGGAATGTCTTAAAAAAGTGTACTTAAAAAGAAAGAGAGTTGTAGGATCCCTTACCTCAAGTCCAACTTGTCTCGATCGTTCTTTAATCTCCTGAATAATAAACTTGAGTTAATTTCTACTTGATTAAGAACCTTTTTCAAGCTTATTATTCCTTTTATATCACTTATTTACATGTTATAAACATTATGTAATCATTAAGTTAATAATGATTGTTTTGTCGATATTTGGTTCTTAAGTCGAATGTGAACTTCTTATAATTACATGTTGTTCGTGTGGTCAAAGGTTATTTAAATCCAAAATGACATTACTGATTTGGATATCATATATATCATATATATCCTGAATATACATGTATTTATAATATCACATAATCATTTAGATGAAAGAAATGAAATGCACCGTTCATGGAGACGGTAAGCCGTACGTACGCATGAACGCTACTTTCATTTCTACGTCGTATTAATGGAATTAAAACTATATGAGAGGTATGTATATTTTAATTCCAGAATTATATTAATCATTTAGATGTATCATTATTTATATATATCCATTATAGACATGTACTTTTAATATTACTTTACATTTGGGGATAAGAAATGAAATGCACCGTTCATGGAGACGGTAAGCCGTACGTACGCATGAACGCTACTTTCATTTCTATCTCATACATTAATGGAAATAAATAATAATGATATAGAGGTATATTATAATTCCAGTATAAAATCATATATAATAACATTAAATACATCCTTTATATGTCCCACGTATGGCAGTAACGAATCACATCACTTTGAGGGGGCGGTAGTCCGCACTTCCTAAAATGGAGATATCGCATATACCCATAATGGAAGCCATAAAGGTAAACCAGAAATGAAAAATACAGAAGCTAAAGTTAAACATAAACATATTATATATCATATATAAATATAGTGACACCTTAATGGCCACCTTTGAAGGTGTTATATAAGTGTTGAACAATCATCGTTTCATGAGGCAGAAATTCGCCATCCACAGAAACCATATGTTCTTTAACCATTTGATGTAGTTGTGTGAGAGTGTAGCTCGAATAAATCATATAAAAACATCCTAGTATATTGAATATACTGGTGTTGTTACAAAAGAAGTAAATAAAAAAAATTTAGGGGGTTGGAGAAGCAAAATAAAACAAATGAACATGAGAGAATGAATTACCTTTAAAAGTGAAACTCCTTTTGATTTGAGCCTAAAGCCTTCCATTGAAAGGATTCGGCCCAAATGGAATCCTCTAGGATGAGGAGACGGATTTGGAGAGAGTAAATGGGCAGGGTTTGGCCGAGCCAAAGGCTTGAGTAGTGTGGGTAATGAGGTAGAGGTGGGGTCCATTTATAAGAGGAGAGGATGGGTACTCTTGTAAAGTAAAGAAATATTACTTTATTTGAAAATGGTATTCGAATTTAAGAGGTCCCACATTGATTTATTTCGAGGATAAGGTTATAAGGGTTCGAAATAAACTCATACAATAGGTTTTGGACATGTGTAGATATTAGATATTACATTATCTTTCCATTTTTTTAAATCGTTAAATAATGAGGTCATCGCTGCATCATCATGATGTCATTAAAAATTTAATTTATTTAACGTTTAAAAATTATAAAAATAATACTATGATGTAGGAAATCGTTTTCGATTTCCAATGACAATTTATAATCAAAAATATGATTTGTATAACCCCATGTAACAATTGTTTTAGTAAAACATGTCGTGTTTGTGTTATTTTTACTTTAACATTAAATAAAAAGATATTTATGTCATTTTCCAACCAATGTGGCTACATGGGGTCCCCAAGTTGACCCATGGGTTTTCATGGTCGGCCATGACACATCCAATGAGGTTAGGACATGTTTCATGTTCATTTAATATTATTAAAACATTATTTTTATCTTAAACTACACTAATTACCTCTAATCGTGATTAAAACATAAAAAGTTACTATTCACCAAAAAATTATTTTTATCCCATTGAACCACATTTTACTTCTTAATGACAACCAAGTATGTTGATGTTTTGAAATTAAAAACACAAAGATGGAGAAATTTCATTTAAACGGAAAAATCAGTTTTTATAAGTACCACTTAGTGGTTTCACTAATCATCAAAAATTGATGTTTTTCAGAAAAATCCCAAAAATTAACAATAAGCTATATTTGATATTCCGAATTAAAAAATGAAGTCTATTTTAAAAAATTCAAAACATAAAAGTCATATTAATTAATTTAATAATTATTTCCCGCTGTCAGAGTAAATAGCGTGTTTTTATGAAACAATAAGTATCAAAAGATTGACATTAGTTTAAGTCTGATTTCAAAGTGAATTTAATTCCAACGACCACTATTGGATTTAATGAAAAAAATATATTCTAATTTAACTTTAAAACCAATTCAAAAGATAAACTAATCATATAAATAAATTAGATTAAAAAGAGGTTATGAATTAAAATACAACATTTTACACTATTCATTGAAAAAATGAACTTTATCGGAAAGATACCAAAAAATTTACAGAAAGTAAATTTTGATGTCCTGATTCTCAAGAAGAGTTTTATTTGGTCCAATAGAATGTATAAGAGTGAACAAAACTATATTTAATGACGGTTCGCCATCAAAAGGCAATAAGTGAACATTTAGTGAAAACTAGGGCATATACGCCTAAAATTTAATTCTTTCCGTATTTTAAGCCTTTATCTTTTATTGGATAAATGTAAAAATATTTAAAAAAATGTATAATCATATTTTAGTTATTTCTATCCATTCCCACCAATACAACGACTACATGTTAACTACCATTTAAAATAATATTATTTTATTTTTAGAGTGCAACGTAAGATTCCCAAGAAACTCATTGTTGCGTGTTGGGTACGCCAACGAGCATAGAGTCCCCTTTAAAGTCATATTAATACTTTATTCACAAATATGGATAAATATGAAAATGTCATATTCTTTATTTACCTGGGGGGTTACATCCTTCCCCCCTTTTGGGAATTGCATCCTCGCAATTTTAAAATTGCGCTTGGAAACATCCTTGAAAGTCCCACATCGGAACATGAGTCGGTAAAACAATCACATTAAAATAAAGAAGGATAAGTACAAAGGTCACCCAAGTTAACCCATAATAGGATTCCGTGTAGGAAAACATGGACATGAAAGAAAAATCAAAGGGTCATGTTCTGATGGAGAGTGATAGAAAACAAGTTTACGAGAAAGTTAACCCTGAGAAAATCACAAACTTGTGATGGGTTAAACGGTATTCGATTCCCCAGTAGGAAAAGTTAATAGAAAACATTTTTGTTTTAAGATATTTTTTATTGGGCAATTTATTCCTAAGGAAACATAATAACTTATCATGTTTACTTTCAACTTTTATTAGATTCCTTACACAAACTCATATTTTCTCCAAAAGG
Organism: Viscum album; assembly: GCA_963277665.1. Classification (NCBI taxonomy): domain Eukaryota; kingdom Viridiplantae; phylum Streptophyta; class Magnoliopsida; order Santalales; family Viscaceae; genus Viscum; species Viscum album. The sequence continues at coordinate 249,039,126 of OY728122.1, read as the reverse complement.
CGAGTATTTAGGAAGACTTTCTCAAAATAAGAGTACTATAATCAACTTTTAGAGAATAATCTAATCCCCAAAAGAGAACTATATACTTCCCATTTCTTTATAATTTAACCAAAACCAAAAAGGCTAATACAAGATCAGATAATCCAGAAAAGGATAACCCTTTATAAAAAGAAAATCTATTCTTAATCTCCAAAATTTGTCCAACAAAACCCAAAGTTCAACGAGGACCATTTGTCCATAAAATTCTTCAAATTAAACCAAAATAAGATTGAAACCCAAATATTTGAAGTATTTAGTCACATAGTCTACCAAGTCAAATCATAACATTTATCTCCAAACAACATCAGTTGCTCCTAAAGTCTCGTATTGAAAAGTAATTAACCTAATCACATATCCTCTATGATGGGTTAATCATTTTCATAAATAACCCAAAATCAACATACTCTTAATTCATTAAATCATATAACTAGAAAGAATCTGTGAAACTAACCAGGGACTTCACGTAGACCAGTGGTAGGCGATAAATACCAGTCGCACTTTGGTTGTGGGTTCAATTCACGCGGCTTTGTCTGACACAACAGGTTGTCACACGGTCTGCGTGTTGTCCTTTTTCCATAACTATATAATTCATAAAACTTTTCCCAAAATGAGATAAAATCTTAAAAAATGATCATAACATATTTTAACCTCAAGTTTATCTCACTCCATTCATTTTCCATCATATCATCGAGTAAACCATTATTACCTAAAAAGTAAGGATCATATAAACCCTAATGGTTACCTTAATAATTATTACCTAAACTTCCACATCGATTGGTCATCTCGTACATGATGCATTACAGAACATACCAAGGTTCAAGTGGTTTATCATGAATCCTTGATAGTTGGTTTAGAACAACCACGAGTTTCCTCATTAAATCCTTCATTTTATCTAGTATCTTAATCAGAGAACCACCACAGTTTCCTTCAAACCTGTTGTCTCTTTTGTGCCTGCTAGATCCATCCATTCACTAAAAACAAAAATGTAAGTGTGAGTATATCAACACAACCATCATGTACTAATGAGGAAGGTAAACACTAAGATATACTTACTCATTCACTTTATCTAAAACTATGACTCTTTTTGAAATCCTAAACATTATGGTAATGTCACTTATGCATAGAGAATACCCTAGCCTCTAAAGTTATCTAAACCGACCTTTTATACCAACTATAAGACCCCAGCCTTAAACCCTACTTAATCTTTAGTTATTACAAGATTACACATTGAGGATCTTTTCAGGATTAGAGTTTTAGAGAATTAGATCATGAAACTTGCATTACATTCCACATTTAGACAAATTTGTTACATAAAAGGCAGTATTCATTATTCCCATCAATGGAAACATATTTAAAATAAAACATGGATTCTTTCTTGACACATCCTTGATACTATCATCACATCATGTACATTTCCCTTGACCAATGAAAAAAATTTCAAAAACTTGGGATGAGCATAAAAAGATCAGTAAGGGTTATAAAAATATGGAAAGGAAACATGAGTTCATATATACATAAGAATGAAATCATACTTTACCCATAAAACAAAGGCACTTTAACATTCCTCATCAAACCATGAATAAATCATAGAAATCATAAGACATAAAGGTAACTTGAGGAATTCATAACATTATTATGTAGGGAGTAACCCTCTTGGTTACATTTTGAATACCCATCACAGTATATTCCCTAAATCTATTCGGAGAAACCTTATCGTTTCACTCCTTCGCGTTACCCAATGCATTGGAGAGCTATATCGGGCTCACCCGCCCTTAGTATATCATGAAACCACCCGTTTTCATAACAATGCCCAAGAACCATAACATAAACATATCACATAAAACATTCATAAAGGAAACAAAACATTTCCACATTTCAATCACAATATAACATTTTAGTATTTTGAAATGATGAATCCATAGAAAAAGAAACCATTTCCAAAACCATTTAAAACATTTAATAAGGAGAATTTTGAATCAAAGTGTCCCATACCACCTTGAAGATTTTAACATTTTAAAACCTTAATATCCATATAAATAAATCCTTAAAACCATTTTGAAAACATGGATATTAATAAGAACAATTCATTAAAACATTTAAAGCGATATTTTGGTCAAAGGGTTTTTACCAAAATTAGAGACACTTGAATACAATAATTGAGGAATAACATTTAATCAAAACTTTATAATATCATGAGAATAAATGGATTCATTATATAATATTCCAAAGGACAGTATATACACCAAATAAGAGTGAATTGGTGCATAACAACAATGAAGTCTCAATAGGGATGTAAAATGTGATGAAATCCCTTATAAGGAAGGTATCCATAAATTAAGGATAAATCAATATCAAAATTATGTGTGAAAAATATAAATACACCCAATATAATTGGATATTAAGTGTAAAACAATAAAAGTTCATTCACACATACTCAAAGGATGACATATTCAATTACTACATGTTGAACCCAAAGAAATCGAAATTGGGTTAAAACGTTCCCTTGGTAAAATTCGACAGCCTAACGACGTCACTTCAAAAATTCAGAAAATGAGCTGATAAGAGATAAAAAGGGAATCTCATCACTTGGACATAAAATTTACATCAATCAGGATATATAGGAACATATCCCAACATAATAGTATGTGAATTAAAATACATAACAAACGAAGTCATTTAAAAAGAAGAGGGTGAAAGGTTCCCTTACCCACATGGGTATCTTTCGAAACATACACCTCATGAAAGAAGGACAATACAACATTGATGTAAATACTCATAAATAAAGTATATTACACAAAGAGTATAATAATGGTCAGTAAATACACCACTCAAAGGAAATTGTGGAAAATGTAGTATAAATATCACGGGAATAAAAGTGAGATGAAAAATCACTTACGAAAACTCAGCAGCCTAACGACGCCACTTGAAACCTCCAAAAATGGATTGATGAGATCAAATAGGGTATCTCATCACATTACAATATAATTTACAACAAGTGGAATATAAAAGAAAATCCCCCATCATAAAAAAAGGAGCTTAAAAAAGTGACATAAATGACAGTACTTAAAAACAAAGAGAGAGGTTAGATCTCTTACGAAAATTCGGCAGCCTAACGGCGCCACTCAAAACATCCAAAATGGATTGATGAGAGATAATAGTGTCTCTCATCACATGAACATAATAAGTACAGTAGTATTAATATAAATGAACATCCCAATAATAAGAAATATGATCTTAAAAGGAATGTCATAAAAAAGTTTACTTAAAAAGAAAGAGAGTTGTAGGATCCCTTACCTCAAGTCCAACTTGTCTCGATCATTCTTTAATCTCCTGAATAATAAACTTGAGTTAATTTATACTTGATTAAGAACCTTTTTAAAGCTTATTATTCCTTTTATATCCCTTATTTCCATGTTATAAACATTATTTAATCATTAAGTTAATAATGATTGTTTTGTCGATATTTGGTTCTTAAGTCGAATGTGGACTTCTTACAATTACATGTTGTTCGTGTGGTCAAAGGTTCCTTATATCCAAAATGACATTCCTGATTTGGATATCATATATATCATATATATCCTGAGTATACATGTATTTATAATATCACATAATCATTTAGAGGAAAGATATGAAATGCACCGTTCATGGAGACGGTAAGCCGAACGTACGCAAGAATACTACTTTCATTTCTACGTCGTATTAATGGAATTAAAACTATATGAGAGGTATGTATATTTTAATTCCAGAATTATATTAATCATTTATATTTATCATTATTTATATATATCCATTATATACATGTACTTATAATAGTACACTACATTTGGGGATAAGAAATGAAATGCATCGTTCATGAAGACAGTAAGCCATACGTACGCATGAACGCTACATTCATTTCTATCTCATACTTTAATGGAGATAAATAATAATTATATAGAGGTATATTATAATTCCAGTATAACATAATATATAATAACATTAAATACATCCTTTATATGTCCCACGTATGGCAGTAACGAATCACATCACTTTGAGGGGGCGGTAGTCCGCACTTCCTAAAATGAAGATATCGCATATACCCATAATCGAAGCCATAAAGGTAGGCCACAAATGAAAAATACAGAAGCTAAAGTAAAACATAAACATATTATATATCATATATAAATATAGTGACACCTAAATGGCCACCTTTGAAGGTGTTATATAAGTGTTGAACAATCATCGTTTCATGAGGCAGAAATTCGCCATCCACGGAAACTGTATGTTCATTAACCATTTGATGTAGTTTTGTGAGAGTGTAGCGCAAATAAATCTTATAAAAACATCCTAGTATATTGAAGATACTGGTTTTGATACAAAAGATGTAAATAAAAAGAGTTTAGGGGGTTGGAGAAGCAAAATAAATCAAATGAACATGAGAGAATGAATTACCTTTAAAAGTGAAACTCCTTTTGATTTGAGCCTAAAGGCTTCCTTTGAAAGGATTCTGCCCAAAGGGAATCCTCTAGGATGAGGAGAGGGATGTGGAGAGAGTAAATGGGCAGGGGTTGGCCGAGCCAAAGGCTTGAGGAGTGTGGGTAACGAGGTAGAGGTGGGGGCCATTTATAAGAGGAGAGGATGGGCATTCTTGTAAAGTAAAGAAATATTACTTTATTTGAAAATGGTATTCGGATTTAAGAGGTCCCAAATTAATGTATTTCTAGGATAACGTGATAAGGGTTCGAAATACACTCATCCAATAGGTTTTGGACATGTGTATATATTAGATATTACATTATCTTTCCATTTTTTAAATCGTTAAATAATGAGGTCATCGCTACATCATCATGATGTCATTAATAATTTAATTTATTTAATTTTTAAAAATTATAAAAAAATACTATGATGTAGGAAATCGTTTTATATTTCCAATGATTATTTATAATTAAAAATATGAATTGTATAACCCCATGTAACAATTGTTTTAGTAAAACATGTCATGTTTGTGTTATTTTTACTTTAACAGTAAATAAAAAGTTATTTATATCATTTTCCAACCAAAGTGGCTCCATGGGGTCCCCAAGTTGACCCATGGGTTGTATGGGTCGGCCATGACACATCCAATGTGTTTAGGACATGTTTCATGTTCATTTAATATTATTAAAACATTATATTTACCTTAAACTACACAAGTTACCTCTAATCGCGATTAAAACTTATTAAGTTACTATTCACCAAAAAATTATTTTTTATCCCATTGAACCCCATTTTACTTCTTAATGACAACAATGTATGTCGGAGATTTTAAATTCAAAACACAAAGATGGCAAAATTTCATTTAAACGGAAAAACCAGTTTTTATAAGTACCACTTAGTGGTTTCACTATTCATCAAAAATTGATGTTTTTCAGAAAAATCCCAAAAATTCACCATAAGCTATATTTGATATTCCTAATAAAAAAATGAAATCTATTTTACAAAATTAAAAACATATAAGTCAGATTAATTAATTTAATAATTAATTCCTGCTGTCAGAGAAAATAGCGTGTTTTTATGAAACAATAAGTATCAAAAGATTGACACTAGTTTAAGTCTGATTTCAAAGTGAAATTAATTCCAACGACCACTATTGGATTTAATGATAAAAATATATTCTAATTTCACTTTAAAACCTATTCAATAGATAATCTAATCATTTAAATAAATTATATTAAAAAGAGGTTTTGAATTAAAGTACAACATTTTACATTATTCATTGAAAAAATGAACTTTATCGGAAAGAAACCAAAAATTTACACAAAGTAAATTTTGATGTCCCGATTCATAAGAAGAGTTTTATTCGGTCCAATAGAATGTATAAGAGTGAACAAAACTATATTTAATGACGGTTCTCCATCAAAAGGCGATAAGTGAGCCTTTTGTGAAAACTAGGGCATATACGCCTAAACTGGAATTCTTTCCGTATTTTAAGCCTTTATCTTTTATTGGATAAATGTAAAAACATTTAAAAAAATGTATAATCATATTTTAGTTATTTCTATCCATTCCCTCCAATACAACGGCTACATGTTATCTACCATTTAAAATAATATTATTTTATTTTTAGAGTGCAACGTAGGATTCCCAAAAAACTCGTTGTTGCGTGTTGGGTACGTCATCGAGCATAGCGTCCCCTTTAAAGTCATGTTAATACATTATTCACAAATATGGATAAATATGAAAATTTCATATTCTTTTTTTACCTGGGGTGTTACAGCATGGATACTACAGACGTTTCATGCAGAAATGTTCACGCCTGGCACCACCACTGATGGGTCTGACCAAAAAGGGTGTAAAGATCTTATGGTCAGATTCTTTTGTGTCCACCATTCAGGAGCTGAAAGGGTGGATGACATTAGCACCGATACTAGTCTTTCTAGAGCTAGGAAAGAGCTATACTATTTACTACGATGCATCAAGTATCGGGCTGGGGGCCATGCTTATGTAGGGAGATGGAGTCGTTTTTTACGTGTCTTAGCAGTTGACGCCACCTGAGAAGAATTACCCAATGAACGATCTGGAGTTGGTGGATATTGTTCATTCCTTACACTGTTGGAGACATTATCATATGGTGTAGCACTTTTAGGTGTTCACTGCCCACAATATATTCAAGTACATATTCACTTAGAATGATCTGAATTTGAGACAGAAAATGTGGGTTGAGTCCCTTCAGTCTTTCAACATTGATCTTGCATACACGCCTGAAATGGCCAATGTTGTGGCAGATGCCCTGAGCAGGATGACTCAGTTACAGGATGTTCAGGAGGCCAATGGTGAGCAGAAGCTTATTGTTCTATTCTCTGAGATGCATTTGGAGGTTCATGATAGATAGGGGTGGACATTTCTATCTTCTGTAGCTATTACCTATACTTTTTTTGATCGGGTACGAATGAGGAAACTATCAGATTCTGATGGCCTAGTCGTACATGATAGCATGACAGGAGAGGACCCTCTTCCTGAATGGACAATAGGCGAGGATGAGATCTTGTGATTCCCGGGATACGTATGGGTGCCATCATACATACACAAGGAGCTGATGTGGGGCTTTCATTCCACAATTTGGGCAGTTTATCCAAGTGTCACTGAGATGTATCGTGATCTACAACAGTAGTATTTGTTGCATGGTATAAAGAGGGACGTTGCTGGTTTTTTCAAGAGATGTTCCACTTGTCAGCAGGTGAAGGCAGAGCATCAGCAACCAGTAGGGCTTTTACATTAGTTACCTATTTCAGAGTGGAAGTGAAACAACATCATGATGGATTTTCTGACAGGGTTATCGAGGTCTCCTCTAGGGAACAATGTAGTTTGTATTGTTAATGACAGACTCACTAAGGTTTCTCACTTCTTACCAATCATGATGACCTTCGGTGTTGATGAGCTAGGGCGGTTGTACATCCGTGAGATTGTACGTCTATATGGAGTACCACACGCTATTGTTTCAGATAGAGATGCATGTTTTACTTCTTTGTTCAGGAAGGGACTTCAGAATGCTTTGGGTACACAAGTACGTTTGAGTACAACATGCAATCCACAGACAGATGGCATGTCTGAATGTACGATTCAGGTGCTTGAGGATATGCTCCGAGCATGCATCCTAGATTCTAGAGGTTCGTGGGAGAAGTATATACCTCTTGTGGAGTTCGCCTACAACAATAGTTTCCAGGAAACTATTCAGATGTCACCTTACGAGGCTTTGTATGGTAGGTAAAGCCGGTCACCATTATGCAGGCTAGAGGCAGGAGAAGAAGCTTTGCAGGGACCTCATCCTGTTCAAGAGACCTCAGAGAAGATAGAGTTGATTCAGAAGAGGATGGATGTAGCACAGTATGGGAAGAAGTCTTATGCTGATCAGCAGAGATGACCTATGGAGTTCGAGGTCAGGGATCATGTTTTCCTGTGAGTCATACTGAGGTTGGGACACAATAGGATTTAGAGATAGGGTAAACATTCACCATGGTATGTCAGGCAATTTGAGGTGTTGGAGAGTGTTGGGCTGGTTGCCTATCAGCTGCAGTTACCTCATCGGTACCAATCTATACATGATGTCTTCCACATCTGTCAACTCCGATGTTATTTTTCAGACCCGTCTCATGTCTTTCAACCCGAGGAGCTTGAGCTCAAGGTGGATGCATCGTTTGAGGAGAATCATATCCAGATTATCGATCACAGTACGAAGGTTCTACAAGGCCGATCTGTTCCTCTGGTACGGGTGCTATGGAAGAACAGGAGAGTACAAGACGAGACTTGTTAGAGGGTGGCCGATGTACGATCGTAGTGGCCGGAGCAGTTCAGGGTTTCCTCTTATACACATCATTAGAGAAATTCAGGGAATAATTTAATTAAGGAGGATGTTTGTAAGCACCCAAAAAATCTTTTCAGGTATTTTTTTCCCTTTTTCTGGATTTTTTGGGAAAATAGGTGTTTCTAGATTTTTTTTACTACATGCAGTGTACCTTATAAGTACACACAGAGTACTACCTTGCCATGCAAGGCTGTGTGCTGGCCGTGACTGGGCCACACAAATAGCCATGTAGGGGTGATATGGAGGCCTCTTATAGTGGAGTACGGAATAGCCTAGTACACTTCGTGTACTCCAAAAGTATACACCATGTACTTTTTTTCATTAATTGCATCGGGGAAGTATCTGACGGACACAAACTTCTTCTTCTAGGTGTTCTTCATCCGAAGGAGTTCGTACGGCTGCAGATCATCGACAAGCCACCGAACCTCCATCCATCCTCTGATTAGAACACTGAAAAGTGATTTGGTTCCGAAGCGGTAAGCTCTACCTTCTCATAGAGTTTAGTTTTCCAATTCCCTCTCTTTTCCAGGTTATCGTGTGTTGAACATTTTAGAAATTTTTTTAGATATTCAACGTTCTAAGGTGATTCAAGCCACGTGGTTCAAATATATCGATCTCCTTGAATCAAGGTAGGTTGTTTGGGCCTTTCCAATCAATGTCTTTGAGTATTACGTGAAAATTTCACCAATACACTTGAACGGGGTGTTGCGTGTTTACTGTTTTCCCCTTTTTTTCCTTTTATGCTTGTATTCTTCTGTAGAGGTAATTTGGCTATGCATAAGGATAATTTCTATGATTGTATGTATTTCCCATGCATTGTTCAGTTTACGACCTTTTGGTCTTGTTCAGACCTTGGCCGTTATACCTGTTTTCCATTCCTTGTGACCGTAGGATGTAGTGTTGTTCCCTAACAAGCTTGTTATGTTGTAGACTGGTTAGCCAAGTAGCTCGATAGGTTTACTTTGGAAATGTTGCATTATAATTCTCTAAATGGAATGGGGCCGAGTGAACCTAGTGTTATTGACAATAAGTGGATGGACCGAGTGAGATTTCTCAGAGAGTCTTGGACATTATAGACTATAGGGGATAGACTGATTGAGCTTGCCAGAGAGTCATGGATATTATAGACTGTAGGAGGATAGACTGAGTGAGATTCCTCGGAGAGTCAAGAGATTTATAGACTTTACGGGGGTAGAATGATTGAGCTTACTTGGAGAGTCTATATCTTGTTTGAATTCTTTAAACCACTCTAGGCTATAGGAGGAATTGACCGAGTGAGCTTCCTCAGAGAGTTTGTGATAGACATGAGGCTGTAAGAGGAATTGACCAAGTGATATTTCTCAGAGATTCTTCAGACCATGGGTCAATAATTGGAATTGACTGCATCATGATCCTCAGAGAGTCCCTTACTATATTAGATTATAACGGGAATTGACTGAGCGTGCTTCCTCGAAGAGTAATATAATTTCGTATGACCAAATCAGAGGGGCTAGGCTGATTGTACTACCAAGAGCGTTGTAGGCACTTCTTGTATAGGACCATAGGGGATGGCTGTGAGTACATCCCAAAGGGATTCCTATTTGTGTTTAGCAATTTTCTTCACTTCCACTTGTTGATCTACAAATTGTCTACTGTTATGTATCATTATGTATACTACTTTTTGTTTTTCTGCTTACTGTTTACTGCTTACTATACTATTACCTGCCATATACTCACTGACTATTAGGAAAATATCTTCCGGTGGTTTCCTACTATGATTTATTATTACACCCTATTTGGGTCATGATTTTGGAAAAAACATACTATATTGTTGTTGGTATAGATAAGGGAAATCACCCTTCGACTTGAGGTACTTGACTTGAATTGGAGCATGAGAGAATGAGATTAAACTGAGGCTTGTGATGCTGAGGAGTTTCTAATCTGTTTTCTTTTGTACTTTGGTTTAGTATTGTATTCAACATTGTGACATTTTTTATTGCTTTCCTAGACATGTGTATCATGTATTATATATATATGTTCTCCTGCTGTTTATCATATTTAGCCTTCCGCAATTCACTTGTGTATGGATTGTTCACTACTTCCTTTACTATTTATTGATTCTCTTTTCCATTGTGTACTATTCCAATGAGGGCATAGTTTCCCCACTATCACACCCAAGGCCCTCAATAATGGTCGGCAGCCTCTGGCATTTGGGGAAATGCACTAGAGGCCATGTGACCAACTAGGTACAGGGTGCCTCTGGGTGGCTTCCAGAACCTGGGCATTACATGTTCAGAATCTTGCATGGGTCGAATCATGTATTGATGTTTCTGGTGCCATTATGAACCTAATGATTTTTTTGTGGTAAATAAAGAATAATTTATTGTTAAAATATTAACATTATTATTGAAAATTAATTTTCATAAAACTGAAAACTCTCTTATAGAATATATATATTTTTAAAAACAAATGGTTATGGCCTACTGAATTTTACACACACCCTACTCATGGAGCCTAATTGGTACATGAATAGACTTCATTTTTGGAGGAAAATATAAGGGAAATAGATCTATGCTAGATTCTTTAATTGTGTTGGATCATGGATGAGTGTATCGTACATGATATAAGGACCCTTATAAGAGTTGTTAGTTTGTCTTCATTTGGATTTCCCATTTGGAACATGACAAATATATGGAATTACATTTCAAAAACATTGGTTTGGATATTGTTTTAATATTTTGGTTTGTCATGTGATATTTTACTACATTAGTTATGGTATTATTTTAGTTAATTTTTTTATCTTTTGGCTATTTGTTATTTATTTCTATTTTGTGGTACTTCGTTAAATATAGTACAATAACAACTACCAAAGAGGTGTTTATGAGTGGAGAAATTTATCAACACTTGAAAAATTCCCTGAAAAATGGAATCTTTATCAGTACTATGAACACAATTATAATTTTTACCATTCATCGATGGATTTTTTGAACTAATATTGTTTTCTTTTAGTAGAGGATTTAGCATTGGTAATGGTTACCCTTTATCAGTGCTTTATTTTAATTGCAAATAATGTTTATCCTTTATCTGGGAATTAATTTAAGTATTGATAAAGTGTACCCTTTATTAGCACTATATATTTAGCTCTTATAAATGAATACATTATCAGTTACTTTTTAGCACTAATTAATGCATGAATAATAAATGAAATAATTTATAAATACAATTATATAAATGACTTTATTCGAAATAATATTACAAATAATATTAATTTAATTTTTTTTAAATTGAATAAATTGAATATATTATATATATATTATAAATACTAATAAATAGTATGTACTAAATATATATTTTTACAACAAAAATAAAACTTATACCAATTAAAATTAAAAATAAGTAATTTTGAGAAAAATATTTAAAAATTTATGAATTTGATGATTAATGATAATGTTATAAAATATTATATATTAAGTATATAAATATATATAAATATATATAAATATTATTTATATAATACAAATTATTTTTTTTATACATTAAATAGTAATGTATTTAATGAATAATGGTTTAAAATTAATTAATAAATAAATTATTAATACTAACTAATTTCAAAGAGTTATAGACATAATTGAATGTACATTAATTTTTCAATTTATTACATAGATCAAACATATTATATTGATTTCATAGGTATATAATTAAATAATTTTTATATTTATACACATGCACATTCCCATTTTTTTGAATTCAATCAATTGATATTGTTAATTTTATATTTATATATTTAAGATAATTTAATATTTTCAATATGTATTCAATTTATTTTAATATATATCAATTATTTATTGATTTATATTAATCAATCTTATCCTCATTTCCAATATACTTTACGAAAATTTAATTTATCAATTTTACACATTTTTAAAATACATGAACTCATGATTATATATTCATTAATATGGTTAAAAATACAATTGTAAAAAAATTTCCAGAATAATTATATTTATAAATGTATATTTACTATTTTTATAAATTTATAATTATAAATAAAAAAATAATATTTTTTAAATTATTTATATAATTAGAAATAAATAATTATAAAATTGATTATAAGGTTATATAAAAAATGAATATATTTACTATGTGTATATATATATAATTATATAAATATATATAAAGATATAAATGTTATTTTTTAAAAAAATTAATTATTTAACTATATATATATATTCAAAAGAATTATATTATTTTATTTAATAAAATTTATTATTTTAAATATTATAATTATATACCGTAATTATAATTTTATAAATTGTTAATTTTTTTAAAAAAGTATAATAAGTAATTTAAAAAGGTTTTTTATCGTAGATAAGTGTTTTGATTTGTGAAATCTAAAAAAGGGATAATACTGATTTTTTTATCAGTGGTTTTTTAAAGCATTGATAAATGTCTCATGGCCAATTTCAAGAACCCTAAACATTATGAACTAGTTCGTGATATCAAAATTTATTTGCAGAAGAGACCTGATGTCAGCCTTCCATTTTACAGAATCCATTCTCAAATCTATGCCATAATCATGTCTCGAACAATTCTAAGGCTCAAATCTAAATCTTGATCGATTCAAGGGTTTAATGCAACCATGTCTCGAATGAAATCACAGTTTTTCAATATCTCTATCTTCTCTCAGTTATCAAATGATCATTCTCATCTTACATCTGTATATTCCAACATGTCTACTTTCACTATTCAATATTAAAACATCACAAATTCATTTTTAGGTATATTGATGTACCATGTTCACTAATACCATGTGATTATACATGGAAAAAAATTAGTATTGTGAGACTGGAAATTTGACAAACCCAATGTTGGGTCATGTCATTGGGAGATAAAATAGGTACCCAATGTCAATATTTCTGGACTAATGCCTCTTTTTAATCACAATATTTATGAAAAATTCATCCATATAGTGAATGGAAGTGTCATTGGTTTAGAATATGACATTTCTAATCACATTGATGATGAAATATCTCCCATCATTGGGGTATTATATTATGTCGTGCTACAATTGGAATTGAGAGGGTTGAGTGAGGGGGAACAAAAAGATAGGGTCATCTTGTTCAATTTGAAACGTAAATCTAGAATTTCATTCTAGAAATGGATGATGAAATTTCTAAAACTAGGGAACCACTATAGAATGATATTTTGATGAAATTTTTTCCTTGGATAATGAGATCAAATATATGGTGTACTATTAATTGATTTATTTATGATTAATCTGAACTATTTCATGAGGCAGGATAGATTTGGGGGTCACTTATGAAATGTAACAATCCATTTATTATAGAAAATCTATAAAATCATTTGTTAAAAAACATTACATAGATTTGATTTTTTGTCATATTTATTTAACTAATTATTGAATAATTAAAATGATTACAATTTTTATTTTTGAAATATTTCGATTTTAATTTAAATATTAAGACTTAATGGAAATAAAAAAATCAATGAGGTTTAAGGTTCTATAATCGCAAAATTATATTATACAAAAAAAATAAATTTGAGATAAAATGTAATTGATATTTTAATTATTTTTGTTCAAATATTGTTTGAAAATAAAAAATTTGAAATAATATATTTTCTATAAAAAAACTATTTAGGATATTTTAATAAACATTATGTTTTTTAATAATGTGGAGTAGAAGAAGTGTACATTATTGATAGATTTTTTTATTCCCAATCATTCATTATTGGTCAAATAATTTTCAAAATTTTAAAATTCCATAAAAATGTAACTTATTTAATGAGAAAAGTTTTCTATTAATTATATTTAAAATAATATTTTAAATCGTTCAATAATAAAACATATACCACACGATGCACCTAATTTTGATTAAATAAAATATAAACATTGATTTACATAAATTTAATAAATTGGTATTAATAGAATTTTTTTTTTTAAAAAAAAAATTTATTTCTCATGGATAAAATCATTTCACATTTAGAATCCCACTTCATGTCAACATTATTGGTTAAGATATAGTAATTTAAAGACATTATTTATTAACTATGGATTTTAAATTATATTTTATTTTATGGTTTACTAACAAAATCATTAATCCATGATAAATTTTATTTTAGTGGCAATATGATGCCCCACAAATGTGACAATCTCAATTAAAAAAAAAATATATTTTATAACAATACATTACCATGACCTTTATATTATGATTTATACTAAATTATGATAGATAAATAAATAAATAACATGAGTATTATTAAACTAGTGGATATATTTTGGAAAAATATTTTCAAAATAATGATCCATAAGAAGCCTTTTTTTATTCTTCAGATAATGCTCTTAATGTCCCATTGTTGTTATTCAGATCAAGCTCCCCATGAATAGATTTTTCCTAATTATCTATCATGTTAGAATCTCCAAGTGATTAATTCTATTCTTCGGAAAGAATGTGGTTTTTTAGAGTCTTACTCCGATGAGTTTCTATAGAAACATTCCAATCACCAACGACATTTTCTTCATTAATTTCATAATTTCTTGTATTTATCCGAGTTGATAAAAATATATCCATATATGAAATGAAAACACACACATTAATACTTTTATTAATATCATGCTTTCTTTTATCACACATTTATTAAATTCTATATATGTTTTACTTTAATCCATTAAAAAATATATTTCATAGGCATTTCCCCTTGATTCCACACTGTGGAATCTCCGATTATCATCTATATAATTCTCAAAAATTTGTTCCTTTCACACTTAATAATGAATATAATATGTGTCTTTAATTATTTAGTATTAAAAATTAATATTTTATGAACCTAATAGGATATCAAAACATTCTCTCAAATTATTAAAATATTCAATCCAATGTATCTTATTTTCTCCTCATCCTCCTCTCTCATTGATTGATTTTTTGGAGAGATATAATTGAATTTTATCTATTATTATTCATTCTTTACCGTCAATATATCATTGTTGTAAAAAATGTGTCTACAATAAAATTATTATCCATAGAATAAATTTTTAATTTCATATTTATTTTTAATTTTCTTTATACTAGTAATATATTAAAAAATTTACTAGTACATGTAGATTATTTTACTCGATTTGAGATGGTTATTTTGATGATTCTCATGATTTTCAGCGATTAGACTTCGATCCTACAACTGAGATATTTACAAAAAGGAAATGTGTTATGAATGATGCATTAAACCATAAAGAAATACTGAGATTCTAATAAATATATAATTACTTTTTTTAAATTTAGATAAAATATTTTAAATTTAATTTCCTTCTAAATTTTATCAATCACTTATCTATCTTTTTTCACAGATCATTTCGGACGTCTTATCTTAATTTCTACTATCTGTGAAAATCCACAACAAGAGATAAAATGATTCTTTCAATCAAGGTTACAATTATTTTAATATTCTTTTAAATTCTTTTTCAACCATCCAACAATGAATTTTGATTGTTTATTATTTGCTGGAAAACCATTTTCATTTTTAAAACTCTCTATCTTATAGACTTTCAACAGTGAGAAAACATATTCAGCTGAGAACATCGAGTTAATATGCAGTGCATGTAGTTTGACAAATAAATAAAAAGGAAATTTTGAATCATTGTATGTGAGTATTATTTTGAAACTTTGGGACATGTTCGAATCAGCCACATGTCAATGCTACACAAGGTGTAATTGGTATGAATTCAAGTGTTTATTTTCAATATAAATTGACATTGTTTTTTTAAGGACAATTGATACACACAAAACTGAGAAAATATATTATTATTGTTTTGATAATTTAGGTAAATGATTCATATGTCATTTGAGACATTTAATAATCAACCGCAACATAATTTCATGCACAATGTGACCGCTGTGACTCAATGTCTTTGTTGTCAGTTTAAAATAAATCATTTCACAAAAAATATCTCTCACTATAAATAATGAAAAAATTGTAATGTTGATGATGATGATAGTACATCGATTAATTGTTCAATTTTAAAATTTAAGAATTATTCACACATCAAATAGATACATGATGTGATCAGTATAAGTCCAAGTGTGTATTTATAGTATAAAATGACAATTCCGAAAAAAACAAGCAACATACTAAAAAATGAGAAAATAAATTCCTATTGTTTTGATACATAATGAAAACGTTACATATGTCAATTGATATGTGGTGGAATCTTCCTTACCTTGATGTAACATGTAGTGTGACCGATATGACTCAAAATGCATCTTTTTATTTTCAAATAGAATAACATTTAATAAAATGGTCAAATAACCAACTCAAAACAGGAAAACACATTCATATTTTTTTGATACTATAGTAAATCTATCCATAATTCCTTTGAGACTAGAAGGAATAAACATTAATTCATTTTGATGCACGGTATGTCTGTTATGACTCTTAATGAATATTTTCATTTGAAAATGACATCAATTTTAATAAAAAGAACAAATGTCCCACTCAAAACATATAAAATGCTATAATATTGTTTTAATACTTTATTAAAACTATATATAAGTCATTAGAGATATTATTTAAATTGATGGACCTCAATATGATTAACGGTGGGACCAATATAACTCCACATAGGTATTTTCATTTAAAAAGGACTTCAATTTTAATTAAAATGAAATCAAACCTACTCAAAACTGAGAACATGATTTCGTATTGTTTTAATACATTACAAGAAATATCCATAATTCATTTGAGATGTGTAAGAATTAGTTTTAACACAATTTGATGAATGGTGAGACCGATATGACTTCATGTCTCTCTTTTTATTTAAAAATGACATAAATTTTAATAAAAATGAAAACTAAGATACTAAAAAACAAGAAAAAAAATTAATGTAATTATCATATATTGGGAATACTTATGTAATCATTGATATTTATGAATCATCTGCACCAAAATCTGATAAATTATGTGCCATATATGACTAAATGTTTTTTATGTCAGTCTGAAATTGATAGTTTAGTTAAAAAACTTCACTCACATAAAACTGGTAAAATTCATTATAATTTTCAAGAAAATTTATGAAATTGATTCATAATTAATTTTTTATATGTAGGATTAGTTCTCATATCATACTGATACACAATGTGAATTTTATGAGTCAATGTGTGTTTTTACAATTTAAAATGTAATTTTAGTAAAAAAACATATGTGATGTAACAATAACTTAGTGAACACAATCAGATTATATTGATACTATATAAATATAATCCATAATAAATTTGTTATGATTAAGAATTATTTTAACCACAATCGGATGGATGGTGCAACCGATATGACTTAAAGTGCATCTTTTTAATTGAAATTGAAATAAATTATTATAAAAAAATAAAATTAGCCTACATACAACTGGGAAAAAGCATTTAGAATGTTTTTATACATTAGTAAAATTGTCTATAATTTTTTTCTGATGTGTTCAAATCAGAATCTCCCCAATATGATAAAAAATGTTTTTTTATAACTTAATATTTCTGTTTTCTGTTTGAAATCAACATTTTAGTTCAAAAAGAGACACTCACAAAAAACAAACGAAAACACTCGTGGCTTGTATTTATAATTTAAAAAAATTATTTAGATGTCATTTGGGAACTAAAGGATTCAATTTCACTTTAATCAAAAACATGATGTGACTGGTATTAGTCAATGATCATGTTTCTAGTTTCAAATTACATTTTAATAAAAAATACAAACGATGCACTCAAAACCAATCAAACACATTAAGATGGTTTCGATACTCTTATACAATGATCAATAAATAATTTGAGACATTTAATAATCAGCCTCACCTCAATCCAATGCACAGTATGACGAGTATGACTCAATGTCTATTTTAAAAAATATATTAATCCTTTTTTAAAATGTTCATCACATTGAAAAACTGATAAAATGAGCCTAGATTGTTTACATTTGATTTAAATTTTTTATTCTTACATGATTTTACTGATTTTGTGTTTTTTGGTGTTGTGGTGTATTGTTACTGCAGACTATGATGGTGTCGTAGTGTGTTTTAATAGCCCTATATTGTATTCCCCTTTATTTTCAATTCTACATGCACTAATAAATGGTGTGTTATCAACTCCTTTTTAAGTATTGATAATGTTATACATTATGATGGCTTATAAAAAAAATGATAAATGAACCCTTTAAAAGTGCTCTTTTAGCACTAATAAATGAAACGTGATTTTAATCTCTCTCTAGTAGTCGGCACTTCTAAAACTGTAATTATGTCAATTTTTATCGCTATTAAATGATTAATTTGTAGTAGTGAGTCTACCCGTCATATATCCATTAGAACAATATTTCTAGTCGGTAGCTTCTACCATATGGGGAGGCGTTTGTGAAGCCATGTAGTGAACTAGATCAGGGCACTAACATGAGAAACACAGGTAGGGAAATTATATAAATGTTGGATTCTTAGGTATTAAAATATTTAGTTCAAGCCCAATAATTATCATTGAAAATTTTAATGTTTTTATGTTTCCAAGTTTTAACAAGTTTCTTTATTTCTTTTTATAATTCCTATAATTATATTTTTCATCCCATCCCACATTAAAAAAATCATTTGTTCTTAGGTTATGTTGGTACAAGGATGAGGTCAAGATGAAAATTATGAAGATGTTTCCTAAAAATAAAACATTTAATACATCAATAAAATTATTTTTTTCGATGATGGATACTATGTAAATGATTTTTATTTATGATTAAATATTTATTCATGTCTGGGAGATGGTCTTGTTTTGTTAAACTATAATATCTTATGACACTAAAATATATTTTTATGAATTCTTGACATAAAGAATAATATTATGAAATGTTTTATGCCTTGTCCTTATAGTTGGAATCATAGGGGAGGTTAAAATAATATTTTATAACAGGTTTTTTATGAGAAGTCATATTATGAGTTATGGATACCATCATGTGTTAATATTTTTATGGTTTATCAAATGATTAAAAGTGTAGATACCCCTTATAAAGTTCTATTTTTTGTGTTTTTTTTTGTGATTAATTATATTTTGGGAGACATTCATAAAAATATATCCCTTTGATCTATTATATGTTAGATAGAGATAGTTATTTTGGGAATCATTATATTATATTTCGTGGAAACAAGTTTTAATTTATTTATAACCTTTAACTATAATATAATTATTGATTTTTTATTAATTATTATTTATTGTCACAATAGAGTGACTATATTTTTGGATAATATTTTTATCACATAGATTACCATGGGATTGGAAATTAATGTGGTGAAAACTTAAATATTTTTAGAATAAGTCCATCATTTTAGAGATATTACATGATTAATTAAAATATAAATACTTTTAGATAAGATGTGTTTTTGTTTGAGGAATATAGTTTGACCTATCAATTTGAAGTAAATATGAATTTATTGTTATTTTTTTTGTGAATTGTTTTGTGTATTTTGGAGAATATATGAACATATCCTATAATTGATTTTGTATGATACATTATATGCTATAGGTGTTATTTTGAGGTAAATTTTATTTTTCTCTTAGAAGAATATGTGATTAAATCATTATAATATTTTGGTTTCAATATTATTAATGAATAATTTGACCAATTTTACGGATAATTATCTATAGAATTATATACGTTGAACCATTAGTGATATTTTTTAATTTGGAAGATAAATGGGCTATTTAATCATATGAAATTTTATAGATTTAAGGATTAATTTTACCATATTAATAACATATTAGTATTAGTAAATTTCATTGGATAGTTGTTTCATGACCCATCCTCAGGGCCAGTGTCGTGACTACACCATGCCCGCCTTCCATATGATAGGGGATGGTGATGAGCACTAAAGGCGTAAATCCTAATCAAAAGGGAAGGCATTGACTTTATAACATAAAACAACACAACCGTGTACACAACTAAAGTAAGAACTATGTAAAATGAGTAAAAAGGATACTGATGAAAGGTAAATGGGCTAGTATACAATCTCAACTGAAAGTATAGTACAACTGAATACTATCACAGCTGCAGTGATGTAAAACAACAACCAATGAGTCGTTCTACGGGAATTCCACCTCAAGGGTGGGTACAGATGGCCTCCTCAGCACCTCAAGTCTGCCTATCCGCTCCGTGAACATCTCGCCAAGTGGTCCACCTCCGGGTACCATCCAGCTCAACAAGTCTATACCTCGATCAGTTTTGTCTGTCGTCTGCAACCAACTCAACGTGGTGCGGGAAAAGCCCGTGCAGGTGTGAGTATATGATACTCAGTAGGGTCCCCGAGACCCCAAAGGTCTCTGAGAATACAAAAAGGATAAAGCACATACGAGAGATACAAACACAAAGTATCAACCGACCCTAATTAGGTATATTCCACTATATATACATATGTTATCAATCACAGTATGTCTCCAACTCTCGAGCCCAAATACAACCCATTCCACACATGAACGAATTCAATCACATCGATGATAATTATTGAAAATCAAGACTCATCTCACACAGTTATACATGTTTCATATAGCGATAGAGATGATCGAGAGTAGTCACTGACTTTTCTAGGCTTTCGGACCCACAGAGGATACAAGACCAGCTATGCTATCAGACCCACACAGGATACAAGAATAACTACTCTGCCGGACCCACACATGATACAAGTATAGAGGTCAAACTGATGGACCCACACAAGATACAAGAATAGTAGTCATCACCGTTGAACCCAAATAGGATTCCTGTACGGTAGACGTCGCTGTCGAACCCATGGAGGATTCTAGTACAGTTGTCGATGCAGTCACAACCAACTCTACGATTCCTCCACACATCACACTCGATTCCGGGAGGGTCAAATCCTCGAGCAAAGGGGTAGTCACTTCAACTATCAAGAAGTCTAGAGTTTATGTACCGCGAAGTTCTGTCTCATCAAAAGGAACCCAAGGCGACAGACGGTGCGTCAATCGGACGCCCGATCTGAGAGATATTGACTTTTCCATTCCAAGGGCCTGGTAGGAAATACGCTCGGTCCAAACCAGGCCGTTTTCCAAAGTTTTCCAAAACACACATAGAGTATCGCAAAAGAAAATCTTCATCATGAGGGTCACAAATCCGCAAACGGCGCATCGATCGGATGCGTGGAATTATAGTTATTCACGTTTATGTGAAAACGGTCCCGACCCATTAAGCCTTGTGGATGGTAGGTTAGGCCCACTCGGTTTTGGAAGGTCTGACCCGGAAGAGGGTCGCACCGACTCGAAGAATCGCACACCCAGCCCGAGGGGTGCGGCATGGTCCGAGTGGGGTGGGGCGCAGCCCAGCGGGATGTGGCCCGGCCTGGTTGGCCGCAGCTCTCCCCAGAGGGACGAGCAGTCCGGGGGGGGGGGGGGGGGTGGCGCTTTACCTAACCAGTGGCCCCATGAGGCGCTGGCCTTTATGGCGCAAGTGGCCAGCTTGGGCGGGCTTTGGTAATTCTACGCCGCACCTTTGGGTGTCTCTGCTCCTTCACCCGGCCGACTGACGTGTCGGTCAGTTCTCCACCAAAGTGGCCCTTGGAGAGCGGGCCGTGGTCCCCCACAGCGTGGCGCCCCATGTGGCCCTGTGTTCTTCATTCGACCCAGATGGCCTTAGCTGGCCGGTTCTTCTTCAGTCAAGCGTTTTAAGGTTTCAAGCCACGATTCTTCCACATGCGGCCGCCGCGTGGCCATCACCTTTGCTCATCGCCGCCCCTTCCAACGCGCCTCCATCGCAAATAAAAAAATTCCAGAAAAAATTGGAGGGTTGTCGGGCCGTTTTCGTTCAACTCACGCCCTCCACGTTAGGTGGTAAAAATTGGCCAAAATTAATCCAAAGAATACATCAAAAAGGGGATAATTTATTCACTTATAATTATACGGAAACCCTACCTTGAAATTGATGTCGCACGTCATCGAGCAACAGAAGACGAACGTTGTGGTAGTTTGGGGTCACGAACGGATGGTGTCGTCCTATCAACAATTGAGGAAGAGTCATTGTTGTAGGTGGCATAGACTCCTTGATATCGATGTGCATCCGAGGATGATGCGTCATTGAAGAATTCCTTCACGTTCTTCTTCGAGGATGTTCATCGTTGAATAATGGTGTTCTTCGTCGAAAAGGATCACCTCCCTTCTAAAACACCAAATCCTTCCACCAGAAAAGATTTTCCAACACAAAAAGAAATAAAAAGGCTCCCCAATTAATATAATTTCCCTACAATTCAATTTGGATCAAATGGGGTGCCAAATAACTAATGTAGAAATTAATTATATGAGCTGGCACAATTTATGGGAAGAGGGAGGTGGAGAGGATCTACCATTAATGAGGAGTTGTAAAAAAAATGAACAATAGAGAATTAATGGGGAGTTGAGGGGAGGTGGAAGGTTTCAGGTTTGTGTGGGCCCCATCACACTAAATTCACCCAGGGGAGGTTATGTGGGGTGTGGTCCCACCTTTAAATACTTCTTCTAGGTTATAAAAAAAATTATATAAAATTATGTTCCACAAATTTTATTTATTTTATTTTAAATCACCTAAAAATTAACCCTCAACCCGCATAAAACACAGCTGCGTTATAGGTCCACTAATGCGAATACCAGCACTGCGAGTTAATCGGTGTCCTCAGATTTCAGTTCCGAGAACCGGTTCAAAATATGAAAAAAAACCCGCACATACGTTTACTGAACGTACTAGATCAAAACATCAAAAATTGATTCCGGACACACCGGGCCTTGTAATCAAGTTCCGTTAGAAACCACAGACTCGTAAAATTTCAAAGTATTTAAAAAAAATTCCTTGATATTTCTAGGTCTTTACATTACTCACACCTCAGGGTATTATTTCAACATAAAGCTACAACACACACTAGGGGAAATAATGGGGGTACTGAGCACACATCTGAGCCTCCCTCTCCCATGTGCTCTCCTTGAAGTTCTCGTGCTTCCAGCGAATGAACACAAGAGGAATCGACCATCCACGTAAGACCCGCTCTTGTCGATCCTCGATATCCACCGGGACCTCTGTGAATGTCACCTCATCATCGATGTCCAGCTCCCTGTGATCGATGATGTGGGTCAGGTCATGCGCGTAGCTCCTTAGCTGAGATACGTGGAAGACGTCGTGCACATGATGAAACTGAGGTGGATGGGCCAGGCCGTAATCCACCTCACCTACTCTGCTGAGGACATATAATGGTTCGATGATATGTGGAGATAACATGCCACCCTGGCCAAATCTATTTAGAACTCATCAAGGTGATACCTATAGGAAAACAATGTTTCCATCCTCAAACTATAGTGGTCTCCGTCTCCTATCAGCATTGGACTTTTGTATGCTCTGTGCATTCATCATCCGCTCCTAGATGATCTTCACCTTCTCCGTCATATCCGGCACTGTCTCTGGCCCTACTAGTGGTGACTCCCCTAGGTCTGTCCAGCACAGAGGTGATCTGCATGGTCGGCCGTACAGTCCCTCATAAGGTTCCATCCTGATGGTAGAGTGATTGCTATTGTGGTACGCATGCTCCACCAAGGGTAAGTGATCCTCCCATCTGTGACCAAAGTTGAGGATACATTCACGTAGCATGTACTTGAGAGACTGAATGGTCCTCTCAGTCTAGCCATCCGTCTGAGGATGGAAAGCGGTGCTCAAATGAAGCTACGTGCCAAAAGCCTCCTGCAACCCCTTCCATAGCTGAGTAGTGAATCGAGTATCTCGATCGAAAACGATAGATGATGCCACACCATGGAACCGTATGATATACCTAATGTAGAGGCATCTCATACTCTCTATTGAGACCCACTCTCTACTCGGTAGGAAGTGGGATGACAAGGTGAGTCGGTCAACGTTCACCTAGATATAGTCGTGTCCCCTGGATGTACATGGAAGACCTATCAGGAAATCCATGGAGATCCTGTCCCAAATCCACTCTATGACCTCTAAGGGCTATACCAAGCCTGCTGGTACCTGGTGCTCCACCATCACATGCTGAAAAGTGATGCATCGTGAAACGAAATCTGCTACAACCTTCTTTATACCCAGCCACCAGTGTTGTCGTCTGAGGTCCTCATACAACTTCACTACACATAGATGTACCGCTAGAGAGGAAGTGTGGAACTCCCTTAGCACTTCCTCCTGTAGTGCAACTGGTACCGTGGAACATCCCCTGAAAAGAATGAAGAGATCGCCTCCATCAAAAAATCCATCTTGCACCTACCCTATGGATATATCAACACGTCGCGTCTCATAGTCAACGTACACACGATGTGCCTCTCTAACTCGCTGAAGAAGTGTAGGAATGACTGTGAGAGACCGAAGAAATGATGGTCCACCTATATCCACAAAGGATATCTGCAATGCGGCTAGCTTCTCTGTTACCTCTCCTAGAAACTGAATGCCCTACCACCAACTGAGTGTATCAGCTACAACGTTCCCCTTCACATGAGTATAGACTATCTCAATGTAATAGTCCTGGAGTAGCTCGATCCATCACCACTATCTCAGGATCAGTTCCTTTTGTGATAAGATGTACCTAAGACTTTGGTGGTCATAGTAGATTGTAAACCACTCGCCCATCATATAGTTCTGCCACATCTTCAAGGCGAATACCCCTAATTCTAACTCCAGGTAATGGGTAGCGTGGTTCTGCTCATGCCATCTCCACTTCCGCGAACCATTTGTGATCACTGCTCGCCCCTGCATCAGGACACACCCGAGTCTTTTACCTGATGCGTCACATTACACTATGTACCCAACGCCCTCCTTTGGTAGAATCATGATGGGTGAAATGTTCAATCTCTACCTCAGCTTCTAAAAGCTCTACTGACATCTATCCGACCACACAAAGGGTTTTCCAATATTTTTCAATGCTGAAAGCGGTGCTACTACTCTGGAGAAGTATGTAACAAATCTCTGATAGTAACCAGCCTGAACCAGGAAGCTCTGCACCTTAGTCACGCTCCTAGGTGGCTCCCAATCAAGTACTTACTCGATCTTTGCTGGATCCACTACTTCTCCTGACTCAGTGATGATGTGTCCCAGAAATTGTACCTCTACAATATAGAATTGGTACTTTAAGAGCTTATCATAAATCTGGTGCACTCAGAGTGTATTCAGTAAAACATGCAGGTTGTAGGCGTGGTCCTCCTCAATAGTCGAGTAAATCAATATGTATTCAATGAAGTCTATGAAAAATAGATCGAGGTAGGGCTGGAAGATCTAGTTCAAGAGTCTCATTAACACTCCCAGAGAGTTGGATACGCCAAAGGTAATAACCAAGAACTCGTAGTGGCCATTCGGACACCTGAAGTTCGTCTTCTTCACATCCTTGTCCTGAACTCTAACCTGGTGAGAGCCTGACCTACGGTATATCTTCAAGAAACATCGTGATCCATTGAGCTGATCGAAGAGGTTGTCAATACTCAAAAGTGGTTACATGTTCCTTATGGTCACCAGATTCAGGTGAAGGTAGTCGACACATAGTCGCAAGCTCCCATCCGTCTTCATGGAAAAAAAAATCGGAGACCCCCAGGGTGAAACACTAGGCTGGATAAATCACATTCCCTGCAAGTCCTCCAGCTGTACCTACAGCTCACGAAGCTCAGCGGGAGCCATCCGATATGCTGCAACATATATCGGTGCTGTCCTGGGGTATAGGTCAATGTAGAAGTCTACCTCTCTGCAAGGAGGTAGTCCTGGAACGTCGTCTGGAAAAACCTTAGCATACTGATCCACCACAACAGGAAAACTCAGACTCCACACATCAACTAATACAAGGTTGATACTATCCAACTGAAATGTGATCGGCAGCCCCCTCCTCTGCATAAGTCCATCCTGCGCTGCAATGGCTCCCTTCTTGAAGGTGAAGGTGAACATGCTCCCATCGGTGTAGACACACCACACATTGCACCTAATATAGTCAATATGAGCATGAAATGTAGATAACCTGTCCATACCGATGATGGCGTTGTAAGTCCTCGACGCCTCTATAAGAATACCCTAGACGAAGCACACACCTCCTAGAGTAATCTCACAATGTCAGCACCAGTGCGTAATTGTCTAGTCTGCTCCCGTAGGAGTCTCTAGTCATACAGATCGAGCCAATGGCTCTGTAAGAATCTCCAATCTCTAAACAAGGGCAGCGATAATAAATTAGAGACTCACTCCTATGTCTATATGAACTACAACAAAGGTGGAGTAGAAAAATATAGTACCTCGAATCTTCTATGGTGCACCATGGTCATAGTCCTTGACTTCTTGGAGTTATGCTCGCCTCTTCCCGCCAGCTCCCTATGGTCGGGGTGGACCTCTTTGTGGTGGTGGTGGTAGAGAATCGAAATTTTTTCCACCACCCACTGCTCGGCCATCTCCACTGCCACGTCCGCCTGCTCCCGGCGGACCACCACGACCAAACCTCTTCTTTTGCCTAGGAGGTCCCTCTACTGTCTGCTACTTGTCTGCATGATGGACCAGGAAGTCATGATCCATGTGGACCTTCCCACCGAATGCATAACACTTCCTACTCCTCAAAAGGCTGGCTCTGTTTTGTGTTCCCCACACAACGGAGCCCGTATCCTGAGGTCTCCCACCTAATGTCATGGTCCTCTTGGACCCCTACGACATTTTTCTACTGCTGGCTGCTGAAGACTTCGATACTTGTCGCCCTGTGGTGGGTCTCATCACTGGTGACTGCTCTGCCAAAAACCTCTCCACTAGAAGGGCTCGCTCCAGCACCCCTGCCTACGTCGAGAAGCTGAGGGTAATCGTTGAGGCCCAGATTATGTCCCTCAGTCCCTAATCGAAGGTCTGGGACCCGAAGTACGGGTCCCGTACAATATATGTGGAGTAGTGTGGGAGGTTTTTAAACCTTTCTGTCTACTGAGAAACTAACATTCTTCCCTTCTATAGATGTAGTAACTCCTGAATCTGCACCGCACGAAGGGTGGTTGGAACAAACTCTGAGAATAAGAGACTCTTGAAATCCATCCAGAGTAATGATGCCTTATCATGCATCTGGAGTATCAGGCTCCACCATGTACATCCTTCTGTATGTAGGAGACTCGTGGCCAGGATCACCATACGGTTGGCTGGTGTCCCTACCAATCTGAAAACACTAATGATAGCCTCCATCCAATCCTTAGCAGCCTTTAGGTCCATCTCTCCGGAGAACCTAGGTGGCCTCTGTCCCTAGAACTCATGCAACACACTTAGGTGATGTTCACACTCTGTTGTTGGGCTAGTAATATCGATTGGTCAGAAATTAGGGGTACCGTTGGGGCCTCTACTATGATGGGGCCCTCCACCGAGGCCTCGTCACTCGGTGGGCTACCATCTCACACGTAACTCGGAACCCAAGATGGCTGCCTTCATGGGGACATCATGAATAGAAACAGGTGTGCCACGGTCAAACAGTATACCTGGTGAGCTGAAATAAAGTTATCAAAAAGAAAACATTTCAAAGGAAACACATAAAAACAATCAGTGTTTTCATTCACAGAGTCGGAAATCAGAGGTCAGGGTCATGGTATATGGATATGTCAGCCACCACACCAACACTGGACTCCCTGGACTGAAAACCACACTCAATAATCTTAACACTATTTCTTCACAGTAAGATAGATCAGAGTCCTATGTTCTGCGATAGAACTGACTCCTCTAATACCAAATTTGACAACTGGGTCCTTCCCACCAGTTGCCCTGTAGACATGTGGGCCCCACCCTAGGTCCCACCGACATGCCCGAATGGGTTATCTGACTAAAGAAAGTCCCCACAGGCCAACACATGTCTATTCCAGTGTGTTGTTTCCTCACTCACACACACCCTGAGAAACTTCCCAGGAGTTCACCCATCCTGATCACTACTCCAGTCCAAGCACGCTTAACTGTGGAGTTCTAATCAGGAAGGAACCCGAAAGGAAGGTTCACCTTGTTGACATGAGTCATATCATTTAGTCATTTAACCTTTTATCATTCCGGGGTGTTAAAATCCCCCCTCCCCCTTTAGAGCACAACATCCTCATTGTGGGACCTACATCTCAACCCAGGTAGTGCACCAATCCTAAGGCTGGGTACCAGCTCTGATAACAACTTGTAATGACCCGTCCTCGGGGCCCGTGCCGTGACTACCCCATGCCCACCTTCTATAGGCTTGGGGATGGCGACAAGCACCAAAGGTGTAAATCCCGATAAAAATAGAAGGCATTTCCTTTATAAAAGTAAATATCACAATAAAGTACACAACTGAAGTAAGAAATATGTAAACTAAGTACAAACGTAAGTGATGAAAGGTAAATGGGCCAGTATACAAACCCAACTGAAAGAATAGTAAAACTGAAAGCTAGCACAACTGCAATAAAGTAAAACATCTACCAATGAGTCGTCCTCCGAGAATCCCACCTAAAGGGTCGGTACAGATGGACTTCTGGGAACCTCAGGTCCATCCACCCGCTCTGTGTACATCTCACCATGTGGTCCACCTCTAGTTATCTTTGGACACAACAAGTCTACACATTAATCAGTGTTGTCCATCGTGTGTGACCAACACAACATGGTGCGGGAAAATCCCATGTAGGGGTGAGTATAAGATAATCAGTAGGGACCATGAGACCCATGAAGGTCTCCTAGAATCCACAAAGGATAAACCACAGAAGAGAGATAAAATCATGAAGTATCAACTAACCCTACATAGATATTTTTCCATACATATACCTACGTTATCAGTCACAGTACGACTCCAACTGTCGAGCCCAAATACATCACAGTCCACACAGGAAAGAAGTCAATAAAATCGATGATAATGATTTAAAATAAATAATTTACTCACACATGTAAACATCTTTCGTATAGCGATTGAGATGATCAAATGTAGTCACTGATTCATCTATGCTGTCGGACCCACACTGGATACAAGAGTATATAAGCTGTCAAACCGACAAAAGATACAAGACCAGCTACTCTACCAAAACCACACAGGATACAAGTACAAAGGCAAAACATCCTGACCCACACTAGATACAAGAACAATAGTCTTCATCGTTGAACCCAAAAAGGATTCTAGTACGGTAGTCATCGCTGTCGAACCCATGGATGATTTCAGTAAAGTAGTCGATGCTGTCGCAACAAGCTCTAGGGTTCCCTCACACAGCACGCTCGATTCCAGGAGGGTCCGCTCCTCGAGCAAAGTGGTCATCACATCAAATATCATGAAGTCTAGAGTTGATGTACCCCGAAGTTACGTCTCATCAAAAGGAACCCAACACGATAGACGACGCGTCAATCGGACCCCCGGTCTGAGTGATCTTGACATTTCAGTTCTAGGGGCCTGGTTGGAAATACACTTGTTCCAAACCCGTCCATTTTCCGGCGACTCCAAGCGGTGCCCCCACCAAGCATTCGGCCAAAGCCGGCCAGCCTTTCCGGCGCAAGCGGAAAGCTTGGGAGGGCCTCGGTCTTACTGCGTGGAACCTTCAGGTGTCACAGCTCATTCACCCGGCCGGCCGACGAGCATACTGGTTCTCCGCCGAAGCGGCCCATGAAGAGCGGGCCACAGTCCTCCATAGCGCGGCACCCCTTTTGGCGCTGTGGTCTACCTTCGGCCCGACCGACATTAGTTAGCCGGTTCTCCTTCGGTCGAGCGGTCCACGATTGCGGGCCGCGATTCATCCACCTGCGGCCGGTGCACGATCGCCGTCTTCGCTCATCGCTGCCCCTTCCAACGCACCTCCATTGTGAATAAAAAAATTGCAGAAAACATCGGAGGGTCATCGGGACGTGTTCTTTCGGCCCGTGACCTCCGTGTTAGGTGGTAACAATTGGCCAAATGTAATCCAAATAATACATCCCAAAGGGGATAATTTATTCACTTATAATTATATGAAAACCCAACCTCAAAATATACGTCTCATGCCATTGAGCCGCATAAGACGACCATTGTGGTATTCTGGTGTCGCGGAAGGACGGTTTCGTCCCGTCAACGATGGAGGAAGAGTCGTTGTTGTAGGTGACGTAAAATCCTTGATGTCGAGGTGCGTCTGAGAACGATGTGTCGTTGGAAGAAGTCCTTCACGTTCTCTATCTGGGATATTCATCATTGAAGAACAGTGTTCTTCGTCGAAGAAGGTTCACCTCTCTTCTAAAACTGCAGAGCCTTCCCACAGAAAATATTTTCCAATGAAAAAAGAAATATAAAGGCCCTCCAATTAATAGAATTGCCATGCAATTCAAATTTATTCAAAAGGGGTGCTGAATAATTTTTGTAGACATTAATTATATGAGACGGAAAAATTGATTGGAAGAGGGAGGTGGAAAAGATCCACCAATAATGAGGATTTGTAAAAATAATAAATTGTAGGGAATTAATGGCGAGTTGAGGGGAGGTAGAAGGGTTTGGGTTTATGTGGGCCCCATCACAATAAATTCACTTAGGGGAGGTTATGTGGGATGTGGGACCACCCTTAACTTCCTCTTGTGGGTTATAACTACCAAGAATAAATAAAATTGTCTTCCACATATTTTATTTATTTTATTCTAAATCCCCCAAAAATTAACTCTCTGCTCGCATAAAAAGCAATTGTGTTAAAGGTCCCCTTGTGCGAATACCAACGCTGCGAGTTCATCGATGTCCTCAAATTTCAATTCCAAGAACTGGTTCAAAAGATAGAATAACATGCAGATACATTTACTAAATGTACCCAAACAAAACATCAGAAATTGATTCGGGACACACCGGGCATAGGAATCAAGCTCCATCAGAAACCTCATACTCGTAAAATTCCAAAGTATTTAAAAATAATTCCTTCAAATTTCTGAGTCTTTAGAAGTTGGAATATCTTATTATCCTTTTTTAGATTAAGATATCAATTAGAAATTGATTTTATTTCTTCATGCATTATAATAATAATCATTAATACATATTATTTGGAGAAAAAATATGAAATTATTATGGAAATTGATTAATGGATGAATTTATAATTGTAATGTATGTATATTTTTTTAATTTATTAGTCTATATTGTAAAGTAATTTCATAATTATTTGAAAAGGATATTATAAAATATATCCTATTACATACAATTCAGATGAACCAATGATTTGTTTTAAAACTATTTGGTTTTTTGTTTTTTTCACTAACATTCTTATTATCATTCACTTTGTAGTGATCAATGTTCAATTTCACTCTCCTCATTATTTGGACATTTATTTTTCCTCAATGTCTATATATAAACTTCCAACTAATGTTCTCCTATTTTAAAACCTATTTATGTGTTATTCCATATGACATTCTTACATCCATTTACCTCTTTTCAACTGAATGTTTTATTAACACTTTTTATGATGTGGGATTTCAATAAATACTTTTTCAAATGTGAAAAAAATGATTTCTGAGAATATGGTAATATTTTAAAGATGAAATTTTTTATATGGGGGGAGAATGTAACACTATAATGTTTTAAAATAATTTCATAAAGATTGATAACATATATGAAATGCAACTCCTAGCTTAAACAAACCAAAAAATGATATTATATGATCATTATAACAAAGCTGTTGAATTGGTGTGTATGAATAGGAAAAACCACATTATGAATGTTATATAAATATCCTACTAGATGAAACATTCTCTACTAGTTCTTTGGAAATAGGAAATAAATTTTTATTTGTTATTTTAGTTATCAAAAATAATTTGTCATTAAAAATTGTTTTAATAGATTTTTTGAGTGAATATTATAATTAGGTTCTAGATTATTTAGAAACAATGTTTAATAAAAAATTTATAATTTTTTTAAAACTATTTAAAAAATTAGATTATTTTAAATATTTTGTATATTTATATAATGATTGATTTTCCTGTGAACAGTGAAAAATACATATTTTCATTGAGTGCAGTATTTTTTATTTTTTGAATTTATAATGTTATATTTAAAAAAAATTAAATGGAAAATTAGTTTTATGAAATAGTAAATAAAACATTTACGTTCTCAATAATCAATCTAATTTTTAAATTTTTGTTTAAATTTTTTTACTTGAAAATGTATTTTTCTAAAAAATTGTTTTTTTTTCTTTTCTTTTTTATCATAAATATATATCTGAAATTTGAAGAAATTGAATAAAAAAATAGATTCTATATTTGGATTCATGGGATCCGAATTTTTTAAATGACAACTTTTAATTTTTTCCCCATTAGAATAGTAATCCATGAAAATAATTATCACTGTAGTATGGCTAAATCAGGAAATAAAGGATTCAAATAATTTTATAAGGATTAAAATATTAAGCATAAACATTAATTTATCCAATTGGGTGGGTTTAAGATGTCTATTTCAAACCATGTTTTGATAATATGCCAAAAAGTGGCCATATTAATTTCATTTTAACCATTATATTATTTTAGTTAAAGAATAGTTAATAATTTCATTCAATATGTTTTACTATCTCTAAATTTTGACCTAGGGATAAACAGAAAATATTTTTGTTCCAAAAGATTAATTTAAATAGAAATTTTTTTATCATAGGATTGTTTGTTTGTTTTTATTTATATAATAAATAACATAAATTCATATGAAACACCATCACAACATCTATTCAATAAATAAAGAAATAAAATGAATGATTTAAAAATATAAAAAGAAATATAATTTTAATAAATTATTTTACTACAGAAATTATTTGGATAAATATAATATATTAGGGGTTTTTTAAATGATTATATAATAAATAAACAATTTTCATGTCATCTTCAATGTCATATTAAATGAATATTTCCAAAAACTTACATTAATGTTATTTTATAATAAGTAATATTTTATTAAATGACATAAATTTTTTAAAAATACAATATTCATATATTTTTTTGATATTATTTTATAAATATAATCTATTGTCGACTTATGGTAAAATATTCTT
Source organism: Viscum album (assembly GCA_963277665.1). Classification (NCBI taxonomy): domain Eukaryota; kingdom Viridiplantae; phylum Streptophyta; class Magnoliopsida; order Santalales; family Viscaceae; genus Viscum; species Viscum album. The sequence continues at coordinate 249,005,841 of OY728122.1, read as the reverse complement.
CAAATAATAACTATATTTACCACTAAAAGTGTAAAAACATTATTATCATGGTAATAATAAAAAATGGTCGTCCCGTGTTAAAACAGTGATATAAAGGTAAAATACATATTAAAAAATGTATGAATTAGATTTTTATATAATTTTGTAACCATTATCTTAATATATTTTAATTATAATATTTTGGAACATTTTATAATGAAAATTAATTTATATTAATTTAATACATTAAGAATTCCAATAGATTCCCTCCACTAACTTATAAAATTATACCTCCTCTCCCCATATCACTATGATAAAAAAGTCTTTAAAATAATCCAATAACTTTGTAGATCTATTCAAAACATTTATCACCATGTCCTAGATTCTATATTTTGATCATAAAAATAATTTAATAAGGATTTAGGTATAATCCTAAAGTAATTTTCTGAAGAAAATATATAATTCATAATTAAATGATTCCATTTTATTTATTCAAAACCTCATACAAATATTCATAGACCATGATGAAATAAAAAAAATTCTTAATCATACATAAATTCTATTATTTTAATGTAATAACCTATATCTATATCCTCTTCCATAAAATGGGAAATAAATCCATCATTTATGTCAATGATGGAATACTACCTTCTGAATTAATTTAATTAGTCTTTAGTTATAACTTCTCAAGGAGAGTTATAAGGATAGATTAAATTTTTATATATATGATATTCTAGACATAATTAATATTCTATAAATATAAAAAAAATATTATTTTCATAATGATGTTGAAAAATGGAAACATTAAACATTTTTATGTACGTACAACCAACTCCATGATGTTAATGTTGTTAATTTTACACAATCGGAATTCATGATTGGGTTAAAAAGTTTAATTTTTTATAGTAATTATAATTATATAATGATTTTTAGTCAAGTGTTGATTATATTATGACAAAGTTGACTATAGCTAACCTACAAAATGATTTTTAGACATTTGAGTCGTATATCTTCAAAACGTATGATTTGGACTTAATTGATAATGTTATTGAATATAAAATTTATGAAAATAAAATAAAAGGATTAATAAACATGACAAAGGTTCTTATTCAAGTAGTTAATTAACAAGAAATTATTATAATGGTTGATAAATAACTTTTTGCGATGAGTTAGACTCAATGAAAGGGACACTTTAACATAAACAATGTTTTAAATTATTCCAATATTTAATTTCAAAATTACTTTAATCAATGTCCATATTTTATAATATATTTTATTGTTTCACATAAAATAATAATAAAGGATATTTTATACCAATTTTTAATTTCCTAAAAATGTTTACAAAAATAAACTCCCCATTTATGTGGGATGTCACCTCTCCACCTTCCCCTCAATAATGTGTAAATACGCTTAATGAATTAATTTAATTCTTCATCTTCCTCCCCCAAATTAATTAAGACAACTTCACCCATTAATTATGTGAAGTAACCTAATTTTATTTGAATTTTTCAAGTTCTTGCCAGCATTAAAATAATAGGAAAACCTATTATTTTATTTTATTGTGCATTATTCATGGGTGGAAATGAGAAATGGGAGAGCAAGAGATGAGGTTTTTCTCTACCAATGAAGAACACCCCCTTCCACTGATGAACGACAAGCACCGTCTTCTCCCTCTTCAACTGGATAATGTATATGAAACCCCGCCACCCATGAAAAATGTCGACGACACCATCTCGAATCGTCTTCCATTAATCCTTCCTCCTCTACTTCTTCGTCTTCCACCAGATGTCAACGGAATGATGTCCACTTCTTACGACTACCTCAACGATTGACAATCGAGGTAGGTGAAATTCTGTTGGTTTTATTCTTGTTCTCTGACATTTTATTTATGGATTATGTTATACCCTTTTATATCAACTTAATGTGGGGGGGGGGGGGGTTCGGACAGCACGAACATGGCCGAAATTTCCACTTTTTTGTTCTCTATTAATGATGACTACATGGAAAAGAGGCGACAACGAACAAAGGTCACGCTACCCGCGGCCTCCGCAGACTACATCGTTGGCCAAGCAGCGCCCGACCCGCGCCCCACGCGCTACTCTGCAGCCCTATCGATGGCCCACCACGCCTCTTCGAGGTGTTTCCTGCTCCCCATCGGCGCACTTCCCGCCCCCCAGTGCGCCACTAGGTGGCCAGCCCACACCCCGCGGCGCCCTGCCGCCCTGCCCGGCACCCCCGACGCCCTGCCATGGTGCTCGACACACCCCGCGACACCATGCAGTCCTGCCCGCCACACCCCCCCCAGTGCCCCGCCACGATGCCCGGTGCACCCCGCGGTACCCTGCCGCCCTACCCTCCACCCCCCGACACCATGCCGTGTTCCCCGACGGGCCCCTGCGCGCTGCCCGGCACCCCAACATCCTACCCGTCACCCCCGCCGCCTGCACATGGCTTGCTGCTTCCTGCCTGGCACTCCCACGACCTTCCCGGTGTCCAGTCAGCCTTCCCACACCCTTCACAGCCTGCCAGCTTGCGACCCGGCCACCGGCACCCCGAGCCGACCCGCGACGTCCCCCGCGATGTCGTTGGCCAAACCTCTCTTTCGTTCTGGTGGAATGAGCACATCTTACCGGGTTAAAACATGACGGGCTGACCTACCCATTAGTCCAGGTCAGAACCAGTGAGTCTGACTGGGTTGAACCAGATCGGGTAAGCCCAGACTGGTTTGGGCCTCATCGGGCCGAACAAGTCGGACCGGACCCAGGCCCATTACAGACCCTTTTCTTTCTTTGACAATGTCATTAGCACCGAACTTCCATTTGATGAACCATCAGTGATACTAGTATTCTTGGAGTATAACCATCTGTTTGATTATACCTCACCAGAGTTCAGGGAATAGTTGAGTTACAGTTAGATTGGATAGTACACGTAACCAACCAAACCCCATAACTAAAAGGCTAATAACTCACAGACCGGGCGTCTGATTGACATGACGTCTGATGCTTTGAGACCCCTATGATATGGAAGACCTTTGAGATACTTCTACGTGAGACTTTGTGTCACATTTAGTATCGACCAATAGCTCGTGGATTGGACCCTTTCGGTGATGTTCAGATAGAGTTTGGAAAACTAGTAGCTATAGACCTGACAACTACTTGACCGATCCAAATCGGAGAGACTCAACTAGCACAGTGGGGAGCACCCGGTATTTGCTGATAGACCCATGGAAGATGGAGCACCTGGTATTTGTATTCAGAATAGCGATACTCGATAGGAGTAGTACCTCTGTAGGATATAGGGGGAGCGCCCAACATTTGGCGGCAGACCCATAGCAGACGGAGCACCGAGTAGTTGGCAGAAAACCTGTGGTACTCGACAGGAAGAGTTCCTCAGCAGTCCAAGGTTAGTGAGAAGCGCTTCAGAGTCGTTACAGGCCCACATTACTAGACTAAGGAGGGGTTCTCCAATAGGTATAGTTTCGATAATAAAAATCCCGATTTGAGCGGAGTTAATGAACATTGTGTTTTACTCATGATTGAGATGGGTTACTTGATAACATAGGAATATGTATGGGCATAAACCAAAGTAAGGGTTATCTGTTGATTTCATACTTTTTGGTCTAACCTTGTTGGATTTTGTGAGACCATGAGGGTCTCAGGGTCCCTACTGAGTATTGTTACACTCACAACTACATGTACTATACTCCCACCACATTGTGTTGGATGTAGATGACGGACAACACTAACTGAGGCGGAGTGTGTGAGGACTGGACGGTACCCAGAGGTGAAACTCATGACGAGACGGTGCCCGGAGGATATGGACAGACGTGGAGCATCGAGGAGGCTATCTGTACCTACCATTTAGGTAGGATACGTGGTGTACGATCTTGGAGGTTCTAGACACCTTCCAGCTATTAGCCCCTTTTCAGTTTTACCTGTTTTGTTTTATCCTTGTTCCATAAAGTTGGCCTTTCATTTTTTGCCCCTTTTACATTCTAGAACATATGTTTTTATAAAGTTTTTACTTAATGTTTTCTTCCTCTTGTACTCTGGTTGTTTGTGTTTTTGTTTTATAAAGGCAATGACTTCCCAGTTATAGGGATTTATGCCTTTGGTGCTAGTCGCTAGCCCCTGGCCTATGGAATGCGGGCTTTGGGTAGTTACAAAATGGGCCCCAAGGGACGGGTCTTGATGAATTAGTATCATAAAAGTAAGTTCTACCATAGAACATAGGTATCTGATTTTAATTTTTTGTGAAGAAATAGTGTTAATGGTACCGAGTGTGGTTTTCAGTTCAGGGAGTCTAGTGTTGGTGTGGTTGTCGACGTGTCAATACACCAGGACCATGACTACTGATTTCTGAATTCGTACACGAAAACACTGATACCATGTGTGTTTTCAAAATTTTTCTTTATGTCCATTCAAACCAGGTTTGGTCACCAGTTATAGTCTAATGATCATGTCACATCTGTTCTTTCAGGATGCCTCCCCGCGGATGACCAGTTATAGCCCCGAGAGTTGTATGTACTGACAGTCCACCGATCAATGAGGCCTCAGTATAGGGCCCTCTTCCAGTTGAGGCACCAGCAGAGGAACCAGTGGTACTACATTCCATTGGGCCACCGATGCCACCAGCCCCAGCAGTAGTGAGTGCATGCCGCTTGAGCGCACTATAAGAGTTCTAGTTCCAGATGCCACCCACGTTCTGGGGAGAGATAGACCTTCATGTGGATGAGGATTGACTGGAGGCTATGGTGAGAGTCTCCAGACTAGTGGGGACACCAGCCGAGTTCATGGTGATTCTTGCTTCCAGCCTCCCTCAAGAACCATCAGGAAGATGGTGGAGCCTGATTCTCCAGAAGCATAACGAGACGACACTTTTATGGGCAGACATCAAGATCTTGTTCCGGGAAGATTTTGTACCAGCCACCCTTTGAGAGGTGCGGATGCAGGTGGTACTTCATCTGTAGTAGGGCATCCTGATTGTAGCTCAGTACTCAATGAGGTTCACGAACCTCATTCACTACTCAACTGATATGGTACGAGACCCATTCTTCAGGGCCGAGACCATTGAGTAGGGACTCATGCGCGAGATCAGAGCTTCAGTTATCTCCCATAGCATCTTGACGCAGACAGGGGTGTTGGAGAGAGCCCTCATAGTGGAGAGATTCCTTGTCGAGCAGTCTCCAGTAGCGAGACCCACTACTAGTCAACATGCAGTAGAGTCCTCTGTAGCTGGTAGTAGACAAATGACACAGAGGTCCAAGAGGACTAGACCGACATGTGGTTGACTGCACTACACATGATCAGTTGTGTGGGGCACCCAGAGTGGAGATAGAGCCAGTCATGCCAGGAGCGGACAGTGTTACTCCTACGGCGGGATTGGTCACATGGATCATGATTGTTCGACCCGCCACTCTGATGATGAGCAGACATCTAAGGGAAATCACATGCAGAGGTACAGGTACGATCGAGGTGGTCCGTAGAGCGCAGAAAAACATGGAAGTGGAGCTGGCCATGCAGGTGACGGTGGACGATGTTACGAGGTGCTACTGCCACGACAACTATAAGGTCCTCCCCAACCATAGGGAGTGGGTGGACAGGTCAGAGCATAGCTACAGATAGCTAAGGCCTACAGTCACGGAGCTACAAATATTATTCGATGTACGATCTGTGTCTATTCCACTTTAGCTTTAGTTCTTATAAACACGGGTGTCATCCACTCTTTTATTACCACTTCCCTCGTTCAGATCTCGATGATTTTTAAAGAGTCGTTGGATTGATCCTTACTACTAGAGACTCCTATGCGATATGATTCAATGATTACAAACTGGAGTCGTCAGTAAGATCATACTCTAGGAGGTGAGATCATCGGTTGGGATCTCCTAGTAGAGGCGTTGAGGCCTTACAACATCCATCTTGGGTATGGACTGGTTATCTACCATCCATGCTCAGATCGACTGTATTAGGAAGAAAATGTGGTGTTTCCACATGGATGGGATATGATTCACCCTCACCGGTGAGATGAGAACCTTTGCAGCACATGATGGACTTACTCAGTGGAGGGTGCAGCAGATCACTCACCAGTTGGTTTTCCTTACCCTTAGAGTAGTTGATGTGAAGAGTCCGACTTATCCTGTAGTGGTGGAGTAGTACGCGGATGCTTTCCCTAATGATGTTCCAGGACTGCCTCCTCGCAGATAGGTGGACATATATATTGACATGTACCCTAGGACGACACTGATATCTACTCCAGCATAATGGATGGCTCTTTCTGAGCTTCGCGAGACGAGGGTACAACTAGACGACTTATAGGTGAAGTGATTCGTTTTGTCCAGTGTTTCTCCTTGGACAGCCTTGATTCTGTTCTCCAATAAGGTGGAAGGGTGCTTACGGATTTGTGTCGACTACAGTCTCTTTAACCAGGTGACCATAAAGAACAAGAACCCACTCCCAAGGAATGATGACCTCTTTGATCATTTCAAAAAGGCACGATTCATCTCGAAGATAGACTATAGATACGGAAATCACCAGCTCAGAGTTTGAGTTGAGGATGTATAGAAGATGACCTTCAGGTTTAGGTATGGCCACTACGAGTTCTTGGTTATGACCATCGACATATCCAATGCACCATCAATTTTCATGAGTCTCATTAATAGGATCTTCCAACCTTACCTCGACCGCTTTGTCATAGACTTAATCGACAACATAACGATCTACTCGACTACTGAGGTGGATCATGCCTTCCATTTTCAGGTAGTACGAGACACACTCCGAGAGCACCAACATTATGGTAAGCTCTCGAAGTCCCAGTTCTGGATTCGAGAGGTTCACTTATTGGGACATGTCATCTTGGAGGCTGGAGTTATTGTGGATCCAGAAACGATTGAGGAAGTGCTTTATTTGGAGCCCCCAAGAGTGTTAAAGAGGTATGAAGTTTCCTGGGCACAACTGGAAAATATCAGAAATTTGTTACAGACTTCTCCAGAGTGGCAGTACCATTATCAGCTGTGACAAAGAAGGGGAAACCCTTCGTGTCGTCAAAGAGATGCCATCTGAGCTTTCAGGAGAACATGAATGGATGGCTAGTGCCCCAATATTGAGGCTTCCAGTGGAAGGTATAAGGGATGTAGTCATATGTGACACATCAGTGATCAGACTCAGGTGTTTCCTGATGCAGGAGTGAGCAGCGATCACATATGGTTCTTGGCAGCTGAGACAACACAAAGAGAACTACTTTTCTCATGACCGTGAGTTAGCAGCAGTGGTTATCACATTGATGATGTGGTGACACTATCAGATGGGTGGACGTCTTATCATATACTCTGATCACAAGAGTCTCATGAATATCTTCTCTCAGAAGGACCAGTACCCGATACTGCAACATTGGTTAGAGTTCCTCCACGACTATGACATAGAGATAGTCTATACTCCAGGGAAAGGGGACGTTGTTATGGATGATCTAATCAGGAGGAATAGTATTCAACTTCTAGGAGTGGTGATAGAGGATCTAGATTCCATAAAGATATCCTTTGTGGATAGATATGGAGTATCATATCTTCAGTCTCTTACAATCACTCGTCCACTTCTTCAGCGAGTTAGGGAGGCGCAGCGTGGAGACCCTAACTGTGAGATGTGATGTGCTCAGATATCTATAGGGAATGCACTTAATAGATTTTCTAAAGGTGGGGAGAACTTCATCCTCTTCAGAGGACATACCATGGTACTAGTTTCACTTCATGAGGAAGTGTTTAGGGAGTTCCACACCTCTCTTATATTGGTACATCCAAGAGTGGTGAAGATGTACCATGTCCATCGATGACAGCATTGGTGGCAAGGTATGAAGAAGTTGGTAGCAGAGTTTGTCTCAATATTCCTCACTTTTCATCAACTGAATATAGAGAACCAGGTACTAGTAGGCTTGGTACATACCTTAGAGGTCCGAGAGTGGATGTGGGATGGGATATCCATGGACTTTGTGACGGGTCTTCCATGTACATCTAGGAGTCACGACTCGATTTGGGTGATCATCGACCGACTCACCAAGTTAGCCCACTTCCTTCTGATCAGGGAGAAGTGTTTAGTAGAGAGATTGGGGTGAATCTATGTGTAGGGGATGGTGCGTTTAAATAGACTAAATTCCTCTATTGTCTCCGACCATGACACACTATTTACTTCCCTTCTATGGAAGGAGTTGCAAGAAGCATTCAGGACACAATTTCGCTTGAGCACCGCCTTCCATCCTAATATAAATGGGTCGACCGAGAGGACCATACAGACCCTCAAGGACATGCTACATGAATGTGTCCTAAACTTCGGTCATAGGTGGGAGGATCACATTCCTTTGGTGGAGTTTTCCTACAATAATAGATATCACTCCAGCATCGGTATGGCACCTTTCGAGGCATTGTATGGACAATCTTGCAGATCACCATTGTTCTGGAAAGACCCAGGGTTGTTAGAACTATTGGGACTGGAGATGGTACATGCTGCCACAGAGAAGGTGCATATCATTATGAGAGGATTACGATAGAAAAGAGTAGGAAAAAGTCTTATGATGACAGGATATGGAGACCTCTTCAGTTCGAGGATGGTGACTATGTCTTCCTAAGAGGCTCCCCATAACGAGGTCTACAAAGATTTGGATGAGGTGGAATGTTATTTCCGAGATTCATCGCACCTTTCCAGGTCCCCAGTAGAGTAGGCAAGGTGGCTCACCACTTGGCTCGTCCACCTCAGTTTCACCAGGTGCAAGACATCTTCCATGTATCTCAACTGAGGTGATAAATGAAGGACCCATCCCACATCATCGACCGCGTGGAGCTAGACATCGATGATGGGAAGAAATTCATGGAGGATTCTGTAGAGATTGAGGATTGACAGGAGCGGGTCCTACATGGATGGTCGATACCTCTGGTACATGTTCTTTGGCAGCACGGGAACCTCCAGGAGAGCACCTGGGAGCAAGAGTTTCAGATGCGTTCTCAGTACCCCCATTTGTTCTCTTTATTCAAGTTGTAGCATACAGAGACGTAAATCCATGAGTTGGGGAGAATGTGAAGACCCGAAATCCCCTTGTATTATTTTTTAATGAAAGAAAAATTTTCAAGTCTGCAGTTTCTTATAGCACTTGATTTCATGGCTAGGTGTGCCCGGAATCAATTTCGTAAGTTTTTCTCACGTATGTTCAGTAAACGTACGAACAAGATTTTATAACTTTTGAACCAGTGCTCGGAATTGAAATCTAAGGGCACCATTGAACTCGCAGCATCATTGATTACAGAGTGATACATTCACCGTAGTTTCATTTTATCGATAGTAGAAGTTAGTTTCAATGGGGTTTTAATTAAATTGAATAAAGTTAAAGATTTAACTTTTTTTTTGTTTGTTTTTAAAACCTCCAAGGGGAGGTTGGAGGTGGTGGCCAACCCACCATAACCTCTCATGAGTGGTTATGGTGGTGGGGCCCACCGGCACATAACCTCCTTTGAGAGTATATTTATCGATGGGGACCACCTAGGCCTTTATCCCTCTAAAACCACCATTTATATGTGATTTCAACTCTCCACCTTCCCACCATTTATGTGACAATTAATTTCATGAATTAATTGAATTATTCACCTTCCTCCGCCAAATTAATTAAGACAACATCACCGATTAATTAAGTGATGTAACTTATTTTAATTTGAATCTTTTTCAATTCATGTCAACAATAAAATAATAGGAAAACCTATTATTTTATTTTGTTGGGAATTATTCATGGGTCGATCATAGAAAGGGGAGAGCTAGAGAGGAACCTTATCTCTTCCAACGAAGAACACCCCCTCCCACCAAATAACGAAGAGCACCATCTTCTCCATCATCAGCTGGAGCATGTAGAGGAAACACTGCCGCCCAAGAAGAATGTCGATGACGTCATCTCGACTTGTCTTCCCCAAATCCTTCCTACTCAACTTCATCATCTTCCACCCAACGTCAACGGAACGACATCTGCTTCCCAATACTTTGTCAACGAACGACAATCGAGGTAGGGGGATTTATGTTTGTTTTATTCTCATACTACGATGTTTTATTTATGGGGTAAGTTATGGAATTTGATATCAACTTATTATGGGGGGATTCGGACCACACAAACATGGCCGACCTTTCCCCTTTGTTGTTCTCGATTGATGATGACGACATGGAAAAGAGGCGACATCGAACAAAGGTCGTGGTACCCACGACCTCCGTCGACCGCACCGACGACCAAGAGAATCCTGAACCGCACCCCACATGCTGCTTCGTGGCCCTGTCGATGGCATGCCGCACCCCGCCTGTGCAATGTCCTCCACCCCGGCGCGCCGCCCAATGACATTCCTGCACCCCGCGACGCCCTGCTGCCCAGCCCGGTGCCCCCCGCCGCCCTTCCGCACTACCCGGAACAAGACATTACCCCCTTCCATCCTACCCGCTGCCCCCCCTGGCGCCTTTCTGCACTGCCAAGCTCCCCCGTGGCAGCCTTCCTCCCTACCCGGTGCCCCCTGGTGCCCTGTCTTGCTCCCCAGCGCACCCCCGAGCCCTGCCCGGGAACCCAGCATCCTGCCCGGCACCCCCGCAGCGTGCCCCATGACCTGCCGCGTACTTCCCGACCCACCTGCGGCCTGACCGTTGTCTAGCTGTCCTGCCCACGACCTGGCCGGCCTACCCACTTGCCAACCAGCCACCGGCCCCTAGAGCCGAACAACTGCATCCCCTGCGGTGTCTCTGGCCAAACATGCCCGACCGTCTTGGTCTAGTCATTTAGCCACCTACATGGCGACTACTGGGCTGAACCTCCCTTGTGGTCCGTTGAGTCAGGCCTAGCGGACTGGGTAAAAACATACCAGGCTGACCCGCCCATTGGGTCGGTTCAGTCCTGGCATGTCAGACCGAGTCGACCCAGACCGTGTCAGCCTCGACTGGGTTGTGCCGAGTCAGTCTGACCGGGTCGGACTAGACCCGGGCCCATTGCTGAACCTTTTCTTGATTTTTCCATATCTTTAGCACCAGATGTCCATTTGATGAACCATTAGCGGGGCCAATATTCATTGAGTATAACTGTAGCATTGAGTATACACCACTGGAGTTCGGGGTATAGTTGAGTTACGGACAGGTTGGTTCGAACACGAAACCAACCGAGCCCCCGAGACTAAAATGATAATAACTAACATACCGGGTGTCAGATTGATATTCCATATGTTGTGTTGAGACCGTTATGACATGGAAGTCCTTTGAGATACTTTAATGTGAGACTTCGTGACACTTTTAGTATCAACATTTAGCTCGTGGAGAGGATTCTTCTGGTGATGAGAAGATATAGTTCATAAACCTAGTAGCTGTAGACCTGACGACTTCTTGACCGATTCAACTCAGAGAGACTCAACTAGCCCAGTAGGGAGCACCTGGAATTTTGTGGTTGTCCCATGGTAGAAGAATCACCTGGTTGTTAGAAGTAGACCTACGGTACTCAACATGAGGAGAACCTATGTAGGTTATTGGGGGAGCGCTCGGTATTTGGTGGCATACCAATATCGGATAAAGCACCTTGTAGTCAGCAACAGACCCACGGTACTTGACCGGTGGAGTTCCATAGAGGTCCAATGTTAGTGGGAAGCACCATGGAGTCACAAAAGGACCACTATACTCAACAGAGGAGTCCTCCACCAACCGTGGTTTCGATAATAAAAATCATGGTTTGAGCTGATTCGATGAACCTTGTGTTTTCCTTATGATTGAGATGGGTTACTTAATTACTTAGGAATATGTATGGGCATATGACTATGTAAGGGTTATCCATTTATTTCATACTTTTTGGTTTTTCCTTGTTGGATTTTTTGAGACCTTGATGGTTTCAGGGTCCCTATTGAGTATCTTTATACTCACCCCTGCACGGGCTATGCCCTCACCTCATTGTGTTGGATGTAGAAGACGTACAACGCTGACCGAGGAAGAGTGTTGCGAGGACTGGATGGTGCCTGGATGTGGACGTCATGAAGAGACAGTACCCAGAGGAGACGAATGGATTTTGAGCACAGAGGAGGCTATCTGTACCTACCCTTCTGGTAGGATCCACGGTGGATGATATAGGAGCTTCTAGACACCTTCCTTCTTTTAGTCCCTTTTGAGTTGTACCTATTTGATTTTTCCTTGTACCTTACTGTTGGGATTTTATTTGCGGCACCTTTTACCATCCTGCACATCTTTTTTTATACAATTTTTACTTAGTGTTTGCTTCCTCTTGTACTCTGGTTGTTTCTGTTTACATTTTATAAAGGCAATGCCCTCCCAGTTATAGGGATTTACGCCTTTGGTTCTAGTCACCAGCCTCTGGCCAATGGAAATCAGGCCTGGGGTAGTTACTATATGGGACCCATGGGAGGGGTCGTGACACGATGAAAAATACCTATGGATTTAGGATCTCCATGCGTCAGATGTCACACATTTGGAAAAAATATATCTCTATGTGGTCAGTTTTTCATTTATTAGGGATAATATAATTAAAATAAGTGACCCCGAACCCTATGTAATGATAAAAGAGTCCAAATAACCCCAACATACACCCAAAGTTGAATGGATTTGAATTTTTGTTTTTTAAATTAAAAAAAATTAAATGTTGAAAAATCACATCGAACTACCCATTTACCAAAAAATATGATCATAAAAATAGACATGAATTTAAATCAAAATCAAGGAATTAAAATTCATTTTAAATTATATTTTCAAGAATCACAGTGTAAATTAATGCATTAATTTATAATGAATAGATTTTTTTCTGAATGGATAATTTTTTTAAAATTTTTTGTCACAAAATCCCCAATAAAATTGAAATATCATTTTTTCACTCCCCAAACATTGAATGAAACTGGCCTCAGTTTTAAAACAAAATAAAATAAATATACATGAATTCATTGGGAAGAGGTTAGATGTGATTCTAATTTAAACCATGGAATAAAATCACATGGTTTTTTGTTTATGACCAATTAATAATAAATTTAATACAATTGATTCAGACGACATTTAGACCTCTTGGCGGTATTGTAAATGCGGGGTTTGAACTGCGGAAGGCATCCGTTTTAATTTGAAATAATGAAATGCATCATCACCTAATTATTAAAGATAAGATACGTTAGAACACATTGGAACCCACAAGGGATTCCCTAAAAAACACAAAAACACAATAAAATAAAATAAATGAAGAATTCAGGCTGCCTCCCAAGAATGTGCTTAATTTAATGTCATCTTCTCAACTAGGACCCCCATGTAATACAATTCGATCATTAAATATTTTAACGACCCCATATTTCTCCACATCAACTTGATTCAGATTGTGTTTACATGAGGTTGGATGGATGGTTTTATATATAAATCAAGAAAAACCATATGGTTAAATATGAAAAGTATAATCCCATGAATATCAAAATGTGTCCATTTATTTATTTCCCACTCTTACATGATAAACCAAGGTTAATTTTATAATTATTAAACCCCAGAGAGGAATAAAAAGTGAAAAAAAATTGGTTATCCTCTGTGATAACAGAGATGAGACATGATGTATTTACCTCTAATTAAATTATTTTTTAGGATAAAACTCTTAAAAATATTTGTGGAATTTTAATATTACTAAGATTAATTTTTATAATTACATTACAGAATTGATTCCCATTTAATATAATTTCAACACCCAATTTCACTATATGTTTTTAATAATGTGAATGGAATTTATTCTTCAGATATCTTCTAATGGTTCAGTTATTGGTGTTTCTTAAAAATCATAATTAGAGAAATATTATATATATTCAATCCCTAAAGACATACTCTCCCCATATAAATCCAAAAAAATTAATTTCCTCCTAATTTATATACCCTTCAACATTTCATTCATATTTTTCAGTTATCCCATATCTGATGTTTAGTTATTTTGTAAATTCATGAGTGGTTTATGTAATTTTTTTTTTCTATTAGTAATGAGGAAGATACCTATTGAGTAGGAATTAGTTATTCAAAATTATTAATGTTTTTTTACTTCTATTCTCAATTATGAAACCTCATAATTCATTCTATCAATTTTTTAATCCATTATTTAATAATTTATTGGGTATTAAGATTTATATTTCTTTTAAATCATGGAATTCTCCATGATTTATATTTTAAATAATTCTTGACAGGGCTAGAAATTGATCTTTTTATGATTGTTCATTAAAAATATTGTACATTTTATCAGGTGATGGGTATTCACTTAAAGGTTGATCAAAGTAATTAATAACCTTTGGTGATTCCAAATATGGATTTTATATTTTATTATATCCTATGTTTATGAAGGGATATTTTTTATTATCCTCCATTGGATGTATTTCGGAATTTGTATTTGTGATTTTTGAGACCCAGAAAAACCAATAGGGGAAATGATATGAGTACAAGGATGAGAAAAGAAAATTGAAGGATAATAGAAAGATCTTATAAATATGCATAGATGGTCCCCATAAATTGTTCCAATATTTGTTTGTGACCCAATTTATGCTATAGGTATAAGAGTTTATTGTAGTATAGTAAGGTATCAAATCCACAGGGTCCAAAGAAGAAGCATTGGGACACTCAAATTTTATAAACGGTTTTTTCATTGAAGTGGGGAAATTGGGTGTTGATATTAAAGAAATACCTGAGGATTTATTTTGAATGAACACAAAAAATAGAAAAAAAAATAAACTAAAACAATTAATTATAATTAATAGGGCCTATGTAGTCTCTTTGGAAGGATCATATGCATTTTTTTTCGTAGAATGTTTGAGATCAATAATACAAGATGAATAAAAAAATTAAGATAAATCCAAAAACCTCATTCATAAATTTAATTATTAGATTATCCCATTTTTAATAACCAATTCAATTATATTATATTTTTTATTAAAAGTCATGGAATTGGATCATACTATAACTTTGAAGGTGTAACTTTTAAACATGGATAATACATAGAAGAGAGTAACTCATTGAATAAAGGTCGTAAAATGATGAAATCATTTATGAATTCAAGAGAATGATAAAACTAAATTTCATACCCTTGATACTCCCATGGATTATCCCATAAGAGTTTTATCCCTCCATTTATGTTATTCCATAAAATAAAGTATGAAGTAAACTAACAGATCCGTGATTGGTGAAAAACATTAACAAATATTATCATTCCACCATTGTGTGATTAATTCACAAGTGATGGTGTGAATAAATCCACCACATGATTCAATGGTATAAATTTGTCATGTAAAGGAAATAAATAAGTGATGACTAAGAACAAAATTTATGAAGAAACTAAAATTATTGAAACACTTACCTGAAAATAAATTAATCTACAATTACAAAATAAATGTGGGGAATTACTGTTTAATGGAAAAAATTCAATATAAAGGAAAAAATGCATCTTCATTCCTTTTACCTCCATATCCAAATATAGGAATATTAAGAGCCATATGTTTACCCCCCCAATTATTACATTCCATCCCCAGTAATTGATAGAGTCAAAAGGAGGGTGCGAAAAGCTAGGGATGTTTTACATTTCAATGTTGACCTAGAAAATCATCCAGATTCCTCCCCCTTATTGATGTGTGAATTTGTAGCTGAATACAGAGAAATAAGTTGGTTTCATATATGTAAAATATCTTTTATTATCTAAAATATATCATATTTGAAAATTTCAAGAAAATTTGATTAGCTATTTGGATGTTATGGACGATCTAATAGAAGTATTTATGGGCATTCAGATCTAGACCACCTTTTAAATATCAGCTTGGGATTGCATTATCGTCATAAGAACATCATAATTATCTCATCCACATTTGATGGATAAAATGCACAAATTTTCCAAGTTATACAGTTAAAATTTGAGCTTCATTGGGCTTAAATTGTGGACCCACATTTGTTTGATGGACCTTAGTCCCATTATACTAAATTTAAATAATTTATTCATTCATGCCAAAAAATATTCACCATAACTTGGGGATAATCCATTGATCCTAATACATAAAATGTTCCAAATAATGAATTTAATCATATCCCAAAATATCACATTCATGAAATTAAACAAATAATTCCACAAATAGATAATTTATTAGGAAAAAAAATTTCACATTAAACATGAATTACACTAGCGATGAGAAATGATGTTCAATTTAAAAATTCAAAAAAATTGATATTTAAGGGAATTGAAAAACATGAATATTGAAATATAAATAATGAATATTAGCATATTTAGTTAGCTAATAACACCATCAAATTGATATTGGCTAGTACCGAGGTAAAAGTATCTCAAAAATATAAAATTGAAATTGTTGTTTGAAAAAATAGTAATATACATTGCTCACTAAAAGACATAAGGAAAAAAAATCATGAAACCCATCAAAATAATTTCAAACATTCCAGTTTCGAAGGAATATCCCAATCCCAATCCCGTTATATTTTTCACATTAATTTCCAAATTTTATCTAATTTCAATTAATCCTGATGATGTGTTATGCATTTCAAAAGGAATGGGGCATATTTTCATGTTCAAGGGGAATCAAACAGAAGCGCTAGCTAGGAATAAAACTAATACCAATGATGAGTATCTATTTTTTTTATTTTTTTGGTTTATTATTTTTTTGTTTTTAAACCACAACAGAAACAAAATGTCTAACGATGAGAAATTTTAATATGGATTCACAATCCCCAAGTGTCGGATGCCACTTATATTGTCAATGCAACACTCTATAATAGTTAAATAAGTCCTAACTCAGGTAAAGAAAAATATGGATTCACGATCCCCAAGTGTTAGATGCCACACATTTGGGCTAACAATGCTCTATGTAGTCATTCATTCATTTTATGGGATACTAAAATTAAAATAAAAGTGTCCCCAAACCCTATGTTATAGTGGAAGTGTCCCAAGAACTCAATCATACACTGAAAATACAATGGATTTGAATTGTGTAATTTTGATTAAGAAAATGAAAATTTAAATAATGAAAATCACATCAGAAAACCAGACTTTCAATAAATTATAGCCATGAACATAAACATGAGTATATATCATAATCATGGTATTCCAAATAATTCTAAATTCAATATTTTTTGTTTCACAATGTTCATTAATGATTTAATGGATGATTAATAAAAAAATTGAAATTTTTTAATTGAAATTTTTATTCGAAAATCCCCAAAAAAAATTAAAATCCCAAATTTTCACTCCCCCAAGCATTAAATGAAACTGACCTCAGTTTTAGAAGATAAATAATGCAAGATAATAGAGTTGAGATGAAATAGGAGATATAGGATTTAAAATTAAATTGTGAAATAAAACCACCATGTATTCTATTGATGACCAATCTATAAAAAATTTATTACATTGGCTTCACGTTACATTTATACTTCTAGGGGGGATTTAAGGTTGGGTTTTAACTATATATGTAATGATCATTATTTTAAAATACTAAAATGAATAAAATACAAAATCATAAACAAAGGAGACATTATATCAGATTGGAATCCCCTAGGGGTTCCCTTGAACAACATAAAAATGAAAAATAAAATAAAATAATAATGAATAATCTCTCTTGCCTCCCCGAAAGCACTTAAATCAATGTCATTAGCTCGACATGGACCCCCTAAATTATCGAATTCCATTATTAAAAAATTTAACAACCTTATCCATATCCACTTAAACATTATTGAGATTTTGTCTCACTTATGGTTGGATGGATGGTTTTAAATTTGATTCAGGAAAATTCATATAGGTCCATGTGAAAGTGATAATCCTATGAATATCAAAAATTTTCGATCCAAATTTTTTACTTATATAATATGACACACCACAAAATATTTTATCATTGTTAGACTAATGAGAGGTTTAATTGGGGAAAAATTTATTTGGTTATCCCTTATGATAGAAGAGTTCAGAGTTGGGGTATGTATCTTGAATTCATGTTCTGTTTGTATAACACATTCAAAAACAGGTTGTAAATTTGAATCTAAATGTGTTTAATTTTTAGAATTTCTTAATGGAATTGGTTAACTTTTAATAGAATATTCAACCGCTAATTTATCTAGATGAATTTGAATAATGGAAATGGAATTATATATTGACATTTATTCCAATGGATCAGTGATTGGTTCTTCTAATAAAATTATCATTCCAAGAATATTCCTAACATTCAACCCATTAAGACAAAATTTCAACCTATGATTGGAAAAAATTAATCTCCTCTTTATTTAAATACACTTCAAAATTTCCATGATATTATTCATTTATCCCATATACTATTATTAGTAATTTTGTAAATTCATGAGTGGTTTTTGGGATAAATTTTACTTATATCTCTGATTAGGAATGTACATCCGATGTCCGAATGGGTTCTTCATAAATCATAATGTTTTTTACTTATAATATCAAAGATGAAACATCAATATTAATTCAATCCATTTGATAACATAATTTTTCATGAATTTTTTTGACGATTGGGATTTATAGATGTTTGGGAATCATGGACTTCTCCATGATTTATCATTTCAATCATTCATGATATGGACATAAATGGATCTTTTAAAAATTCATCATCACAATGATTGTAGATGTTATCAGGTTTGGGATACTCATTAAAATGTTAATTAATTTAATATAAAAAATTGGTGATTCCCAATGTGGATTTACTATTTTATTCCATCCCATGTTTATGAAGTTCTATTTTTTATTATACTCCATTGGATGTTTTTGGAAATTTGTATTTGAGATTTTAAAGACCTAGGAAAACATAAAGGGGAAAAGATAAGTGAAAAGGGTTGTGAAATGGGAAATGAGGGAGAATTGAAAGTGGTTCTAAGGGGTATTACCTGGTCCTTAGAAATGGATCCAAAATTTTTTTGTTCCCAAATTTACACTATAGGTATATATAGTATTTGTAGTACATGTAGGGATCGAATATAAAGAGCCAAAAAATTAACCTTGAGACCCTCAATTTTATGGACGGTTTGGGATATGATGCGGCTTACATGGGTGTGGATTTTAATTTCACACAAATTATTTAATTTATATAACCCAAAAAAACACACATATAACTAGATTAAAATTAGTAATTTGAATGATTCAATCCTAGGTTGTCGCTTTTGGTGGATTGGATACATTTTTTTCATAGAATGTTTGACATCAATAATTCTAGATGAATTAGTCAAATTTGTTATAAATAAACAACCTCATTCATCGATTTAGTTCCCAAAAAATTCCATTTATAATCACCAATAACATAGATGATCATGTTAATTATCAATCCATGGAATTGAATCGTTCTATCACTCCTAATGTGTCATCATTAATCATGGTGAATAAAAAGAAGAGAGTAACTCATTGAGTATAAGACTTAAAATGATGAAATGATTTAAGAATTGGGGAACATAAAATAACATCTGATCCATACCCTTGATATTCCATTATAACATTCCATAATAATTTTATCCCTCTAGTTATGTTATTCCTTCAAAGGAAGTGGTAAGTAGACATAATGAAGTATGATTGACGGAAAAACATAAAAAAATGAGCAATCCATTGTTGTCTGATGAATTACCTTGACCTGCTGTGAGTAAATACATATATTGATTCAATGGTATCAGAATGTGATGTAAATGAAATTCTAAGTGAATTATAAGAACAAATTTTATAAATAAAATTAAATTATTTAAAATCATACAGGGAAATAAATGATGGTGCGAATAAAATGAATGTGGGAAAATACAGTTGAATGAAAAAAATCAACAGATAGGAAAAACGTGAATCATCATTACCATCAACAAAAGCTCCCAATATAAGAATATTAGTGGCCTTAATTTAAACCCAATCAATAAATTACATCCCTGTTAATTTATATTTTAAAAAAGGATGGGGGAAATCATGATAAATTTTATGTTTCAAAGTTTACCAGGAAAAGCGTACATATTAATCCCCCTTATGGACATGTGAATTTGTTACTTTAGATATAAAAATACATAGGGGTCATAAAAGGTAAATATCTTCTTCTATATATAATTAAATATATGTAATAATTTTATGAAAATTGGACTACATATTATGAATTTATGGTTGATCTAGTGGAAGGAATTTATGGGTATTCAAATCTGGCCCACGATTTAAATATCAAATTGGAATCCCATTATCATCAGGAAAAATTAATAAATATCATTGCATATAGGTGAATTAATTTATACTCATAATTTTCAATTTCTAATGTTAATTTTTTTAGCTTTATTGTTCTTGGATTTTTCTCCCAAATTTTCATTAATGGGCCTTAGACCCATTATGCTTTGTCAAAAAATATTATTAATTCATGCACAAAAATATCTATCGGCCCTTGAAATTCATCCATTGATTTTGAAATATAATTTACTCCAAATAATTTTCTCCATTATATCAAAAATTAACAAATTAAAAAAATTAAATAAAGGAATTTCTAAAATAGGTGATTTATTGTGCCCAAATTTAAACATTAAACATCAGTTGCACCTGTGATGAGAAATGATGTTCAATTTATAAAATGAAAAAATTGATTTATATGGAATTTAGAAAACATGAATATTAAAATGTTAACAATGAATTTTATCCTATTTTATGGGATTATCTTAGCCCCCAACATGAGTTTTTCTAGTCCCGAGCAAAAATTATCTCAAAAATATGAAATTTAATTACCTTTTCAAAATGCATTTCAACCATCATTGCTCTCCAAAATACATCATTACAATGAATAATGAAAACCATTAAAATCATTTCCCATGCACGGTTCACAACTATATACCAAACCCAATATCATTTCTTTTTTCAAATTCATTACCAAATTTTATCGAATTTTAATTTTTCATGACTATTTATTTTGTCTCTCAATAAACATGCGGAAAATTTTATATTTCTAGAGTGAAAAGCGGAATCCCATGGTGGGAATCACATTAAACCATAATTTTTGTATCAAATATGTTTTTTTGGATTCGTTGTTTTTTTTAATTTTTTTAATGAACCACAATAGATATGAAAAGACAAACTATGGGCAAGAAAACTATGGAGTCACAATCCCCAAGTGTTAGATGACACAAATATTTTCAATTCAATGATCTAAAATTGAGATTGGAATCCTAACACTGGGTAAGATAAATATGGAGTCAGGATACCCAATTTATGTATTCCAAACATTTTTACAAAAAATATTCCAGTGTGTCTATTTTTTTATTTTTTTGGACACTCAAAATAAAATAATACAACCCCCAAACCATATGTTATGATGAAAGGGTCCTGAAAACTCAAATTTACACATAAAATCATATCTATTTGAATAGTCAAATATTTATTAAGACGATGAAAATGTAAACACTAAAACATACGTAGGACAACCACACTATCCAAAAACATTTCACACGAACCTAAACATTCATAAATCACAATCGAGGCATTAAAAATCAATTGAAATTCAGTTTTTATGTTTCAAAATTTACATTAATGAATAAAATATTTTCACCCCTAACATGGAATGAAATTTACCACACATTTGAAATAATAATTAAAGGGAGATACTAGAATTGGGAATAAATATTAGAGATGCGATTTGAAATTAAAACATATAATAAAACCACATAGTTTGTAGTTGATGACCTATCAATAATAAATTTATTACTTTGTCTTCATATCACATGTATAATTCATGGGGGTGATTGATGGTTGGGTTTGAACACTAGATCAATGGGGTTTTATTTTGAAATACTAAATTGAATCAACACCTAAATCGTAAATAAATGATACATTATGTCACATTGGAAATACCAAAGACTTCCCTTGAATAAATAGAAAAATAAAAAAAAAATAAAAAAAAATTAAGAATCAGGGTTGCCTCCTAGAAAGTTCTTAATTTAATGTCATTAGCTCAACCTGTACCACTAAATATATACAATTCCAACATTGCAAATTTTAATGAACTCATCCTTCTCCCCATCATCGTGATTGAGATTTTGTCTCCCATGTGTTCAGAAGGAGGTTTTTAAATTTTATTCCTAAAATATCATATGGTTCAAACGGAATGGGCGAATCGATTCAATATTGAAATTTGGCCATTCGTTTTCATTCCAATTCATGCATGATAAACCAAAGATAATTTTCTCATTATTTTCATCAAGGGAGGATTAAATGGTGACAACATATTTTTTTGTTATTCGTTATAATAAAAGAGTTAAGATATGGTGTATGTACCTTGTATTTAAGTACATGTTGGATAACACATTGAAAAACTGGCGGGGAATTTGAACTAAAATGAGTTTTTATTTATGAATTTCTTATTCTAATTGGGTCCCACTTAATAGAATTTTCATCATCAAATTTATCAAGATGAGTTTCAGGAATAATTATTGAATTTATTCTTCATATTTTTTCTAATGGTACTGGGATTCTTTTTTCTAAAAAATCATCATAGGAGAAATATTTTGGATATTCAATCCATGATGAAATATTCTCCCATTATGCATCCAAAAATTTATTTTCCACCTGGCCTAAATGGCCTTCAACATTTACTTGATATTATTCTGTTATCCCATATCCAAAGGTTAGCACTTTTTTTATTCATGAGTGGTTTTTGGAACAAATGATTCATCTAACAGTGACATGGAATGCACATCCAAAGTAGGAATGAGTTCCTCAAATGTCATATTGTTTTATACTTCCAATCGTAATGTAGAATCCTCAAAATTCAAGACATCCATTTTTTCACACATTTTTTCACTAATTTTTTTGGGATTAGGATTTAGAGTTGTTTTCACATAATGGATTTCCCAAATATTTATCTTTTCAATCATACTGGATAGGGATGGAAATTTATTTTTTAAAAATTCATCATCAATAAAATTATACAATTTATTGAGTGTGGGGCATTCATTCAATGATTGATCAATGTAAATAATTGTTTTGTCACATACTTTGTCCTCTAAAACAACATAAATTTATCTTGCACCCAAATTTATCATATATGTATAAGCAGTTATTTTAGTACACATAGGGATCAAATCCACAAGGACCGCAATATATACCTTGAGACACGTAGATTTTTAGGATGTATTGGTCAATGAAGTGGCTAACATGGATGTTTATTTTAATTAAAAAATAATGATATAATTTAAATGACCAAAAAAACATAAAATAAATTAATTATTAAAATTAATTATTATGAGTCGATTCTAGGAAATTTCTTGGGGTGGATTGGATGTACTGATTTCATAGAAAGATTTAGGTCACTAATTCAAGTTGAATCTAAATAATGAGATAAATCCAAAAATAGAATTCATCAATATAGTCCCTAACTAATTAAATTTATAATAACCAATTCACATAGTGGGTCATTAAAATGATCCCTACATGTAATTAGATCATAATATCACTTAGAATTTGTTGTCGTTAAACATGGAGAAGACAAATAACAGGTTAAATCATTTAATAGAATTCTTAAAATGATGACATGAATGAAGAATTCAGGAAAATAAAATAAATTCAAAACCAAACAATTTACACTCATTTGGATCATTTCATAATTGTGTTATTCCTATATTGGTGTTATTCCATCAAAGGATGATGGATGTAGAAATAATGTATGAGGAATGACAAAAAAGAATTATTAAAAATAAACACTCTACCAATGTGTAATGAATACAAAAGTGCTCGTTTGAATAAATTCGCATCACTATTCAATGGAATAAACATATGAATTAAATGAAAATAAAATTAATAAGATTAATATATTTTATAAGGATAATAAAATTATTGAAAAACATAAATGGAAAAAAATGATGGTGTAATTAGAAAATGAAAGCGGGAAATTACAATTGAAAGAAAAACATTTGAAATAAAGGAAAAAAATGAATCCTAATTACCATCACCACAATATCCTAATATTTTAATATTATTAGGCTTATTTACCTACTCATAAACAATAAATTTCAACCTCGTTAATTAATAGAGTCAAAAGGATGGTGGGAAAATCAAGGGAAATTTGAAGTTTAAATGTCGGCCATGAAAATCACTCAAAATCATCCACCTTCTTGACCTGTGAATTTGTACTTGAATATGGAAAAATGTCTATGGTTAATACAAGGTAAATATCTTCTTCCATGTGTCTTATAATATGTGTTAAAAATTTAGGAAAATCGGACTACTCGTTTTGACGTTATGGTAGATCTATTGGTGTTACTTTATTGGCATTCATATCTATCTAACAATTTAAATATCACATTGGGTTCCCATTAACAAGATCAAAATAGAAGAATTAGATCATTAAAATGTGTAACAAAATGATACAGATATTATTATATTTCTATCGTTAAAATTTATGTTTCATTAGGATTGTATTATGGAATTTCTTTTGTTTGGAATGCCTTAGGCCACTAAGGCTTTCTCTAAAAATATTGTTCATTCATGCCAAAAAATATTCATCTTCATTTGAGATTTAGCTTCTGATTCAAAAATAAATTTTTTTTAATATAACCTGATAAATAGTATCCCAAAATATAAAATTCAAAATATTAAAGAAATTAATTCATCAAAAAGATGATTTATTTGGCCCAAATTTCCATCCTTAACAAGAATTAAACTTGTGATGAGAAATGAAGTTCAATTTATAAAATAAACTAAAATTGACGTTTATGGACATTGAAACACATGAATATTAAAATATTAAAAATTAATACTAGAATATTTTATTCGATAATCAATTATGGTAATGTCCAAAATTGAAACCGTTGATATGTTATATTTCTGTTCTGGTTCTTGGGAATTGTTTATCTTGATTGTTTCTCTATTACAAAACAACGATGAGTGGTTAAATTAAAAACATTGCATGGTATATTTTGTTAAAAACAAAGGAGGATTTATTAATTTATAAAAAATGATGGGAGATACCCTAATGGCCCTCCAATTTAATGTGTAATGATTATTTTCCCTTGATAAATATAATGAAAGATTCTATTTTTAAATGTTATATAGAAACTAAATTTCCAAATTACCAATAAAATGGAATAATAATTTATATTGTTTTTTTAAAAACTCATGATTTAATATGGTAAAAAACAAGATCAGGTTTCTGGTAAATAATTTTTACATATTTATTTTGGAAATTATAATTTTTTTTGAAAACGTTTTCATATGTTTTTCAAGATTGGAAGGTAATCATTATGAGTTTTATTTTTCCTTTATGATTTTTTTTTTGGAATTTTTTATAAAAATAAAAGGGAATAAAAGTTGATTTCATGGGTAATAAAATAATTATTTAGAGATATATTATATTTTTTAAAAATTAAAAACACATAAGTATTCAAGTAAAATTATTTTTAATTTTTTATTTTAATATGTTCTTTTATTAGATTTTTTTCTACATAAAACATTTCAAAATGGTTTTCATATGGTTTTATTTATGATTATTGATAAATATGAGAACAATTTGAAAATTTTGAATATGTTTCATGAAAATAAAACTTTTTATACATTAAATTTTTTATTTTGGGGGAAAATGTATTCTATGTATAATTTTACAATTTTTTATATAATTTTTATTTATTTAAAGGTAATGGAATAATTATTTACATATATATATATATATCATAAATTGCATAAATGGTAATGAAATTAATTCCTTACATAAAAATCTAGAAATTTTTGTTTTAAATGATGGATCATTATAATGCAAGAGACGAATATGATATTATTTGTATAAAGGCATTCCTAAAAATAAAAGAAATATTTTTCATTCCAAATTGATGACATTTACTTTTTGAGATATGAAACATGTCACACGAATCAATGTGGTTTATTTTAAAAGGTTTTTTGTTTTAATATGATATCATTTATCAATAATTTATATTAGATTAATATAAAAAATGATACCCATTCAATAAAATAATCTATTATAGATATGATGGTATCATCTTCAAATTAGACCATAACATTGAGATCTATCTTGATGAAGGAAAATATTGATGGGAGTAATTTCCATGACTAATACTAAAAATTGAGAATTTTTCTCAAGCATGAAGGAATGTAATATCTGTTAGGGAAACCCCTTCATGGGAAAAAATGGTGAATCCATTCAACAAATAAATATATATACGTATAATAACCATATTAATTATTCACCAAATGTCTCTACTATCCTAATTTTGACCATGTATCCCATGTTACAAAACATACATGAAAACATTAATGCATATATGTTGATAAATAAAATAAAAAGTATCTATCTTTAATAGGAAAGGCATATTAGGAATGAGGTGTAAGAGGATCCTTTTTAGTAAAAGATAAATGTTCTAAAATAAGTCTCTATGGATTACTGTGTAGGATATGAGTGTTCAAAGATGATGTTCCATGTTGATTGTAAAAAAGGATAAGAATAATGATTTTTTCCTAAAATATAATGATAGAGGTTATAGATAATTTATAATTCCAAATAAATACAATAAATTAAATTAGGGATGTTTTTTCGTTGTGGAAAACCATTACATTTGAGAAGGGACTCTCAAGAGTACCAAAAAAGATTTTAGATATTTTAAAGGGATTCCACGTTAGGTATTTATGTTATAGAATTAAATTATTCTATTAAAAATAATATACGATAGAAATTTTTTATATTAAAAGTATTATAAATAATAAGATGTTCAGAATTAGAGAAATTATGACAATAACAGAATAAATTTTTCATTTTTATATCGGATAAATGGGTTATCAAATCAAGGTGTTGGTTGTAATGTATAACATAAAACATTATTTGGTTAGAATATATATTGTATTATTTTCATCTCATTAACTTATTATTTGATAAGATGTTTTTGTGAAATAATTATAATTATCCATAAGATATGAGGGCTGGGTTGATACAAAAAGTTTTTATGATCTAAATTAGAATTTTTTTTAGAAGTAATAAATAAATTCTTATATTTAGAATTATTACTTAAACACATAGAATACCATATACGATATGGAAATATTGAGTTTATTTGTTAATATTAAAACTGAAAAAATATGTTTTATTTAGAAAAAAATTAGTTTGTGTTTCATAACATACTATTCTATAAACAATTTTGTTTCAAATATGTTATTTGGAGTATCATTAGATATAGAGAAGATCAATGTTAAGAAATAAAATATTACCCTATTCATTATTTAATGTCTATATCACTTTATTTCATAATGTATTTTATGATATAATAATAAAATATTAATATAAATCGTAACAATGATTAGGAATATATTCCCTGTAAAAATATGTATTGAATTATTCCATGAATGATAATGATGGTATTCTCAAAAAGATTTATAATTATTCAAAATAAGTTATTAACAATCTAACATTTCATGTTGTAAATTAAATGATTTTCAATACCTATTTTATGAGTTTAATATTAGGATTTTTATTCCTAATTCTCATTTTTATTCAAACAACAAATCTTCAATGATGTTATTCACTAAATAATTTAGTTCGAGTTATTCTCATTAGATGGTCACATAGGGATGTGGATAGAATTTCATAGATCCATAATCATTTTAACAAAACATTATATTATTAAAGAAACATTAGTTTAATATTTTCATATTTCAAATATGATATTTTAAGGAATGATCTTATGTTTTTATATTTTTTTAAATTAATTGGAGTTTTTTGAACAAAAAACTAGTCATGATACATAGAAGGGAAACAAATAATTTATCATTATTTCTTGTTGGATACATATACTGATGTAGTTAAATTATAATTAACCTCTTAAAATATAACATTGAGTTTCAAATAAGTTATTTTTGTTAGGGTGTATTATAGTTTGTATAAAAATTTAACGTTTGGTGGAAGTAGTATTCTTATATTGATATATGTAATATTCTCATGATGCACAAAATATGATGTGAGTAGTGGATGAAAAACTATGTATATTCCACATATATTTCCATGCACTATGTTTTTGGTATAATAGGGATTTATTTATGACAATGAATCCCTCATCAAAATGATAGCAAGAGTCCTAGAATGATAAAATTTATACTTTGATACTTTTATCCAAGAATACATGAGCCTTATCTAATTAAGGGGTGGTTTAGTATGTTGTTGATCAGGTCATTTGTTGGATATTAGCCAAGATGAGATTTTTATTCTTCTAAATAATGAGTATAAAATTTGTATCCTTGATTGATATTGACTAAAAAACTATATGGACATACCTAGCTAAGTGCCTCTTATTTTATCATTTATTTAGGTGAGGCACATGTGATGTGTAGATACACTAAGGCGAGTGAAATATTTTTCATTCAATGAATTTATAAATATATACTCATAAAATGGAGAATATATTAGTAGCTTATATGGTATTGACATACATTATGTATCATAGTGACCCAATATCTTGGTAAAAGTTAGTATATGATTAAGAATACTTTGATATGATGAACTCAATGGACATAGTTAAAGGTACATATGTGTTTGAGGATGATCAAACCAGATGAATTTATATATTGAATTGAATTGAAAATAATATAGAGAAAACTATTTTATTACATTAGAAAATTTAGGAATTTATATCATTAGCAAATGATTCAAAGTCACATTTGGTCACACTATTTGGATGTTTGAATGAGAATCAAGTAAATTAAACATTGAGTTGCACCCCATAAATTTTTTGAGAATATATGTGGTAATTTTAGGATATATTTTCACAAATTTTATCATTTGATGTTAAATTTGGTGGAAATGTTGATAATTCTTTATAAAATTGTTTTTTAAATATCAAAAAGTATTTTTGGGAGTGGTTTCATGAGTTATTAAATATGATAATACATAAGGTGAACATGAAATTAGTCTATGAGGATTTAGATCAAGTGGGATATTGAATAATGTTTTCACTAAAGGAACTCCAAAATCAATGTATATTCTTGTGCACATATTAAATTAATATCAAAATCTATGTTTTGGTGGGTTTTTTATTATATTTATCATATAAGACAATAATGTGTGTAAATTAATCTTATACATTTCCTTTGGCTATCATAATTAGTTATTCATCTTTTGATGATTTTTATAAGGTGTATGAATTCCCTTCATGATTTTTAAACAATATAAAATAAATAGGGGATTTTACCAAAAATTTTAAATATTTTTTCAATATATCGATAATTTATGAAACATTCCAATATATATTTGTCATCATTTTATGGTCATGTCATATCTATATAAATTTAATCATTCCTAATATTTTTTTTGATTATATAATATTTTTACTCCTATTTGATCACCAAAAAAAGATAATAATTGATCACTCTATTATCTTTCTTATCTAAAATCATGTTTATAGAAGACTGTGAATAGATTGAGATCTTTTCTATGAATTTACATATTCATACAATCATTGGATACATCTATAAAGAGTCCTTTTCTCGTTCTCAATGATTTAAATCAAATTCTTGTAAAGATATTTAATAAGATAGATTAGAAAGACTATGGATTTTCATTATTAATTTTCTTAATTTATATTCATTCTAAATGTATTGATAGATTCAGAGTTTAATCAGGTATTAATTTTTTTCATCTTCTATTTTCTAGATTCTAATAATAGATCTAAGACCCTTCACCATTGTGGTACCATGACTTCGTGGAATGTAGGATAAGAAATGATTAAAATAATTGTTGGGTGGTATTAAACCCCTAGTAATTTTAGAATTTCTCCATACTAATTCATCATGGAAAAATACTATTTCATAAAATACCCAAGTATACTATTGGGTAGTTGTTGGGTTTTTGGGAATGAATATCAGCTATTGAATATAGTATAATAAAACCATAAAACCAAATTCAACATGATCTTATCAGGATATATTTAGAAGAATATAACAAGTATATGAATAATGTAACATTATTATTGATGAAAATGAAACATTTTCCTCATTTTTGAAATTCTAACACCTATTACAATATCGCACTAGATATCTCTATGGTGTAATCCAATGAATATTATCTTCGGAATTTTTCATTGTTTCTTTAAAACACCAAGAACTCATTTTTATGATTTTTTATCACTTGTGGAATGTTAAAACCTTCATGTTAATGAGTGATGAGAAAATGAGAGTGTCACAGCTTAATGTTTTAGGGATT
This sequence comes from Viscum album, assembly GCA_963277665.1. NCBI lineage: Eukaryota > Viridiplantae > Streptophyta > Magnoliopsida > Santalales > Viscaceae > Viscum > Viscum album. Next base: position 248,975,693 of record OY728122.1, on the reverse strand, counting down.
GAGTATGTCACCAACATAATTTCGATATCATTTTATAGTAATGATGTATGATTATTTGATGTTATAAAATAATACTAAATATTAAATAATTTTTATATTTTTGATATGATTAATCATTATAAAAATATTAAAAATGGTTGAACTGTGTAAAATGTTACAGAAATTATTTTAGCAGTAGACCCAAAATAATGAATCATTTACCACATAAATATTTAATAAACTATCACAAAACTTTTTTGAACATCATTATATAATTTTGCAACTAAAATACTATTAAAATGGATGAATAATAAAAGGCATGATGAATTTTAAATATAATGTGTTTTCTAGTGGATAATAACATAGACCCTTCATTTTTTGCATCACATATCCACTCAATAATCGAATAATACGAACAATTATTTCTCTACCATATTAGAAGTACCATATGTATAAAGATATATGATTCACATTTCCCATGACAATTTCATTAGTTTAAAATTTCATTAATATAAATATATTTTCTATAGGCAAGTGATATGATCCCCATATAAGTAATTGTCTCCTCCCAAAAGAAAAGAAACCTCCATATTTTAATTTGGGAAGGTGTAATGAAACTCTAAAGTAATTAAAAACTTCAATTAAAGCAATATCATCATTTATATTTTAAAACAACACAACTATACAATCAATTTATCTTTAAAAAATTAATTTATAATAATTACACTCTTCAATCAAAAGAAACACATTATATATATTTCCACTGAAAAGTACACATAATCACACTTACATAACAATATCTATCAATATTTCTAATAATCAATATAAATTACCACCAATTATCCCCTTTATTGCATGCCATATCATATTTAAAAAGTAAACCATTTTTAATATCCACTTAAAATAAGAACACATTTCATGTCAAGATAAATTGAATTATTAACCATATATTTAACATATTGATCAATATTAACGATAATATGACTTATAATCATCAGTATGAAGTTAATATTATATGAATTAACATGAATAAAAACTTCGTCCATGATTTAACCTTCCATCAATGTAATATTCTCACACATGGTGTGACAGAAATAAAGAAAATGTACCCTATCATTTAAAGGTATGTAGAATGAAACTCCCCTAATATTCTATGGTGTTATATATCTCTCTAAATATTAGATTTTTATAGTTAGTGGAGATTTACTTAGGATCCCTGACTTTAAAACTCTCGAATTTTACCTAGTAATTTTTTTCACTTTAACAAAAATATTTAGTTATTTCTATGTGAACATTTATTTAAAATGAATGTTAATATCACCAACATTCATAATATTATATTTACATAAATTACATAAATAAATGGTATAAATGTTTTTAAACGTATATTATAACTAAAATTATGTCTAAAACCTCTATAAAACAATCTAATGAGGGATTTAGCTACCAAAATATTTAATAACTATCATTGAAATCTATTAAATCTTTTCAACAAAAAACTGCCACATAATAACACCACATTTTAAGAGAATAAAACCAAGAGAATAAGATGCACCACCACCACCAAATTAAATTAAAAATATTTCCAAATATAATATAATAAATTGTAAAAATACAATATAACTATAAGAAACATTTAAATATATATCTTTATTTAATCAAATGAGTAAAATAGTCAAAAAAATTTAATAATTATAAATGGTTTATGTCCTTTATATAATGTGATTCAATGCCCATTAAAATATTCAAAATAATTCCACAAATATAATATTAGTAATATTGACTATTGGAAAAAAATTAATTTTATTAATGAAACTAAATATGTGAAAATTGTATGTTTTCCCTGTCATAATTATCTGTTAACTGAATCAGAAAACCCACTAACCACATTTTATGCTTCCATTTTTATGAGGATAATATAGAAGTATAAAAATTAAAATAATAAACATAAAAAATAATTGAAATAGACATCTTATATTAAATAATATAAAATATATACTTCCACCTTTACATAATCAATTTTAGTATCCCCTATCATCAACAATTGATCCATATAAAACCCTTTTTAATACCTATTTTATTTTCATATTAAAAAAATAGTAACATATAAAATTTATTATTAAATAGAAAATGTAAAGAAATAAAACCAATTATTCGAACCAATATTTAAATCCATCATGAACATCACCTAATAAGGATAATAAAAAAATATATTTATCTTTTATATGGTTAGCATACAAATAACATCATGTGTCCACAAAAATCCAAAAGTCCAGAATTAAGGACAATGTATTAAAAAAATTACAATTATATGAGTCTTATTAACCATCAAGAAATTGAAATTACCATCATTGAACATATATATTATAAAATAATATATATATATATATATTCAATTATCCTTTAATTACTCAATAATTACACATAAAATGAAATGTATTCATGATCCATAAAACCATAAATAGTGGTGGTCAGATTTTTTCTGCGTAAGGTGTGAAGATGACTAGTATGGAGTGTAATAAATTAAATCACAGAATTTTTACTCAAATAATGGAACCAAAATTGAAATTATAATTTACTTATAACATAAATAAACCCATCAGGACCCCCACCTAGGCTAGAATTTGGCATAGTGTTCCACCATAACCCCTCCTCCCCTAGGCCATGTTTTTTAAACTAGAACTAAGAAGTCAGATATGTATGTATATATATATATATATATGAAATTATAACCTATATAAACCTAAAATATATATGAAACAAAAACCAAAAATAAATTATCCCAAAACCAAAAATATTAAATATAAATACCTAAATTATAAAAAAAATCATGAATTTGAAAATATTTATCTTATGAAAAACCAACTAGATGATTACAAAATGATAAATATAAAATGGATAATATCACCACAAATGAATGGTATATGATATGAAAATTCGTTATTATGATGTATTTATATCTAATATGTGAATTGAATTATAAATGAGAAATAACATGCACTATTAAACACCATTATTCAATAGTTCAACTAGCTCCACAAGATCCAATGTAAACACTATACCTACATATATCTACATATGAATAACACTTATGGTTTCAAAAAATGTAAATTGGTGAGTATAATCACACATAGTAGTATAACCTAAAAATAAAATGAAAGGCGTAAAAATTGGTCATCTCTAAACCCAGGAATAAGGTCAACAGACATGTCAATCCCAAAGAAACCCATATATGATCCAACTTATGATAACCATTAAAAATTGAAGAGTATCTAAAATATCAAAACATATATTTGAAAAATCATTTCCAATGGAAGTTTTGAGATTACTAGTATAAATTTTTTTTTCTTGATCACATATTTAATATCATATCAATTTGTACTATCTTAAAGGATTCCTTTTATACCAAATATATCTTAAATCTCATAATACCCTATTTTACTTGTTACCAAAATTAGCCAAGCCTTCTGGCTCCCATGCTACTCACAAACCATGATATGTTAATTTCATATTTCATTCAATGAATTTTCAAACCAATGGGAGAAAAAACACAAAAACAATCTCATAAGAAGACCCCAACATCTAGAGTTAAAGGACCATAACCATGGGACCAATATTTCATCCAAGGGGTTACTGAATTTTCTTAGAGTATGAGGGACCTGCACCTCATCAGTATTGGGGGGTACTGATCCCATGCTTTAATTGGGGACCCAAATGAAAAAGATGAAAACTATACAACTTTATCATATAAAATTCTTATCTACTCCACAATATATATTTGGAGGATGCATGACCTAAAATAATATCATCTTTAGGTGGGTTACATTCCATGTTAATATACCGAACATCTCACTCATACCCCATCACCATCATTATATATCTTCAAAACATCATCAATACAAAAAAACACAGACACACACTTTTTTAATAATTTTATCAAATATTATCTCATTATATATGTACATCTATCTCAAAATAGACAAATAATTATTCATATTCTGACATAATTGTAATAAGATATGAAAACATTCTATATTCTGTTTAGTACACCGTATATAACTTAGGAGTACATGATGTGTAATTATTTTTCATTGTCTTTAATAACATGATTTAACCTATGTGGATTTTACAAAAGGGTACAGGCTATGTTAGAATAACTACATAACTAGGGAATGAATCAGTAGTATAAGCTGATTTATATGCCCAAATATGTGGAATAAACATAGCTTCACATGAAATGGGGATTTATATCTTAAAACATCTATGTAGGGTCAACATACACATCATTTTGATGGTTTTACACATCATGTGGATCATACTCACTACTTATGAATGTACCACCGAAATTTCATCTATTATGTACCTGAAGTACATAGGATATAAAATATTCCACATGGAATGTGGGGAAAATCAGGTGGCTTGGGTGTGAAACTGATATATTCCTAATCAATGTCACTAGGTAAACATGTTATGTGACCCATGTTCTAAATAAATGTGAAATTTATAATATCTCATAAACTATAGTGTCACATTATGAATTCTATATGGTATGTGCCCCGTTGAACTAAATCTCATTTAGTTCAAAATTTCAAATCTTGAACATCGGTCACTTCAAATTTCATGTCCCTAACTCAGTATACATCATCACCTCCAGCCATCCCTTCAAAATTTTCAATCCCTAACACCTCTAATTCCACGTACACGTTTCATTGATTCTTTTTTTATCTAACATCATCATTAATCATTTCTATCACCATTATGGATGACATCAAATTCAAAAATTATTATTTTTAAATACCATCCCATGTTATTTTTCAATTTTCCATCACCACATAACCGTGATATACCAGGACTATGGTTCCCCATTCACTTACACGTAAAGCTGAAATAACAATTATAGCTTAAATTTTTTTACTTCATTGAGATGTAATTGCAATAAAACATGTTGGATAATCAATAAACATGGGTAAATGGAATATATGACCCCCCAATAAGGGTAAACTTCCTTAGTCAATGATTTGATTTTAATGTGATAATATATATTATAGTCAATGTCAAATATCAAAATTTATATAAATAGTTTTAGTTACATTTCTAAAAATCATCATGATAATTAGTTACCAAAAGATTTTACATGAATAATAATGTTACCACTGAATATTTCCTCTGTTATATGCATTTGGGATGGTAAAATTGAAGAAAAAGAAAAAATATGATAGAAATGAAAATAATTTATTACCTAATGGAATAAAATTTCATTACATCCTGATCACATCAAAAACCTGGATAGACGTCATCGAAAAAATGAATAATAATAATAAATCTACAAGAATAAATGAATATTTTGTAGGGTTTCATTTGAATCCTTCGAGTTATCTTATATAGAACTCATAATCAATGATTCATGAAAAAAAGATCATGGATATTTATCAGAAGTTTCCCAACTAAGGAAATCAAAATACATACTCAAGTATCTGAATCCCAAACCCCAAGTTAATACCTTAGGAGAAATTCCCCACTTCGGACACATTAAAAATGTTTGAATATCCATCTAGCCTCTACATAATAGATACTATAATTCATTCCTACTGAATAAATATTTATTTATTAAATAAATATTATTTATTCAAAAAATATAAATAAATCAGAATAGTACCAAAATTCAATTTAATGGAAACCACCACATTCTAAGGACATCATAACCATCAGTAAAAATCTTATGGATATATTATATGAAATGATTACAATTTCACCTTATTTTAGGGACTTGATACATTTTATGAAGAATGTGGACTATGTTAACTCCATGAAAAACATTAGCCACTATAATTTTAACTGAAAAAACATTTAATATGATTATCGTGTGCTAATCGCTGACAGCAATATCCTCGATATCATTATTAAATATATTTATGCCATATTCTCTCAAACATATATCATATGTAATACAAAATTAATATAGTAACTCCAACATAAATAAATAATTATTAATTTTAATATCTTTTAGGTAAAATGAGGAGTATATAATGATGCTAGCTTCAAAAAAAAATTTCCTCTATAATGGTTCATTAGATTTTACATATTCCTATAAAATGAAATTTCAATAAAAAATCAAATTATTTAAAATAAAACAGAGAATTTATTAAAAAAATTTCTTTATAGGATTAAGATATAATTAGTAGGTTTATATGGATTGATTGATAATTAATAAGAATATAAAAAGGGTTTATAAACCTAAAATCCCATGAATATCCATGAATGAAACAAAAACATTACATAAAATATAAATAAAGAACATTTTTTCCTTATATTAATAAAATATTAATTTTCTATCTTAGACTGATCCTTGATGAAGACCATTGAGAATTAATATTGCAATCAATGGTTGTAATGTTGTATTTTTTTTCCAATTATATATATTTTTTAAAAAAATTATTAGATTTAAAATAATATATGTTTGATTCTGTAAGTATAATGAAATGGGGATTTTATAATGTGAAACATTTTTCATTCCAAAAATAATATTTACATAAGGTTCTTCTCATCCATTATGAAATTCGGTTTTTCTATGATCCACATAACAGAATACAAGTTTTGTAGTAATGGATATAGGGAAGAATATACAGATTGATGAAGAATTATTGTTGATTTACAATAGTTTCATCAAAATAAAAAAGACAAATTAGGAAAATTTTAATTGTCTTGGAATTGAGGTTCTTGAACCGTGTGAAGTGTGTAGGCCTTAATGAACACTAAAGTCGATTCCAGTGGTACTGTCAACTAGAGCATAATTTTGATCCTCTAAATATATATACAGGAACGAAAGGTACCCTAAGAAAACATTTTTGGTTCTGTAAGTTTGATGATCACCAAAACATAAAATATGGTTTCAAAATAACTTTTCAATGTGCAATAGAAGTCTATTAAAAAAAATCATAGAAAACATTATGACCTTGATAAAAGAAGAAGGAAGATACATGAGAAACTTATCTATCAAGAAACAAATGTGCATATCACAATATAACTAAAAAATACCCATAAATCTATCAGAAATGGTGATTTTATGTTCTCTTGATGGTTAGTTAATTACATGAAAAACTAAAAACTACACATTAGGATTTTAATGATGCAGATCAACTATGAATTGATCCATATGAAAAATTTTGATGTTGAAGCTTGTTAAATTTAATTGAATTTTGGAATTTGAATTTGAGTTTCAAATTATACTTGATATATAAAAATATAGGATATTTTATGTATTAAAATATGATATCTCACAAGGAATAGAAGATAAGATTATGGAGGAAAAATTGAGTATTATTATAATATAATGTTTTGAGAAGAGACATTTGTGAGAAAAAATTATAATGAAAATTAGTCTTGGAATAAATTCTATTATCATGGATTTCATTGAAGATCTAAAATAGATGATCATAGAATTATAGAGATTTACCTTTCTATTTGGTATGGAATCTATTATTTTAAATGTTTTCATTTCATCCTAAATATAGGTTATACATATGTATCTCATTTTAAATTATTGCATATAAGAGAGGAAAAGGATGTGGCACTTGGTTAAGTTGTAAGATTTTAATAAAACATATATTCTACTACTATTGATATATTGGTTAATTGGTATATCAAAATATCATTGAAAATAATTCCATCTATGTAGCCTTTTATGTGTGATATAAGTAAAAATTATTTGTGTATTCCCTTAATAGTTTTAAATTTTATTATGATTTTGAAATAGATTCAATGTATCTTTAACAATGTGAATACATGATATAATATATTCAAAATAAACTAATACATTTTAATACTCCATAATTCACCCCCTTATAGTGTTAGGTGATACCACTATAGTAAAACAAGTCATATTAAAATGAATCATCTATTATGATGAACATTTTGAACATAAATTATGTATCATAATTTGATAGAGGTAAGTGTGAGATTTAGAAGAACATAATAAGATACCATTTTAGATATCAGGGAAAATATCTATACTCTTAGGTAGTATGATGGATAAAAGTAAGTGACCCTAGAAGAAGATAAAATAAAGAAGTTGATAAGAAGTTACTCAATAATGTTTGGAAGGCTCAAATTACCTTATCAGGAGAATTGTATAAATAAATATATAAGAAATTGATGGATTTTCCAACAAAGAAAATAATTTTTGGTAAAAACTGATAACATATACTATGGTGATATAAAAGTAAAATATTTAAGGGTATTGGTTTTATATAATATATTCCAGGACTTGAATGCGGATTCAAGGGAAATGTTGTATTATAACATGAAATCTATTGCTGAGTTTGTTGGTGATATGTGAGGAGTATGTTACACGATTTTTTATTCTTCTATTTTGAAAAATTATATATATATATATATTACTACCTATGTATTCTGTGATGTTTCCAACACAAGAATAAATAAATGATGGATGTTTATCACATGATGACATACACAACAAACTATATTCATATGTGATGTGAGTGATATTGGATCTTACGTATAAAAATTCAGATAAAGATATTGAATTCAAATTTTTTGAGAAGTAATTGGTTCATGAAGATGAAAATGGGGAAGATTTATGTGATGATATATCATCACCTATTTCAGGAATGTATAAGAGAGCCTACAGAATACATGGTGGTAAGTTACCTTTAGCATGTTTCTATTGTGCAATGATTGGACACATCATTTCTATGTTTCCAAATAGATAATATTATGTGCTAAGTGTGTTTTAATTATTAATATATTATAATTGAAATTTCCCGATAATAATTAATTTATGTTATTGGATATCATATGGAAAAAAAGTTTAAAATAAAATTATTGATTAGAAAAGAAGAAGTGTATGTTAATAATGATTTGGTGGAAGTAATTGAAATCGATTTCAAATTAGATATGAATGGTTTTATTATTTTATTAGTGTAAAAATCCCAATTTGTAGATATTGTAGAAAATAATCAAAAAATGGGGGTTGCAATAATCAAATAAAAATTTAAAATGATATGTTGAGGATATTAATCTACTAATAAATAATAATATAAAATCTAGTATTTTTTTAAAAGATACATTGTGTAATTTTCATTAAATAAAGAAAAATAATTTACCTTATTGATAATATATTATAATAATGTGAGAATAATAATATAAAATTTTAATAATCTATGATGTATAGATTTAGAATTGTAGAACATGACATGATAATTGATGATAACAATATGAATGTTATTGAAAATGGTAAAAAAAATAAAAACACTTAAGAAGGAGGTAATATAATTATGAAATAATATTGAATTAAATATAAAAACATATAGAATTAAATAGAAAAAAACATTTATGATGTTCTTAGAGTATGTTTTGAAGGAATGCGATCATCAAGGAGTGAAATATTTTATAGAAATATTATATTGTCAATGGCATTTTTATATATGTCAAAATTTCTTGGTTATTATTATAAAACATTAAAGGAATGGACTATAAAAAAATGATCATAGGGAATCATTTGAAGGGATAATGTTCCCTATGTTTAATTACATTCCAACAATCAAGGATGTTTAATAATGTAGGATATATTTGAGGAGATGAAAACTACATGACATTTAAATTTACTATATTTTAGTTTTGCGTTTTCATGGAAGAAAAATATCATATTAAAGTGAGAATGAAAATTTTATTAGAGTATTATATATAGGAATTTGGAAAATGATAATTGGATAATAATCTTCAAATCATAATCAAAATTATTTTTCTAGATACCATTTTAATTTCTCAAATTTTTTTTATATTGTAATGGACTATAAAAATATAATAGGTGGATATTATTATAGAATCCAAAGGAAAATTGATGCAAAAAAACCGAATTTAAATCATTTAAAATTAGGGTCTATTGTTTTAAATAAGAATAATTTTATCTTATGGATTTTTTAAATATAATTTGGAGAGCCCAAATAAAATCTCAACTCTATATTTAATATTTTGGAAGGAATAGAAAAAGATTGAAATGTAATGTTTTTAGAAATTTCTCTAAACCGAACAAAAAATTTCCTAACCAATATATATGACAGTCGGAGATCATTTAATATGATATTAATTATGAATCTTTTACATAAATTCAATGAACGAATTGATGTGTCAAAGAACTATTGTAATGATGGTGATTTGGATATTAATAGAAGTGGAAATAGTGGGATCATTAGTAAAATTTTTAATAATGATGATGAAAATTATATTAATTGAATTTATAATAATTAATTTTGTGTGGGATATATTAATTATTTTCGTTTTTATGACAAATTCAATATTATATTTTTTAGAATGCAAGAAAATTCTTGGTTTTTTATAATGAAAGTTTGTAGGAAAAAAGAGAACACTATATCTTGTTGTTGTTAATGGAAAAATTGACTTTTGACAATGGAAGAAGTAAAAAATTTGGAATTTAAGGGTTATAAATTTTAATCAATAATCTGTAGAGAACATTATAAAAAGAATATAGTCATATTGAAAAGTCATAACATGAAGAGGTATGCTGAAAATAGTTATTAATCATGTATGCGATGAATATGGTTCAAAATACATATCTTCCAAAGAACAAGTGAGTGTTTCTTGTTCTAAATGTGGTTTATATTTAGGTGTGTGATACAATAAGTCATTTTATAAAATAGAGTAATAGATATTTTAATTTTTTTATTTTATTATAGTAGAATGGATTGTTCCATGTCTATACAATCAAATATTAAAGTCCGAGATTGTATAAAAAATTTCACAAAAACATCATAAAATGAAACCAAAATAATATATGATTATATTAATATTAGATAATTGAATAGAGTACACATCATATGAGGTTGATAATTGAATTAAAATTTTTATTAAAAATATATTATATTAGATTTTAACTCCTTAAAATAATGAGGTTTTTGAAATAATAAATAACATAGTAAAAAATGGTAAATATATCATTTATTGATATTTGTATCAGATGTCACTATTAGAAATAATTTTTTCAAGTGGTTTTATATACTCAAAATGTATAAATAAAAAGTCCATGGGAAGAAAATATAACATATAAAATACAATAAATAAGGAGACCCACATTAATGAATATTATAGATTTTGGAAGACAATTATTTATTAGAAATAAAGAAGGAAAACAAGGAAAAAATATTTATTTAGTAGATGGGTGTATTTTCATACAATATCCCTCAAATAGTAATACAAATAATTATTTTAATAATTGGATCAAAATAGTTTTGGAGAGAACTAATGTAATTGTTTTTCATAATTAATCAAATCAAATTTGGGATGTTCTATCTCTGATGAAGTACTTAAAGAATAAAAATAATTAATATATATTTTGGGTAATCGTAAAATTTTTAGAATGATGATGATTCTAATAATGTATCTGTAATAATCATTCTGACTAGTAAAGTCATTGTGGGACTCAATCAAGAAAGAAAGGGATTCAATTTGATCCATGAAATATTATTGGAGGAAAATTTACTCCATTGTAGTGCCGAATAATTAAGATGATGAATCACATGTCACTATTATTGTAGATGTAAACCCATTCAATTGAAGATGTAACAAATTTTAAATTATGGGTGGATGATATAAATAAAAATATGGTTCATATTGATAAATTGTTTACATGGGATCTAATGGATATACCAAAAATATATAATTTTATTGGTACAAAGTTGGTCTTCAAGAACTATCTTGATAAAAAGTGAAATGTTATATAGATAAATCAAGGCCAGTATATATGATATATATTTAGGGTGATGGTGATTGTGTGGAATATAAATTAAAACTATTAAAAATAATGGAGTCTGTTATGATTATTCTAACTTTATCGATTCAATGAAAATATAGAATATTTTAAATTGATGTTTATATTAAAATCATGAATTGAACCTTTAATGAATAGGTATATGTATATAAAATGGATAAATTAGTTTTATTATAACTTAACTCAAAGGCTTAAAAATTGATGAAGTATTTGTATGGACTATTGAACGAAAAAATCACATATTATGAATGGATATATAATTTCATGAGAAACAAGATGTTTAAAAAGGGGGGATTGGAAACAACAACTATGATAGAAGTTTAGAATAGGAAAAGATAATGCTGGCAGGTTTTATAATGTCATCATATATGGAGGAAATAAATAGAATTCATTTGATATGTTTATTTGATATATGAGTTCATAATTTGATATGTCATTCACTTTAGAATTTAATAACTTTATGGTAATATATATACATCAAAAGGAACATTTTTTAAACCATACGAAGATGATTCATGAAATTGAAGTATTGAAGAAATTAAAAATGGGAGAGTGCTTATTAGTCTCGACCGCGAAATAACATAGAACTAATCATGGAATCCAGGAAAACAATGAGGGTGTATATTCAAATTTAGATTAAATAATAACTAGTATTTAAATCTATATATGTAAAACTATAAATGAAATATTTTATTATATATTCATTTCATTATAATTTTATACTTTTTCTAACAACGATTACCTTCATGCAGTGATAAATATTATATGCTATATACAGGGTATCCTAAATTGTGTTATAGTGTTCATGGGTGGATTTTTTTTGATTTTTTTGGCCAATATAGATATTAACTAGGCTAGTAACCTTTTTTATTATAAATCTACATGTGGTGGAAAATCCGAACTGGTAGAAATTTTTATGGTTTGGAACATAAGAAATAAAATTGTACTACTCTGGGAATAACATAACATGAGTATGTTTATAATACTAATCATAATGAATACAATTTTTTTTCAATAATAATGTAAAAAATGTCCTTTATCAGCGTTAGAAATTCACTAACAACATGACCAAGGTTAAAAGTTCCGTTATTTTATCCGTGCTTAAAAGTACTGATAAAGGGTTCCATTATCGTCACTAAAAAAGCGATGATAAATGAGACAATTTTATGTACAGATTAAGGAATTGTTTATTAGACCATTAATTTAGCACTATGAAGGGAACAATTTGTATGCACTTATAAAAGAACTGATAATGTGATTTTTATTAGGGATTTTATGAGTGCTGATAAAATAGACTTTTATCGGCGTTTATTGAAGAACTAATAATGTATAACTTTATTAAATATTTTTTAATCGCTAATAAAGAGACATATTGTACTGTGGTGTAATATCAAAATGTAGCACAACTCCAATGTGTTATAACAACACACCAAAACACCATATACACCAGATATTAGCAAAAACATGCCCCAAAATAGGATTCAAGTGAAATTAAATTTAGAAAAAAACAAATGGAAAACATTATATTATTGAAATTTCAAGCATTGGTTCATAAAATTACATAAATACAAATTATTACATACAATAAAAACATTAATGTCTATTCCAATCCTAACATGATTCATGATAATGTCGAAAAATCCACCCATGCTCAAGTAATATAATGCACTTATATAGGAAAACATTTCTTATATTAGTATTAAAATAAAAAAATAAGTTAATATAAAGCGTAAATTTTACAGAAAATATATTTCAATTATAGATAAAAAGCTGAAAAAGGAGTCATACTGGTCATACCAAGCATCAGATAATGGCACGACTAATTATTACACATCACAAATGACATATGGATCATTTTACTATAGTATTTCATCAATTTGAATTTGTTTTCCTAGTTTTGAGTAGGTGAATTTTTATTTTACTCAAATTAAATTCAATTTTAAATAAAAACATGCACTATGAGTGATATTAGCCACACCATGGATTGGATTGTGGAGAGGATAATTCATGCATATCTCAAAACACATATGGATCACATTCTAAAAGTATCAAAAAAGCTAAATGTTTTTGTTAATTTTTCAGAATGTTAGTTTGTTTTTTTTCAAATATTGATGTCAATTTTAAATAAAGTAACACATAGAGTCACATTGTTCACACCGTGCATCAGATTGATGTTCGGATGATTCCTATATGTTACAAATCATATAGTTATATTTTTTTGAGGTGTCAAAAAAATCAGAAGGTGATATCTTGGTTTTTATTAGATCACATGACTTTTAAAAAACTGTCATTTTAAAAATGAAACACACACTCTGACTCTTATGGAATACATCGTGTATTTGTTTTTTATAAGACTATTTTCAACACATTGAAAATTAGTTATTAATCATTGACCATAAATATCAAGAAAATATTATCATTTTTCTTAGTTTTCATGGATTGAATGTTTTTAAAGTCAAATGCTAATATTAAACTCATAATGGAAACATTGATTTAGTCATCTTTTTAAGTAAAAACAATGTCAATTTAAAATAGTATGAACTACATGGATTTATTCCTGTCACATCATGTGTCCAATTGAGGTATGGTTGATTCCAATATGTATGAAAAGTTCAAAAAATTCATAACTATCAATGATAACATGATATCCATTTACCTTTGTTCTTTAACATCTAATACTACATGAGAAGGTTCAAAATAACCACATGAGATCAAAAAAAAATAAACCTATATCAGAAAACATTTATTATGCCATAAATTCTACAAATAAAATAATTAATCATAAATTTGAAACAATACATAAATTTTATGGAAAATTAATTAATTGTGAAAACATCCATATTACCTCTCTAACTAATAAGAGTTAGCATTGTTTCTTATCCATTAAAGGAGGTGGAGGTAACATGAATGAAAATGATAAATGCACCACTGCATGATTAGAAATTTATTAACAGAGAATAAACATGAATGTTGAAAAAAGAATCCATTCTTGAAATATATAATCCACATGTATAAGAAAACAATTATTAGGAGGGCAATGAAAAAAAAATATAATAAGAATAAATATTAAATAATATATTAATTCGATGGATAGTTATTTTACAATGAAAAAAACAATATTTCCTCTACAATTGAACTATTTTAGCATCGTTTCTCTTCCCGAAAAAGCTGTAGAGGTAACTTTAATGAAGGCGGTAAATTCAACATTATATGGGTGAAAAGGTTTTAAGGGAGAATAATCATGAAATTTGAAAATATCTCCCCAACTCAAAAAAAATAATCCCCCTTTATATTAAAAATTTTAATATATGACTATTACTAAAAGGAAATAAATTAAAATAAATATGATATAATTCATCAGTTTTATGGAAAATGATTTTATTGTGCAACCATCAATATTACCTATGTAATTGAGCAGAGGTAACATTGTTACACACCCTACAATGGTTTAGAATGTAACATGAAGGAAAATGATAAATGAATCACTACATGGTGAAAAGGTTTTAATGGACAAGAAGCATGAAAGTGGGACAGAGCACCCCAAATCAAACAAAAGAATCCAATTACATTGAAAAATTTTCTAAACGTGAAAAAGTAAATATGAATTAAATTAAGAATAAATATGAAACAATAATTTAATTCCATGGACAATGATTTCTCTAGTCAAACATCAAGATTACTTCTGTAATTGAACAGAGGAATAATCAATTCTCTTCATAGAATGACATGGTAGGTAAATTAATAGAATGTGATAAATTCACAACTATAGGGTTGAAAAGGTTTTAAGGGAGAAAAACAAAGAAAGGATAAAAGAGCACCCTAACTCGAAAAAAATCCACCTTTATTAAAAAAACATTCATTATGTGATTAATTATAAAAATAAATAAATAAATCATAAATATTGAATAATACATTAATTCTATGGACAATGATTTTACTTGGTAAACATCATGAATACCTCTGTGATTAATCAGAGATAATGTCATTAGTCTTCCTTTAATGGAATGAGACAAGGAAAGAAAACATAAAAAATAAATGGAACTTAAATGGAATAATCAAAATAAAAACAATACATCATTATTTAATTTTTTAGTAAAATAGAGAAATTATATCTTAAAATCATGTTTACATCTATCCAATGGGTTTCCTTGATTATAGATTATTCTTCTATCATCTGCTGAAGACATTGTTTGCATGAGTTATCAAAATTTTAATTTTGATTATGTTAATTTTGTATAGAACATATAATATTATAAGGGAAAACATAATATATTAAAAACCATTTAACATCTCATTGAAACCACTTTATCTATAAAAAATGTTTCAGGGATTTGGTTCCAATATCAAGTGTCCAAATCTCTTCTTTATGGTCCTCTCTAAATTACTATACATTGTCTACTTTGGGACCAACATGAACTAATTATGATGTTCTAATGAAAGGGCCATCCAACACAGATGTTTCATCTGATTCAACATTTTTTTAATCAGCCATAGTAAAATCATCCAATTCCTGGTTTTTGTATTAGGAACATAAAATACTTTAACTGATTATGATTCCATTATGAACAACTCAAATTTTTCCCCTTTAACACTAAAATTAACCTTCAAAAAGATCATTTCATCATCTTTAAATCCATTGATATTGTCAACCCATTTTCAATGGAAAATTATTACATGAGATGTTGTATAATCAAACTCATATATCTATTTGATAATGCCAATATACGATAAATTTTAATAAATCGTATAACATTCCTTGTAACAAGATTTGTGTGTCGCTCCAATAATAATCATAACACCACTATTTTACATCGTCATAACATAATTGTGTTCATTCTTATAGAATGTATTACCATTGATTACCAAACCAGTGTAAGATATTACATTTTCATTCAGTCCACTATCCATTCATTGAAGCTGTTTAGAAATTAATCTCTAATTTTCATATAACTACTTATAAATTTCATCTCATGACCATTATATAAACTATTGATTTTGTGTATTTTTTTCCAACACTATAGCCATTTGTGGATTCAAAACTCTAATAATTTCATTATGGAATTAAACGTATTGATCAAAATCTTCACTATTATGTAATATATAACGTTGTCGTTGCTTCTACTCTATAAAGGTAATTGTAAGTGTGTCTATTTCGAAACTACCTTCGCCCATAAGGAATTCGCTTGGATAAGTGTTTGGGAGACTGATAATTTCAACATGTAATAGATAAATGGTATAAAACACAATAGCTTCCTCAAGAATATATCTTTCGTTAATACCACTAACTTATTAACTTTGATTCATGACAGATGTTTTCAAAATCATTATATACTATTCAATTAGGGTACATCCATATGTAAATGATAGGACCATATAGTTTAACTTCTCTGATGAAATTAACAATTAGGTCTATTATTATATCATGGAATACAGGTGGGATGGAAATCTCAATTTCACATAATATGACTACAATCTCATTATTTAGGATTAAAAACTTCACTGGGTATACAAAATTACTGCATATGGAATTGAAAACGAATTAGTTTATGGATAATGAATGTTGTACATTTTCAAAAACAATGTAATTGAAAGAAATAGGCATTAAATATTTCAAAAGAAAATGACATTCATTTTATTTTAGTCCTTGTAACATCAAATTAGTCACTGACATGGCATTCCTGATATTTGATGAATTCCACTCTAGAACATTTACATTGGTAAGGAAAAGTAAAATTTCAAATTCTTCTTATCTGGATAGAGTTTAAGAATATGGAGGAGTAAAATTCTTCTTTTTTTCCATGTGTAGTGCAAGCTATTCCCTTATCTCCATTTAAATATATTCGAACCTAGCCTTGATGACATCTTTGATTTTTTCTTGGAATAGTTAGTAATGTTCCAATAACACTATGAAATACAATTTTTTCTAAAACAAGGCATCAAAAAATTTCTAACATATATAAAATTCCAATATGGTAATTCAATGAAAACATGCCTCTTATTCCAACCTGATTTGGTATGGTTTTTCAATAATTTTATACCAAACATAGTGTCAATATTTTTTAATTTTATTACTATTTATCTCACGTTATCGGAGATGATGTTATACCTTGTTTGATATTCCCATTGAATGCTGTCATCTTGGATCGTTTTTTATATAATCGGTGTAAAAATTTATGATGTCCTGGAATCATAACCTTCATGTAATGTTTCAACCGAATTGGAAATGTGGATTTTCCACTAATGGGACAAACCAACATTCCTTTAAATCGATATTATGATAAATTTCAATAAGTGGGCATGTCATATATCATTAATTACAACATGGACCTTAGTGTGAATTATTCAGTTCAAGGAGATTCATACATTTATATACATGCATTACATATAAAATTCATACTTTAGACTAATGAATCCAAATAGGCATCAATATAATTATCGAGTTTCTTTGGACCAAATATAAGTAGAGACAACATAATGTTTTTGTGCTTCATTTATAACCATGGTGGAAAGATATAATTTACTGACATGATGGGCCATAAAATAGGACTACTACTCTACTATCTAAAATGATTTATTGAATATATAAATAATGTATGATTAATGTTTCAGGGATCATATCTGAATTCTGGAAGCTCATAATAAATTTTAATTCCCTAAGGGGAATCTGCAAGATGATGTAGGTTCCCATATTTAATTCTTGTATATTCATTCCATGTTAATTGTCTCACAGTTTTCTATCATCCATATAGTCATTAAAACTTTGGAATTATAGAAATGTACCATACATATTTCTAAGGACTTGATTAATTTTTCTTGTATTTTTATGGACCATGTGTAGGGAATTTTATGAGTGATTCATGGTCCTTACGACACAATATGATATCATTTAGAAAATCATTATTTTTTTAGATATTAATCCCATTGATCAGAACATTAGATTAGAATCATATGTTCATAATGGTAGTCAATTTTATTCTATTAACTTATCTTTTAGAAGACCTAGTAGTTCTGTAAATCTAGTGTCACTCCATCCACTTCCAGCTTTCAAATTATATAACTTATTTATATTGCGAAATTTTGTGTATTTAGTAAAAATGATATACATTAGTTTTTTAGAATATAATTTTTGCTCCTAAAAACATTATAAAATCCTGAATGTCATCGTAAATGTCAATTATCATTTCATCCATACGATCTCCATCATATTTTATAAAAGTATTCACATCAAATGATTTATAAAAAATAGAATCCTCCATATCGATGTCCACACTCAGTTTTTTCATATGTTTAGTCTTATATTTATTGCTTTGATCTATTCTGTGACAAATAAAATTTAATTCCAAATATTTTGGAATAATTTGTCTTAAATAAAATAAATTTATTCACACATAGATGATTTTTAAGGGGTTTTGTTCATGTTCTCTTACAAACATTCTAGACTCTTTTTCACAATCTTCATATTATTTTTTCATATAAGTACCATGAGTCCATTTCATTGTTCATATACATCCAATTGGGTTCATAAAATATAAATTTTACAAATTATATTAATAAATACACATAATATATTTATTATAAAATGTGAATGTTATAGACAATTATAATAAGGGAAATTCAACATTTGATTATTTCACAGAATATAAGTATGATGAAGAAAATGGGTAATTAAATTTTTGAAAATAATTACTCCACCTCAAATATATCTTAATTCCCCTAAACAAATGAAAATATAATATATTCATTTGTGGTGTAATAAGAAACTAAAATATGTTAAACAATAATAATGAAATCAATTTTAATCATCAAGAAGATATAAAACTATAATTGATCTAGTGATGTAGAAACCATAGGAATTTCTAGATTTAATGGTAATGGTATATCAAAATATTAAAACCTCTCTAGAATCTTGCGATGACATATCACTAAACTGACCCATCCCATATAAATTCATGGTACTCCAACTAGATCTAAAATTATAATTTACAAAAGGATCACATGAATAGGAAGTTTACCAAAAAAATATAGTTTTGTCATTCTTTAATATGAGAATAACGTATATAAATTGGAAAAGTTGATGTATGAACATAAATAAGATCTAATAACATGGTATTGAATGTTAGATGAACTATTAAAAAAACTTTTATTTTAAAATAAAGAATTTCTCATAATCATTACATAAAAAATAATTTTACGGATATCTTGAAAGTGTTTATCAATGAGGATGTTGTAATATTTAAGGGACCAAGATATGAATGGTGATAGTAAGTTTTAAAATTAACAATGACCAATTATTATATTTTGATGATTAGTGGGTTGAAATTTTCCATAGTTTATAAGCGTGTTTTGGAAATCATGAGAAATTTATTTCCCATTCCATGAATGTGAGGGAATTTCTTTATAGATTTCCAAAGGAGGATTGAAACCAAATGATGAGATCCATTGAAAATTGAAAAAGAAATTTTTCTTGTCAATGTAATTTAAATCTATATCACAATGTGTGAGAGATTCATTATATGCCATATTTATTGATTGTAAAATGGGTTTTTATAGTATTTTGATACATTTCAAATAGCTATTTATCAATGTGATTACAGGGAAATACACTTGTTATTAGTTAAATAAATACATAAAACAGGGTTGAAATTGTTGAAAATCTACATTTATTAGCATGAAATTATATTGTATTATAGTGGTATATAGTTCTGAAAAAATGCGGTATAGCTAGAAATTGGTAATATAAAAATAATATTTCTTATATATTATTTAGTGGGGGATTATAATGATTTTGAAAAATAATAATGTAATTTTAAAATAGTACATAGCATCAATGTGTAATATTTAAAATTTTATTATTAAAAATATTTATAAATACTGTTGGATTAATCTATAGAGGGAGAAAAATAAAATAATTTTGTTTTTAAAATTTTAGAGCCATAGAATGTTTGATTATTTGGAAAAGGTAAAGAAAATTCTCAATAGAAATGTTTTTCGAAACAATCCAATGAAAACCATTTATAAAACACCTGTGATGGTCCAAGATTATTTCAAATGGACATTCTTGATCCCCCTGAGGCTAGAAACAATCACCGTGGAATAGAAAAAACATTGTGGGAAGGATTTGTACCAGAAAATAAATAACACTATTAGATTGGAAATTTTAATAAAATTTGACATGATGCATCCACAAATTTTATTCCCAAAACAACCCAGATAAATAAAAAAATAAGATATGATTTAGTATAATATAAAAGAAATACATACACCTACCTTCAACTCCCTCACACACAAAATCCCCAATATCAATTTCTATAATTTCAAATTTATCTAATATAATTGAAAAAATAAATAATGAAAAATACTTAAGATAACATCAGATAATCTATTTAGGAAATGTAAACAAAATAATGAAACCTACTAAACTTCTTGTTCCTCCATGTGTCACCTCGAGTCTATACACAATAAACTCTCAATGATAATTAAAGAGATGAATAAAAATTGAAAAAAATGAAAATTGGATGGCTTGTCTCTCATGTATACAATCACCAGGCCACCAATAATGATATCATTGAAAAAGAAATTAAAAATGAAACCAAAAATACATAATGAATATTGGATGTCCGACTATTCTAGTTTGAGGAATATCTGAAACCCTCTATAGAAATAATAACTTCAATCGTACACTAGATCTCAGATAAGATGTTCTAGAGGTGTTCGAGTATTGTCATTTGACATTCGATTCGATGTGGTGGAGAACCGATAGTTTGTGAGTTCTACTGAAATATTTTGATATCGCAATGAGTTCTTTGATTGATAGGTTTTTTAATTTGATCAAGACACTTTTATTTGTGCTTACAAATGAGCACCGATAAATTATCCTTTTATCCGAGCTTATTATTTACGTGCTGATAATCGTAGGTCATTTTCATTTCTACAAAACCAACGAAAAATGAATCATTATCATTGATAAAATTATAGTACTGATTAATGATAATTTTATCAGTGCTCTTTTTTGCACAGATAAAGCTTCTTCTTTATCAGCATAAAAAAATAGATTTTAATGATTCTTTTATCAATGCTTGTTATATAATCACTGATAATATATTTATCATTATTATTATAAATAAGAAACAAAAATATTTATATATTCTTAATAAATATATATAAATATTATTATATCATATAAACACTTTTTAAATATATTTGTTATAATTTGTTAATTATTTATCTATAGTTATATAAATTTGGAAAAAATAATATTTATATCATTTTGTATATCTATAAAATTATACAAATATATAATATATATATAGTAAATATATTCATTATTAAATTTAATTTACTATAAATTAAATAATTATTTAATTATATATAATTAATTATTTATAATAATTGAAATACTTTTTAAAAAATATTTATTTATATTTATAAATATATAATTGTATAGATATATAATATGTACAATTATAAATATATTTATTTGTAAATATTATTCTATAAAATATTTATTCCTTATTATTAAATATATAATTTTATTTTCATGAATATATTTTAAAATTTTGTGAAATTAAATATACTAAAAATAAGTACAATCTAACAATATAGAGAAAATATAAAACTTTTATATGTTTCCATTGATTATAAACCTGCATTAATTACGTATATAGGAAATTAATATAACATTGATTTTATCTATATATGTTAAATTGAATAATCATATGACATTCAATTATATGTCACGTACTATATACCCCCAATGGTGTAGCCTAGTTGTTACATCATTGAGGGGTCTCATGGGAGGAAAAAGGATCAAGTCTCCCAAAGTACTTTTAGGTTTTATAGTTTCTTATTTTATTTGTAATCCCCCTCCCAGAACATTTGTAATAAGTCTAGTACTATGAAGGTAGTCAATATTTTTAATTCATATTAATTTTTAATTATAAACCATTATTCTATAAAGAAATTACAGTTAAATGAAAAGCAAATAAATATTTTTTAATATATAAATCATATTAATATAAATTATTATACATCTATATATATTTCTATTTAATATATAAAATTTAATTAAACTAATTGTCATAATTATCTTATTAATGAAATGTTTAATAATTATTATGGATATTCCATTTATTCATTTTTATCAATTTTTATTTAAATAAAAAAATTGTAATATAATTTTTAAAAATAATTATTTATTTATTAAATTATCATATTCTATTTATTCACACCATTATCAGTTATAAAATAAACTTATGAAAGAAATATTTATTAGAGATAAAAAATCACTGAAAAAAGGTTAAATTTATCAACACATTCCGTAGTGCTGATAAATATGACATTTATCAATGTTTTTTTATAGTACAAATGAATACATGTGTTGTTAAACACAGGTTTTGTAGTAGTTAATACACAACATATATGGATGGGGTGGTAACTCGAAAACAATAAGGAAGTAGTGTAATATCCAATGACGATCATGCATGAAAATAGAAATTATATTTAAATGAAAAAATCTTGAAAAACACTCTCAGAAGAAGTATATTAATTTGAAATATAACTTAATAAAAGAGAATGTGGAGAAAAATATTATTGAACAATAGTTCATTGGAACTCAAATTCACGAGTTCATTATGTTAGAAGCCATTAGTGGATCTTCTTTTATAGATTCCTAGGTTCAACCTCAGAGTTAAAATAATTTCATCAAAAAAAGGTTTATGTTTCACTCTCCCAGTAATGTTGAATTATTTTTTTATAATATTTTTGTTTTTATGTTTATATATTTTATTAGATAAACAATGATATGGGAGACACTGTTCATGGCGACTCATAATATGTATAGAGGATTTCCTAGTTTTTAATCGATATAATTATACAACTTAAATGTTTACCTTTTTTCCAATATCAACATCTGACTCATGTATGCATAGTCATTAAATGACTAAACTCTTTTAATATTGGTAATGGTTTCAAATTATAGTGTCTATGACCACGATTAAAAATTAAGTAGTAGAACCCTTTGAATTGCATTATAATAGCTGGAGAGTTATTGAAGGGGGAGGAAGGATGATTTTTCATACATGTTGTATGAGAGGAATGATTTATTGAAAATAATAAATATATCAAATTCCAGATAATGAAAAAAAATCTAATGCGAGATAAATTTTTAACCATATGTTATCATTTTGGATTTTTTAACTATTAGAAGATAGAATATTTTTAAAATATTTTAATGAATCTGGATTTGATTCTATAATTAGTTGGAAAAGTGGGGATAATGCCACAATATTATTATCAAACTATGATAGAGGATTGGGTAA
The DNA here is from genome assembly GCA_963277665.1 of Viscum album. Taxonomy (NCBI): domain Eukaryota; kingdom Viridiplantae; phylum Streptophyta; class Magnoliopsida; order Santalales; family Viscaceae; genus Viscum; species Viscum album. The sequence goes on along the minus strand of OY728122.1, from coordinate 248,951,594 downwards.
CATTGTTGTAGTCATTTATCAATGTTGATGCTTCTAATAATCACACATTGATATAGATATTGAAAAATGAAGGACATTTGGATTAATTTCATTGCTACTAAATAAATTTTGGGATTCAATGATATAGTTTAATAAACTATGAATGAATAATTATATGATTTCAATAGTTCTAAAAATTTGATGCACACACTAGGTAAAGGGTTCTATGACACATGGGTGATTCAAGCATATTCTAGTGCTACATTCTAATTTAGAATCTCAATATAAATACTAGGTCACGATGAAAATAAATACTAACATAATTTGAAGATATTTGATATTTGAATATCAACATTCCAAGAAGGAAGGTTTCAGAAAAACCCATCATGTGCATCCAGATTTCATGATTCACATTTTTAAATCATGCCATAAACAATTTGGTAGACGAAATAAGGTATAGGAGAAATTTATCATCCATGACATTAAGTATCATGTCACTCTTTGATTGAATAGATATATAGAATATGAATAGAAATGATAATGTGGATTTATCTTAATGGATGGGTAAATAATTGAATGCCTAATTTCTACCCATTTGGATGTTGATGATGGAGATAAATTGGGAATTTTTCTAACAGATGGACTTTAAAATGTTTTCCACAATATTTGAATAAAAAATTAAAATTTGAATTTTAAATACAAATTATAAAAAATATAGTGTAAATGTTGTGATGTTTGGTACAAGGAAATATCACACATATAAGAGAATATATTATTATTAAATATAATAAATAACAAAATATGATTTGAATAAGGGAAGATTGTGATACTAGATAATAATTATGATTATTCTTGGTTAAAATTTTAGTTTCATGCTTATCATTATATATCTGGAATATAATAAAATATATCATGGAGAATAGTCATGATACTTATTATTGATTACTTTATTTTAATATATTGATTATTTTAGTATAAATATTTTTAATTCAACCTATATGGTGTTTATATATTTTTACCCTTTTTAATGTATTGAATGGAACTGAGGAAGAGGTCATGTACCATGATTTGGAATTGATAAAATCCTAAATCTTATAACTCTCTACTAGTGATGTAGTGGTAAATTTTTATATCAACGCATCATTGATACATTCACTATGGATGTAACATGTTACTGGAGAACCGAGTAAAATTTGGGTTTTCAGGATCATTAAGATTTTATATAATATTGGGATTCAGAAATAAATTCAATGTTTCTTTTCCAACAAGTATATAACATTTAATTTTTCTTAACGAAAATAATAAATTTCATAAAACCATAATTCACCACTACCTCAAAAGCCTTCTATAGGAAAAACTTGTGTATAATAAAAACCAATAGACTCTACCCTCTATGGTGTATCCATTGATCAATATATTTCATGAGACACTCAAGAAATATTCTCCCCAAATTCTTTATATTTTATTATATTTTAGAATTAATGGTGAAGGTGGAAGAGTGTATTAGTGGGGAGAATCAAAGTGAATAGAACCCATGTTTCAACACCAAATTTATGTCATTTGGCCCTCTTATATAGAAAATGATATATTATAATGTAATTTATCGAATTTACATGATTTTTAAAAAAGTTTATGTGGTTTTTTTATAAACACATTGTAAATGTTTAACAGTGTGTGAATGAATTTGTCACATAAATTCATATGTCTTTCTATATTTTTTATCACATTAAATTATTATAATAAATAATTTCTTCACATGGAATAATATCATAATGTAAACAATTATACAATATTTTCTCAACAATAATAAAATAAAATTGGTCTATATCGAACACATATGATATATTTATATAATAAAACATGATACAGTTGTAGGAGGTGGATATAATGATATGAAATAACTATATCATACAATATGATATAATATAATTAAAATTACCATGAGCTCATATCTCCATCAATATACCATTTTCAAAAAATCCTCAAAGACTAATTGTAATTTTACCACATATTGTATCATATGTAACATCAGTTGAAAAAGAGTTCAAAATATATATTTTAATATTTTTCAAAAAGTGGTAATTTATCATTATATTTAGCATGTATGAAATTATATATAATAATTTGAGGATATCAATCAAAAAATCTGTTTGAAAGGACTCTTATCAAATTAAAGTTTCTCTATGAGTTTTATAAAACTGAATCCCCATTCAATCAACCACAATATTTTGATCAATTATGTATGAACCTAGATCATCGTTTCAGTTACGACTTTCCTTTTTTTGGAGTTTTTGAGAAAAATTAATGTTTCTGGACATTTTTGAAGTATACGCCGTGTACTTTCTGAGTACATGATGTGTACTGTTTTCCCGCTCGAAGTCGTATACTGGCCGTGTTCGGGCCACACACACGGTGTGTAGGGGTGATGTAGATGACTATTTTGGCAAAGTACGGAAAGACCTAGTACACGCCATGTACTCTAAATGTACACTCCCAATACTTTCTTTTTTTCCACTAAACAGATCGGGGTCGCGCCTGACGCACAAAAACATTTTCTTCTAGGTTTGGTTCATCTGAGAGCGCCGAGGATCCATGAATCTTCGACGTCCCCCCACCTCTCTGTACGTTCTCCGATTTGAGTATCATCGATTACGTTGGAATCAAAACGGTGAGTTCTTCCTTCTTCTTGAGCCTTGTTTTTCAATTCCTCATATTTCTCATGTTATCGTGGTTTATGTGTTTCGGACATTTTCACAGATCTACGACGTTCTAAGGAGAATCTGTCATCGTTGTTCATGTATATCGGTCTTCTAGGATCGAGGTAGGTTGTTTGTGCCTTCCTATAGAAATTCTTTGAGAATCTTGTACAATTTCGCCAATTCCCTTAAACGAGAATTGTGTGTTTTCCTGTTTTTCACTTGATTGGTTACCTGATTGCTTGATTGTTATAGTAGAGGTTTACCTTTGTGAATAGAGTAGTTTTTTCTGTACTCGGGTTGTTTTCAGTACTTGTTTTTCCTGTTATGAATTTTTCCAGTTTCCATGACTAGTTGTAGGATAGTGGAAATATTGTATTGTTTTGCTTTTGATCCTTAGAATGATATCCAAGATGTTCTTGAGGTTTACATGGGTGATAGACGTGTGTACTGAGCATGTTTATTTTCACACTGGACTGTGAGAACATAGTGTAATAGACCATAGGGAGAATTCACTTAAGAGATTCTCTAGAGTGACTTTTAATACGATGTGAGACAATAAGGGGAATTGTAGACGATTGCTTCCTCATAGAGTCTGTAGTTCCTCGATGAGGGCTACAGGGGAATGAGATGTTTAGTGCTTCAGCAGAGATCCGTTAGTATGATATGAGAATATATGGTGAATTGATGGTGAGGGCTACCTCAGAAAGCCAACTCTTAGCTGAACCATAGGGTACAGACTGTGTGTGCCTCCTAGAGGGTTGCTAGTACTTATCTGTTGAACCATAGGGGTTAGGCTGTGAGAGATACCTAGAGGGTTACTTGTTTTCTACTTGTTGTTGGTTGTTTACTTGTGTACATTATATGCTAGAACTGTGGATTATAGATGTTGTGTGTTTTTCTATTCACTACTTCCTGTAATTTTACTTTCCTTGTATTCATTTAATATAAGGCAAAAATATTTGGGTGATTTCCTACTAGGATTGTATCTCACACCATGTTTGGGCCTTGCTTTTGGGCCCAAGCAGACTTTTTTGTTGGAGCTATAGATAAGGGCATGTGCCCTTCGACTTCTGATACTTGATTTCTTGGAGCTGGAGAGCAAGGTACCAGGACTAGGCTTTTGATGCTACAGGAGTTTCTGTTATTTTAGTACCTTGTTCAATTGTATTTCAGCACGTTGTTATGTTTGCTGATTTCATTAGAAACATATACCTTCTGTATCATTATCATTATTACTATATATTAATTGTTTCCGCTGTTTGGTTTCAGTTGTTTCGTATTGTTTACTGCTTCCGCTATTTACTGTTAATTTCATTTCCTGTATACCTTACCAAATGAGGGCATAGTTTCCTCAATAACTTACCAAGGTCCTCGCTGCTAGTCGGAAACCTCTGGCATTTGTGGAAATGCGCTTGAGGTCATGTGGCGAACCAGGCACGGGGAACCTCTGGGTGGCTTCCGGAACCCGGACATTAAAAAGTGGTATTATAGGAGTTTCTTTTCTCTTTATTTACTATTTGGGGATTTTAGCTAGGGGTAGGACGAATTCGGTACCTGGTATTAAGTTGTGCTTCGGATTAGCTAACCCATGTATAGGGAAAAGACATACTACCTCTTTTATTGTAGTTTTCTGGTTTTGAGATTTACGGTTGATATGATTCCACCTAGAGTGATTCACATGGATTGTGTTATTATTGTCTTGTCTATTGTGGTTCTATTTATATCGAAACCCAATGATATGCGGGTATGCCATTTCATGCATCATATAGTTACATGTATAATTCATATTCCATGCATTCTTGCCATGTCATCTAGGGTGCATTAGCGATTGCATGCTGTTGTGATTGACATTTTGTGGATTATGCATGTTGTTGTGATAGATGCTTGATAGAATCTTTGTTGCCTTGTTAGGGGATCGTTTTTATTCTTAATTTATTAAATGAACACCAAATTTTAAATCATGAGGTGTTATGGGCCATCACGAATTTGAATTTGGAACATCCTTGCCTAGTTTTATGTGTTTTCTGGGATTCTGTGGAGTTCCGAGCTACTGCTTAGAAAAATACAGAATACACAGCATGTACTTTTTGACTACACGCTGTGTTGTTTTTAGACCGTGTCAATGACCATGTGTTCATGGACCCACTGTTATAGAAATAACTTCAGGAACATGCCGTGTACGGTAGGTACACGCCATGTAGTTTGGAGGTGTGTACCCAGACGTGTCACTAACAATACGGGTCGGGGAAGCTTAAGTAGAACACGCTGTGTTATAAAGGAAGACACCATGTAGTCCTGTCCAGGTACACGACCGTGTCACGAACAACCCGGTTCGGAGTTACCTTATCTAAGACATGTCGTTCTGTTTTCAGAACTCGCCGTGTAGTCTTGTTCAAGTACCCAGCCGTGTCACGAACAACACTGGATGGTGTCACCATCACCTATACACGCCGTATTTGTTCAGAATATGCCATGTAAGGTCCAACCGTATAGATGGTCGTTTATTTAACAACATGGGTCGCTGAAGCCTTGTCTGGTACACGCTGTGTTTGTTTAGAACATGCCATGTAGTCTTGGGTTAAGTCAGACCGTGTGGGTGAGCCGTGTAATGAAACTCGGGTGGGGGAATAGTTTTCAAGTACATTAAGTGTGTGGGGTCAACATGCCATGTAGTTTGAGGTATTACACGACCTGTAGGGTAGGGGTAGAATCCCATGTCAGTGGATTAAGAAGACATGCAGTGTAATTTTATACAAGTCATGTAGTCGTGTTTTGTAAACATGTGTGTTTTTCTTCCCCTATTCATGTTATGTACTCTGGTGTTCTCTGTCATTATTAATTATGATCTAACATGTTCTTTTGATCTTTTAGAGATATGCCTCTGAGACGTCCTCCAGTTGTACGTCAGTCGTCAGGCAGTGATCAGACACCAGATATGGCTAATCAGGGACTTCCTGCCGACCATCCAGTCGGGCCAGCCTTGGCACCGGCTGTCATACCAGTTGCAGGCACCGACGTGCAGTTCAGGAAATGATTTATGAGGATGTTTCATACCTCTCATGGAGCACAGCCTCCTGCCTCGACTATGGCATACCTAACTCTGGTTTTTCAATAGTATCATCCTCACACGTTCTTGGGGGAAGGAGGAACTCAGCCAGCAGAGTCATGGATAGAATCCATGTTGACCATCATTGAGCATATGGAGATGCCTCCAGAGAGGTGGGTCAAGATCGCTACCTATATGCTACGAGACTCTTCCAAGTGGTGGGGGACCTAATCTCACAGGCGGGTCACCAGCAGGATATGGCTTGGGAGGAGTTTCAGAACGTCTTTTATGACTATTTCTACCCGGAGACCCTGAGGGCCGCCTGAGCCTGGGAGTTCATTAGCTTAGAGCAGTGTACTCTTTCCTTCATGGATTATTCATCTCGTTTCACCAAGCTGCAGGGTTTCACACCCCTCCGGGACAGGATTGGGGTGTTCTTAGCAAGGATGTTCAAGGATGGTCTTAGGTGGGAGATCCGCTAGCAGGTTAATATCTTCCAGTTGACTTCCATCTCTTCCATCGTCAACCAGGCACTGATTACGGAGCTCAATCTGAGAGACTCCGTAGCTACGAGCCAGGTTGGTTCTGCTCCCAGAGCTAGTTTTCCTCCAGATGACAGCAAGAAGTGTTGTAGGAAGTCTGCGCTCGGTGACTTGAGGAAGCGTATTGCATCGTCACGCAGCCAGGTGATATGCTACCAGTGTGGCCGGTCAGGGCACGTGAGGCTGCAGTGCCAGAGAGACCCCGTGGAGTGCCGATCATGCGGCAAGATAGGTCACCTTCAGCATTTCTGAAAGGATTTATCACCAGAAGCTGGTGACCGGGGTTCGTCCATGACTCCTCATTCAGGAGAAGCACCACCAATTTCTCACCAGTCAAGGAAATGGAGTTCTTCCGGCCGTTCAGGATGAGGTGGAGGTTGAGTTTATGGTAGTCAACAACCAGTCCCTCAGCACCAGTATGGTGATTCAACATAGAGTGGTCAGCCAGGGGCGTAGGGCCGCAGTGCAGGCTAGTCTTTCGCCATGGTGAGGACCTATCACAAGTAGGATCTCGACCCTTCTACATTTCGAGGTATGATTTTAGTATCCTAAGTTTTATCTTCAGCACTTTTCAATATTGGGGCTATGCATTACTTTATCAATGTTCATGTCATGGAGAGCATTGGGCTCTACATCTGTTCTGCTACCGATTGGTTGACACTAGACACACCTTTGGGGAAAAGGACATCTAATATAAATCAGTGTAAAGAGTTCCCTCTCAAGGTTTTAGGTTATCGTTTCTTTTGGTATCTCTATGTCCAAGAGATGACAGGATATTATATCATTCTTAGGATGTACTGGTTGGTTCCCTTCCAGGATGTCTTCGACTATTATCACCGCATGGTGAGTTTCATTTCACAAGAGGGTTAATATTTTCTTCATAGAGGCGAATGGGATGTACAGGTGAGTCGAGTAGGACTCGATCGTCATGGGCTTGGAAGGGTGATGGCCCAGATTGCTAGTCATTATCTGGATGACCAGGGGACTTCACAGTTGGACTTTCATCCAATGGTAGATCATTTCAAGTATGTCTTTCCAGAGGACTTTTCAGGTTTTCCTCCAGAGCATGAGGTAGACTTCTCGATTGATCTCATGCCAGGAGTGGCACCGGTGTCCATTCCTCCTTATATGATGGCTACACCAGAATTTCTGGAGCTTAAGAAGAAGTTGGGGGAGTTGCTAGAAAAGGGTTTCATCCAACCCAGTACTTCTCATTGGGGTTCGCCTATCCTGTTTGCGATGAAGGTAGAAGTTACCCTTTGGATTTGTGTGGATTATCGGAAGCTGAACCAGTTGACGGTCAAGAACCGTTATCCCTTACCAAGGATCAATGACCTCTTTTATCAGCTTCGAGGAGCCCAGGTGTTCTCGAAGATCGACATGAGGTCTGGTTATCATCAGTTGTCCGTTAGACCATCAGATATACCTCTAACAGCCTTTAGGAGCAGGTATGGTCTATTCGAGTATACAGTCATGCCATTTGGTCTAATGAACACGCCTGAAGTTTTCATGGTACTAATGAACTGAGTGTTCCATCCTTACTTAGACACCTTCGTCATGGTCTTCGTGGATGATATCTTGGTGTACTCTCTCACTCGGAACGACCATAAAACACATCTTGAGATCATTTTTTGTACACTGAGAGAGCATCGACTCTATGCTAAACTCTCGAAGTTCCACTTTTGGATGGATCAGATTCACTTATTGGGTCATGTCATCTCAAAGGCAGGAATATCTTTAGACCCAGAGAAAGTGAGAGATGTAGTTTCTGGGAAGCAGCCGAAGAACGTTTTTGAGGTACATAGTTTCCTAGGGCTGGATGGATACTATAGACACTTCATTCAAGACTTTTCATGCCAAGAAGCACCTTTGACAGGTCTGACCAAAAAGGTGGAAAAGTTCTTTTGGTCAGATTCTTTTGAGACAATCATTCAGGAGCTGAAGGGAAGGTTGAAATCGACATCGATACTAGTCTTTCCATAGCCAGGAAAGAGCTATAATTTCTATTGTGATGCTTCAGGTATCAGACTAGGCGTTGCTCATATGCATGGAGATGGAGTCGTTACATACATGTCTCGATAGTTGAGGACCCCATATAGGAACTACCCTATGCATGATCTGGAGTTGGAAGTTGTTGTTAATGCCTTGCAATGTTGGAGACACTATCTTTTGGGAGAGCACTTTGTGGTCTTCACTGACAACAAGATTCTCAAGTACATCTTCACTCAGCGCGATCTGAATCTGAGGCAGCACAGGTTTGTCGAGTATCTTCAGTATTTTGATTTCGAGCTTTCCTATACGCCAGGAAAGCGCAACATAGTGGCAGATGCGTTGAGCAAGAGAACTCAGATTTAGGCAGTTCAAGAGGTGAGTAGTGAGTGGTAGGTTTTGGCTCTGTTCTCTGAGATGCATCTGGATGTGCACGACAGATAGGGAGAGACATAGCTATCTTCTGTAGCTGTTACATCTACGCTCCTTGATCAGGTATAGATGAGGCAGCTATTAGACTCAGAAGGCTTAGTCCTACACGAGAGTGTGTCAGGAGAGTACCCTCTTCTTATATGTAAAGTGGGAAATGATGAGATCTTGTGTTTCCAGGGATGCGTATCAGTGCCATCAGATATACACGAGGAGATGATGCAGGATTTTCATTCCTTATTTTGGGAAGTTCATCCTTGCGTCACCAATATGTTTCTAGATCTTACACGCCAGTACTTCTGGATAGGCATGAAGAGGGATGTTGCTAGTTTTTTCATGAGATGCTCTCCTTTTCAGCATGTGAAAGCAGTGCATCAGCGACCAGCGGGGATTTTGCAGTAGTTACCCATTCCGAAGTGGATGTGGAATGATGTCGCGAGGGACTTCGTGACCAGGTTGCCGAGGTCGCCTCGGGGGAACGATTCTGTTTGGGTTGTCGTTGATAGACTCACGATGGTTTCTCACATCCTGCTGATCAAGGAGACCTTCAGTGTAGATGATATAGGATGACTTTACATTTGATAGATCAATCGTCTACATGGATTTACACACTACATTGTTCAGGAATAAGGATGCGCGCTTTACCTCTCGGTTCGGGCAGGGACTTCAAAAGGCCTCAGATACGTAGGTACTTTTTAGTACAGCATACCATCCCATGATAGATGGCCATTCCGAGCTTACGATCCAGGTGAAAGAGGATATTCTCAGTGCTTGCGTTCTGGGCTTTGGTGGTTCTTGGGAGAAGCATATCCCTCTGGTGGTGTTCACCTACAACAATAGTTTTCAGGCGACTTTTCAGATGGCACCTTACGAGGGATTGTACGGTCAGCCATGCCGATCACCCTTATGCTGGCTGGAGGCAGGAGAGGTAGCTTTGCTGGGACCTTGTCTTGTTCGGGAGACTTCAAAGTAGATAAAGCTGTTTCAGAAGAGGATGGCTACAACAAAGTCTCAGGAGATGTCTTATGCTGATCAGCGGAGACGACCTATGGAGTTTGAGGTCAGGGATCAGGTTTTCCTATGTGTATCACCGAGGTTGGGACATAAGAGAATTCAGAGGTAGGGTAAGCTTTCACCGTAGTATGTCGGGCTGTTTGAGGTTTTGGAGAGAGTTTGGTCAGTAACCTCTCGGTTGCAACTACACCAGAGGTACCGGGCCATGCAGGACGTCTTTCACGTCTCTCACCTCCGATGTTTATTTTTGGACCCGTCTCATGTCTTTCAGCCTGAGGAAGTTGGGCTCGATGCAGATGCATCATTTGAGGAGCATCCCATCTAGATTTTTGATCATAGTAAGATGGTTCTATGTGGGCAGTCTGTCCTTCTTGTACGGGTGATATGGCAGCATGGACGAGTATAAGACGAGACCTGGGAGATGGGGGATGATGTATGATCACAGTGGCCAGAGCTGTTGGAGGTTTCGTCTTATACTCCTTTCTAAGGCAAATTCGGTGGTGAATTTCTTTAAGGGGGGATGTTTGTAAGAACCTGAATCTTCATTTGTGGTATGCATTTTCTTTTTATGGAGTTTCTGAGAAAAAATAATGATACTGGATATTTTTGAAGTACACACTATGTACTTTCGGAGTACACACCATGTACTCTTTTCCCAGTCAAAGCTGTGTACTGGCCATGTCCGGGCCATACACACGGTGTGTAGGGGTGACGTGGAGGGTGATTTTGGAGTAGTATAGAAAGACCCAATACACACCGCGTACTCTAAATGTACATGTTGTGTACATTATTTTTTTCACTAAACAGACCTGGGTCACACCTGATGTACAAAAACATATTCTTATAGGTTTCATTCATCTGAGAGCACCGAGGATCCGTGAATCTTAGACGAGCTCCCGCCTCTCTATTCATTCTCCGATTCGAGCACCGTATATTTCATTGGAATCGCAGAGGTGAGTTCTTCCTTCTACTTGAGATTTGTTTTCCAATTCCTCCTCTTTCTCATGTTATCGTGGTTTATGTGTTTCAGACTTTTTCTCATATCTACCAAATTATAAGTAGAATCTATTGTCGTTATTCACATATATCGATCTCCTAGGATCGAGGTAGGTGGTTTGTTCCTTTCTGTATAGAGACATTGATTATCTTGTGCCATTTTTCCAATTCTTTTGAACGAGAATTGTGTGTTTTCCTATTTTTCCCTTGATCGATTGCCTACTTACTGGATTTCTATATTAGAGGTTTACCTTTGTAAAAAGGGTAGTTTTTGCTATACTCTGGATGTTTTCCGTACTTGTTTTTCCTGTTATGAATTTTTCCAGTTTCCATGCCTAGTTGTAGGATAGTGGAACTATTGTGCTGTTTTGTTGTTGAGCCTTATAATGATGTCCAAGTTGTTCTTGAGGTTTACATGGGTGATACATGTGCGCACTGAGATTGTTTATTTTCACACAGGACTGTGAGAACCTAGTGTAGTAGACCATAGGGAGAATGGACGTAAGGGCTTATCTAGTGTCTTTTAATATGATGAGAGACCACATGGGGGAATTGATGAAGAGTGCTTCCTCAGAGAGTCTGTAGTTCCTCGAAATGGGAAATAGGGGGAGTGAGATGTTGAGTGCTTCCCCAGATATCCTTTAGTACAATAAGAAACTATAGGGGGAATTGACAGTGAGTGCTTCCTTAGAAAGTATTCTCATAGGTGAACCAGAGGGGTGAGACTGTGTGTGCCTCCTAGAGGGTTTCTAGTACTTTTAGGTTGAACCATATGGGTTAGGATATGAGGGCTACCCTGAGGGTTACCTATTTTATACTTTTTGGTGGTTTTTTACTTGTGTACTTTATATGCTAGAACCGTGGATTGTAGATGTTGTGTGTTTTTCTGTTTACTGCTTCCTGCAATTTTACTTGATTTATTCCTTGACTGTTAGGCACCAATATTTGGGTGATTTCCTACTGGGATTGTATCCCACACCCTATTTGGGCCATGCTTTTGGGCTCAAGAAGACTTTTTTCTTGCAGGAATAGATATGGGCAAGCACACTTTGACTTCTGGTACTTGATTGCTTAGAGCTGGAGAGAAAGGGACCAAGCTTAGGCTTGGGATGCTGTAAGAGTTTCTGATATTTTAGTACTTTGTTCAGTTGTATTTCAGCACATTGTTATGTCTGTTTTTTTCCTTAAAAACTTGTACCAGTTGCATCATTATAATCATTACTATATATTCATTGCTACTGCTTTTTGGTTTCAGTTGTTGAGTATTGTTTACTGCTTCCGCTATTTACTCTTAATTTCTTTTCTTGTATACCTTACCAAATGAGGGCATAGTTTCCCCAATAACTTACCAAGGCCCTCGCTACTAGTCGGAGGCCTCTAGAATTTGGTGAAATGCACTTGAGGTCATGTGGTGAACCGAGCACGAGGCACCACTAGGTGGCTTCCGGAACCGGGACGTTACAAATTGGTAGTAGAAACATTAAAGAAATTAAAACTTCTTGAATTAAAATATGAATGTAAAGAGTCACCACTAGAAAAACACATGACCCTCAATAAAATAGATGAACACATCACATGTCCATTAACTATGTATCGAGATACATTTCTTCAATCTATATTAATCAGAGGACTTGATGTCATACTAGTCATACACGATAAAAAAGCTATCATGGATACGCTCTAACTACCATTATGATAAAAAATATACTATACCATTTATTGATTAGATGAGACTATACTACTGTTTAAGAAAGGTATCAAAATGTAAAGTTTCTCATTGTAGGTATGTCCCCAACCTCTTGTATAGAGATAAAATATGGAAAAGGCACCCCCAATATATACTAAATACTTATTATATGACATTCAGGGTCATATACATCCTAGGATGTCTAGAAACAACAACCTATTCGTTTCAATGGTAATATTTCATTTAAATATATGAAATCCAGCTCAAACAAACCTTAATATTTCATCACAACCAATAGTACTCCATGATGAACATCATTTTTGGAAAACTCAAATTCAAACATTGAGCTGATAATTTGCATTTTACTTCAAATGAATATATAACCAACTTGATAGAATGGTAAAAGGGATATTTCATTTTATAAAAAAAATACACATTTCAAGTACCTAATGTATTAAATATTTTTACCAAAATAATACATAATCACCCATCTGATCATATCATGTAAAATATTCCACAATAGAGGCCTTTGTCTGTCGTACTTTTCATGTTATTCAAAATTCATTACATATCTACATAATCACATATCCAAATATATATGAACATATGATAAAATAATCCCATTGAACTATTTATTGAGTAAAATTTATAAATAAATAGTGTTTGAATAATGGTTAGACCAAGGAAACAAATTTTTAATATTAATCTCTTTCGACATAGTATTTAAAAATTTTAACTTCACAAAATCCAATTATACAATGTTTCAATGTTTTTTCATGTATAGATTTTTTTTCCTATGTTCATCATCAATATAATTCTTAGAACCCTATCTATGCAATATATTTATTGAAATCAATTATCATGTAATGTTTCTCTTTGTGTTAATATTTTATCAACAAACACTAAACCATTGAAGATATAAACTGTTGTTCAATTTTTATTTGGACTAGAAAAATAGTTCATTTATTATCCTTTTAACATCTCAAGCATAAAACATATTACCAATAACCACATAGATACTATATTCTTTTTAGGATATCTTGGTTATGAACAATTCTTTGATTAGTAAATAACTCTAATTTTCATTTTTGAAATATTAATAAATAAAAGTTTGTATGGATATCATAAATTGTATTCAAGTTAAATAATATAGTCTACTAAAAATAGAATTTTATTCTTTAATATATATCTCAAATGGGCTGTGGGATCATTTCCCTCTAATCGTGAAAACCTTTTTGATAAACTCTATAATCTTTACCATATTTTAACGTATCTTTTAAAATCTAATGAATCTAAAATAATGAATATTAAACTCATCATCTCATATTATTCATAAAAACTCATCCATTAATATATTTCTTATCTTATAATATAATAAAAATAATACGAAAATACATAACCATTATATAGATCTATTTGAAAATAATATTTTATTTTTTATTCAACATCATAATTAAGAAACCCTTTGTTTCATAATTTGAATACAAACTATAATATTCATTTATTATTAAATTGATATTGTGTATATATATATATATATTTACAAAAAAATTAAATAATATATTTGTTATCCCATACTCTTCAAAGTTAAATAATTGATGATGACAACATAAAATCATGAAAAAGACAATCCATGTGCTTTCTTAACAACCTTTATATAGCCTAAATAATATCTATCATATAAAAACAATAACCATATTGACCAACAGCACTCTTAAGATTGAATTACTTAAAATAATTATTGAAAAAACAGATCATGTTATTATATATTAAATTTTATGCACCTATACTATTAAAACACTACCAGAACATGAATATTGCATACACCATCCATCTATCCTCAATAATTTGATAAAATTATGTAACTATTTTATTGAATACAAAAACATTACTAGATAAATTCACATTATGATCAAATTATATATTTATTAAAAAAAATATATACAAAAACATACCTTCAATATCAACAAGTCATTAAGATGAATAATCACATTTAATACGCGAGTGAAGAGAAAAGTTTTTATGGTCATTATAATTCTATTTTTTTGAAACATAAGTGAATTATTTTAACAAAATCATAAAAATATATATTCACTTGTTAAATAAATTTAATATTATGTTACATAGGATGATTTTTGTTTAACACTTAGATTATCACTTCTTTTCTAAGAACAATTCTTATGTTTCAGTAACGATATAGTTAATTACTACCATTGAGTTTCTCTACTAAAGGATTTGTCTCAAAGTATTATTTGATAATGAAAATGAGGTTATATATATATATATGACTGACTGAAAATTAATTTTTTATTACTGAAACAGTTTATGGAAAAAAGTGAGAAACCACGAAACCTTCCAACCAAAATAAAACAACACTAGACGAAATGAACCAAAACCAATTACCGTACCGGCCCCACCCCAACAAATATTCCATGACAAGAAGCCTTCACCAACATTGGACCCTCCGGCAAGCAGTCCCTACAGAATGCATGGGCACGATACCAATGGCCAAGACATACCCTCTCAATCCTCCCAATCCCAAAGGCCCACACCGGTGAAGAATTTGTGCTCTGATCCCCTTCTAGTGTAGGTCCAAGTAGAAGCTGGAAACAAGCACCAAGCCTCCAAACAAAGGCAAAAAACAGGAATAACCAAATGAAACACAACACTCACCAGCAAACCTCCCAAACTGCCAGACCAAGATATCCATATTAAACCAAATTATTAAAGAAAAACATAAGATTACCTTAATTCCTCTCCCTAAAAATTTCCAAGATATGAATTAAACGTGATGATCGGTATCCAACCTAATTCTCTTCTACAACATAGAAGCAAGTTGACCCCAGGTCTGAATGTACTCCTCAACACTGATTTCCCCTCTATTAAAACCTCCAACCAGAATTGAGACCTGACTATCAATTCATGAAAGTTGTTCCTTAGTGATATACACCTCTAGCGTCCTCCCCATCATTTTGGCTACCTCCTCCTCCGATGCATTGATAATCATGTCCTGCTCAATCACTTCATCAGATCTAAATAGGAGTATCAAGTCTTCCTCATTTCCTCTAGGCCCATGCTAGTGCAGAGACTCCTTGTCCATCCTATTTTCATTAAAATTATTTGTGGAGAGGGTCTCCAAAGGTGGGGGTAGGGAGGCGTAGTCCTTCTTCCCTTTCTTATTTTTGAAACTCATGTTATTCTATGGAATTGGGAATTACTCATCCGAAATGTCCAGTTCACTCTTCATGGATTCCTTCATGCCAACCCCGTTGCCCTCACCTGGTGCAATGAGTTCTAAATTCTCATTCTCCTCTGAAATACCATCAAATATATTGTAATGGGGAAATGAGGTCCGAGTCATGTCCGGACTCCTTCCCTCACCCACCATTTGTAACTCACTTGCAGGTATGGAACCACTGCCATACAAAAGATTATTCGGTGTGCCCAAGCCTACCTCTTCAGCAAGCAGCATTCGGCCAACTTCCTCGGCATGCCTGGCCTGTAAGAAGCCACACCCCATAAACTAAGGTTGTCTATTAGTGTACTCCAACGTCACCTCATGTTTTGCATGATTTTTTTTCTCTATTGGGCCTTCCTCGTTGAGATACGATTGGGAAACACCAGCAAGGTTATCCTGGCCAGACCTATTATTGGCATGGCCAGTTGAAACTATGTTTGTCCTACTCATTCCATCATGGTCACTTAACATTATGCAAAAAACATCTTGAACATTCGGTCCAGGAGGCAGGGCAAGTGGCTTCACCAGCCTCACCTAGTTTCCAGAACCTACAATCAGTGGACCTGAGCCAACATAAATGACACCGGCATCTTGTTCATCATGGAACACACCTTCATAATGGACAACTAGAGCACTACCTGATAATTCACTGCCTTAAGGGGGTCTATTGTAGGGTTATCCACCAAACTCTTCCACCAACGAGTTCACCGCCACGTTATTCCCAGATATTCTACGCTCACATTTTCTCACATTCTTCTGGAAGTCTGTATCCTTTTCCCCCCGCATAAATTTCTCCAGTGAATGGCCCAACCATTTGCAAGAGGAATAGTAATGGATCCAGGATTCATAAACAACAGGATGTTTACACCGTAACTCATCGCCTACGGTGATCCAAACGAAGTCCAATGGATCTCTTGTGGCGTCCACGTCCACACACACTCGATGGTTTAACGGATGATGGACAACAGTGGTCCAGATATCAAAGCAAAGATATCTCCCCAGTAGGTTTCCAAGAATTTTAACAATCATTGGATTTTGAAACAGTAAAGGGAGATTGATATCACTAACCCAAACTGCCAAAGAAGGAGAATCACGCCTCATATGGAAATCATATGACCATCGATACAGGTAGAACCTCGCATCGTTGCAGCTGCGAGGGGCTCTTGACCATGCCCTTATCAAATCTTCTTCCGAGGAAAAATGGTTCGTGATATTCCTGTTATCCAACAATCCTATTATTTCCTTCTCTTGAAAATCCCAGGAACCAAACACGAATCTATCAAACAGATCAACTGAGGGTCTTCTCTTCGAAAATCGAGCAACCTATGTCAGATTATATAGATTCGAGGCTTCATTAAACTCTGTAATCGACATCGTAAGATTAGGTCGTCCATCACGATGATCTGGAACCTTAGGGCTCAAGAAACTTTGGGGAAATGGAGGGAGAAAATACGGATTGGAGAACAGGATAAAGGACGATTCCACTCTAGTTCTCTACGTCAGAGGTCCCTCCCTAGAGGGGGAGGAGCCTGCTCGGAGGCCATAGCCGTCAGTTCAGGAGCCGAAAATGCAGCACCGCTCCCCGATCCTTTCAGTAGATAAATATATATATATATATATATATATATTAAAATATTTTATCATATTATTAACATGTTTTCACTCACTTAATATGGATTTATATTAAATATGATCCCATTAAAATCGTGACCACATTGATCATATCCCTTAGTAGTCAGATAATCATATTTTAATATGAAATGAGCCTTATTTATTATTTGTCTCCATACATATCTATTTAGAATATCCATCATGTCGATAATATCATATACGATTCTTGGAAATTTGAGTGGATAACCCTTGGTTGAAATCAGTCATATGAATACACTGTGCATTATTCTTTTGGGGACTTAATACTATTATGGTATCATAGCTTCTTGAAACTCAAATAAAACACAAAAATCGGTACATAATATTAATTTTGTGTAACAACCTGAATTTTTACTCAAAATAATTTATTTTTTATTCACATATAAACTCTCCCATTGGTTTTGTAATATAAATTGTGTACTTATGTTTTTTCACATGGACTAAGAGTGAAATAATGAGAATTTATTATTTTTATAGTTCTTTAATGATGGTTTCATACACCATGTTATTATAGGTTATATATAAGGATGGGAACACTGATTGTTTCATAATATGTTGGATTTTATAGTAAATATAAATTCCTTTGTTAAATCTCATAGATATCCCTTACATTATAGTGGGTCAGCTGTTCGATGACCATGTGATGATATTAAGGGATTCATCCAAGTTACCTAATTTTTTACCATAGTGGGATTCGATCCATGCAATGTTATTAAGGGCTTATAATTTTTTCATATATCTATGAGGGTTTTATAGCATCAAAATTTTTATACCATATTTTGACCACGGGTCATTGTGGAATTGAATTCCTAGTTTCACTATGTCTTTTGCCTAACTTTTTTGAAATATATTTTGAATATAAAGTGATGAAAAATAAATTGGATTACACTGAGTTTATTTAAAAATAATCATAAAACCCACTCTCTATTAAATTTTTATTTTTATCATGGATCCCTCAGCCTTTTGTGGTGTGTAATGAACCAGGGATTGTAATTTGGACATAATAAATCATGTGGTAATCCATTGTTTTCACAATGTTTTTTTATAAAACATTAATGAATAAGATCTATGTTATGACCCATTTTTGTTTCACATGAACATTTATCACATGATTTTTATTATAAATATATCCTCTATGATCCACCATTTCTTTACATATGCATTCTATGAAGCCCTATTCATCAATATAGAATTTTATTTTCATATTAAACTCATACAATTGTGCTTCAAATATCTCTAATTTCATTTATTTATATTTTTCTTATATCCCATAATATTATATTGGATTGATTTATAGGAATCTAATAAACATTACGAGGATGTGTCATATTGTAAAATTTTAATTGTAGGGGAATGGTGGAGACATAATTTATTGACATAAAATAATATTAGAATAGTGAGATTGAGTATTGTGGTGACTTTTTATGGGGTTAAATGTATTTAAACACTATGAAATATGTATTTAATGTATCTTTAATATACCTTATATGAAGGATCACTTCGTAATAATAATTATTACATATGGACCACCACATTCACAGTGTGTTATAATATTATATAGAGTTAATATAACATGGAGGCCATATATACACCCCACATGTTAATCATTTTTTATATGATCAATAGTGTGATCAACTTTTATACAAAATGGTGGGATTAGTTTTGGAATTAATTAAGTTGTTACAACATGGTGAAAATGATTGTAATATGAGATTGTAGTGTAAAGGAGAAGGTTGTAGTATAGTCAAACAAAATGGTGTTTAAAAACATTATTGAGGTTCAAATAGGTTCACTATAAACTGTGATTAAAACATGAAGAGTTATTATTATTATATGTATCGATAAGTTTAATTTTTGTGGAGTAACTATATATCCCACATCATAATTGCGGTGGACCTTTGAGAGAAATACACAATATGTGTCAGTCTTTGGTTGTTACATACCATCACAATTATATATTGGATTGGAAGTAGTAAATGAAATATCCAATGGTATTTATATAAAAAAGAATGATTTTTACATTTTTATGACCACATGAGTATATTTACATCATATTTGTTTTGGATTAGTATTTATCTCTGTTGGGGTAATCAATGGGTTTTTCTTGGATGATCAATGTGGAAACGAGGTTATGTACACCCCTAGTATGATTTGAAATAGAGAAAGAACCCCATTGTATATTTCATGGAGTTTGGTATACTACCCAGTACCTGGGAAATGTATCCTGTTTATTAGTAATGGGTCGGTACACACTCAACACTAATAATGTGAAGGACACACACACATGACTTATATTCCGAAAACCCATAATTTTATACACTTTATTTCATGATATCTTACATAAACGTACACATAATAAAATATTAAAGGATTGTATGGACATTTATTTTTGGTAAATTATGTATATATTAAAATAAATTGAAATAAGGATACAATTACATTATTTAAACCTTCCTTGAAGTCATCCTAAAATGTTATCATTCTTCAAAATATATACTGGATAACCTAAATATGTACATAAGAAAGGGTTGAGCTATAAAAACCAATAATATAAAAAAAAATATTATACGGTAAATAGTACATGTGAAACAAGATTCTAATCAAGGTAACAAATAATGGGTGAGAATAATAATCATTAATAAAGATTCATGACAAAACATCGTATAAAAAACGGCACCAAGAGAATGTGAGAAAAACATAAAAAATGTCATTATAAAGATAATTTAAGGATAACTACTAGTAAAACATAGAATAATGTTATAATTATAAGATATCCTACACCATAAATTTAATGAAATTATATATAATCATTACACAACGAATTAGAAGGATATATATTTCTAGGTCAACTAATCACATTCATATCCTATGCACGTATAACTGTGCAACATAGATCATCTAACAAAAGTACATCCTTAATAATGTTTAATAACGTGATTATGGATTGTGATATTTATAAATGGATTTATAAACTAATTATTAATATTTGAATCTAAATGATTAAAATATATCAGAAATGGGGATTTGTATTCAATGTATAATTTTTTAGCATGAAAAATACTAGGAATATTTAAGCAACATGATGGCAGAACATAAAGGATAATAGAAGGGAATACTAATAGTGAAAGGTGTATTTCATCACATTAAAATCATAAGTAAATTATTATCAATAAGTACAAATATAATTCAATATTAAAAATTTTAAATTTATGGAATTTTATAAATAATTGGATTGAATATAGAGGAGAAGGGTAATATCCCTTACCTTTAGAGGGTGCTTCTAAAAGTTTTGTATAAGTCTCTTAGGAGAATGTGAATACTTAGAAAGAATATAGAGAGATAATGATAGATTTGTTTTTTGATAAAAGCGTTTTTAATGAATATTAATTCGATTTTGGGTTTGTTTATATAGAAAAACAGAGGATAATTCTTTCTTAATTTCCAAATATAGGTTGTGGACTCTATATCACAATGCGATCAAATCCATATAAATTATCTTGATTATTATCCATTTTTTTAACCAAAGTGTTGTGGTTTAAATTATTTTAGATGTTTAAAAACCTATATAATTAAAATAATTCCCATGGTTATGTGGAAGTGGATCATGTTTAAAAATAATTCATTTTGAAACCTAAAAATACAATATAGGTTTTGGGGGATTCATTAAGGGTTTAAAAAATTAATAAAATAATTTAAAAAACACATTATTTTAAAAGGGAAAATATGAATTTAATCTTTAATAACATGTATGTGATATATTATATCACTTCTCATTAATTATGATGACATAATAACAATTTTATTTTTATATCATTTTTTATTGTTACCGAAAAATTAGACTGTCATAGATAATTATAACAAAATCATACTTGGATAATTTTGACATGATGATTTCTAAAATAATAATTATTTTATCAAAGTTATTCTCTACAGATGATAAATTATACTACATATTAAAATACCCATTTATAAAAAAATACATGTTTTTTTCAATAAAATTTGTATGACCATTATAATAATAACATTTGAATTCATACACGTATATCAAAATTTTTATATAAAACATATAATTTAATGATAATATTTTATTTAAATATCATTTATTAATAATATTATAAAATTCATAAAAAATAATGTCTTCATTGAGACTATATATTTTTCACAAAATGTACAATTTTTGTTTCATCGTATCAAAACATTATTTTTTTCAAACTCATTATTTTATCATTTAAAAAGAAATATTAAAAAGGGATAAATATAATAACTTTATTATTAAATGAAAATATAAAAATTCATATTTTTAGGGTATATATACAAAAACCTTTATTAAACTAGTTAATTCCCTTTGTTTAATGTGTGAGATGGTGATATTTTTAAGGGGTGGTTCGACGAACATGATTTGGGTGGTGATCCTGATGAGCTTAAAATTATCCCATAAATGGTTTTACTTGAGCTTCAATTTTTGAATATCAAATTGGGTTTAGTAAAAGGATTTTTTATCTCTCCATCAGATTCTTAAATAAATGATCATAATATGGTATGATTATACTAGTCGTGGACATCACTTCCTTTATCTATGTTAAAAGGAATTAATCACAATACAAAATATAATAATCATATTGGTTACTCAATGATAGATATACAATAAGTTTTTATGATTCTTAATAGTATTGAAAATCTAGATGTCAAAATTATATTATAAAATAACCATTGTAGTTCATGTTTTTCTATAAATTCATTACATTTAGAGGTTTTTACCAACTGAAAAGGGCATATAATTCATCAAATTTCGGATTGTTATATTATTCACTACATAATAAATTTTAATGTATAATTTTTTTGAATATGAAAAAATAAATGAATATACTTCTGTTTCACCTCCTCTTCATGTTCCCATGTCGCTAACTCAATCTTTTGCATCTACCACAACAATATTACTTTGTGATTATCTTTGTTTCGTAAAACACTGCCTCTATGATATAATATCTTCACCAACTTATGCTCATATGAATGAAAATTCTCCAATGGTACCACCTTTGAATTCATTATATGTGGGAGGTCTAGTATATAATTCCTCAATAGGGATACATTTAACATATCATATACCTGAGATAAGATTTTTGGGATACTACTCGATAGGGCCCCACTCCAAGGTGATCAAGTATCTCAAAGGGGTCGATGTATCTAGGAATATGTTTTCACTTTTTCCAAAACCACGTCATTCTATTCCATTTTTTTATATAAATGAACACTCAAAATTCATGAATAAAAATAATGGTTTCACAGATGATTTCCAACATACCACTTTTTTAAATTTTTTCTGAATTGATATGCTACTAAATTCTTTGAACCATCACTATAATTTCATGTATAAGATAATTTCTAATTACATTCCTCTCTCAAAATTCATCCTAGTGTGTTAGATTCTAAAAAATTTTCCCATTAATAACCTCATATGTTTACATTTGAATTATAGAGTGGAGACTATTTTTATATGATAACCCCACTAGAGGAAGGTGTTAATCCCAACATACCTAGAAATCCCATAAACATTATCTAAGTATAGCATCTATAGTATGAATGGTTAATTTAGACTTGAAATTTATCTATAGATGATTAGAATTAAATAAGCTCAATTAGGTATCCAACTCATGATAAAGGCTACGGTAATCCTTGTAAGAGTATTTGTTTGAGAAGTTATTTGAGAAATGTATAATGAATATCCTTTTAGTATTCCCAAATCCATCATATTCATGTCCACGAATATTGGATCCCTTTAAATCATCATCATTGATAGGGTTACAAGATCATTTCTAGTAATAGAATCTACTAACATTCCACCTTATTTGGATCATAATAATAACTATTTTTTTGTGAATATATACATGAGAATTTTATTATCCATATATATCATATTTTTATCCATAGATAAAAGGTCACAAAATCTTCAAATTGATGTCACTATTTCTAATTTAATATCATGCTTCGGGTAGTTATCCCAATGGATCATTAATTGGTAGGAGTTATAGTTTATAATTTTTTCATATTTCATGAGATAACAACCCAATCCCTTTTTGTATGCCTCAATATACATCAAAAAATTTCCTTGAATGTGTGTAATGTGAGAATAGGTGAAGTGATTTCTGTTTTCTTCATCTCTATAAATATTTACTTGAATTCATAATAACAGGGAAACATGAATCCCTTTTTATTAAGATTGGTAATGGAACTAAAATTATTATAACTTTCTCAAAAATCAATGATAATACCCAAAAAATATAAGGATACTTCATATTTATGTGAGATATGTTGATTTGGGACATACCTTAATTCCATTATTATTTGAAGGATCTATATTTATCCCTCTGTTGGTGATGACATACCGTTGGAAGATTACATTGTCTATCAAAAACACACATTTAATTTAGTTCAAAAAATGAATTTCCTTTCATAGAGTCTTCTATACGACTTTGAAATGCTCCATATGTACCCCCTTGATATTTATGAATATGAGAATATAAACTCTATAGAATACAAAATATTTAATGAG
The DNA here is from genome assembly GCA_963277665.1 of Viscum album. Lineage (NCBI taxonomy): Eukaryota > Viridiplantae > Streptophyta > Magnoliopsida > Santalales > Viscaceae > Viscum > Viscum album. Next base: position 248,927,775 of record OY728122.1, on the reverse strand, counting down.
GTATTCCTAAAAGTATATATTCCTAAAATACATGAGAATTATTGGATTATTAGTGAGTCCAAATAGCACTACTATTAACTCATTTTTTCCATTTCGTTTATGAAAAACAGTCATGGGGATATCCTCCTTCAGCTTTAATGGATTTGATCCCAATCGAAGAAATACCTTATTGAAATTTTAGGCTCTATGTAGAAGATCAAATAACACATAAATATCTATAATAGGACACTTATTCTTTATCATGATCAAGTAGAGATCATGATAATCATTGGAGAGGCACACTGATCCATCCTTATTCTTAGTGAAGATGACAACAAAACCCCATAAAGAAGCACAAGGTTATATGATAACAGTATTAATATTATCCTATTATTGTTTATTTTCGCTTAAAGATCAAAAATATCAATTTAATAGAATTCTATAGATACTAAAAAATCTCTAGGTAGGATCTTGATTACAAAATCAACATCATAGCTAGGGAGAAGAGCAAGAAATGTTTTGGGAAACACATCAGTAAATTCATATACATTGTGAATGACACTAAGGATAATATTTTATTTATTCTTAATAAAATGACCTATAAACACTTTATCTCCTATAAATAATATCCCGACATGGTATTTTGGAACCAAATAAGATACATCATCACCCTAAACCTGGTATCGAATTGTAGGATGATACATGATATAGATTATGATTTTATTCTCTCACCAATATATATTGTCTATATATAATGAAATAAAATTTATACCTAGAATTTCATAAAATTAAACTTAATTTAGTATCATAGGGTTTTATTGCAAATATATCCCAATAATATAGGAAGGGGATGATCATGTGATTGAGATGCAATAATTTGCAAATTTTATAGCTTTATCGATAACTAGGCTTTCATATTTTTAGGTGGAGTTTATATTTTTTAAATAAACATGAATGATATGAATGATTGAGTACAACCAAAATCAAATATTACATTAAATATACTTGAATTCATAAATAGTATACAAATCACCGCTATGTTTTTAAGACCCACTGCTACAATTGTGATGGAAAACATTCTATATTTCTCACTAGTCCTTGGATGTTGTTGTCATCGGTTATCATTGACAAACCCTAACATAGAGTATTTAATCACATAGTTCCCTAATTACTTGAATTTGAAATAGTGGAAAATAGGTTTTTGTTTTAATTGAGAATTAATATATTCTATCACATTGGTGGGTTTATCTGATCACCAATCATTCGCTTGGTCCCCTTCCTTCCCACACATAAATCATTTCCTTATATCCTTCATGAAAATTCTTGGATAATTCTTCCAACACATTTCTTTAGTGGGATTATAGATTGTCATACCCCAAGTGATTTTTCCATCACACCACTAGAATTAATATTCATTATCCACACCTTATATATGGAAACATGAGGCCATTGAGATTCACTGATCTCTATTTTTACATTGAGGTAAAATCAAACATTTTCCTCATTTTTGTTGAATTTAGAAATGGAAACATTATCCAACCAATTTATTGGTCAACTATTAATATGAGGGAAATTAAAAGTCCAAAGGCATATCATATATGTATTTTGAAGCTTTACTCATGAACCCTACCATATCCTTCATCACTTTTAATTATCTTATAGAAATCCCTATTTATTTTATTTTGGAAACTATGAGGAAAATATTTTAAAAAAAATATAAAATTACTTCACCTCTATTACTTCGATCTTATCCTTTGGATTTATATTTATTTTACCAACATCCCTCATTTATCTGCTTCCCATTCAACAAGATAAAAATATAGAAGGACCTTATCCTACTCAAATAATTTATGTATGAAAAAAATTTATTCATTGGATTTGATCCATTATAAAGTGATTATGGGATAGGTAAATCTTCTAAAAGAATGATGACTTTATCAAATAAAGGTCTCAATTACAACATTCTCTTTATTGGGGGGGGGGATCAAGAATTCATCCTAATTCATTTTTTGGATTAAAACCTGATTTAATTGTGAAATTATTGTGATGAATTCATAGAATTGTACTCCGATAGGGTTGACCAAATCATTTGGTATTCCATTGCATGTCTCAGTGCATTGGTTGTTTACTCGGGTTGTTCATTTTCGAGCCATTTGATTAAAAAAATAAAATTAGGGATGATTATTTTTAAACTAATAAATATATAAATAGGATACTATGAACACTAATGGAATAATTCATAAATTATATATAATAATTTACCTAAAAATTTTTAAGTTTCAATCTAAGATATCTGTGAACAATTTCTATTATAAAATCATTTTGTATTTTTCCCTTATTAAAGGTTCATAATAAGCTTGATAATTTATTAGTACATATCCCTATAGGAAGGTAAAATAATGTGAGAAAACATTCCAGTTATATTCCACCTAGTAATGATTTATTCCCACTCAATGTTCGCTTTTAGAAGTTATTACACGAGTGTACATTTGTTCTAGATCCACATCAACCAATAGTGTCCATACAAGGATGAATTCACATAAATAATAATTACACTATAAATTAAAAACTAGGGATGTTTACCTATGCTTAGTATCATCCCTATGGTTTCTACTTGATTTTTCTAATCCTAATCCAAAAAATTACAATATTATGCTATGAAACCAACTATGAAATCCAGTATTTAAAAAATTTAATTCATGAATTATTACATAAATTTACACATTATATGGACCTCAAATTTCATGAATACTAGTATATTTTGTAAATTTGGTAAATATCTTAAAACCATTCCATATTAATAAGATTATATTATTTATAATTTCCTTAACATTCACCTAAAATTCCATTATTCTTATAAAACAACATGAGAAAACATGGGGATGTATATAAGAAAGGGTTGATATAGAAAACCCAGCAATGTATGAAAAAAATATTACAATATGGTAATGAGCTACATGTGATCCAAAAATCTTATAAATTAAATATATTATTTGTTTGAATCATAATAATGAACAATGATGCTTTATAAAACTTGATAGCATAATGGAAGCGTGGGAATGTGGAAGCAACGTAAAACATGACATCATAAACTTAATTATAGAACAAACACTAAGAAAAAATAGCATTTTGTTCATAGGATAACCTATGGAGCACCATAAATGGATGATTCTAATATAAAAAATTTCCAAATTCATTGGAGCGCTATATAAATCCATCCCCACCTATAACATTCATATCATGCATATGCATAGTGTGTCAAATAGATCATTTTACATAAGGATATCATATGTCACATTTAATACCATTATAATGGTGAATGATGTGAAAACATGGTAGTATTTAATAAATTAATAACCGGTACATATACATTAATACCATTGATTTTAAATGGGAAAGGGAATTTAGTGTACAATTGATTGGCGTGAAAATTTATAAGATGATTTTGGAATCATAACAAAAGTACGTAATGGTTCATATAATGTATTAATAAGAGTGAATGGGGTGTCTAATATCATGGAAATAATATTTAATGTAATATGGATATTTAAGGGCATAACCCAAGAAGATAAAAAGGAAATGAAATCCGTAGTACAATGAAATTTCCTGAATAAAGTCGAAAAATAGATAATATCTTACCTCCAGAGTGAGATTCTAAGAGAATAGGACGATACTAATAATATCATGGGGGAAACATATGTAGACTATATTAATATAGTGATAAATTTATTTTCATTACCTATGTTTTTTAGTTAATAATTATTGGTGTTTTGGTTGGGTTATGTTGAAAAAGTAATAAAAATTATTTATTTATTTCCAAATATGTGTTTGGACTCTCTATTATAAAGTGTTCAAAACCATAGGCCATAACTGGGTTGTAGAAAATGATTTCAAAAAAAGGTTGTTGTTATAATTATTTTATTGTTGAAAAACCAATACAATTAAAATAATAGCAATATTGAAGTGGTAGAGAGAAATGTTTAAAAATAATTGATTTTTAACCCTTAAAATAATATATAGGTATTGGATGATTCATTAAGGATGTATAAAAAAATAAAATAATTTTAAAGACATATAATGTTAGTCTGGAAATAATTATTTTTACATAGACACCATTTATGGAATATATTACATCACCATTCGGTTATTATGATGTCAAAATACAGAGCATATATTTATACTATATTTAATTATTACTATAAAATTTGACAATATTAAAAGAATATGAAAAAATAACTATTTTATTTTTTAGACATAAGAATTTAAAAATTAGTTTTTAAGAAAAATAATTGTATAAATATGATATTTTTCACTTTTAAATCAAAATACCATTTTATTAAAAAATTATGATTTTGATTACAATAACAGTTATACGACCATTATAAAAATTACAATTTATTTTTTAAAAATATATTCTCATTTATATTTTATAAATATTATATAATAAAAATATTTTATTAAAATATAATTATTTACATAATTATTAAATTCATCAATAATAGTTCCCTGATTGAAACTATATATATTTCCCAAAAAATTAATTTATGGTTTATCGTACAAGATCCTAATTATTATCAAAATAATTATTTAATTATTAAAAAATTAATAATAAAAAGGGAAAAAATTTAATTACGATAACTTTTATAAATAAAATTATTAATTAAATCTCATTAAATTAATTATTAAATGGATATAAAAAACATATTAACATATTTGGTATAATTATATGCTATCAGATTTAAAATAAATTTAGTCATCATTACCATTGATATTATAGTTATATAAGAGTGATCATATGATTATTATAAATAAAGGGATTATCAAATCAAATTGACATAGAAAAATGAATGATATGCTCAACCAGTTGGATCATTCCCTTTGAAGATCATTTATGAGATATTCTTAGGAAAATAACATCACTGAGATATTCTCTTCAGATATCATATTTATAGATCCACCAACTTAATCACGAGAAAAACTGTTTATAGGGGAAGTTCAAGCATGTTGATATAATGAACCAAACCATGTATGCCGAAAAACACCATGAAACACTCACTATCACACACAGTACTATTAAGGCATTTTCTGGTGTATTAAATGGATGTGAATCAAGACACTAATATTATGAATGTGTATATACTTTACAATAATGAATATATTTTAAACATATAGTGGTTACTTTATAAATGATTTTAATTTCAAAAAAATAAAATAACAATTGTATTGTTTGGATAATATTTAAATTCAATAATGGAAGTTAATTTTATGGATTAATTAAAATTTTTAAATAAATAATAATTTCATAAAATATTATTATTAAATAATGTTTAATAAATATAAATATTCAGATAAATTTTATATAGGTTTAAAAACTATTATTATAAAAAAAGTAATCATTTCACAATAAATGTCAATTCTATTTTAGAAGATCTAATTCATGTATCTAATGTTCCTCCAAAACATTTTGAATCTGCATTTATTGGTAAAGGATCATCACCTTCTCCACTTTATTCAAAAATCTTCTTTATCTAATATACCATATCTTCATTTACTAATGATTGGATATGTTCTTCTATATTACCCTTAAATTAAATTTTATGTATAATTTATGAGATACCACATTCAGATTCTTCAATCCCTTCCCTAAACATTTATACGCCCCTGTTATGCTACGTAAATTTCACCATGATTTTCCATGCCAATTTATTGTGTAGTGGATACTCGCACCCATTTTATACCAATAGTGTTCACCTTTATGCACATATACTACTAAAATTGGTACTTAAATGTATTTATACCACACTCCTAGTTCTTTGATTAAAATATCATGATGAAATAATCAATTTTTTATGATCTACACAGCACGCATTGGCATGATAATGAAATGAATTTTTTCAAGTGAACCAGGAATTATATAGCACATTATTGCATTGGGTAATGTTATAGTATCATGATACATCATTCAAGGGATTAGGGAGTGAACCCAATGCATCATGATACTTTTTTCACCATGATGTTTTGGTATTTATGATTGATGTATGTTTATTATGCATTACATTATGTTGTTTCCACATTTCCCAAGTTGTTTTTATCATTATCATGCTATATCAGCCCTCATTATTCTTGATTAAGATTCTCACTCCATTTGTGCCCCATTTATATGCCTATTGTCAAACATTTATTTCTTTCATCATGTTCTTCCATGTTTACTCCTTTATGTGTCTTTATAGATCACTGATTTATTATATATATAGTCAATTTATCTGTTGTATCGTTAAAATCTATTGAAATTTATAATAATTTTAATTAAGTTTTCAATAATTTTGTTGTATCACATGTTCATGATGTAATGTAATATAAATATTTTCCAATGACACCAGAATTATCAATATTCTATATTTTATTTTATTTCATCTCATGTAAAAAATATTGAATTAATCTTTAATAAAGGAAAGGGTTTCCAAATTTGATTTTAAAGTAAAAGTTTAGTTATTTTTTCGATTATGATTAGAAATCTCTAGAGAAATCATTAGGGATAAAAATATGAATAAAAACCTAAATTTTTGTAATGTATATATTCAGTGGTTTATCAAGATTATACATCAATGTATAGATACTAAAAGTGGATGAGGCTATGGAATAGATTTACATAGTGGTAAAACATGAAAACACCATGCTAAGCTAGACCTGACTGAGAACTAGTCCTCGAAAATGGGCCTTAAATCACAAATGTTTTAACACTCCTTGAGGATATGAATTTGAAAAACAAAAACTTATTTTTAACTATTATGAAGTCAAAAAATCCCATAAGTGTATATGATAGTAAATAGATCAAGGATAATGTAGAATGAATACTAGAAATTCAGAAGTCTTGAAATGAATTTCATTAATATGTTATCTCATTAATGACATATAATTCAAATTTATGTGTTATATAGTTTAAAATTACTCATACCTAATTTTACCTTTATTTTAGGCAATTCCCTGAAAGAGTAGGACTCAGGTAAATAGCCAATGTGAAGGGTAATGTTATAACATCCCCCATTGGAGTGGGAATCATGGACATTGTGATGATCCTCTCTCAACTTTATTAGGTTATTATTAAAAATAAATATCATGATGAGCTCAAAAATTCCACTAAGAAAGAACAATATGTAATTGTAACCTTTATGAGACAAAAGGATTAAGACTTTCAGTGGATCTTATGATCCCTTAATCTCAGAAAAATTGATAAACTCCATTGATAAGATCTTATAAAACATTCAATTTCATGATAAAGAGATGTTTCTATATGTCTATTTATTGTATGGACGAAGAAGCTAATCTGGGGTAAACATTAATAAATAATTTTTAGCATAAAGTATGAACCAAATCATTCAGGGGGAAGGAATTATAGATAGAAATTGATAACTATTTTCCTCACACTATCTGAATTAAAAGGGAATGGGATTTCATTACCCTCATGAATAAAGACAAAAAATCAAATAGGGAAAATGAGGAAAACATAAAAAGACCGTCACAATATGACTTTGTCATTTTATTAACCCTATAATTTGGGTTTTAACACTTTTTTGGTGGGATAAAACATAATCTACAAAAATACCTTGAGATCTGAGACATTGATAGCTTTGGAGAAATTGTATGATGTTTCCTCAAAGTCCAAATGGATATTAGAGAATATCAAGGGAATCATGTGTATAAGAAGTGGAATGCGGTTTTAAATTCGATTGGTCTCATGGATCAATTTAGTAGTGCTAAGAACTTTAAATATACCACTTTTTAAATGTATAGAAAAATAACACTAGAAATTACCTAAGGGGGAATAAGAAATGATTTATGTACAGGATGGAAGAACACCAAGCCACTATTTCTTGATATGGTAAAAATAAAAATGAAAAATAGGAAATTAATTATGAAGTAAAACTCTAGTGAATTTTTCATTATTTCAACTAAAAGGAACTTTGACACATTTTAGACCAATTCAATAAGATAAGGGTTTTTGGAGACAACCACAACCTCTAATGAAGTAAGTGATAGCTTTATACATTAAAATAACATAAGTGGATCCCAAAAAATATTTCATGATAGGTATTCCTGTTAATCATTAAATAATTGTGAAATTAATTTTTTATTCTATTTCTATGAAATCCTTACTAACATTCAAGTTTATTTGAACTATCTAGTCACAAATATAATGGAGGGAATTAGAGATACAAGTGAAAATTGAAAATGGGGAAATTATTTCATTAAAAGTATATAAATCATTCACAATTGAAATCTGTGGGATGAACATACTATATAACCACGTGATAGTCTCTTTAGAGGAAATTGATTCTATTATATATGTGGATTAACATTCCATATATAGATTAAACATAAATTTCTGCACGAAGGAAATCACTACCCGTATCTAGAATCATCCTCATATTTTGTACAACTGCATGAAGGAGGATGAATACTCATATTCACTAACATATCAATAATATATATTATTTCTCTAAATTAATTTATATCTAGGTAAAATAATTGATTACAAGGAAATGATCATCCTTAAAAACATGCACATTATGAGGGAATAAGTGTATGTGTTTCCAAAAGATTTTTCTATTATTTTTCCTATATGAGAGGTTGAATTTTCAACCAGTATTTTATTGAGTTAATTTCCATTATCCATGTATCTATACATTATGGATAATAATGAACATAAGGTGATGAAAAAAAACAATTGGAGAATCTAGTTAATGTTTTCATATGTCTAAGTGTTTCACTATTGCATGCACCAGTCTTCTTTGTTATGAAGATGGAAGGTTCACTATGCCTTTGAATTGATTATTATGAGCTCAATAAAATCATGAAAAATAAAAAGTAACCAATTACAAGGATTGATTAATTTTTCCATTAGATATGTGGATAAAAATTATTCTCTATAGTAGATCTTCGACCAGGTTTTTATCAAGTAAGGTTGAAGAAGGAGGATAACCCTATGAATTCTTTTATAACAGGTTATAACAACAATGATTTCATAGTAATTCCATTTAGACATTATAATTCTCCAGTTATATTAATGGACATGATGAATATATTATATTTAAATTACCATGAAATATTTTTTTTCTTTATAAATGATTTTCTAATATACTCCAAAATCAAGGAAGAGCATGATGAGAATCTGTTCACTATGGTAAAGGCCATATGAAATGAGAATATTTAAGAAAATTATAGAAAATTTTATTACTAGTTGATGGAATATTAATTGTTATGAAATACTATAAAATGAAGTGAGATATATGTAGTCCCTTAAAATATAGATGAAATTAAATGATAGTTATTTAGAAAATATGTAATAGATATACATAATTTTATGGGATTAACAGTATACTATAATTTATTTGCGAGAAATTGTTATTGATATTCAACACCTCTAGGCAATATAAAATAAAATGGATTCTTGTATACATGGAATGATGAATGTTAAGATCACTTCAAATAGTTGAATAATAATCTTATGACTAATATTATACTCACACTACTTTTAAGTAGAGATATTTACATGGTATTCAATGATTATTCAAAGAAGGAATTTGTTTATTTGTTAATGGATAATTCCAAAATTATTTTCGATGGCCCAATGAAATTTATTGTCTATGAATCAATGAAATTGAATGTTCATGAACTGAACATCCAAATCCATGATCAAGAGCTGGACACAGTGATATTGACATTGAAAATTAGGTGGTGTAATCTCTTTGGGGAGAAGTGTGAAATATATATACAACAAAAAATCCTCAATTATATATTCACCCAGAAAGATATGAATATTAAACATCGAATAAGGTTAGAGATGATCAAGGAATATCACTACTCAATCCACTAAAATCTTGAAAAATAAAACATAGTGGTAGTTGTTCTAGGTAGAATGTGTTTGTTAATTTTTCATTAATGAGAATTGAGAAGGATTCAATCTTTTAAAAATTGAAGTGGATGGACATCAGAATCATAAAAGAAATAAATTCATCAATCATTTCAAAAATCATTGCTCATCCCTTCCTTATGGATATTATAATTTTTTATCAAAGAGAAGATGTAGGAATTTTTATGAAATTGGAATCTATAAGAAAATGGAGATCCTTAATGTTCAATGTTAATGAAGAATGAAGTGGTGATATTTGTGTCGTCACAATTTATACCATCAAAACCCATGTCAAATAAGTATTTTTTGGATGATTTACATAGTTTTATATTCTTTACCCATACATGGAGCACCGAGATCTATCAAGATCTCTGATCACACTTTTTGTGGGATAGAATGAATAAGGAGATCGTAGAATATACATCAATATGTCTTTTATGTTAGTAAGTGAAGAAATAAAGGATAAAAACTAATGGGATGATGAAACCATTACAAATATCTATGTGGAAGTGGGATACCATCAATTTGGACTTTTTCACAGGTATTCTAAATACATCAATAAGATATAACGTTATACATATTATGGTTGATCTTCTAACAAACATTGTTTAGTGTATTTTTATTTGAGAGGAATTCTGACATGATAAACATGGAAGGATATATATTAGATAAGTTTTGAGGATACACATAACACAATTATAAACTATATATAATCGAGATCCAAGATTTAGCTCCCCATTTTGAAGACACTCCATCATGATCAAAATTATGAGTTTAACATCATAATAGTTTATCACCATGAAACTGATGGACATTCTGAGTAAAAGTTCTTGAGACTCGATGATATATTTAGAGAATTTTTAATTGACTTCAATAGAAGTTGAGAATATCATTTCTCTATGGTTAATATCTTAAATGATAATACTTTCCACTCATGTATCCATATTTATCCCCATGAAGTCCTTCATGGAAATAGGTGTAGATAAAATGATTTTTGGAATAATTTTGGGAACACAAATTGGTAGGTCCTGAAATGCTCAAAAAAATGATGTAAAAGGACAAGACCATTTAGCAGTACATCATGGAATCACAAATAAAACCAAAAAGATACACCTACAATTGTCGATGATACATAGAGGTTATGGAGTATAGATGGTATTCTTGTGCATATAACATTGGAAGGGGGACATGGGTTTTGTAAAGTGTGGAAATATTAGACCATGATATATTAATCCATTTAAGATACATGATCGCATTTGGAGGAGTCGATTATTGATTTGAACTTCCAACTAATCTATCACATGTACATTATTTGTTCCATGTTTCCCATTTGAGTACGTATATACCAAAACCCTCACATGTACTCAGTCTATAGGTGGTACCATTGGAGAATGATTTCTCATATGAGTAGTAGCTAGTCAATATCATTAGATTTTAGATACAATTTTCAATTGAATTAGATAAAGAACCCGGTCATAGTGTTGTGGAGAAAAAAAGGATGAAGAAGCGACATGGGAATCAAAGAAAGTGATTAAAATTTATCCATCAACAATTTTTTGTTTCGAAATGAAAATTTCGAGGGAATGATTTATGAATGGGGGAATATTGTAACAACCTTATATTTTATAAATAAAATTCTCGTTGAAATTTAATTAAATTCACTATTATATAGATATAGAAAACACATACATTTATCTAGTTTCATTATATCGTACCTTATTTAAAATACCATTAAGTATCATTATTATTGATAATATAGCCACAAAATAGCGATATGTTTATTTGTATGAATTTAGGGTTTAAACAATTCTAATTGACACAGACAAAGGAATTGATGGCCACAACTATTACAATCGCGCCCTATGACGCCCATTTATTAAAACTTTTTATTGAGATAGAAATTTTCCATTAAGAAATCCCAATATAAGATCCAACAAAATAAGAAGGATTTGAAATATTGACAAGATGATTACTAGATAATTGAGAACACATCCCAAACCACGTTCATCGAACCACCCCAGGCAATTCTAACCATTGTGCACCATACTCATAGTGTTTGTTTGGTATAATAAAGGGATTTGAATCAAGATTATAATAATATAAAAAGGTATATTAAATAGAATAATGAATATATCTTCATCTTATAATTTTTAATTTATAAATAATTTTTCTTTTTATCCATTACAAACTTGTATTATTTTGTTAATATTCAAATTCTAATATGGAATTTATTTTTATTAATTAATGTTTATATTTTATTAAATAATATATAAATTAAATCGTTTAATTAAATCTTTTTTAAAAATATAAATGATCATAAAATATTTATGAATTCAAGTGTAAATTTTATATGGGTCCATAAACAGTTTTTGTCAAAAAATGCATCATTTCTCAATAAATGTCGATTCTACATTAAAATAAAAAATTCACATTTTATTTAAATTATATAGATAAAATAAATATCAATTTTCAAATAAAAATATTTAAAATAGTAAATGGTGCATATTTCATGATTTTATGATAACGACAAATTTTGGGATAAAAATTAAATGCCGAAAAGATATGTGGTGTCTATTAAGATATTATAAAAACCTAAAAGGATGTATTAAATACTATAAATGGAATCCACTATAAAATATACATTTCCAATTTAAAATAATTTATTTTTAATTTTAATTTATTAATTTTTCAAATCCTTTTTGAATTCTCTAAAATCTGTAATATATTTTAAGGTTTTAAAATCATTTATTTAAGGACATGACTCACATATACATAAGAAAGTTTATTATTTTAATAATTTTGGCCCATGGACTAATAAAATAAAAAAAACCACCCCACTTTGGAAGAAACCATTTGATGGTTTTTGATTTTGATTATTTTACTTTATTGATTCCAAAACCTATGTTTGATAAATGATGAAAAATTACAAACTAATTTCATATATAAACCCTCCCAAAATCCAATTTCTCTTAACTCAAAAACAATATATTTCATTTTTTATCTTTCATACCCTCTCTTGATTCATATAATGGTTCATACATGATATCAATAATCTCCTCATAACTATTTCGAATCAACCTTTCATGACAACGGATCCCCTCAATCTCTTCATTATTCAAGAATAATTATTATCTAATTTATTTTATCTACATTTCATAATATTGGTATATGTTATTCCATATTAGTCATACTATATATTTTATTTCTAAATGATTATAGATTACTCTCACTCTCTCAAATCCCATCTATGAACATTTATACACCCATATTAGGTTTCTGAAAATTCACTTTGTTTTTTCATGCCAAACAATTGGCTAGTGAATACCCATAACAATTTACGATAAAAGGTGTTCACCATTATAAAATTAAACATATTCATTTGGTACATAAGTATATTTATTCCACACTCTATTATAGTGGAATAAAATAGGAAAATTAAATATTACATGTTGTATTATCTATGTAGAACACATAAGCATGAGAATGAAATAAAAATGATAGGTGTGCCTGAAGATATATAGTGTCCCAATTCATTTTATCATGTTTTGTCTCATTAGACTTCATGCAATATATTAGGTGGTGAAACTCATACCGATGAAAAATTTTCCATTATGATTTATTAATCTTTATAATTGAACTTGGTTTATGATAATGGGTTTTAAGTTGTTTCCACATTTCCCATGTTTCCATTATGATTGTCATGTTATATCATTCCACATTGTTCATGTTTATTATTATAAATCCTTTTATGTCCCATTGATATTACTATTGACTAACATATATTACTTTCTTTGTATTATTCTATTTTTATTCCCTTACATGGCTTTATAACTCACCCATTTCTTATATATGTCGCCATGTTACATGCGAAATTTTAAAAGATATGGATTTTTAGAAGCATGTCAAGTAAGTTTTCAATTATGGACTTCTATAACATTTTCATGATGATATGTAATGTAGCTAATTGTTATAGATGCATGAATTTTCAATATTCATGGTTGTATTATGTGTAATATTATTTAATTAATCATGAATTAATGTGTAATAAAGAGAAGGGTCTTATAAAAATATAATAGTTGTTTTTTAAATGAATATATAAAAATCCTTGGTATTTGGTTATAAATACATAGACCATAATATTAGTAGTCATTTCAAAATGGGGAAGTTTTGCAATAGTGAGGTTTTCAGGAGTTGGCGCAACGGACATGGTTTGAGTCAAGATCTTAATGAGCTTTAACTTCTCCAATAATGTTTTTCACCCGAGGTTCAGTTACTAAATCTAGTATTGGGCATGGTCAAAGGAGAAATACAGTGACACTATCTCCCTCCGAAGCTCTATTAATTTGATTTAATTGGGTAAAATCCTACTGGTCGTGGTCATCACTTATGTTTTCTATGTCAAATAGACATTATCATAATCCTTAATATATAAATCAAAATAGTCACATTATAATGGTTATATAATCAAATTTTAAGATCCTTCACAGTCTTTTATATTTGAAAACCATATAAAGGGCTAAAATAACTAAAGTAGGCCCTGATTTTTTTATACAACCATTAATTTATGTGGTATTTAATAATTGAAAAAGTGATTTTCATTTATAAAAGTTCAGGATATTATACATAGAGTTCAGTGATCTCCCATAAACATGGGTCAGGGGTCCTCAATCTATGGAGTTAAATACCCCCGTAGTAGCCGTATAAAACTAATTCAGTAGTGGATTCTCCATCAAGGTTCAGTAATACTTAAAATAATATGTTTATATAAAGAAGTTATCAGTCGTTTTTTATGTATTCAATGATTTTATATGGTTTTCATTACCCTATGTCTTGAATTTTTATATTTCCCAGGCCATGGGTCCCCAATATATAGAGTTTCGAACTCTATCATCTAGAAAATATTACACAATGAATATTATATAATCTATTAGGGTTCATTAATCTCTCAAATTACTTGTACAATTTAGTTAGGCCATTAAAATTTTCAATTATATGTATAGGTTTCAACATACCGATATAGTCCTGATAGTTGTAGTCATCACTCCCTTGACCAAAAAGTATTCTTATTCAATGTCTGGTTGACCCCAGTGTGTATTCTAGAGTAGTGACATAGTATCTATGGTAAATTGTGTAATAAAACTCCCTTGGATGATATTTATACTACATTGAGGAATATTTCCCCCACTATGTGCTACGGTTTTATCATATAATGTCTTGATTGGATATATTTTGTGAAAGTAATGATGCTTGGGGAACCCCATGTATTCTTTTATGTCATGACATACAATGGTATTATAGAAATAAAACTTATTGAATATTCAATTATCTCTAAAAATCATTATTTATAAGTAAAAATGATCTTTCACGGAGATATAATTATATTATTTGGACCCCCTATGTCTTGGACGCACCAAATTGTACATCTGGTGTGGATTTTCTAGAGCTAATATATGATGACGCTTTTGGGAGATTAGTGGACCAAATTGGTTCATGATAGAGGATGTGAATATTTATTTCAGAGGATAATAGAATAGTATTCATACAAAGGATGATAATTCAAGTGAATTTTTTCTATTGTACTGAAATAAAATTCAAATATAGAGTTATTATTTTTGTTTCTTTAATGGGGGAGTACATATCATGTGATGTCTCATACCAGAAATGAATACTATATTTTCAATAAAAATACTTCTATTATTAGAGGTAATTTTTTTTATATACATATATTTTTTTCACGTTTATATCAGATCACATAATTTTTTCTCCTAATGACAGCTTGAAAGGTTTCATAGATGAACACGATGTTGAAGGTGTAATTTAGATTATATACCTCTCTATTTAAGGAATAATTTTCTATTGGTGTATTTTTTGTGACAAGGTAAGATAGTGTGGGAGATATTGAAGGTGGATGATACCTTTATAAATTAACACACTCACCTCATATAGATAGATACTATCAAGAATGGGATAATTAAAATCAGAGATGTGATAGATTCCTCCTAAAAAGATTATTGTCTGGAATCAATGGGTACAATTCGATGTACTAATCATGTTATGTGTTTATAGAAACTCATATTAGAGGTCATATGTATACGATACTCTTCTTAATTTAAATTTTTTTGAGTTATTTTGTCAATTGGTTCCCCTTAATCACCTTTATCTTGAAGAATGTTTTTGTTTAATGTTGACACCCTTTCACTCACCCCTTCTAGTGAGGTGAGTTTTTCACTTGAGGATAAATAAATCATTTAATGGATTCTAATTTTCATCCAAAATAGTAAAATATTAATTTTTAATATTATAATATTTGAGTGTTTCAATGTCCATAAATATAATTTGTTGTTCTTTATATAAATTTAACTTCATTTTCATCTCAAGTGAAATTTACTTTTGAAATAAAAATTTGGTCCCAATAAATCATCTTTTTGTGAAAATAATTTATTTCATTTTCTGAATTTGATAAATTTTATTATGATTAATCGCATTATTTTGAAAATTTTATCTTTTATGGTAAATGGATGAATCCCAAGGTAAGATGTATATTTTTTTTGTGCCTTAATGAAGAAATGTTCTAGAGAAATCATAATGGGGATAAGGCTAGTCAATCAAATTTGGGGCTCGCAATACAGTCCCAATGAAGTTAAAATTTTAATTATAGAAATAGAATAATATAGGGATTATTTTATTAAACTGATTTTGAATCTAATTATTATGTTTTTAAAGATATAAAGGGAGCCCTAGTTGACATTTAAATGGTGGTCCATATTTGATCTCCCATAAATTCATTCCACCAGATCTACCATAACATTCAAATGGACAATCCAATTTTCCAGAAATTTTTAAAGATATTATAGGAAACATATATGAATATATTTTACTTTTATTAAATCTTAGGATATGGATATATTCATTTAAAAATTCACATATCAACAAGAGGGAGATTATGGATGATTTTCCTAGTCAACTTTGAAGCATCTAATTTCCATTGATATCCTCACCCTCCTCTTGGCTGTCTCAATTAATAGGGAAGTATTTTATTAATAGTCGGTATATATAAGGATCCAAATGTTTCTATTTAAGTGGATTTACGTGAACAGAACTAGGATCCATGTTTTTCTTTTCTATCAATGTCGTTCATTCAATTATAATTTCCCACATTCATTTTGGAATCGGATCTTTATTTTTTCCATGTATGTTTTTTAATCAATTTAGTTTCATAAGAATAGTTTTTATTATTAGTTTCTTATTATATCTATTTTCATCACATTTTGAATCCATTTAATAAATGTGTGAATTTATTCACACCATCACTTGTGAATTCATCACACAACAGTGGAGTGTTCATTTATCTTTATGTTTTTTCTCTTAAATCTCGCATTTTTAAGTCAACCTCTCACTTAAATTGATATAATAGAATCAATGGTGGGATAATATTTTATTTTTTAGTCATAGGGTATTTCATGGGGTGGATTTATAATTATTTTTTATCTAAAATTCATAAATTAGTTCTATGGTTTGAGTGATCTATTTTCTGAATTATTTTATTAGTTGTCTTCCCTGACATTAACGATAACACATTTTTAGCGCTAGTTGGATCCAATTATGTTGAGGGATCGTGAATGTCATCCCATACGTTAATATTTTATTATCCATTAAATTATGTATGGATTAAATAGTAATATTATATTGTGGTGTTATATCATTGAATGGATACCTCTTGAACCAATGAATGGAAAATTCAAGGACAATGAAATACATCCAATCTACCCGTGGAGACAATCTAGGATCATCAAATCTTAATTAATTGTTTTAGATTATTTAAATTTTTGTTTTTATTATTATTTTAATTAAATAATTATTTCTTCATTCAAAATCAACCCCCATGTTGTCCACTTCATAGCCAACCCTCCCATCAAATCTGAGTGTCTCATGGATTAGCCATTAGTCCCTATGGATTCGATCACTAAATGTACTACAACAACCACATATACATGTTTTGTAAATTTGGGTACAAGAATATTCCATCATGGAATTGAAAATATTTTATTTTTCCCATATTATGATGAATCAGTTACTCATTGCTAGAATTGCAGGATGTTTGGTGAATGAATAATTGAGATGAGGTCCACCACTAATAGTTAATGGGATACCCTTAGGTTTAATGACAATATTAAATCAAGTGGTTATAATCGGCTAACAATTTAGATGCACACATGAATTTGTGCACTATTAGTGTGTTTGAGAATTCACTCCATGTGAATGTAATGGAACACAAAGATTATTTTGAAGAGTGTCTCGTGATTACATATCAAGTGGAGACTTATATATACATTAAATATCAAAATATGACTATATATATAATTCATGTGTTTCTAAGTGGAATAATCATTATCATTTTTGTGAATATGGAATATGTGCAGTAAACATTCCAAATGTTAGTTCGTGGAAAATCATGTTTAGATGTTGAGTAAATTTTCTTATCTTAAAATGAGACTTCCAACTATACAATAAACATTAATCATTTGAGTTCTAGATTCTAATAGTTGTAGTTGGCCTTTATGAAATTTAATATGTGATAGATTTTTATATTAGAGTTCTACAATAATGACCTGGAGGTTGGTGCATTTTTTGTGATTATATATCCTATTAGTCGAAGAGGTACTTGAGATGATAGTCTCTGAGTAGTTGATTCTTTTTTACGATGAGTGATGTTTCCAACACTTGAAGAAAATGGGTGGATCCAAATACTCTCCCTCAATAAGAGAGGACCCCATAGTTTTTGTGATTTATTAATTGTATTTTATTTCAAGATGTTCCATAGTGTTAGTTCTAAAGAGATGTCCTTGAGGATGGAGTGTAGTTTAATCGATTCTATAACTGGATAGTGGAATGCATTTACTATTTTTATTATATGTCACAATGGACATCCAAATAGGGGACTTCCCAAGTGTAGAATATCCATAGGTGTTGTGTGTGTAGTGTACATTTTTTTTACTTTACCACCTTATGAAAAATAATGATATGTAATAGAGTAGGAATTTTTCTCATGAGGTTCTCAATTTCAGTCACTCTAGTATTGGTGATTTTTATCTTAATATACAAATATGATAGAATATGGTTATATGAAAAACTAGTAAAATCCTCCTAAGATTATGGTGGATTGGACCACATATATTACTATGTTATGGTGTAAATTAGGTTTTTGTGTTATAATTATTTATTCATGTTTTCTTAATAATATTTCATGTTTTAATGATAACAACACAACATGTATTTTCTCTATTTTATGTAAAAATCTGTTAAATTAAAAAACATGTGTTTAATGATTGAAATTTAGATGGGATTATTAGAAGCCCCCATTAAATAAAAATTATAAGGGGATATAAAAAACCCACCTTAAATTATATGTGATTTAATTAATACCCACCCCTAAACACAAAAATATTTTCACAGATTTTTTCTCAGGTGGTGCAATGGAACCACCCTCCCAACACTCGCTTCCTTACAGCATTTATTGTATCACATTCCCACTCAATGAATTCCACTATGGTAACTCACAATGGATCCACTCTCTTATATATCAATGGTGCATCCCCCCTCCTGGTCATGATGATGAGATCCCCCCATGTTCATAAAGAATCTTCTAAAATCCTAGGTTTATGTATGCTTTTTATTTTCCTAATTTACGTATTTTATTTCTTATACTGTATAAATAAATTATAATTTTTTTTAAACTAGTATTATTTTACTTTTTATTTTAATATTTAAAAATTGTTTATATAAAATTTATATTGATCAATAAATTAATATAATAATACATACCTGATTTCATTATTTTGTTAAAAGCAATAAATTCTAAACTCGATATATTTAATCTAAGATAAAATAAGAAAATATTTTAACATCATCATCTTGAATAATGACAATTATTATTTTTATAATATTGAGGAAAACTATAATTACTACACATATAATCAACAATGAATATAAATATTATCCCTTGATGTGAAAATTGATAATGAATATTTGGATGAAAATCAATCCTATACAATTTAAAAACAAGTATAAATCATGGAATAAAAGGGTTATAATGGAATAATGATATACCTTATCTATATTATTTGTGACTTTATATATATATATTCCTTATAAAACAATTTTATTACAGATATTTATTCATGAAATAAATATATAGCTTATTTATAAAATATTTGGGATATGTCTAGATAATTATTTATCATTTATTAAAATGTTAATAAATGATCACATATGATTTCTTCTAAAAATGGTCTCTTTATTTAAAATATATAATTTTAAAAATATTTTGTTTCTATATTATAATTAAATGTACTTATAATATTAAAAAAATTATTTGAGTAAATTGGATTAATTAAATTATAGTATTTGAATGTAATACATGTAAATGAAATAACAAAAATAATAATCGAAATAAAATAAATAAGAATTTAATGATTTATAGTAAATTAAATATGTTTTATGATAAAAATATTGTATTATAATAAATTATATGCTTTCAACAGTTATGGGTATAGGGGAAATTTTTACTCATAATGGACGAATATTTATAATTGGGATGAGGGGTAACACTTACATGACCCAAACACAAAGTGGATAATAGGCCCATTACAATCTGGCTTATGGCCCAATGGATTGAAGGCATATACCTAGCCCAAGAATATTGAATGATAAGGGGTAAAAAACCAAATTGAAATCACATTGTATGTTCAAAAACTAGAAAAAGGATTTTAATAGATCTATTCATAATATGAACATTTTCTATTTTTGGGAGGACTTAAGCCAGTGCTAGTTCCACAGGGTTGGGATGTCATAAAAACCATGTGTTCCACTAAACTAAATATCCAATAAAAACAATTTTAGGATAATTATCACCTTATAGTGGGAGTCCTATCCATTCTCAAAGTATAACACAGATTCTGAAGCTCGTAAAATGGCTTTTAATCATCATGTTCGTAATATGAACATTTACTGAGTCTAACAAGACTCAAGCAAGTCTCAGTTCCCCATATTCATTAATTTAACACATTTTTAGTGATAGTTCTTTTGGAAATGTATTATATATAAGTATAAACAAATTAATAATCTTTTGTATATTCATTATCTATTTCTGTTATTCAATGATAAAACCATTTAATGATAAAATGATATATTATTCATAGATTATTTTTATTGTTATTAGTGTATTTTTTAATGTAATTAATTATAAAAAATAATTTTAATGTAATATATTTATAATATATATAAAAAATAAATTAACATTCATCTATTGTTTATTACAAGTCAAAGAGTAAAAATCAATTCATTTTATGTTTGAAAATATTTTTTCATATATTTTTACTATACATTTTTATTTAAAACATAATTTTTTTATGATTTTTAAAGCGTTAACTTGATAAAATTAACATATTTTTTCATATTTTAAAAATAAAAATTATCATAGAAGGAATTTTTTTAAAAATGGATAATTTTTTTGGAAAAATAAAAAATTTTGGTTTTTTCGAATACCTTAAATTTTAGGATATCTTTAAGATGTAAAGATGAATTACAATTTAAGGAAAGTTTTATCTAGATCAATAATTTAGTTATGTTTTATAATAAGGCTTTTTAGTAAAATATTCTAAATTTATAAGTCTATAATTAACATTTTTGGAAACTATGTGACTTTTTATTCTAATAAATAATCTATTTCGATCCCTTTTCCATTGAATATGTGTCAAATATATTCTATTCAGTTATGGAAATGTTTAAAAAATATATATACAAAAATAATTAATAATAATCTAATAAATATCATGGGTGTCTATTATATTCATAATTATTGAACTAATTAATTATTTTTATGATTACCTGTAATTTTATTTAAACAATATTTCCCTGAAGTGTGTGTTTTACATTAAAATTAATTTTAATCAATTCCTAAAATTTAAAATAAAATAAAATATAATTTAAAATACCTAATGAACATAATAAATATTATGTAATCAATTCAATTTAATTTATTCCATAAATTAGTTTTCCAAGGTAATAATCATCTACCATGGTAAATTTTATATGAGATAAGAGTGTTAAATAATGTGGTAAACTCTCAAAATATCAAAAACCCGTATATATATATTTATGTGTTTATATAAGATTAGAATAATGTGTGGAAGTATATCAATATTTAAATTTTGATTAATCTTCTTTTTACAGATAATAGAGAGGTTCTTAGGTGTATGGGATGTTTTGGGTGTGTTATAGGGGTGTGGAACATGAATGGAAGAAAAAATCAGCCCAACATGGTGTAACGCAAGGTTGGTTCATGGTTTGTACAAACCATGAACCTAGAAAGAGAAACCATTTTTCCAAACCTCATCTTAGGTTGAGGATGGCGTAGGGGAACTACATAGCTTTTTAAACTATGTGGTTGCTTCCAATCAACCATGCAGCTTAGACCCTCATATAATGAGGGAATCACATAATTGGGGAATGATTTATCCAACCATGTGGGCAACTCGTGTGGCCCTTAAAAATATAAAATTCCCATTTTTTTATATTGGTCATGTATGTTTATTTCCCAATTATTACCCCATCCACCCCCTCCATCTTGGGTGACCAATCAGTATCCACATCTTCCTCCAATGGTGATTCTGCTTTGATTCATATGCATTTGAAGTGTCATTGGTTTCTAATCATATAATATGGTATGTCCTCGACTCCATTTCCTTACATTTTCTAGAAGTGGGTTAGTGTGTGGATTCCACTCCTTCAGAATCTTTAAACCCTTTTATTTAGTATGTCATCTAAATTGGTGTTTGAGGACATTTTATTTTGAAATAAGGTTTGATTTTAGATGAGCACTTTTCTCTAAACTCGAGATAGATGGATATAATGATTATCCCCATAGTCTTGAAATTTTGTATGCATATTGAGGTTTTATATTTTTATTCGTTATCAAATTAAATTTCATGGTTTATAAATATTTATTTGGGCCATAGATTGGTGTGTGAGACCCTTCACAGACATTGTCGCATTTTCTGATTATGTGATACCATACCATAGGCTACCCATGGGGTATGTCAAACCATTGAAAATTGTGAAATAAATTTCAAAACATTGATATAGGGGAAATATGAGAGCTAATAGGTTTTAAATTGTAATTGTTTATGGTGTATAGGTTAATGTGTAAATTGAATTGATTATATATCTTATTTTCTGAGATTACTAAAGGTATTTTTAAACGTTTTAAAAAATTCATTTTCTATTTTAAATTTTAAAGGTTTCTATTAAATAATATGATGATTTGAATGTGGGAAATGTTTTAAAAGTGTGAGTTGGTATGAAGGTGATCTAGAAATATGTTTTCTTCATGATATTAAATGATTATTGTAAATGAGGTCATGGTTACCAATTTTTAGAAAGTTCCCTAATTAGTTTTTTGAAACCGTTGGAAATGGAAATGAATGCCCTGTGGAGTGGTTTAGAATATAAATTTAATGACATATGTCTTAAATGGGTGTCTTAAAGAAGATATTAAATATTTATTTTTGTTTTTCTATAACTATGTATTGTGAAATGAATTTTATGTTGATTATTGTCAAGTTTTTAATATATATTAAGGGAGAATTTGGTATAATGGTATGTGTGTTTAATTATTTATGGTTTCAATATGGGATACATGATGATATGGTTTAAGGAATGGAAGTGGATATTTTGTCAAATGGTTAATGAAAATTATTCACTTGTCTTGGTTGTATATGGGGTATTGGATATGAGGTTGTATTCCCATTGGTCTAGTTAGACTAAGTCTTCAAACACCATCCCTATAATGCCAGGGTATGGTAGTCGTTTTGAGGTTCTATGATCCTAACGAATGAAAGGGATATCAACACATTGAATTTTGGCCCAAGTTGAGTGCAATATATTATTATTTGGTATGTCTAATTGGGCCTTCATTCTTCCCTATTTATATCCATGGAATTGTTTTGGATGTCGGTCTTAGACTCTATGCTTCCAAAAAATGTGGACATTGCTTTATAATTATACAAGGCTATATGTTATTTTTATAAAATTTTATTAGTTAATTCCCCCTTGTGAGTTAAAATTTTGTAACCACATATTCTATGGTTATGTAACCCTGTAATATATGAACTATTTGAATTAGTTATATGACCCTTAAAAACTTATAAAGTAACATGGTTACTTGAGAGCTTCTTTATTGTGGGATATATGTATTCTCTGTTATTTCAATATTTAATTATTTCACATTCGTACCTGAATACACTCATGTACATACTAGTTATTAATGTCGATACTATATTGGGTGGCCTAATGATTTGTAATCTCACCCTACTCGAGCCTCTAGACAACTTCGGTACCCAAGAAGATGTTACTTGTTATTAGGAACACGCCCAGGACCAGGTCCTTGTATAGATTTCATGCATGAGATGTTTGGGTTATAACAAGGGATATCAAGACCTATTTGGGACTCAAGGCCATGTTTGAGATCATTATGGTTTTGGTAGAAGACATTTTATGTGTATAAATAAATGACATGTAGTGTATTTCATCACATTGTAATATCAAATTCTACTTGTTTTCTTATAGACTATTGATGTATGTATTCCATTTATGGTTAAAAATATATCTTTTATCAGATGATTTTATTTCCCATATGATACTTCTTTGATGAGAGGGTATACACTCCCCACATTCATCATAGACCCACACTGGCAGTTGGTAGTCTCTAACATATGGTGAGGTACGTATAAGGTTATATGGTGGTTGGGACTGGATCATCAGTTATAGTTCATACTGGGTAAGGGATGTTACAAAGAGGTATCACAATGTTTATATTGTATTACTATTTTGTTTATAGTAGATATTATACTAGGATCTTATCAGCACTTGGTAATGAGCCGGTGCATGGGTTCCTGCAACCCCATGTATGAGGGAAACCCAACATGTTAGGGGCTGGGAATTGATGCTTTTTTATTTTACAGTTTCTTGTTACATTCACCTTGTGTTAGGAACTTGGAAGTGATTTTTTTGATTCATTTGGTTTTATTTATTGGACTAGTCTGGAAAGGTAAGGTATGTGAGTCTGTTAATTATATTTGGAATAATGGATTGATAGGCCATCCATATTTCTCCTGAGATAGGTAGTTAATCTGTGTTCATATGATAGTAGTGTATTTTTCTACATATAATTATTCTTATTGATCATTCATTGTAATTTTTTTAATTTAAAATTTATTGAAAAATGTTTTTAAATAATGCTTATATTTTTTAAATGTTGGTAATAAAAAACCTTCTAAAATGTTAATACTTCGGTTTTGAAATAGAAACATTTGAAATGTGGAAGCTTGGGTTTAAAAAGAATAATTTACTAAAAAGTAAAAATGGGATATGTAACCTATAAGGACCCAAAAATAGGTATCCAAAGTGTTTTGATCAGAACATGTTTATCAGTCGTTTGAGTAGTGAGAGTGCCCTAGATTTAAAAAATTGTCGTGCATCATGAGGTCTTATTGGTGTCTTACATAGGGATAGATATTTTTTTATTACTGTACACTTGGTAGGGTTTGGGCTATTGAGTTATGATAATTTTTTCATAAATTTGGTTGTGGTAACCCTTATGGTTTGCGATCATTCAATTTTTTTTGTAACTGAGAGAGGTTGTTTGGATCATAATCATGATGATCTTAGTGGATATCCTTGGTTTGAACCCTATATTAAATGAATTATTGATTTTTTAGATGTATTGAGTTTTATTTGGGTGCAAGGGTTTGTCCAACAAGTAGAGAGTTGTTAGAGGATTATTGTGTAATGAACAGAGAGGGAGAGAGCCAGTGGCCTTAGCTAAGTAGTACTCCGGTTTAGAGAAGTTGGTTTCATTTAAATTTTGTATTCACCTAGGATAGGGGAGTGATAGAGATAACATTTTCAATAATTTTAAATTTAATATAAATTTATTTAACCCAATAAATGATTCATTTTATGGTAAAATGTAACATTATATGATTTTATTGGTATTTTGTGCATAATCGTATAAATATACCATTTTGGATTTTGACATATTTAAATTATTTCTATATTTTGGCCTTAAATTATTCTATACACGTCCAAATAATGAAATTTTTTCCTATTAGGATTTTAGAAATTATTTTCATCATATATTTCTTCTAGACCCAAAGCTAAATCCCCCATTTGGAAGCCCAAATATACTTCACAGGGTGGGCCTTGAAAACTATTCATCAATATTGAGATTTATTGTTTGGAAAAAATCATGTGATTAGATGGACCAAATTCTATAAAATTTGTAGGGTGGTACACAAGACATATCTCAACAGCATTCATGAAGGAGGACACATGTGAATTTTCCTTTTTCAAAGCCATTAATACGTGGGAAACTAGAGACATGGAATGTGGAGAGTCTATCTGGATAGAATAATGTCTTAGAGTGAAATGGGATTAAATCAAAATATAAACATCCAAATACATTGAACATATGAAGGGAGACACTCAGATATTTTGAAAACCTTTTATCTAGTTTTCTGCATGTTAATCGTCCACTTAATGGGCCAGAATGGTGTAAAAATTGAGGGGATATTATTTCCAATAAAAATGAGAGATTCTCCTTCAATCATCATTCTAATTAATGCATTCATCCACCACTGTAGTGGAGGCAAAGGACCAATATTTAGGATTTATTTGATTTTTTCCTTTTTCCCTATAATATATGTTCATATTTTTAATTCAAGTGTTTCCATATTCTTCAATATGTTTTTATCATCTTTCCATAATCAAATTAATCAATTTCATTCTCATTCCACAATTTCCTTTTACCGTAAAAGACGATGGGCTAACCCGAGGCTTGGCCAAGGGGAGTTTTGTTGAAATTTTAGATTTATGTTCTTAAATTATTATATTTTATTACGTTTTTGATGAGAATGTGTGATGTGAACGGGTGTAGAGATCTGTTAACAAGACACTAATCTCAAACTAATTTTAATTATTTTATTAAATATTTTACATCCCTTATAATAGATACTAGGATATTTTATGATGAATATACGCCATTTACTAAATGAATAGGTATACGGTGGAGTCAGGTCCTGGGAGATGTCACACTCTTGATCGAGGTCATCCATCAACCATTTGTATATGAGGAGGAGAAATTATGATTGCTAAATGCAATAAAGATTTCATGACACTGAAAAAAAGAATAGTAATTCATGAATGAGATAATAGAAATGAATTTCCAAACATAATATAAACACAATCAAATAGAATAGAAGAACCCACAAACCAAACCATAATGGACAAGTTCCTTCAAATATAATCTCATTATATCATTATATATTCCTTTAATCTGTTATTTCATTTAAATTTCAGTTCATTATTATATTAAATAGAAAAAAATAATTAGCTTAGGTGATTTAGATTATAAAACAAAAAAATTGAGAAGTATTATCATGTGTGAAGTCCTATGTTAGTAATTGCATTATCTTATGGAAACATAGAAATTTTATTTTTTCTAGACCTACGACATATATTTATCAAAACTAAGGTCACTGTAGGGTATCAAATTAGTAGTGTAATTATTTTCCCAATTTTCAGGTTTGAGATAGTTTTTATTGTTTTTTAAATTAAAAAATACATGAAACTATAAAGACATATCCAAAATAATATTACTCTGCCTATAATGACTACTAATTCGTGAAACAATATAAAGAACATTTTGTTTTAGAGTATAATAGACCTCGTGAGATGGAACATAAAGAGTCCATATAAGGACTACGAGGTAAAATAAGAAGGATAATTGAATATTACCATGATACCCAAGAAAAACCAGATCTTGAGCTACATATGGGGGATCTAAATGATTTTGATGACTTATAGAATTATTATGAAGAAAAAATTTATATCCATATTCCTTCCCAAAGACCATACCCTATGGTGGAAGAATGTACTCTACAGATCCTTGATATTTATGAAAAGATAGATGACCCTTACAACATAGCTCCATCCAGTGATGATCAACACTAAGCGGAATATTACATTAAAGAACAGATTCCAAATGATCCAATTCATGGAGATGATAAATTCTTGAACTCATAATCATTTATTTTTATTGAAAATAATTTGAGTATTGCACCCAAATACTATGAAATTATAGAATCGATTGACTCATACATTTCCCTAGAAGTTGATAAGCAAAAAAGAAATTTCACCTATTAAGGAACACCCAGAGCTCAATTAAGAAATTTAATATATTCTAGAGGTAGAAAAATAATTGAAAATGTGGCTCTTCCAAAAGAAAAAGTGATACAAAATTCTAAAACTAAAAGGTTATATTTTGAAATTAGTTATATAAATTAAAAATTTGAATATCCAATTGAATATTATTTTAATTCATCTTATCTGTAAGAACTACTGGATTGTAAAAAATATGTTTTAGAAGTAGTGACGAAGGATGATTTAGTTCTATACATTATCATACCCCAACTTTTAAAGATTCATCTAATTATTAAGGGGTGTATCTAGTGTACTTTATACAAGATATTCCCTAAAATTGAAAAGGATTTTAATGCTGGTAAAATCCACAAGTGGTGGTTCAAATACAAAAAAATCCACCCAACATCATACATTAGATTAAACATGGTACTGACCCTTAGAGTCAGTAAAAGAATAAAGTCCCAACATTTTGTATCATACCATGATTTATCATTACAAGATTTTATGAATTTAGATTTTATTTTCATTTTTTTGTCCAACAATCATCTCACTCTCTCTTATCATTATGATATTTAATGACAAGATCCTTGTTCTTAATTGAGTTTTTTTTGGTAGTTTAATGATGAAAAAAGGCATACCCCAATAAAATTTCATGAATAAGGATATATTTATTTCAAAAGGGATTTCACTTTTAATTTTAATCATTTAAACTCATTTTGTTTTTGTCACAATAAAGTAGTTATGTTTAAATTTGAAATTTCATGATCAAAATTTAAATAATGTATTACTTCAGTTATATAGGAGACATTATTTTATTAGGAATCCAAATATACCATGTTTTAGGTTTTAATGTTAATGAGATTGATTTTGTAAAATTGAAAATCAATTGATTATATTGAAACAAGTATATTAAAATGAGGAATAATGAATTGAGAATATAATTTGATTCATGTAAATGAAATTTCATTAATAATTTTTTTTATTATGAATTTTTAAAATTCATTTAAATTGAATAACTATTACTAAAAATGTCATGAGTAGTTGTACAATGTTATAATTCACATTCCCGTGAGTATTTATATACCATGTACTTCCTATTTATTATTGTTAATATTTCTTGATTGATCTTTGGACATGTCACATGCCGGAACTACTATAAAAATTTATCAAAGCTACTGACTATGATAAAAAAATTTAATATGATTGAGTAGTATTTTAAAAAACCATTTCCCTTAATGGCCACATTTACATTAATCATTAATTATCCCATAGAGACCATGGATGAACTTAATAGGATTGACCCATGTTTTTAGCCATTTTAATTCATTCCTACCATAGACTTTGTATTGTCATGATATTTTGATGGTAATGTGTGGGAGTGAAGGGAATCATATTGGAAAAGTTGAATTAAATTATAAGAGGAAGATGTGGGGGTGATTATTGTGGATATTAGTAAATCTTTTTGATATATCATTGATACTCCATTTTTTCCCTCTACAAAAAAAAATACAAATGAAAAAAAGAACCAAAAATAATAAAAATAGGTTGTGATTTTGGAAAACATGAAAACACTTTTAGTAAACCTATAATATTTTTCATATAATGTTATTTGTCGGATGTGAGGTTTATTATAATAATAATATTCATGAAACATTTGAAAAGGTTCTTTGAATATAATGAAAAATGAGTATAAAATTAATAAAAATCAAGAGGGTGCCCGAATAATTCATTGTTCTTTACATTAATCATGTACATACATTGAGTTTTTGGGAAAGTAAGATTTTATACATTAATGTGGTAAAATAATTAAGAATTTATTTATGATATAATGCAATATAATTAAGAAATAATCCTTCTCCTTGAGACATAATATTCACACATAATTTTTTACCAACCATAATCCCGAGAGTTATTTAATCCTTTAATGAAATCCCTCAAGATTTTTTGTGAATTTTGTCCTTATAAAGAAAATAATGTAGTTCATTTACAAGAGTTTGGAAAAAAATCTTGTATTAATTATATGATAATAAATGCATTTGAATTTAATCATGAGGAATGAGAGAGATTATTGAAAATTTAGGCAAGTTGTGATTTGAAATCCCTAATAAAAATAAATTGAGGAACATGAATGAATGAGAAGCGAAGTTTAACCATTTTTAAAAGGAATAAATTAAAATACATAAGTTTATTGATTCAATAAAAAATATGAAATTGAATTTATATTTAAAGTAAAATTTGATAATTTTATTTGATATTTAAATTTATTTGATTTTATTATCATGGATTTTGAATATTAGTAACATTAGTGCTTCTGAATTCCATGTAGGGAAATTATGCCTGAGGATAATCATGGTTTATTTGTTGGATAATAAAAACATATAATATTTTCAATAATTTTACTCTTAATTTCAATGTCTATAATACCAAAAAAGTTTTATTTTATGTTCAACAGTGACAGTATATGATTTTAGTGGGTTTTTAGGTTACTTGGAAAAATAACACATTCAAGAATTTAGTTATTTTAAATTATATATTTTCATTTGGAATAAAATATTCAATATGGATCCAAATTTTGAAATTATTTATTATTATTATTTTAAAAAGTGTGTTCTTCATTTCTTTCTTCTAGACTTAATGCGAATTCCACAATCTAGAATCATAAAACTGTATCACAAGTTGGGCCTTAAAAACTGTTCAAAAATATGACTATTTTTGTTGTTGGGCCTTCATATAGTGATTGGTCAGCCTATATACCCACCCATTTGGTTTGTGGTTGAAAAATAATAATATTAAAATATTAAATTAATGAGGTCACAAGTGAATCTTCTATTTTTCATGCTATTAATACTTGGTAAACCAGAGACATGGAATATGGACAGTGTATATGGGAATAATAAAGTCTTAGACTAGTATGGTCATAACTATCTCTTCACATTTCCAAATACATTGAAATTAATAGGGGGTATACCCGAGATAATTTAAAAAACATTATGATAGTATCCATATTGATTTCACCCATTTAATGGGTCTAATATGTGAAAAAGTTGGAGGGTAAACACTTACCTACAAAATAAATTGATCTCCACCATTAAAAATAATTCTAATCCATCCAATCAACCACCAAGGTAGTGGAGGATAATGGCCATTATTTATGATTTATTTCCTTCCTTTTTATTTTTATTATATTTTCCAATGTAACACATATACAAATTTTTAATTCAAGTGTTTCCATATTCTTCTATCTCACTTTATATTCCTTTCATAATATAATTCATCCCGTTATTTATAATTCCACCATAACTTCTCAGCCTTAAAAAATGATCAGCTAACCCGAGGCTTGGCTTGAGGTAGGTATGTGGAAATTTTATTTATTCTTTGTTTAAATTTATTTTTTTTCTAATGTTTTTTATGAACAATAGTGATATGAATAGGTGTAGAGATCATCCACCACAACACTGATCTAAAACTCATTTATATTATTATTTTTAAATCTTTTTTCCTCTATTATATTAGATACAGTCTCTTCATATGATAATTATTTTTCATTAGTTGGATTAAATGGCCTACGATAGAGCCTATTCCTGGAAGTTTTCACACTTTGGATTGAGGTATTCCCTCAACAACTATTAAAGTAGGAATGTAAATTGTTTTTGCTAAATGCTTTCATGATTTCACACAAATAAATAAAATAAAACTTATTTATGAATGAGATATCAAAATTTAACTATCAAAGCATAATATGAACACAAAAAAAGAGTCTATTGTAACCCATAAATCAAACCATAATGGACCAGTACTTTCTACCCAATCTCCTTATATCATTAAATGTTAGTTTAATATTTTCATTCATTTAAATTTAATTACATTATTTCATTAAATAAAAAACATAAAATATAATTATATTATATGAATTAGATAAAAAAACTGAACAAAAAAAAGCTCCTTTAATTACATGGCCCTGGTCAGCCACTGTGTTGTACTAGGAAAACATTGAAATTTTCTTCTTCCACACCCTACGACAAGAATAAATCAATAATGGTATCGTATCAAGGTATATAATCAATTTCAAACTTATTTTTTCAATTTTATCATTTTAGATAATTTTAATTTTATAAAAATGAAAAAAATATATAGAAAAAATTTATTTCCTATGATGTATCCAGACTAACATAACTCTAAATGGAATGACTACACAAAGGTGCATCAATAATAAGAAGATTTTGTTTTTGAGTACAAAAATTATAAAGAAAAGGAACATAAATATGACATAAAAGTACTAAAGTTTAAAACAATAGTTAAAAAAGAATAATTCTATGCTACCTACAAAAATAAGAGCATGAGATACATTTGCGGGATCCACATGATATTTTTGAATTCAGAAATGATCATGATTAACAACATGATATCCCAATTCCTTCAAATGAACATGGGACGGTGGTAGAATTATGTTCACCAATAGTCCTTGAAATTAAAAAAACATGGTGGAGGCATAATACCTACCTTCATCTACTGATTATCAACTCCAATATGCACATTACAATGAAGAAGAGATTCAATTTAAACCAATTCAATGATATGATACATTCTTCAACTCAAATTCAATTACTTTTATCAATATTAAGTTGAATATTACTCCTAGTTATTCCTAAATTTCAGAATCGGTTGACTTTAACTATTCTTTGGAGGATGATGTGTAAAAAGAAATTGCACATGTTGAGGAACACATATATCTCTTTGAAAAAATGGAATATTTACTAAAGGGATCACAAGATGAAAAATAAGTGGATCATTATAAAGGGAAAGAGATACATAATTATGAAATTAAATGGAAATATTTTCAAATTAATTATATAAATTATAATTTTGAATCTCTCATTGATTATTATTTTAATGAATCACATATAGAGAAACTAATAGATAGTGAAGAAGAAGTTGCAAAAGTAACAATTAATGATGATATGGTTCTATACGTCATCATAACCTCACCATGAAAGTTATACCAAAATAAAAAGGCATAGCATCTAGTGTACTCTATACATGGTATTATTCTAAAATTATAAAGGAAATGGAATATGGGGTATGAAACCAATGTTAGTTAAAATACTAAAAGATCCACCCACCACCAGACATTCAATAAAACCTATTACTGCCCACTAGAGGTGGTAAAAGATCTGAAGGCCCAATTGGGAGATAATACCAAGATTTATCATTACATTAATTTTGGAATTTATATTTCAATTTCATATTGTTATTATTATGCCCTCTTGAATCACACTCTCTCTAATATTTTTTATATTTAATGACAAGATCCTTGATCTTAATTGAGTAATTATATATTGTATGTTCATGAAGAAAGATGAAGGACCCAAAAAAATTATGGAATTATAATAATATTAATTTTGAAATGGGAGTTGAATTTTAATTTTTTTATTTTAAACTCTTGACATGTTTTCCCTATCATTTCATGAGGCTCTAAATAGAAATTTAATGATCGTTCTTGAATTCAATTTTTACATGACTTATCTGGGAGGCATGATTTTATTTATAATCCATTGATGCCGTGATTTATATTTCATAGATAATGTGATTGAATGAGTAAAATGGAGAATAAAATGATTTAATTGAAACATGGATATTAAAATGAGAACTCGTGATTTGAAGGAATTATTTAATTCATGTAAATGAAATGTTTCCTAATCAATTTTCATGCTTTGAATTTTTGAAATTTATGTAACATTATTTTTTATAATTAATCACGACATGTATTACTGTACAATTTAATAATTTCCATTACAAAGAGGAATTCAAGAGTCTTTACATTTTATTTATTCTTTATAATTTTTATTCTGTAATTATTGGATATATAACCAACCCAAAATTTTATTGAAACACATGAAATCTACTAAGTAGAAAAAAAAAATTTAAAATGATAGTGGCATTTTTTGCAAAGCCTCAATCCTTAAAGGTTACATTTACAGAAATCATTATTTATCCCATAGATACTGGGAATGACCATGCTAGGAATGAGCTATGTTACAATATAGTTTATCCATTATTACCATGATCTTTTTATTTTAATGATATTATAATGATTAAGTGTTGGGTGGAGGGAATCATGGTTGAAGGGATGAATTACATTGTTAGGAAAATGTAATGGGAGATTATAATGGGAATAAATTAAGGATTTTGATTCACTTATGAAACTTTATTTTTTCCCTTTTGAATTAAAAAAATACAAAATGACAAAAAGAACAAAATAATAATAAAAATGGGATCTCAATTGGAAAAACTAAAAGTCAGCATTACAAGGCCTGCGATTTTTATCTTGCGTAGTTAGGTGGTGGATGTCAGTCTAATTCTAATAATAACATTGAAAAAATTAATAAAATATCAAATTTTATTTAAAATAGAAACAAATAGAGTATTAAATTTAAAAAAATAATATAGAGGGTTCAAAAATCATTCATTACGCTTTAATTAAATTGGAATCTTAATGTGAGTTTTTTTGGAAGGTGGGATTTTTTAATTTTAATGGAATAATTTCATTACGCATTATTTATTTATATCTTTCATTGTACTTAACATGAAAACATCATCCATGAGCCTTAATTTTCAAACAATATATCCTACAAACTTTAATCCTCATAAAAATTTGCGCCTTTAATGAAATCCATCGTGATTTTATGTTACTTTTGATATTACAAATTTCTGAATGTTTTTCTTGTAAATTCATATGTATAAGGATCGTTTATTAATGATATGATAACAAATACACATTATTTTATAATGTGTGATGAGAGAAAAAATTAAAATGTTAGTTAATTTATTGATTGGCACATTTCATAATAATATATTGAGGTGCATGAATGAATCAGAAGAGAAGTTTAACCATTATCAAAATGGAGAAAGATAAATATATGAGTTGTTCAATATTTGAAAATTGTGAAATAGAATTTATATTTAATATGAAATTTGATATTTTTATTATATATTTATTTATTTTGGAATTTATTATTTCGTTTTTTAATATTTTTAACATTTGTCACTTATGAATTCAATGTTAATATTTTATGCTAGAGGAAAATATTGGTTATAGTGTGGGGTAATTTACAGTGATAAAAATTTCAATAATTTTACATCAAATTTAAATTTTAATACTCCCAAAAAAGAAAAAATTCTAGAGAAAATACAACATTTTATGAATTTAGTGGTATTTTCACCTAAATAAAAAAATGTCGCATATTGGATTTTAACTGTTTTATATTATTTTAGTATTTAGGAAAAAAACATTTCTATACTAAATGGGATTGTATATATCCTAGGATTTATTTCATTCTACTGGACCCAAAGGTAAATCCATAATATGGTATCTCAAAACCATTATACAAGTTGGGCCTTAAAATTAATTCACATATCTGGAGATTTTTCATGTTGGGCCTCTATCACATAATTAAGCCTCATAAATAATCTTAAATTTTGAGTTTGGAAACGAAATAAATAAATTAAAAAAAATTGTGATGTAAACCACATATTCATATGCCTTTTTCAAGGCCATTAATACAAAGGAAACCATATAACAGGAATACAGAAAGTATCTATGGGAAGTATAATTTATCCCAATAAAATGTGAATAACCCTCACTACACAATTCCAAATATATTGAAAATTTTAAGGGTGGTGTGGAAGATATTTTTTAACACATTTAACTCAAGCTTATATGCATGAATCTAAAATTTAGTTGTTCTAAAGTGTGATATTTTTTAGGGGAAATTATTTTCAGTAAAAGGATTATAGTTCCTCCTTCCAAAAACATTCCAATCCATCCAGTCATCTGCCATTGGAGATAAGGAACGGTGGAATTATTTCGGATTTCATTTGATATTTTTATTTTATTTTTATACCATGTAGCACAAATTATTACTTTAAATTCATATTTTTCATATTATTTTATATCTCATTATCTTTTATCCTTAATCCAATTATTCACTATATTTATAATTCCACCATGACCTTTTTCCCACAAAAAAATTGGGGGATAACCTCAGACAGAGATTGTGAGATGCATACGGAAAATTTTTTATTTTGAGAGTAAATTATTGTGTTTTATCATTTTTTTTTGAGCAAGTGTAACTTACATGGGTGTGGTGATCATCCACCACAACACTGATCTCAAAATCATTTCTATTATTTTGTTAAATCTATTCTCTCCCTTCAACTGGATACAATATTCTCATATGATGGAGTTGATCTATTTAGTATAAGAAATGGAATACATTAGATTAGTCACTTAGGAGATATCTCACTCTCGATTGTGGTGTCCCATAAAAAATGGTTATAGGAGTGGTTGAAGTCAATATTGTCAAAAGTATTCGACATTTCACAACAGTAAATTGATGAATAGTAATTCATACATGGTATGTTTTAATTCAATTATGAAACCTAATCTTAGAAAACAAATGGAATGATTGAACAGAGAAACTAGACCATAATTTCCAAGTACATTCATTTATAATCACATTCTCTCAATACATATTATCTTAATATTTTATTTCATTTAAATTTAATTTTCCTCAAATAAAAAATAAAATGAAAAAAATATATTATGTTTTGGTTAATTGGATTAATGAATGTAATCAAATGTAAAATATCCTCATGTGAGATGAACATAGTCATACACTGTGTTTTACTATAAAAACATAGTAATTATCTTTTCCAATTCACTACGACAAATGAGCGACGGGGACAACTAGGTTTGATTGTTCATTTGGGTGTGTATAAAACAGGTGGAAGTTTTGGACTCTAGTAGTGGAAGACATATATAGTTTTCTAGTGTGGGATTATCGAATTGTGATATTTGAAAAGGTTAATGGTTTTGGTAGGGTCACATGAGTTGTGGCCATGATTATACAGTCATGGGATAACAAGAGTGGACTTAGGGGAGGTTAGCCCATCATTTATGGTGCCTTGGAATGTGGAGAATGAGTGGTTGCTTCTTATGTGGAATTGATGCATGGTGTGTTCCAGAAATTGATTTTTTAAAATTTCATAGTTATTCCTCCATTATTTCTTAGTGAAGAATCTAGGTTCTTGATGTTGGTTTTAAGGTCGATTTTGATGGGCGTGATCTTTAGGGGGGCTGGCCTGATGCTGTTGGTGATATTGAACAAAGGAATCAGGATAAGTTGGGCTAATAATACATGGATGAATGTATCTCAAAGATAACATCTGAAATATTCTCATCACAAGTGATTTGGAAAAAATATATCGACTATTAATGATTATCGGAAGAGTGTAAGAAAATTTTTTTTCCCTCCATAAAATCCATAATAATCAACCTGAGGACATCGTAGGTACCCCTATCTCCTTTTACATTATTGTAAAGTATTATAAATTGAATCATGTGGGATAACGGGGAAGATGAACTCATTAGGGTATTCGCCATAAGTTCATTCAAAGCAGTAATATGGATACATGATTTCGTGAAGAAATGAAATTTCTAAAAA
The DNA here is from genome assembly GCA_963277665.1 of Viscum album. NCBI lineage: Eukaryota > Viridiplantae > Streptophyta > Magnoliopsida > Santalales > Viscaceae > Viscum > Viscum album. The sequence continues at coordinate 248,890,125 of OY728122.1, read as the reverse complement.
GATTCTAAAAGTGCACAAATCTTGATTTAAGTGTAGAGCATTGTAAATTTCAGAATAAATGGTAAAATATAAATAATCAAACTAAAATAATAAATTTACATTTAGTTTTGATTCTATTTTTCAGTTATTCATATTTTAAGTCAAAATGTTTTTTTATTAATGAAGCTATGATATTTGAAATCCCTTCAGGTGGTTTATTTTAAACTAACATGTTTTTCACATTTGAGTGTTTTTCAAAATAATAACAAGATAGTTGGAAAATTAAATCTACCAATAATTATATTTTAATAAGTTGTGTCTAGAAGTTCAAAAAATTATGTGGATTCAAATATTGGATCCTAAAATATACATATACTCATTTAAAAGAATAATTAATTATTGAACAATTGGAAGAAATGAATTGTTTGATGTGTCAACTTTCTCTTAAAGGGGTACCCTCCTAACCCTTTTTCATTAATGGTTATGTATAAAAACTTCTTTTTGATAAGTTATTTATGATAATAGGAAAATTAATTAATTAAATTTTGATGTTGTTTACATATTTAGAGTAATGTATTGATAGCATTAAGTTGTTATATTTGAGCCTCCTTTCTTAATCTAAGCTCCAACTCAGTAGTCTTAGAGGTTTTATAGACATCTCATTTCCATGTAGGAAATTTACTATTTGAAATATAAATGGATGGACATATATGATATATGAAATTGTACTAGTAATTTATGTTTCAATAGAGTTTTAATTGGAATATTTCAAAATGATACATTTTAGTAAAGTCAAATAGAATATGATAACAAGTACTAAGGGGATATTTAAATATAAAAATATGTAAATCTTGTAGAACAGAATATGTGATGAGTACTATTATTAATATGTGTAAATAATTTCATGAATTAATCTTGATAATGGTTATAAATATTGTTTATGATTCATTTTACACATATGTAATTGTACATAAATAAGGGAATTGAGGAGGCATAAGGGTAGGAGTTGTCATTTGATGAAACTACATAAGTGTAATTTACCATAATTATAGAAAATTATAAAGAATTCCCACACTAATTAATTATAATAAGGTCATAATACAAAAACATAGCCAATAACCAAAAACCCAAACATAAAAGAGGAGTTACTCCCAACCAATGAGGAAATCCTAAACCAAGACTCATCACATCCGATAATATATCCATCAACATGATCCCAAATATTCGACAATGCAAAACTAATAGATCACCAAATTTATAATAATGAAAACAAAATATAAAAAATAAAAGTTTAGCTACAATGACATTTGTTTTATATAATTTAAAATAATTTTGACATAACTGTGTCTTGGTTACGTTTTCATATATAGATAAAAATGAAAATAATAGTCAGTAGACTAGAAGATTGATTCAGAACTCAATAATATGATGTCAACAAATAAATGAAAAAAATTTCAAAATATGGTAATAAGGATGGGGGAGGAGATCCACATATCATCATTCGAGTAAGGGGAGTAGGGATTTATTTATGGGTGATATAGTGATCGAGTGATGAGGGGTGCATTTGAGTCGTGGGGAATATGACGGAATATATCCAAACGGATTTTAAAAAACCATTTGGATAGCCATTATATAACCAGGGTATATTTAAAATGTTTGTATAGAAAAATTATATCAATCATATACCCAAATATTATAGAAACCTTGGGTATATATGTGTGGGGATATCCCCATTTTGTAGTAGTGTCACATCACAAAATGATTTCAATAGTTTTTTTGTTAACACATCTCACAGTAGGATATATTGAAGGATCTAATATATATAAATATATATATATATACATCTTTTGATTCATTATATTCTATATATATTATTACTTTTTATTCCGTAAGGGATACGATAATTTCACTCGTGTGTACTACAAACTTCCGCCACGTGAAGGGAAGTGATTCATTTTTCACTCACTCTTGACAAGAATGGTAATAAGGATGGAGTTAATGAATATATTTTATATAAAAAACATTATAATGATATTGATGAATTCTTTATTGTTATTAATATTTAATGTATATTTATCTTTCACAAACTGGAAAATGATTACGCCATCCGTGTAATGGTGGACCATCTGCTCCATGAAGCAGTGGGATTATTTATTTTCATCCCCACACCAGAAGAATGATATATATAATTATGATTAAATAAATAATATGGTAACTTTATTTTATTATTATTTTTTAATGATAAAATAATACATAACTACTATCAATAATGAACATCAAAAAAGTGAAATTATAATCATGTGTATGTATGGCCTACTGTCAACATGATCCTAACATAGTTCATTTTCATAACCATTTTTTTCATTTGAAAATTATACTTTGTGAATAAATAAGATAATTAGTTTATTATTATTTTTATATGTTTAAAAAATGATCTATTTTACCCTGGTCAACACACTTAATCTATTTGGAAAAAATAAACTAAATGACCTTAAAACAACGAGTGTAGACTAAACTAATTATGTATTCAAATATGCTATAAGAAAGAAATAAAATAAATTAATTCAGTGTGAGGTTTTAAACCTATAAAATTTTAATATTACAAAATGAATAATTGATATATTATAATTATAAAGGAGTAAAGAGACATGATAGAAAAGTCTAGACACAAGGTAAGGGATTGACATTTCACCTTTTAATTCTATAAGTTGCATGTAATATTCACCTACTCTTTATTTAATGTGGTTTATATACTACACATGAATTTATTTAATGTTTCTTCTACTGAAAAATATTTTTATTTACATATCCATTTTCATATCTCCCTTTTAATAGAGTTTGTAGTTAAAAATATACTAATGTGATACATGTTTTTTTTCAATTTTCCTTCATTGAGAGATAAGTTATATCATCCACCAATCTTGTTTTATGAGGATTATGTACATTTCCTTTTACATGATATTTCACGAATTTAATTTTTATCAAAATATTTTATATTTATTTATTTTTAGTCTTTCAAAGGGATTATTAGTCTGTGTTACTAAAGTGGTAATATTATTGGAAAAAATATATTGTTTACCAATATTGTTTATGTTTATGATTTTATTGATTAAATATTATGATTCATATATCATGTAACTCTTGGTCATTATTCTGCACATTTTATTTCATCAAAATATAGTTTTCCATTAATTTTCTTAACATTATGTACTCAAGAGTTCAAAAAATTATTTTATGAAAAAACATCTATATTTAGACATTAATTAAAAACCCCATTATCTTCTAAAACCTTGATTTCAAAAATGGTTTTAAATTTTTTATAAAATTCCTCAAATGATTTATTAAATAAAATTTTATCCTTTTTTTAGTTTCAGAAATATTATATTACTAATCGTTATGATGATTTCCAACAAAAAAACATTTAGATTTTCCCAAAAATGTAAAAGGGATCCTTATTTTAACAGGATTGGCATGAACATATTTTCTGGCTATCATGAACATCATTTTCATTGAATATTCCTTTATAATTCTTCATGTTTATATTGAACTAAAATAATTTTGAAAATGATTTAAGTTTTAGAAATCATTAAAATGGAATATATATTTTTCTAATTAAATTTTTAAATATTTTATAAGTCATCCATTATATTTCTTAAAATGTATTTTCAACAAAAAGTATTTAATAAATATTTTATGAATTTTAATTTTAGGAATTTGATTTTCTGGGAAAATTTATTTTCCATAATAAATTTTCCGGGTTATATTTCAAAAATCATCTTCCATATATGTTAAAATTATTTAATGATTTTTGTTACTCATCTAGGATACGATCCAAGGATATTATAATTATTCATTATCTAAATGTTTTTTATTTATTACGCGAAGTCAATTAAGAACCCATTTTTCCATATGTTAATAATATGTCAAAGATATTGTTACGGAGCCTGTTTAATTTCCATGAGTTAATCATGTTTCTAAGTTATCATTATGGAGCCCGTTTATTTTCACTATGTTAATAATGCTAATAAAGGAATAATAATTTTTTATAATAGTTTAACAAATTCAATATATATTTATTTTATTAATTTTTTGGTTCTTAAAAATTAACAACATAATTAGTGTTCCCAGGTAGAACAAGGTGAGAACTTAATAGATTATATGACGATTTCATCCATATAGTGCTCTAATTAATTGGGTAAAGATTATGTTCTCTATAAAATTATATTGGAGGTTGACCATATAATTTTTCTATTTGTAAGGGTTCTGTTAAAGTTTTATTTGTATTTTATTAAGTTGATAACCTAGGATACCAACACGTTTTTGTTAACAATGTTATTGGTAACAAGTGATTCCCAAGATCTCGAATGATATAACATGGATCATGATTACTTATTCTGATAAATCATACCATTATTAAATCACTATAACAAAATTTTATGTTTTTTATGAAGGTTTTGATGGGTATTAATATTCATATGTTATTTTCATGTAATTTGATAATGTCATTATCCACTATTATCTTCTTATTACCACTAATGGAATTTAATTATTTATTTGTATTTTTACCATTAGTGGGCATTTTCTAACACCCTTCTAATGTAACATTTTTCCCAGGTTATCCAGTATGATTTTGACTGAATTATGTCTGGATGGGCTTCATATTGATGATATTTATGACCTAATATGTATAATATAGACTATGTATAATGGGAAATAAGCTCTATTAATTGATTGTGTATTATTTATATAATATTTGGTCCTAATTCTATAAAACGCTAATCCTAAATGGTCATCAATAATTTAATTGATCAAATTATTTGTTTTGAAATTTTATATTTTGGATGGTGAAAATTGGGTCACCATAATTATTTTCAAATCTAGAAATGGAGTGTTTATGATTTCATAAACATATCTCAGAGTGTTTGTTCGGGACTGTTATAGGTGGTATCAGAGAAATGGTTTGGATAACCATATTGATAAAAATGTTTTAATATGAGATTATGTTAACAGATATGTATTCCAAATAGTTATATTATATTATGGATGATCATATGATAAAAGTATTAGATATAAATTTAATGGTTTTAAGCGAATAGATCATAAAGTGATTAATGAAACTTTATAAAACATTTCATTAGGTTGAAGTATATTTAAATATTCAATTTCACATTAATTATCCCTTTACATTATTCAGAAATAAGTTTTGAGGTATTGACAACATTAAGGATTTATATGATCTTGTATATTTACGTAATTGTGGGAACACATGTCTTATTGTATAGGAAACCATGGGATTTATATGTGATTTTAACATATAGTGATTAATTTTATTTTAAATAGATATGAGAATATTTTTTGTACTTGAAAGCTAAAAGGTATGAGATAATATTTGAGATTAAAACATTATTTAATTTTGATGTTATTTAGGAATGATTTAGCTTAAACTTTTGTAAAGTTTTTGTATTTCATAGATTAATGTATCTTATAAAGTTTTATTCATATTGGGAGTTATCGTTTCATGTGTTAACCATTTTTTGTTTATTATTTTCATCTAAATATAGGAGGAATATGTTGTTATCCCTATTATTGTTATTTGGTATATAACTGATGATTTAGTTCTACAGGAAGAAAAAATACATATTGAATTATCATCATGTTGAGTAAAATAGGACATTTTAGTTGAAATTGGAAAAGGTATGATAATTTACTCATTAATTAATTTTATTTCCTTAGGATATTTGTCTTAATGGGAAAAGAGTAAATCACCTCTCGGAATATTATCTCATATTTGTTTTTCTTATAATCATCATTTATAATGATATTAATGACATTTTTTCATTTATTTCGTTTATGGTTTTGTCCTTGTTAACATTCTCTTGATAATTACGTCTCTGGTGATAAATTATCAATATAGCTATATTACATTATTTTGGAATTATTATTTTCTTCTATGTCCAAATCATCACATCCAACCAATTTTCTTCTATTTGGAAACCTAGTCTGTGTTATTGTAGATGAAATTTGTACATGCATTTCCCTCTTATCAATAAGATATTTTTTAACCCTTTTTAAGAAGTGGTAATTAAAAAAATATCAATTATACAACCTTTTATTAATAATATAATTCTTAAATTACAAGGATACAATTTATTATAAGGGGGATGATATAAAACACCATGATTTTGAAATAATAAAATTATGTTTGATAGCATACAAGATAGGGAAGAACAAGCTTAGAAGTGAATGTATCACAATGATAAATTTTAATTATATTACTTTTTAAATTAATTTTTTCTCATAAATATATTTTGGTAGACCGAACAATATGATTTTAGAGATGAAAACTACTTTTGATAGTGTATTCCACCCGCAACACGTAGCGTTAAGATCCCATGATATATATAATCATTATAACCTAGAGATAAAATTGTTGGAAAGGAATAGTAATAAAAATTTAATGTAATATATTTGAAAATATTCTTAATAAATAAAAATAGTTGATATTTTTTATGTAAATAATCAATAAATTTAAAATAAAGTAATTTTATTCTTTAAATATATCTATTTCATCACAAATGAGTCTTATTGATTTTCATGAAAATGTATTATAACAAATTATTGCCACTTTTATAAAATTAATTTTCAAAAATTAATTTTTTAAATCATCAAATAAAAATTTACATTGGGGAAAATTTAGGTGTTTTTCATAAAATATTTATTTATCATGGTATGATGAAAAATACTGATTTTGGTTAAAAAAGTTATTTCATTTTAATAAATTATATAATTTATGATTTATAAAAACGTTTTATTTTGAATTAATTTATAATACTAATTATTTATATATATTTAATAAACTTTATTTGTTTTAAATTAAATATATAATATATTTTAATATAATTTTTCCGTTGGGATTAAAAATGTTAATTTCTTAAAACATCCTTAAAATCAATAGTGTTTATATTTTTTTCTAATTAAAAAAACACCAAATGAGGAATTATTTGAATAAAATTTATATATTATATAAAAATAAATATTAATATATATACATATAGTAAGTATTTTTAGTCATATATTTAATATAGAACCATCTTTTCCTTGAAAAATACCCTGATTGAAAACATGCTATTTAATTGCATCTGTGGGTCAGATTTTAAATTAAAGTTTTCCAAATAAGTGAATTGCAATTAATAAAATGGATTATTTTTTTTTAAATAATCATATTTTAGATTTTATACTAATTTCAAATTAATTTTTTACCATAATAAATAGTGAAAACAGGGAAAATTAATTACCACTATTATGGTAAAATTGGGTTACCAGGGGTTAACCTGAAATGATAGGGGTCAGAATGACTTAAAAACATGTCTAAAAACATTTGAAAAAAAATTAAAACTTATAATTTATAATCCTCTATAATAAATCATTTTGGACCCTTTTGGCAAGTGGAATATGTGGTACACCTTTTCCGGTCAAAAACAATTACAAGTGTTCTGCTTGACTAACATATAAAAGGACACCGACTATTTTATATTATTCACAACATAATCCCATTTTTTCATCCAATAAATTCCCATATCACTTCGGAACATCCATCCCCAAATCCAATAATCCTTAATTCTTTCAAAAATGCAATATTGTAATAATTTATATATAATTCAAAATAGGTGGTATGATAAGAGGTAATATTTCTAATTATTAATTTCTATTTTATAATATCCTCCACCTCCTTTGGATATTTTAAAACAAAAAGAGAGATTTACATAAATATATACTCTTTATAATGATATGTTTTTATGTTAATTTAATAACCTTCAAAATACCCACTTCTATCAAATAGGTTATGAAATCATCATTTGTTTGTACCGTGGACTAGCCCTTCACCGACTGATCTCATTCTCATTTCCATTAACACCTCTAATTGTTTGGAATTATAATAGATATAAAGTATATATATTATATCTATAAAATAATTATACCATTAGGTTAAATGTATAATATATACATTTTTAATTTCTATTTTTGTTATAGATATGATAATGTCGCACGTGTCTACTGACTACCGCCGCATGAAGCAGTGTGATTCCTTTTTCACCAACATTTGACATGGAAGGTAATAATGATAAATTTAAGGAATATATGTGATATATATTAAATAAAATTTATATTAATTAAATATTTATCATTCTAAAAATATAATATATCATTTTCTTTCTAACAATAAAAAATGATAATGTTGTTCATGTACGTGTGGACTACTACCTCCACGAAGCGATGTGGTAGTTTTTTCATCACCAAAACACTAGAATGATATATATAAGTATTTTTATGTATATAATATTTTTATATGATATCATTATAAATATAGATATATCAAAAAATACATTCCTTCCTTGAGTAATAATTATTGAGAAATAGAAATGCTACTCATGTGTATATATGGAATACATATAAAAATAGTGTAATGTAGATCATTTTTCATAACCATTTTTCATTATTGGTTCTAAAATATTAATTGAAGGAAAACTTTTATAATTATTACACTATTATTGATCTGGATATTTTTATATAAGGACCACATTGACCATGGTCAACAAATGACAGCCGTTTAGAAACAATGATCTGAACGTCCTCAAAACAGCTAACGTTGACTTATATTAATATGTATAAAAAATAAGTAATTATAAATATATAAAATAAATAGTTTATTAGCATGTTATTAAAAATGTAATATCATTTAAAGTAAAAAATAATTAACATAAGCTTGGTATACAGTATTTAATGAACATTAAAGGAATGTCTAGACTCTAGGTATGGGATTTTTGACACAATTATTACATCTATGTGACACTTGGCATTATCAAGACCTATTTATTTTATGTGGTTTATATATTTTCCATGAATTTAATTTATTATGATTCTCATGAAAACTGTTTTTTTTTTCATATCCATTTATAGATCTATCTTTCATGGGTTTTATGGATTATAAGATATAAAATCAGTAAGACTATTTGTCTCATGTTTTATTTCTTGGAGAGATAAGTTATGTTATACACCTATCTTATTTTATGAGGATTATATTAAACCATTTTTACTACAAATTTCATTAATTTATTTATTAATATTATATTTTATGTTTTATTTAATATTATTTCTTCATGGGGCTTATGATTTAATGTTACAAATGTTTTAATAGTTTTATGACGCAATGTCGATGTTTATCAAGATTTCATATGTTTATGCTAGTAATGATGAAATGTTGTGATCCATATATCAAGAAACTCATAAATTTTTATACTCTGGTTATGTCCTGATATTTCAATATTTAACTTCATTTCACTCTGTTTATGTTCTCTAGTGGTCAAAATATTTTTTTAATGAAAAATAATTATTATTTCTTCCTTCTATCAAAACCACTTTTTCTCAAAAACCATGGTTTCTAAATTTTTTTTTTAAAAAATGGTTTTATCAATTTAAAACGAAATTATTAAATATATTTTTATAATTTTTGAATTTTTATAAAAAAAATTAATGGAATATTCATGTCATTTTCCAAATACTTTTTGTTTGGAATTTACCTAAAATGTGAAAGGAATCGTAATTTTGACATGCATGGAATGAATTTAATTTCTTATAATCATAAAAATTATTATTTTTAAATATTATTATATATTTATTAAATTTTATTTTAAAATAAATGGATATTGAAAAAAATTGGTTTTCAAATTGTTTTTCAAAGATGAATTGATATTTTCCTCCTAAAATTATTTAAATGATTTTATGGATTATTTTATAATTTTGGAATTTTTTTCCAAAAAGAAAATGAGTTCCAAAATATTTTATGAATTTTTAGTTTCTTAAAATATTTTTTTCTATTAATATTCTTATTCATTAATAAATTTTCCATGTGATCTTTCGATATAATTTTCCATATAAGATGACATCATTTGATGTTACTTAGGCTTTATTGAGGATATTATCCAAGGAATACATTAATATTCTTTCTCGATAAGGTATATTATTATGATGATAAGATATTAATGAACCCATTTCATTTTATCATGTCAATCATGTTTTAATTACATCATTATGGAGTCTATTTCATTTCTACAATTTAATCATTTTTAATAGAGATTTTAATGGAACCAATTTCTTTTAATTAAGATAATCACGTCATGAATGGAATAATGTTTTTTTTATGATTTTAATGATCAAATACAATCTATTAATAATTTATTCATGTTTTGGTTATTTTAATTAGATTATATAATAGATGCACCAAGTAGTGTTGGGTGGTCCCATTATAGTTTATATGATAGGTTCACCTAGATTACAGTCCAATTAATTATGTAATGATTATGTTATCCAAAGAATTATATTCGATGTTGTCAATATGATTATTCCATTTGTAAGGGTTCATTAAGAGTTATCTTAGTTTTCTTTGGAGATTATTTCAAAGTTAAAAACATTTTTTTACCCTATATGTTTTATATGTATATCCATTGATCAATATTGATATCACATGGATCATTACTATTTATTATGATAACTCTTATCATTAATAATGCTAGAAATCAGTTTTCCATGTTTCCCAACCATGGTATTTAAGGGTATGAATATCATTATGTTATTATCATTCACATTTTTTATATCATAATTACCTAATACTCTTCTTATATTTACTGATGACATCTAATTTTTAATGATTATGTTTATTGGTACTAAGAATATGATCTCACCATTTTTTAGGATACATTTTCCCCAAGTATTCAAGTATGATGTTGAATTAACGTTGTATATAAGGGATTTATATGGATGATGTTGATGACCTAATTTGAAATAATATTTTAAATTGACTTTTTCTATAAGGGTTTTAATAATTCACATCTATGTATATATATATTTTTACCCAAAATTTAGTTTTTATTAATTTTATATATAGTTATATATCATCTTATTTAATTTTTTTATCACAATTAATTTTTTTATAAAATGAAATTTTTTTGTTCTTTCTCTAATTTGGGGTTTTCATTAAAAATAATAAAAGCATAAAATTGAATTTCCTTTCAAGTTCATACATTTTTATCTTCCATTATTAATTTATTTACATTGAAAATAAATATTTTAAAAAATTTATTATAAGGGATTATTTTAAATTTATTTTTTAATTTTTTACTTTCACATTCCTTGAAATGATTTTTTCAATATGGATTTTAGCTTTTAATTTTATGATAGTGATATATATGATTTATAATAATATATATATGAATTAGATTAATTTTTATTATCTACCTCAAAATGTTCCACCTCAATAGAGTAATGTTCACGAAGATCATTAAAATCCGTTACACACTTTTTGGGATATTGATTGTTTGTATTAACTGATCTAACTTAATGTCACGTAATGAAATTCCATTTGGAAATGAAATGTAAACCATTTTATTTATAATGGTTTTTCATTATATGATATCAAATTAATTTCAGGTTGCAAAAATATAAATAGTTTTGGTCTTAAATATCCATACAATGCATTGGTTAATCATTTATATCTCATGAAATAATAATGTAATGTTTTTACCTGATTGGGTTTGTTCAACGACTGATGAATGGGATGATTGTGTTTTCTCACATCATTATGTGTCGACAACATTGGGCTAGTTCATAACATAATGTGCTATCATTACCTTTATTAATCCCAATATTATGATTACTTATGAATAATCTTATATATTATTTACATATTAATCCATTTTATAATATCATGTTCCAATTTTTATTTTAGTTCTCATATGTTCCCATGATATGCTAAATGTTTTAATCTTTCTTGATAATCCTTTTATGATCATATGATCTCATTTTCTGATCAATAAGTTTTCATCCCTAATTTGGATTATCAAATATGATTATATGGCCCTTCAAATTAGATATTTCTCCATGTTCATGTTTTCAAATATGCTTATGATCATACAATTTATGGATAATTGATATGATTTCCATTAGTGGTAATTGGATCTCACCCCATTTATTTTCCGCTTCGTTCGGAAATAATTAGCAGGACTATGTTTTGAATGGAGTTTTAATAGTGATTTTTATGGGAGATGTATAATAATTAATGGGTAACAAGATTACTATGTAGATAATATTCAATGACCATAAACCAGATGGTTCTGTGATTTTGATATTATTTGTAATATGTAATTTTTATATTATGAAAATTGTGAAAAATATATTAACATTTTCATTTAATCATATGAGTTATTATCAATGTGGGGTATAAATTTTTTTTTGTATTACAAGTAGAAAATTATTGTCAAAACCCTTATGTTACGATTAAATAAAGGAAACAACCTAAAATTTTGGAAAGGAAAAAGGTGTTTTGTTTCATATAAATGAGATCCTCATATGGAAACTACATGTTCATACAAGATCTGTAATAAATCCACCTATATGTAGTAATCCCTGAAAAAAAATTATTTGTGTATTTACATGATATTCACTCAATGCACACTAAGTGCGACTAATTTGAACACATAGATTTGAATATCAGTGGGTATCATTTGGTTTATTCACATTCTCCTTAAATCCCATTATAATTAATTTCATTATATTATATAAGATGAAAATATAATATTTCACATGTTAGAATAGAAAACTATATTTGAAAATAAACATGTATAACCTATATTGAAACTATGAAAAATCATAAGTTAATATATATATATATATTTTATTTTTTATATGACAATATATATCATTTTCATGTGATTGTTTAATTAATTATTATCATCTATAACTTTAATTTATTTTTGTTGAATGTTTTAAATGGTAAGAAGTAAGTTAACAATGGGTTTTCAGAAAATAAATTGGTTTTCTATATGAGAAAACAAACTGGGTATGTACTAGAGTGTAATATAACATGGTTATACCAAACTAGATATCTTGAGTTATGATTAACAAATTTAAAATAGAAAAAATTATAATCACAACAAATAAGAGAAAGATGTATTTTTGTACAAGGTTGTGTGATAAAGACCATGGTTAAAAGTATATTAGGCTTTTTATTTATCAATAAAACGGGGAGAATCACCTTTGGAAATGAATAAAATGAATAATAAGTTTTATTAATTTTTAGAAATATAGACATAGACCAATAAATTTCAATAGAAAAATGAAAATTTATATTAATATTATAGAGGGAAATAAATTTATACCTAAGGGACCAATAATAATTCAAGGTTTTAAATTAGTGGATTTTAGACATTTTGAAAATCAGTTCCCAAATCTAATGGAACATAAGGATATTAGGAATCCACAACCATTATAACCAATAATTAATTAATTTCCTGGGAAATCAATAACTTTTAAGTAGACCATGGCATTGATGTTTTTATTGGTACACATATTCTCCACTCATGTTCTATGAATGTCTTATTTCATTTTAGTTCATGATATTCTTCATGTAATGATCATTTTATAAGAATGTTTATTAACTACCTCAATCATTGGATATTTTATTATGACTGAACACACATGGTGGTGTGATCATTACATCAAATACAAAAACTATTATATAAGAAAGTTTTATATTAATATATTTCCTAAAAATCTAGTTTTTCATCCCTTGGTATAATTATATGTGTTCTTAGTGATGGATTATATTTCACATGAAAGAACTCATATTAATTTATATGAAAATGAAATCTTATTTAAAATACTAAATATTCTAATTATAAAATATCAATGAAAGTATTATTATGTATTCCCTTTGTAAATAACAACTTTAATATGAGCCTTGATACCTAATAATGGGGGATCATAAACTTAAATAGTTATCATAGAACTAAACCTTAAGGTCACTCCAAATGTTTCAGAATATCTGGATCCATAGTATTTTTTTCTCTAATTTTATTGGATATTATTATAACAATTTTGGTTATACTAATTGGCTTGATATAGGATTATGAAAATGAATATGTGAAATCTATGTATAATGTTTCTCCTATATCTTATAACCAACTATAAATGCAAATTTTCATAAGTTGTTTTAGTATATTCTTAATATGAAAGAAAATATGATTATCATTTTTATCCTAAATTAATGATGATGATATCTAATTAGGAATAATATATTTAGTGTTATCTCTCTTATCAATACTCTCAACTATTTTCATCGGGGAGAAATAATTAAAATTTTGAGGATGGAATTTATTAAGGTGGTGAATGTAACATCTTGAGTTTTAGTATGAATCTAAATTCTATAATTTAGTAATTTTATTCTTTATAATATACAAAACAATCACTAAAAATTAATCATAAAAGACTAATCTTATTTGACATTTAATTTTATATTTATGAAATTTAATATATAATATTTTTATAGATAAATAAATTAATATGATATTAAAGAATGATTTTACAATTTTTTTATACGAAATTGAATATACACACATTATATTTAATCTAGAATAAAATAAGGAAATAATTTAAAATCATCATTATAAATAATGATAATTATTATTTTAATAGGATTAAGGGACATTTTTAACCATAAACATATAATCAATAAAGCATATAAATTCTATTCATTGAATTTATAATGGAAATACTTTTTTGGAAATAAAATAAAACCTATAAAATATGATAAATAGTACAAATAATAAAAGAAAATTGTTTTTTCATAATCATTATTTATCTTCTATACTATTTTATATGATTTTATATATTTTTTAAATAAAAAAATATATTATTACATATATTTTCACAAGAAATAAATATGTTGAATATTTTTAAAACTATGTGTGATATATGTAAATAGTTAATTATCAATAATTTTGAAGTTAGGTAATTATAAAATAAAATCAATAGAAGAAAATAAAAATTGTTTCTTTCTTCTAAATATATTTTTTAAAAATATTTTTTTCTGAAATTTAATTAAATCTATTTATAAAAGTAAATAAAATAATCCATTAAAATATATTTATTAAATTAGAGTAATTATTAGTATAAAAATTAACTGAAATTTAAGAAATAAAAACCATATTTTATGGAATAATAATTTAATGAACCACATCCAATAATATATTTTTTACATAAAAACAATATTTTATTATATATTATATGTCCTCATTTAAAAACTAAATTTCCTGAATTAATATGATTGAATATAATTAAATTTACAATTACTAATAATTAAAAAATGAATAATCAATCAATTATTAATAATTAATTGGTTATAAATGAAGATAAATTAATTTATTGATAAAAAGAGATATTTTTCGATGAATTGTGTTTTTGTGGGTATTATATTTATAAGTGTAATGACTATTGAAGAATAATTTTAATGAAATATATTCAAAATATGTATACATAAATTAATTAATATTCATCAAATGTTTTTAAATTTTAATTGAACAAGAATAAATACAATTTATGCTTAAAAATGTCTTTTCTAATAATAAATTCTCCATATTATTCATTTTTATAATATAATTAATTGTGATCATTAATACAATTTTAGTTTGATAAAATAAACATTATATTGGGATTCATCATGTAAAGTTTTGATTAGGGAAATTTTTTTTAGTTTTTATATACTTTTTTTAAGCTAATACTATATACAAAATTTTATGAATATTCTGATATTTATTAGATCATCATGACATATACAGAACATTAAAATTTACGGAAATTTTTTATTTTCTAAATTTTTTTTTATGGACTAAAATAATACATTTGGAGATAAAATATTGAATTTAGAGACATATGATTTAAATTTTGGAACCTATGATATATTTTATTTTAATAAATAAATTATTTAATTCCATTAACATTAACTAAGAATCCACTACATTCCATTCAGTTTTTTATGGATTGAAATCCAAATAAACCACTATTATTTAATCATAAACTAATAAATATCAAGTGTACCAATGATACCCATATTCATTCCCCTAAATAAGAAAATTTATGCTTAAAATAAAAAAAATCTATAAAAAGATTCATGTAATGAATTTTATAGTATAATTTATTTTCATATATTTTATAAATTGAATCAGATAAATCATATATAATATTCCGAATTAGTGTAATAAATATTAAATAATATTGTTTAAAATAACTGTGGTATAAAAATATGTTACCAAGATAAAAATTAATGTTCGTATTAAAGGTCAAAATGACATAAAATTGTTACATGAAGATGAAGATTATAAAAATATAAAACATCAAAACAATATTTCAGGTAAGATTCTTGAATTATTTTGGCTATATTTGTTATGATTGTTATATCATGGTATACCTGCTAATTTTAGGTAATATTTACCCTATACGAGCCTTCTATTGTGTTGATAGTGAGTTTCTTTCTTGTGTGAGATGATGGGAGATCGTTGTAAAGATTAACTATAGAGTGTATTTGGTCATGTAGAAAGAATAAATATATAGGATTCATCAGCTAAATAGTGTGGGATACAATCCAAAAAATGGGATGATGGAAGTTGGGTCTTCCTAGAGGATTTCCTCAATCTATCTAGTGTGGTTTATCAGCTATTAATTCAGGCTCATAGAACTATAAAAATTCTTGATGAAATGTTTGGATAGCATGTGGGTTCCTTCTAGAAACTGGTGATGCTAATGTGGGTTTGTTAGGGATGGGTTGTATCATATTTTTTTTAATCACCTCTTAAACTCTAATAATATCTCCCATGTACCTATTTTTACCTTAATTATAGTAGATATCCTATTGAGGCGATTCTCTCCATCACAACCTTGGATATTTAGGGATTTAAATTTCATATGATGCATTAATTCTCTTCTAGATATGTGTATATTATATCTTCAATTGATTTATAATTACCTTTTGTTTCTTCTTCTTTGAAGGATGTGGATTCAAGGTATTTTTTGGATTTTAGATTTTAAATGAGGATTGTGTTTCTAGTATAATTTATTGACTTATTATATTCCTTTTACTCCCTCTTTGTGTGGATACATCATTGGTTATTGAAGTTATCGTGACATGAGGTAGGTGTTTTCTTAAGACCTTTCCTATCACGTGAATAGTTTATTGATTCTCTATTATTAATTTTTTTTATAATTTATTTCAAAATAAAAATTTGAGAACTTTAATAATTGTTTTAAAATGAAATATAATGTTTGATTACATCCTAATATAATGTCTCTTGAAATAAATTGTTGATTTCTAGAAAATGATCTTGAATTAAGATGAATGATTTGAAGTATGATATTCGTATTGAAATTTGAGAATAAAAGGAATTAAATTATTTAATAAAGTAAATGAAATAAATTTATATGAAAGGAATGAAAATTGAAGAAAAAAATTTTAATGATTGGTTTTTTATGTAAAATGGACTATTTAGAAACATAAAATTGGGGAAAAGTGAAATTATTCAATTTTTAAATGAATTTAGGTAGATTAAAATGATGATGCACAAATATATGGTTTATTTCCTTATAGAACATAGGATATTCAGAAGTTATGTGGGAATAATACTTGATATGCATGTATTATCACTATGTAGTGACTCTTTTTCCCTTTTAAGACATTAAAATATATTAAGTATTATTTTCAATGACAAGAACAGATATGACGTGTGATTTTGAGGCATGATGAGACTAAAATTAATTTCATAAAAATATAAAATATATTTTATATCACGTGTGCATAATTTTCCAAAAATAAGAAAATATATCCTAGATAGATAATTGGTTATATTACATGATAACATGGTTAAGTTTGGAGCATGGGATTGACACTATGCCTGAAAACTATTGGTCGATGTTGGGTGTTCAATTGAGGCATTCATTGGTGGGTGCATTTAATTAAAATAAATAAATAATTTTTTTATATAATTAAATGTCAAAAACTATTTTCCTTTATAAATAATAAACTCTAGGGAATTTAAAGGGTTATCTGCGTAAATATAGAATCATTTAGAGGAGTTTCCATCATTCTTCATTAGCAGATTGAGATCGAATGATGACTTAGAACTATATCACGATGAATCAAGGCATAGTAACGCAAAGAGTCCCCTCCATTTTTGTAAATTACATTCCTCACCAATGATCAATGTGAATCAATTTACGGATCATATATTATGGCTTTCCAACCCTTTAGATTAAATCTATGAAATGAGGATTGTTTCACATTTTGATTAGGTATTTTATACCCATCTCATGATCCCAATTGTTGAATAATTTGTTATAAATTTGTTTATCCATTCATATTAAATATTTATCCCTCTATTTTTACATGAATGTAATCCATGGATAAAAATCTTTGACCAATGATTTTGATCACCCTTGTTTTGGGGAATTACCCAAATGGTTTTTCGTGTCTTTCATCGTTATCTTATGGGGTCATGATTCAATTTTATCGAGTAGTTTAGAGAATGAACAGACAACTAGAATCATAATAGATTCATGTAAAATGAATCAATTGTAGATTTAAGGATGAATAAGGAATGATCATAGGAAAAATTTGAATGATTAATTGATATAGGATCTGAAGAACAGATGGTAGCGGTACAAGAGATGCATTGGTTGTGTGTGGGAATTATGTGGGAAAACTGAGGTGGTATTTTTATCCAACAAAGGGCTGAAATCAAAGACATGAGGTAATTTAATCAATTTTTGGTGGTCAAATGGCCATAAATGATGGTAAAAACGAAATATATGGGTTCTAGAAGATAATTAGGGAATTCTAATTTAAACCCCTAATTACACACATTGTATCCTAAATAAAATACATCATATAGACACCTAGCGATGGCAGCTAGGGTGTTTGGGAAAGAGAAATATCACATTTCATGTGGGTCCCACAAACAAATTGTGAATCTATGTTGATGTATAATTATTTATTTGGGAGTATTCTGGCACAAACATTATAGGGTACTTTCCATGTAATAGAACATGTACATTGACATGAATAAGGACCAAATCACATACATAGAGCAAAGAGAGCACCAATAGTATCTTAGAAGAGGAGACACATTTTTTAGTACCCTAACATGCTATATAGTAAGAACTTTATAGTGTTCATTGTACTGGAGAGGAAACAGATAGGAAGATGAGTGGGTCCACAAGCTGTATGGACCCCCAAACATGGTGTTTACATTCTTGTTTAGAACAAATATCTATTGTATCCCCATTTTTTACTCAAATTATAGAACACATACATCACAACATGTGTGGTTTTCTATGAATAAAATTACAGTTCACTTCTTCGTATATTTTGATATATTATGATATACTTTTTACGTGTGATTTTTCGTAAGACAAAGCCTGAAGGTGGAAGTGATGAGAAAGGATCATCGAAGAGAGACATGAGTGGTATCCAATGAAGAAATTTGGTGTTTATTCTCTATTTATCAACATAGTTGTACCACCCCATAAATAAATAGGGATTGTGTCCTCAATCTACCTACTCATTGGTGATCCCGTAATAGACTACAGAGTGGCTCCTCTCTCTATTAACTTAGTGGTACCACCCTGACAGACTAGAGAGTGTGACCTCTGTAATCCAACTAAGTGGTACCCTCTGATCATCTAGGGTGTGGGTCATATATCTAAAATTTGATTAGTAACAACTAATAGACTAGGTTTCGGGTCCTCTGTCTACCTAGTAATTTTTATCCCCTAACAGTCTATGGTATGGATCCTCAAACAATCTAATGAGTGGTTCCTAGTTGATGGACTATGGTATAGGTCCTCTATATATCTACTGATTTGAACCCACTAACGGATTTGGTCCTCTATATACCATCTAAGTGGAACCCCCACAATATACTATGGAATGTGTCCACTATCTAACTACATTGTGGTAACCCCTAATGGACTAGTGTGTGAATACACTATATATCTTCTCATAGGTACCCCCTATTAGATTAGGTTGTGGTTCCATTGACTACATAATGTGTTCCCCCCTGATGGACTAGAGACTGTGTTCTCTATAGAAATAGTGGTACACCTAGACTAACTAAGTCAAAGATCTTCTACTAGAATATTGTTCCCCCTCGACATTATGGAACAATGGTGAGGTATGGTCCTCCCCATTGTTAACTCTTTATATATACATACTAGATGATGGGAATCACTGACGGACCCTTTGGAACTGTTGTAATCCCCTATTTCCTAGGTGGTATATTAGATAGAGATCTCATTTCTTGCTCATGAAGGTTTCTTTTTTGAATATATAAATCTATATCAATGTATTGGGATTCCATTATAACTATCTTTGGATTGATATTTCTATATATATCATTTATTTATTACTCATGCTCCAATTTTTAGGTCATCCTACTAGATATTTATATACTAAACCTTGCAAGGGCTTTTCCCAAAAGAATCATGTATTATGAAAATGGGGGACATGTTATTGGTGATTTCAGAAAATTACAGTGATACCTAGGTATAATTTAACATTTATCATGTTAAGGGCTTATAGGTCAATATATGCGGAATCTCATATTTTTTTTTCATGTTTCTGTCAATTAGGGTAATCTTTTGTAGTTGGGAATTAATTTTCCCGCTTTACATTTCATATTGTTATTTCATACACTTTTGAATTTCAAAAGGTTTTTACATGCATGGGTTCTAATATACATGTTACAAATTTTTATTATTATTTCAATTGACATGTATAGGGAGATTCCTGGGTTCATGCATGCAAGAACTTTAGGAAATGTCCTCCCATTTTAGTTATGTATTTTGGTGTCCGTCCTTACCCTCTAACCTATAGAGGAGGTCTTGGTGTAGTTGCAGAATGACCATTCATAAGACAGGTTTCCCCCTATGGTTCGGGTCCTAATAGATTGTTATCAAAGGTGATTGGATATTAGAATGGTGTTTGGATTTTTCCCTCTTATGATGCATTGTAAGGAAATTATGGAAATTGTGGAAATATTTCAAAAGTGTGGATCCTTATATAATGAACTTAGTGTTGTTGTGGTGGCTGACGTATCCATTCAACAAGACATTTACTACCTTCTTTTCAACTCAGCATATCGATATATTGGTTTTAGGTATCAATGGTACATGCATCATATAATATGGAGTCATTTTAAATTACATTTTGATTCACCTACACATATATATTACAATCTATATGAGTGGTGTCGTGATTAAATTTTTAGGATGACTTGACAAAGACATCTATCAAGGATACATATTTAGTATCACGCTGATGATGTCTTGAGTTATGAGGCCTCATTTTAGGGACTATAATGTTATATATTTACTCAAACTGCATAGGTATAATCCCAAAAAAAAAGTTTATTATAATATTATAAAAAAAGTGTTAGTTAAGGGTGTGTAAATTCATAGCTCGCTCAGTTAGTTCCGGATCCATAGGGAATTGAGGTTACATGGTGAGTCAGTTCGTTAGGAAACTAAAGACAGTCATATGTTTGTGATATATGTTTTCAAGATAGTGTGGACCCCAACTGATGAGATGGTTGTTATGGTTACCATCCTTTTCCATGGATTTCATGGGAACTTGTGTATTTTAGTCACATAGATGCATGATGGGTCAGAATTCTCTTAGTTTGAAATATAGTAGTAGTAACATGAGTAGTATTACCCCTCAAGGTTATGTTTAGTTCAGATTCAAAAAAAATTAATATTCTATAAAGGATGAATTTAAATTTAATTTTTTTTAGGATCACTGAATATTCATCGTACTCCCTCAACTTTATTGTGAATATTACTTTTGGAATGAAAATTTGAGAAGGGCCTCTATAAATACATTTGTGACAGTGTGGTATCCCTAGGTATTTCGATATATACTGGAGTACTAAATAAGATTTTGGTGATTAATAAATTCATATGGGAGTGATTACATACAGATAGAGTGGGTAGTTGGTGTCATACAACTTAGTCGTCTGTAACAGAAAGCAGGAACAAGTCAGTAGGTTGTTGGAATATGAGATCCTCTCATGGTCAGACATAGGGACATGGTCACATGGTATGGGGACCGTGCAGAGGACCCTGGAATCCAATACAATTTATGTGATGGGTGATTTCATATGGCACATTATTACCCAACCTGTCATGATAAGGATGGTAGAATGATAGCGAGCGGACATCCACTAAAGATGAAGCATCATGACCAGGGATCTCTTAGGTGCGTCTAAGGAATCCCTTAGTATGGAAGAGCTGGTATAGGATTAGCTGGGGATCCCATATGAGTATCTTCTAGTGGTGTAGTACATTATGATAACCATCCATTACCACCACAAGGAGGCCAACATTGGGCTCTTGACGAATTCATTTGGGGCCACAAGAAGCTATAGGCTATGGATTCTTATGACCCAGTAGTTAACGATTTGATTAGAGGAATTATTTGTTTTTTTTTCTACTCTTTATTCGGTACTAGTAGACACATTTTTGAGTCATTCCACAATATCCCTACTCCTTCTGTGAGATCTAGAGTTCACAATAATAATTTATCCTAGTATCATTTCCTTTAGGTTTCTACATGGAACAATTATTAGATATCATTTATCTATCAGTGGGGTGAGATATTTTTTGAGGGAGGGAGATTATTATGGGACATATTAGTCATCACGATGATTCCATATGATTTCATATTTTATATAGACATGTAGTTTCTAGTTTGATCCTAAATCAATGGTCATCACTAATGAGCTGGATTCCATCAGATGGATTAGAAAAAAATCATTTTGGGGGGTGAAAGACATTCATTTCCAAGTAAGAGGTACTTGAGAGCAGAAGTCAAAACTCATTACCCATTAGTTGTATATCTTATCGATTGGCATAATAGGATCTTAAGGCTTCAAGATTCCTTTAGTCCGTGTTGATTAACTGCTCTTCTTCCCCAAGAAAATTATGGGATATCCACTATGAAGAGAGATGGATTTTATTAATTGACCTTCACCATAGGACCATTCCTATATATTCTGTGTAATATTGTATAGACAGTACCAAGATCAAGGAGCATAGGATGATGTTATAGGACTTTCAAGATAATTTTTTTATCAGACCAAGTTTGTCTCCCAAGGAAGATCTTGTTTTTTTCTTAAAAATTTCATACCAGAGCTTGCAATTTTGTTTCAATTATCATCACCTGAACTAAGTTATGATAATTAATGAGTACCAATTACTATGGATTCATGAATTCATTGACTAGTTTTGTGGAATGAGATTGTTCTTGATTCTCGATCTATGTTCTGGACACCACTAGTTTATAGTATACATGATGGTATTCTGAATATGGATTTTTAATGTCACTAAATTCACTACGAGTTCCTCGTGATGTATTTTTAGGGGTAAAATCCTATAATTGTCTATATGGGATTTATGAACTAGATATTCCATCCATACATGGTTCAATTTTTATCTCTCTTCATTGGATACATACTAATCTATTATACATAATTACAGAATAAATCATAGCACTTGAGGATGGTCCTAGACCTACTTATAAAGAACAATCTTTATGAAATTATCTTGAAGTGGAAATTTTGGTTCCACATGATTCACCTTTTAGGTAATATCATTTCTGATCATGGATTAGTTGTGGACATAGTGATGATTTTTGTAGTACCTTCTTAAGAACCACCCAAGGGCATGATAGCAGTTAAAAGTATTCATGGAATAGTGGGGTAATACATGAGTTTCAGGGAGGACTTATCTAGGATATAATCCCCTTTGATCTCCATAACACAGAAATTTAATTCATTTCCATGGACTGAGCGTTGTTAGATATAGTTTGATGATTTTATTCTAATGCTTAGGACTGGTAGTATTTTCATACAATCAGCACAGGGTGTGGAGTATGTAATGGATTGATATACCATTGGAGATGGTCTCATATAAATGTTTATTTATATGTAAGTAATGATAACATATTGGTTGAGACAGTAGATACCCCATGAGAAGAACCTATTGCCTTTAATCCAAGAGTTGGTAGAGTCAGTTTTCACTATGATAATGTTGGGGCACTGTAATCTAGGAGAGCTCTTTGTTAATTACTCAAACCGCAAGAGTCTGTGATATGTATTCATGTAGAGAGGCCAGAGCATGGGACAAAGGAAATGGTTAGAGATCCTACAGGACAATGACATTGATATACTCTATACTCCTATGAAGGGAAACATGGTGGAAAATATTTGTACCTAGAAGCCCTATTATCACCAATTAGAGGAGGCCTCTGAGAAGCTGGCTTCATTTCATCTAACCCTAGTAGAGGAAAATCAGGTGTCTTATCATTAGTCAATGGGTTGGACTCTTCATTTTCTCTATTTTATGTGGGAGGTTCATTTGGGAGACATAGAAATTAAGGTAATCCATTAATATATATCTTCATGATATTCACAATATGGATTATATGATGGAGTGAATCACACAATATTTTTCCAAGGATTGGTGGTGGATACAATCACGATGTAAGAGGAAGTGATGATGGAGTTTCACACATCCCAATTTGATATAAATCTTAGTATTGGAAAGACATAGAATGACCATTATTGGTAGTGTTGGTGGGCTAGAATGATGAGGAGAATGTCCAAGATTGTCTCCTATTGCCTCACATGTCAGTTCGTGAAGGCTGAGCAGCAGGTTCCAATAGGTTTGGGGCACCCTTTAGAGATCCTTGATTGGAAAGGGGATGACGTATCGAATTTTTTTTGTTAGGGATTAAATAGTTAGATATAGGTGTTATTCAATCAAGATGATATTTTACAGAATCACCAGTATGGTGAACTTAACTACTATCAAGGAGTAGGGTTCAATAGAGAGTTTAGGGATGTTGTATGTGAGGGAGATCATTCGACACGACGAGGTTTCCTTGATAATTATCTCCACCTATGATGTTTAGTTCATGTAATGGTTGTGGAGTGTCATGCATGATGAATTCAGGACATGGTTGAGGACGATTACATATTTTAACCCCCTGATGGATGATCAAATTGAACACATTATACATTTGTTTGATGATAATCTAATGTACCGTGTGTTAGACTTCATTTAGAGCTGGGAAGATCACTTACCATTGGTGGATGTTTTTATAATAATAGTTAACACTCTACAATTGGCATGACACCAAGGGAGGCCCTATATGGTAGACCCTACAGGTCACCCTTATGTTGAACTATGATAAATTATGCATCCCTTTTTGTGATAGATATGGTGCAGGAAGTGATAGAGCATGACTAGGTGATTCGAAAAAAATTTTTGATATCCCAAATATGATAGAAATATTATTTTTATTGACACTATCAGAGCATGGAGTTTGATCAAGGAAACCACATTTTTCTGATACTCTCCCCTCAATTAGGATTATAATTATTTTAATGGGGGAAATAGTTTTTGTGATGTTCATCGAGCCATTCAATATATTCCAATTTGTTAAAGTGGTTTCTTACCTCCTCTCCTTACCCACACAACTAGTATGGGTGCGTGAAATGATTTGTGTAATATAGATGAAGAAATACTTGCATGATACTATTCTTTTTATTGAAGAGAGTGATCTAGACATCTATAATAGAGGAAAAAATTAAGAGCATCAAATTGCGATGGAGGATCATCATGAGAGTATCATGCATGAAAAAATTGTTCTCTTGTTTCATGTGTCATGGCAGTATGAGAGCATTCAGGAGACCTCCAGTGATGGGAGATCCATTTGTGGAACCATTACCCCCACCTTTTTTCTCAATTTTTACATTTATAGGATGTCAAATCTTGAATAGTTTTATATTTTAAAGTATTTTTTTTTTACTTTTTTGGATTTGATATTGATTAAAAAATATGTTCATAGCCATGCATGGAGACAACACATAATTCTGAGGCCTTGTGAGCTCGAAATTAATTTAATTAAAATATTTTATATATTTTATATAAATTTCACATAGTTTTTAATAAATATTATAATATTTCCTAATAGAAGCCTCATATAAAAAATTTGGGGATCACAGTAGAATCTATAGAATAGGGTTAGCCGTAGGCATACCCTAAATTTGTTCGGTGCGGGATGTACGGTAGATACAGATACTGGCTGGTGAATTTTATTAAAATAAATATTGTATTAATTCACTTTGGAATTAAATTAACTATGATTTTTCCTCTATAAATATGAAACTAGAGATATTATCTTTGTTTATCTTGCAAACCATGGGATAATTGAGAGGATTTTACAACATTCTTCCACTGTCAGATTGATATTGGATGACGACTGAAAATCAGATCAAGGTTAATTGAGGTGCACCAAACATAATGGGTCCCCTCAATGATTGTAAACTATTTTCATCACCATTGATCAATCGAAATCATATTAGGTCACCTTATTTTTTTTGTTCTACTTTTAATTAAATCATTGAAGAACATATTTTTTCTTCTTTTCCCATGTCGTTCTTCACATTCTTCATCATGGTCTATGGGGTCATGGTAAAACCTTACTAGGAATGTTCAAGCTTGATCGAACCCTCATTATTATTGAATTTTTTTTGTCATGAAATGATATTTAATTTAAATATGTATTTGTAGGAATATCATGGTCATGTGATGGAATCATAGATTCAATATCAGAAGCGGAGATAGGCACAGCTTGGGAGATGAATCAGTTGAGTGTAGGCATTTTGCGGTAGAACTAGATTACTATTTTAGGTGAATGGGGGGTTGGAATCATAGTTTGAATGTTATTTACTCTAGTTTAATTGTCAAATTGGAATGAAAAGAAATATAAATTAATGATCTAGTATCCTTATGATAGAAATGTAATTCTCCAAAATATCTAACAACACTCAATGTTTTCCAATGAACACAGGTTGTGTAGACCCATTGACACAACGACAATGGTTTCTTAGGAAGCTAAATGTCACATGCCATGTGGGACCGCCACACACCATGTGACTCAGTGCTAGGTTTCTGATGGGTACTTTGGGAGAACACATAAATAGACATGGTCAAACATGTTCGATGTACTGGCACATGTCCAGTCACGGAGATATGGCCCAGAAGACATTTACATGGACAAGAATGCATGATAAGGGACCCAGTAGATGATACATGTAACATATTTGTACATTTATATATATCCTTGAACTGTGAAGGAAGCATCGTGGAATATGTGTGCCCCACATGTTGTGTGGAACCCCTTAAACATAATTTAATTCCTTTTAAGGATAAATATACTACTCATATATCCTTTATTTTTAATCATATATTAGCTCCTGATTATCATATCATGAGTGGTTTTCCACATATAACATGATTTTAGAATTTATATTGTATTTCAAAATATGATTATTGATATTACAATCCATACTCATCATTGGGAAATTCTCGACAACAACATTGATGGGGCAGGATCACCAGAGAGATACTTTAGTGGTACACCCTAACAAACTAGTGTGCGAGTATACAATCTATATATATAGTGGTTCCCCCTCAAGTACTATGGAATGGCTCCTCATTCAACTTACTGAGTGGTACCCCTAATACATTTGGTGTGGTTATTTTATCAATATATTGAGTGGAACCCAATAACAGATTAGGGAATGGGTCAAATATCGACCTACGGGGTGGTACCCTTCGACAGATTAGGGCACGAGTCATATACATATGTACTGATTGGTACCCACTTATGGACAATGGTGTGGATCTTATATTTACCAACTGAGCGGTACCCCTTAACATATTAGGTCATGGGTACTATATCTATCTATTGAGTGGTACCCCCACACCAACCCCCCATCAATGAACTTGGATGCAAGTCCTTAATATATCAATATAGTGGTAACCCTAATATACTATGGTGTGGTTCCACCATCTATATATTGAGTATTACCCCCAAATGTACTAGTTAATTGGTCATCTATCTACCTACTTAGGGGTGGGTTACACCCTGATGGTATAAGGTGTTGGTCCTCTATCAATATACTATGTAGTAAAACCTGTGTGGACTAGGGAATGAACCATTTCTCTTCCTATTGAGTGGTAAATCATTTGAACTAGTGTGTGGGTCCACATATTTATGAGTGGTAACCCCCCATAAAGTGTGTCACAATGGTGATGTGTGTGTCCTCCGCATGGTTACTTCTTCAGATAGACATACGAGATGCTAGGAATCATTGATGAACCCTTTGGAAGTATTGTAAAACTATTTTCAGGGACTGGGATATGAGATGAATGTCCCCTATTTCTCAAATTTGAGTTTCAATTATGATCATTTATATGTATATATGTGTATTGATATTCATTTCCCATATTCGTTGAGTTTATCTTTCTAGTTATATAATGTCTTCTATTGACTCCCTATAGTTTCCTATTTTTCCTACTTTGTATATATATACTCACCAATAAATTGGATTTCCTTTCACATGTTATATATTATGTTAATGATGGACTAGTCTGTGGTGATTTCAATGGATCATATTGATTTCTAGGTACGTTTGCCTGTGTATGGTGGTTGTGGCTTAGAGATATGGAGTGAGTATATCTTAAAATTCCTTTTCTAGTTGTTTTCATGTTAGGACATCTTCTCGAGTTAGGCATGAATTTTTTCCCTTTACATATTTAATTACTCTATTATATTATATGTTATTACCTATTGGTTAATGCATTCATGGATTCAAATATATATGTCACTTTATATTATTATTATTCCAATGACCTTCTTCAAGGTTACATATGAGAGTGTGTTTATAGGTACTTTAGGAAAATGTCACCAATTTTAGTTATTAATTTCAATGTTGGTCTCTATCCCCTAGAATATGGAACTGCATTTGGGGTAGTTTCGACTTGACCTTACACAATCTACGAGGGCCCCGATGGGTCAGTTCATGACACTCTACCTTGAAATGAATAGTAAATGAAAAAAAAATAACAATGGTATGCAGTTTCGTATTTTTTATTCTGTAATTTCCCCCTAGGATTCATCCATGGAATATGTGCACACTAGAATCCATAACATCATCTTGAGGTGTAAGAATCCCTATGCAATCCTTTCCTCGTGTCTCTTAACCATGGTTCAAGGATTGAAATTAATTCTTGAGAAATTGCTTATATATTCCAATATTGTGAAATGAACTATTCATTCCATTACTAATTGCAATTTCATTTCCAGGCCTGTTTTGAAGGAAATTCACTTTTTTACCTATTTAATTCTAGTCATCAAAATTATTTAAAAATAATTTTTTGATATGAACTATGAAAATAATTTTATACAATGTTTAATATAATGGTGATCGTATTTTATTTATTTGATATCTATTTATTTTAAAATGTTTCTTTCAATAATAATAGTTTAATGTTTCTCACATGATACATTTTCCTTCTGATATAGATAAACCTTCTTATACCAGGTCCAATTAATGGTGAAACATTAATTGGAGGAGATGAGTGTTCTTGAATTGTGGGACCATAGGAGTTACTATTAGATGATGGAGTATATAATCCACTTGTTGCATAGAGATATAGAGATAAAATATTCATGGTATTTGTGATGACTTTGGATTATATAATGATTTTGGAATTTTTTATCCTTATACCTTGTGATATTTTTATAGATTTTTATTTTCGCATACATATTTATTGTCATATTCCACCCAGGATTATGTTAAATATTAAGGAAAATTCATTCCCAATTGATTTATTTCATGCCCATGCAGTAGTCACAATCCCATGGGGATCAATAACATCCATTACATCATGTCTTGTTTTATTCAGGTATCATTTTGGTGATTTTTCTAGGTTGATCCAGGAAATATTTGTATTAAAGGGATGTGAGAAAATTCACGATGTATGTATTTAGTATGGGATTTCATGGTAGATATAAGACAATATTGTTAGGAAATAAGGGGTAGGTTATGGGTGAGTTTCTAGACCAATATCATTATAATGATCCTAAATTTACCAGGGGATGTTGTAAAAAAGTGACATTGGGAAAATTTGTTGATCTAATTATAGAAATTTTAAAAACATTTCTTTCATATTTATGTTCCCCATATGAATTATGATTAATATATTTGATTATGTTGTGTCTATTTTTGAATATCTCCATGTTATATATTGTTATTGTGTAGTACCATTACCTCCTGAATACATCAAAACATACATTTGGGGGGATCTGATGATGAACTATAGAAAGGGAACCCTCCAATTGACAATAATAACATTGAGGTAGTAGTGTGTGTGTAATAATCAATGGTAAACATGTTTTCATCCATTCAATATTAGGATATAGTTGTGGAAACCTGAAGGGATGGAATCATAGATCATTATCCACAGTTTTTATCATAAACTACAATTCTTTTTGGCAACCAATGACCGTCGGGAGGTAGAGGATCTATTGAAAAATATTTAATAACTCTTCCAGTTCATGTAGATCCCAGATTATATAAAGGGGGAATATACAATATATAAACATGAAGGGACTAGCAGGAGTGTGTGGTATGCATTAGTTATGGAGAAAAATAATTAATTATTTTAGTATATATAATTTATTTCTCCTTTTACAAAGAAATCATATCCATATTATATGGTTTTTAATAAGTCCCTATAATTTCATGCCCATTATTAAGGTGATATGACAATGACATAGTAGTAAAATCAATTTTTTGAACCTACTTATTTTTCACGTAAGGTTGTGTCAAATGAGAAGGTATTGGCCTGAATGATTGAGATGTTACATTGATTGGATTTCTCATTTCAGGTGTTTATCCTAAATCATACCTCATGTGATGATGTTTTAAATAGATATCATAATAAAAAATTTGACTTTGATGGTACGTCAAGGTGGATCGTAGTACTTCATACTCTCATTCGATGTTATGTTGGTCCCATAAGGGGAATGGGAATTTAGATGATTCTCATGGTGGAAACCATATTTGGTGGCCTTTGATGGTATACTTTTTCAGAATCATCTATAGTGTCTTTAAAATTCCCATTAAATTTATTTTAATGTTGAGTTTTCATGCACATTAATGATGCTCTCATTGACTAACCAATTATTTCAAGCACTTATAGACATTTTGGCCACCTCAATTGTTACTTATTTGTTTTTACCACTCAAAACATTTGATGTTAAACATTGGTACTAAGAGTATTTATTACACCATTATATGCTTCATTAATAATGGGGTTCTATCCATTGGCATTAGGAATGGATATTCTTTATGAAGTTTATTTGTCTCTAGTGAAAACTAATGCAGTTCCTATAATAGTAATAGGAATTATTACTATTGATTTGTCATCGAGAACATCATTATTTTATAGTAGTGCCTCAATTTCATTCATGACATAATGTATTATAGACTTTTTTTGATCTACCTATGGATCCCATGTCTTTTGTCAAGTAAATTTTTATGCCTCTTATGATATGAGGAAGCAATGTCTTTTATGTCCTTATTGTACATTCTCTTTATTTGAGATCGAGTTCGTATGGGAATTTTTAGAGCTTGAAATGAATATTTTTGATCTTATTCATAGTATATATGGGTTAGTGGATTATAAATCTCAGATCAATAGTTAACAATAGTAGGGGACCTTTACCACCCCAAATGGGGAATCATGTGTTTTTTAATTGAGAATGGGACCCAAGTGCTAGCTGGTCTGACCCTACTATTATGTACATGGTAAAGATGTTATCCTCAACTAATCCTTAACTAGATATTGTAGCAACATGTGGTATTTTGACTCTTGTGTTTACTGAGTTTCCATATTTATTACCATTATAATATTCTAGATTTACCCCTATGAGGACGGTACAACTTTCTATCAATTTTGTGTCACCTACTTAACCCATATCAATTCCTCCATAATAAATGACACTATCTAAATTATAGGAATTGAATAATCAATTGGATGACTTCCTATCCAAATTATTTACTCATTCTAGGGTGTTTACTAATTAGTAGAAGTTATTTTTCCCTGAATGAAGAATAGCCCATTTTCTTGTGTGATGATTCCAAGAATCTCAATAAAGATAAATTCATGAATAAATATATTTTTTCTCAAATTAATGATCATTTTTATCTGCTTATAGTTGTTAGGGATTCTACAAAATCAATATTTATTATAGTTATCACCAACATAGGATTAAATTATCATATATCCTTAAGACTAATTTGAAGAGCAGTTATGGCCACTACAAATATCTTATTTTTTCAATTGGTCTAACCAATGATCGGTTCATGTATATCGAATTCATGAATATAATTTTACACTATATATCAATAGTTTTATTATAGTATTCATATAATACATCTTGATTAACTCTAAAACAATGAATTATCATTTGATTAATATGAGATCATTTTTTGAGATATTGAGGAATCACGATGATTATATTGAGCTATCGAAATATTAATTATTTATTCACGAGTTAATATTCTGGAAGAACATGGTTTATTAATTGGGTATCTCAGTTTATCCCTTTAATTTGTATAAATTTATGTCACTGGATGAAAAATGGAAATTAATTCATATTTGGACCTTCTTGGGATTGGTAGGGTTTTACCAAGAGTTGGGGAATTATTTTCTATCTTAGACACTATAATGACTACTCACACTTAAAATATAGTGAAAAATTGAATTTGAAATGCATGTATTACATTGATTATTTGATGCATATTTTTCCTTTAGATCTTATCTTGACTATTCTTGAGTTTGGGTAAGGCTATGAGGTCTTATGTAATGCATTAATATTAGGATTGGAATATGATCCCAAAAAGGGAGAACATGTCGTGGCTTTGGTTATCATCAGCTTTGGCCTCATGAGAATAAATATCCCACACATGATATAAAACCAATAAGTTTGGTGAAATCTCTTAATAGTTAGAGATATTTCCTTTTTTGAGAAATTTTTACCATATACTCTGATAAAAAATTCTTGGGTTATATATTCCCATAGAAAGATCTGAATCTCTGAAAAATTTGATGGGAAGAGTACCTCCTGTATTTTGACATTAAAGTTAACTATAATACTATGAATGATAATATTTAAACATATTATATATGTATGAATATTTCATCTCATATAATGATTAAATCATTAGAGGAGTGTAATTTTATGGATCTCTTAGCTCGTATTATTTTGGGAGGCTAGGGGATGAGACCACAATTTTTTTGTGGAGTGTTTTGGTAGAATACTCACATATTAAGATGATTATCCTCAAACAAAAAATTTATAATGATCTCTGATGAATTATGGATTATTTATTTGGTGGTAATACCATCATTGAACGGTTTTTATCCTCATAGGGTATCCTATTTTTCAAGAAGTGATAGGTTTTTCATTTCCTTGCGAGGATGATTGTGATGGGGGATTTCCATAATTCCAAGTGGGAGTTCCACCTATGAATAATGAAAATGTTTTATGATATCAGTTGATGATTCATGTATCCATGTATGTAATAATACATCGTAAATTTTCTTTCGTGTTTTCATACTTATCGAAAGATCAATGATGACAATCTAACGACTTCAGGATTATTACATCCACTTCATTTTCCAATTTAGAAGTCAGATAAGATATTGATGGACATTATTATTGGGTCTCCATTTAATCCTCCAGGAAATAATGATATTTGTGTGGTCACTAAATTATTTACCAAATTATTCATCTTCCATCCCATTAATCACATGATCATACTATAAGAGTTGGAAAATTTAAATTTGGGGAAGGTTATTAAATCTTATGATGATTTATTTTCCATTGTTTCTGATAGGTATCCAAGGTAATTTTGAACATATTTTACCATTCTATAAAATATTTTTAAAGATGAACATGTTTTATAGATTCTAGAGGAAATTATTTATGGTTGTTTTATTGAATTTAGAAGATGATGTTATTTTCAATTGAGGATTATGGTGTTTCGCTATAAAAATTATTACTATTCAACCATTAAAATAAAACCCTTTGGGAATTTTTATTATCAACCATCGAAATTTTCAATTTTTGGTTGTATATTGGTGAATATTCCCTTGTGGTACCATGTGTGACCTAATATAATACTAAAAATAGTTAGTTCAATAGATATTGGTAATTTTTCGGAGCCAATATAAGTATTATTTGGATTGGAATCGATGTCCTTTAGAGTTCTGTGTTGGTTATTAGGTGTTTAGTTTTTTTCCATTTATAGGTCATGAATTTCATAGAAAATATAGGATGATAGAACCAAGATACGTCGGGCAATATGATATTTTTTATTGGGATGATAAGGTCTTTTTATATTTATTGTCACCACCTCATATGGCATTGATTGAATTTTTTTTTTCATGTTGCAGATAAAAAAAATTATTTTAGACCCATATATTGTTTTATATTTATAAAAAATTGATGTCAAACATAATATGTGTGTGACAGAATAGCCAGTTTGGACTATTAAATCTATATGGTGGTTAATTATAAAAATTCGACACCTATGGTCTAGATTCTATAAAACGGTACATCACATTATCATGATACATGGGAGTGTGAGGTATTGAAGTGAGACAAATAGCCCTACATCATTATGGGACAGTATTCTTTATAGTATTCTTGGGGGATGAAATAATTTATGGTGGTGTGAACTGTAACATCCTTATATTATCTTGTAGGTACTATCATTAGTTTATCTTCCAATTGTTTGAGACATTAGAGGTGTCAAATTTGTGATTTCTGTTTTCATGATTGAGAGTATAGTAGATGTCTAGAGAGATTATATTAGGAGTGGACATAGTCCAATACATTTAATTCATATAATATTTCCACCATCAATATAATTATATGAACTGGAAGGTCTGTGAGGTCCACATGCATGCTTACGGGTGGATAGTGGAGAGGATTTCTTACATATACTTTATCAGAAGTCCGATGGAATCACAATGATCATCTGCTGGGGTTCCCTGAACAATATTTACAGTTTATGGTACCATTTAAACGTTTAATGGAGCATGTGGCTAGCTCATTTCATTTATTTAGGAAAATCTGGGATGAGAAATATCATAATTGATTTCTTTTAATCTTTTATTAAGCTCTATTCACATATCGAAAATACTTTCACGACCCTAATTAAATTATCTACACTCGTAATAGGAATTAATCCATTCCATACATGAAATAATATATTTTGATGTTTCATTTGATGAATTGAATCTCTTTTGTTAATTATATTCAGGATATTTTGATGATTTCCCTTCCCCTTGGTTTCTTCGCCTCTAAAGGATATAAATACTAGGGATGTTGTTTGATTTGATTTTTGACATGAGGGTTGTGTTTCAAGTATCAATTTATGATTAATAATATCCATTAATATCTAACCATTAATAGATAAATCATTAGGTGTTATCATTATAGTGATTTATGGTAGATAGTTTTATAATACAATTCCTATCATTTGAATCCTCTGATTCTAATATATTTTGAATTGTATTTCAAATTCTTTTACAAATCATAATCTGATACCTTTAAGGATGATTTGAATTATCATAGATACCATGATAAAATTCCATGATAATTTATTTTTAAAAAATGTTTCTATTATCATAATATGATCATGATTTGAGATTAAGGAATTGAAATATGATTTTAATCTTGAATTTTGGGAAGATAAGGAATAAAATGTTTTTTGAATTTAAATTAATTTAAATGATTTAATGGGATGTTATTATATGTGAATCCTTTTCAAGAATTGTTTTTTAATATTTATCATTTTAAATAATGAACCTGGGTCCAATTAAAATTAATAATTTTTTGAAATGATTTGAGATTTATTTAAATGAATGATAACCCATTGTACGTTAATTTTCCTTGATTCACATAGGATACAAGGTAGTATGATTGGTAGAGCACATGAAAGGAATTTATTATCTTTACCTAGTAATGGGATGAAAATAAAAATTAAGAAAAAACTATAATGTAAGAAGGGATTTTATTCCATATGACATTATAATATTCCCCCTAGGGTTCGGAACTAAGAATGTGTTCACACTAGGAGCCGTAACATCCCTAAGATGTATGAAAATCCTGATACATACCTATACATAGGTCTCTTAACAATGGTAATTTGATTGAAAATATGTTCTTGATAAATTATTAATATATTAAAATGTTTTGAAATTCACTTTCCATGAAGCTTTTGATATAGATGATTTTTTATTAATGTTTTAAAGGAAATGAACTTTTTTAAATGGATTATTTTATCCATTGAAATGTTTTGAAAACAATATTTTAATATGAACTATGAGAAGAATTAAATGACATGTTTTGTTTAAAATTGAGAATATTTTTTCTTTATTTGATATAGATTTCTAATGAAAATATTAGTGGAATCATACTAGGTTATTGTTTCTCACACCATAATTTTACATTTGGGCATTTCTAGACATTATAATTCCAGATATAGGTAAATATAAATAAATATTTAGGGGTGGTGTTTGTTCTTTATTAGCAATTCCATCGAAGCTGAATGAGTCTAGTGGGGTATGTGATACAGTTGTTATAGGGATCCCTCGAGCTGATGTATCATAGGTTTTTGTGCTAACTTTTTTATATAACAATTTGGTGTTTTGTATCTATAAACAATACTGAAATTTTTTGGATCAAGGTTTTGGAATATAGACTATTTTTATTTTCATTCAATTTTTCAATTAATTCATGTAGTGAAATCATTCCCTCTTCACTTTTTTGATGCCTAGGTGCTAGTACCCCACTCATGGGGATCAATAATTCCATTTCATTTATATGAGGATATATTCAGGTACTATTTAGTTGGGTTATATGGGTCAATTCAGGATATAACATATCACAAAACCTCATCTATATATAGTTGAATTTATGATTTCATATCGATACTGTATATTAACCTCACTAATTGTCTACTTCTGATCCACATAAGTTGATTATCTTATCCCTTTAAATATTAAGAAATTAAGTTTAAAAAAAAACACCAGCCCTATCACTTATAAAAGAACCCCTTCACCACCTCACTTATCCTCACATGTAAATCTTATTAAATTGACATAGATATACCCAAACCATTTCCCAACGATCTTTCCATTGTCCAAGATTATTATTTCTCTCCATAAACAACTATTACAATATGTCTTATATAGTGGCCAAAAAAAGAATATCCATATGATTTGCCACAGTTGTAGATGAGTCATTTTATGTTCAGTTTATCAGATTCCCCCTCTAAATCTCATCAATAGAAAATGATACAATGAACATTGTATCATGTGAATAATAAAATCATATTATATTAATGTAATATCAATTATCAAATAGTCCCCCACTTTTTAATTCTAAAATGACATCATCACCCATAATATAGCCGGTTCACCACCACCATGGATGATCTGATTAATTTTCCACTACCTCCTCACATGGATGGATATAAAATACTATTTATTGAGTAAAGATGAAATTTTATAATTTTTTAGGATTTTTTAAATTTAAATTATATTTTATATTTTTATTATTATTAGTAAATGTTTATATAATGTTAACACCCTAAAATGTGTATTCGGAGACACTTTTCTTAATTTGAATATATTTTGGATAGCCTAATGAACTATATGTATTTTTTTCTACTAGTAAGATAAGATATTAATGTTTTTAAAAATGAATTTTTTGGTTATTATATTGTAACAATTATATATAGATCATGGTTAATATACCGCCACTTTTTCATTATATCATTACTGAAACAATCCTATTACAGGTTTCCATTTATGAATCATACCACAAACTCTAAAGGAACAAACGAAGAAAATCATAAATAGTGATTCAAATTCCCTTAAAATATGTTTAAAATAATACATAAAATTAACTCATCAATATTGAATGATAACCAACATCATTATCCTGAAATAGACAAGGACAGTTAAAACTACTAACAGTAATAATCAATTTGCAAAAAAATAGTAAAGATATTATAATAAATGAATATAAAATATAATTGTAAATGTTAATAAATATAAATAAGGTTATGATATATAAGGTTACTGAGTGTGAGATTATTATTGAAGAGTTCATAACAACTCATCCCATGTGGCATTCCATGGTAAGGGTTTCTCATCTCAAAAATTACATTCTTCGAGCCATGTTTTTTTATGAATGTATTTTCATTAACTTAAAATATATAAAAAATCATAGAAAATTTATATCAGAATTATCACTTTATTAATGTTATTTGATGATCCATTTTACGTTCTATTGTTGAATGGTTTTTGATTCATGTGTTACAAAATCCTTATAGTATTTCATAGCTGAATTTATATTTCCTTGGTTCTCAGTCCTTCGCCCCTAAATATAAACTTCTATGTATATTATATTCTACCATTTCATTATATCATATATTTTTTTTAATTTATCTATGAGAAACGTACATTTTTACATCATAATAATATTTTTCAATGGGTCACCTATTCATATAAATATGATTTTTTATGAATTATTAACATCATTTATAATGACTCTTTCTCTTTAATTTCAGTTTTCTTCATACTATAAATATTTTTTTAATAATATGAAATATAGGTGTATATGATATTTTTTATATTTTATATCTCAATTTAAATTTTTACAAGAGGGAAAAGTTGAAACACTTTTCCAATGTGGTTTTTACATTAAATCATCCTAATATATTTAAAAAGGAATTTTATTTGATGTTCACTCATTTTTATATTCTACATCATATCTATTTACAAAAAATTTTATTATTTTTAAAGTTCCATTATTATGTATACTTTTAAAATTATGTTTTAAAAATGTTCAATTAATATTCATGTATATTATTATTTTTTAAAGTGCATTTAAAATTTAAAATTACACATATTGATAGAAATGATTTTTGAAAAGTATTTTTATGAATTTAATTCCATTTTAATCTCTTGAAACAAACGATAAACCTTATATAAATATATATTCATTATCTTCTTCAAAATGATTTTATACACCTTCTGGGAGATTGATGTAATATCCAAACCTTTACTGGAGATACCTCAAGCTCAATTATAGGTAATTTTATACTATATATTTAGTATTTTATGTTTGGATTTTATCATGGGTTCATTTGGGTGAAATTTGGATGTCTTTAGGGGTTTTATGTAGGGCAAGGTTGGCACATGGTTTTCCCAAACATTTGCATTGCCTAGAGAACCATTCATTATAACACCCCGAGATTTTATGAAAAATATTTTTTTAATTTCATTTATGTCTTGTGTTGTACACTACACCAAGAATATTTTGCGCTATACGCAACACCGTATTATCTTGTATTATACACAAGAATTATTCTTGTCTTGTGTTGCACGCAAGATCGACCTTCCAGAATAGCATGTGTTGTACGTAATACCGAGTTTTACTGAACAGTGATATATTGTTATAATATTATTATGAACATTCCATTATGAATACTATTAACCATATTCTGAATTCTCTAACATTATTATTCATCTTAATCATTTTCTAGTATAATTTATTGGAACAAAATCAATTTTTATATCAAGGAAATATTTTTCCAAAAATACAGTTTTGCGGAATTTTGATGGGGAACCCACATTAAATCTAGTTTTTGACACATTTAAGTGATAAATATGACAAAATAAACTTATTAATTTCAATATTTATATAAAAATTTACTTTGGATAATTTTTAAATATTTATCTATTAACTTTCATAGATTGATGAATAATAAAAATGCGCTAAATATTAATTGCAAAATTCTTTTTCATCAAGATAATTTATATGTTAAAATTGTAATATTTATTGGTATTAATGTATAAATATAATATATTTATACCATTTAATATAATTTAAGTCCTGATCATTAATTTTACATTGAATTCATAGGTAAAAACATTTCAATCTTTTGCAATGTTTTAACTTTTAAAACCCATTATCTCATCATCGGGATTAATTTTAAATTAAATACTGCAAATTTTATGTTTTGAATAAGGAAAATGTATTACCTATATAGAATCAGTAGGTCAAAATTATTTTAATATGATACTTTTTATTTTTAGACATTATGAATTGTATCTACGGTAAATTTTATTTACTACAGTTAAAGTAAAATCTGTTAATTAAGGGTAAACATAAGATTATAAAATTACCCTAACACCGCCAAATTTATATAGGATGAATAAAAGTCGCCCAAATTCACCTATTTTTACGAACAGATTCATATCATGGACTTTGGACCATGAAAAGGATGTAATTATTATTAAAACCAAAGAAAGTGACAACATGTCAAGCTCTTATATATGATAAGTTTAATAATTCTAATTTATATATGAACTACATAAAAAGTATAACATAAATAGTCACAAGAAATTTAATAAAATTATATACATAATGTGAATTTATTTATAATTTTTAGGGAATAAATAATTATCATTAATGGTGACACAATATTGATGGAGAAATTATTTTATTGATTTAAATATCTAATAAATGGTTTTAAAAATATTAAAATAGATATTATATGAGAAAATTAATGTGATACAAGAATTTTATATTTTAATAATACATGTTAGGAATATATTACATATTTTGGTTCGAATATATCTACTTTTTGGATTTTATTAATATTCAAATAAATAAATTTTGTCAAAATTGACACTATTGATATTTTATAAAAATCACATATTATTAAATTGTTTAAAAATTACACTAATATTTGAAATTTACAAATTAAAATTTATATGGTCAACCAAGTCATAAATTATCAAAATATGTTAAATTTCAAACACATAATTATGTATTTATATCCATTTAAATTTCTAAAATTATTACCACAAATAAATAGAAATAGATTAAATAAGGATAAATCAATATGATAAGGTTTAAAATAAAATAAAAACTACTCTAAATTTTATTGGGTGATGAGAATAAAACCATATCACGTAACATCTTCGATTTTGATTCACTTTGGATGCTTTTTGTGGGGTTTGAGTTTATTATAAATTAATAATTTTGAGAGTTTCCTAAAGTTCCCCACTACTCTCTTATAAAAGGACACCTCATCCCTCTCATATTCAAAACATTGCGAGATTTCAATATCAGCCAAAAACTATCCATTTCTATTATAAACTTCCCTATAAACATACTTGAGTCATTCATTTTCTTCAATGACCATATTTAGTGCCCTAAGAGGGGGTTTAGATGAGGCGTGTCGAAAAGGAGGTAATATCCATTACATATTCTTTCAAATTAATTTCTTTTTATACATCCTCTCCATTGGTTGTTTTATTATACAGTAATAACATAAGTATAAATAATATACTGATATTTTATTATAAATAATAAATAACCCTATTTTACCAACTATCCATCCTACGAAAAATGGAATCACCGCGTGTGCGTACGTACGAAATACTGTCTCCACGCCGTGGTGTAGTCTGTTTTTCCACGACCACCTTACATGGATGGGTATAATCATGGAAATAATAACTAAATATGATTATAATAAAATAATAATAAATCTGAGATATTATATCATCCACTTTAATTCAATTAAATAATTATTGGAACAATATCATCGCTCGTGCGTACGTACAGATTACCGTGTCCACGATTCGATGAGATTCAATCTCCATGTTAACAACTCAAAAATGATTATAATATATATATAATAAGTAATCATGTAATATATGTCATTTAAATTCTACTAGATTTATGTATATATATGTGTAATTTACATCAATTCAATTTTACAAGGACACAATTACAGTGTTTATGCATACAAACGGCCTACCGTCTCCGTGAACGGTGTATTTAATTCCATTTATCGATCTATTATATATATATTCTAAATATATATTATATATAAATAATTTTTTGAATTATGGAAGTAATTAATCATGATCTATGTAATCATATGAATAATTACATGGAAAAAACATACGATAAATGAAATGATTTTACCGAAAACACAACATTAACATGGAATTGACAAATGAAAGGGTACTATAAAGTCGTAAGTCAATCATATATGATATCATAAATATTATTATGGTTCTTTTATAAGTTAATTATATGTTTAAACCCACTATACAGTTGTCTTAGACACATACAGAAGAAATTAGACATAAGGTAATTGATAATTATTCCAATCTCGTTCTTATCCAACTTTGATTATTCGTAAGTATTTACTGGGGTTATGTTTTTCATCCATTCCCATGTATTATCAATAAAAATTCATGAAATGTTTATTATTATTCAATGTATATATAAATTCATTTTTACCCTTTTAGGACTTTTACCCCAAGGTATGGAAGGAATCTTTCGTTTGTTTACCACACGAGGTGCCTTTTGACTTTTCCTGCCAAAGTACAACGAGAATGTTTTTTTAACTTATACGACATTAATGGATTTTTAGGTTTTCATAACACCTTATTTTCATGAATATTACTCTATATTATTTCATGATTATTTTTAAAAAAATACATTTCATTTAAAATTAAATGGAATTTTGTGAAAAGAAAAAAAATGAAGAAGAAATGATATTTTTCTGAATAATTCATTTCAAGAGATTTATCAAAACAATTTTCCATCTAAGATGACATAATTTAGTATGATTATCTTTTCATTATAATGTATCTATTATTTAAAGGGTTTAATTTTTCTTTTGATGAAATGATATCCATCTATTTTATATGGATTATGTTATGATGGGATGTGGTTTATGAGACCTATTTTATTATTTGGGTTGTGATGAATGATTTATGATTGTTTTGAGGCACATATAAGAATGATTTTAATATGAGATGGGTGGGAACTATATCTCCTTCCAATTAATTGGGTAATGATTTATCTCTCATGAGATAAATATGGCTTGAACGGTAAGTAAATCTGGTTCAGTAATACATTGCTGGAACAACATGTAATCCATGTTCAGTAATGGACTTTGTCCACTATGATGGTCTTGGCAGCATTTCCTGGGATACTATGGAAATCTCATCATGTGATTAATGTTTTTCCAAAATTACGTGTATTATTCCCATGATATTTTATCATGATTAATGTTCCTTTTTGATCTATGCATTATGTACTGCCACAAATTATGTCATTACTCGTGTTTTAAGGTCTTGTTTTTACATTTAAATGTTTGTGGATTGTTAAATTTTCTCCATGTTTACACTTAATAAGCATTTGAGATCACCCTTTTATGTTTTCATTTCCCCAGGATATAAATAATGTATTAGGTATGAAAAAAATGGAAGAACATTATGGTATATGAGGAAGATCATTCACCATGTTTAGAATATTTTGTTCCAAATTTCCTAAGACACTAAACTATTACGGTCATTGGGTGTCTGTTTTTGTTATTTATTATGTATTCTGTAAAAGTAATGTAATGTCCATGTATGTAATTCTTTGGGTCTCGATAGATGGTATCAGAGGAAAGGATTAGTTAGGCAATGGAAACTATGATGCGAAATCATTAGAGATATCCCTAGAGATATTTCTAAGGTGTTTCCAAGGATGTCCCTAATGTTAAGTATAAGTATTGGTTACATTCCTAGAATTCTATTAACGGTCATGAATAACCTTGTATTAAATCTAGGATTTTAGAGATTGAAAGTACTTCATATGATTATGTTGTTTTCCTATTA
The DNA here is from genome assembly GCA_963277665.1 of Viscum album. Taxonomy (NCBI): domain Eukaryota; kingdom Viridiplantae; phylum Streptophyta; class Magnoliopsida; order Santalales; family Viscaceae; genus Viscum; species Viscum album. The sequence goes on along the minus strand of OY728122.1, from coordinate 248,846,574 downwards.
TGAAATTTTACTCTCACACTATTCTTTTTGGGTTTTATAAAATGGCTGGAAACCAGAAGATTCACGATAATAGAGGATATTATGGAAAATGGAATGATATTATTCATGAGAAACAAAATGAAACAGGATTAAGAAGTCCAAAAATTATTATTATACTGAATCACAAATCTCAAAATATGATCAATAATCTCATCTTTGTTATGTTTCCTGACATAACTAATAAGAGAATGATAGATTTTTATGATGATCTTGTTTACAAGAAAGTCCAATTCCCATCATGTAGATCATGTGGTAAGAGACATGAGGGAGCATGTTTCAAAGGAACTGGAAGATGCTTTGGGTGTGAAAAAATGGACACAAAGCCAGTAATTGTGAAGGAAATGGTTCAGTTAACACCATGGACAAGGATAATGCTATTTCTAGGACATAAACAATGGTTAAATGTTTTAAATGTGTAATGTATGTGAGTTATGCAAACCAAAGACCTAACAGAAAATCTCATGAATCAAATCATCATGGTCGTATCAGTAGTATTTATATTGACGATGATGAAGAGACTTCAAATGATATATGAGATGAAAGACGTGTTGAGGAATAAAATGATGATTCTTGATCAATGGTTTAATAAGGTAGAGGAATGATTGTATTTTTATCGATAGTTATGTTTTCTTTGTTATTTAATGGTAGTATGGAATAAAGAAACATCTAAGGATTGTTACACTATTTATTTCCTAAAGTATTTGAAAGTATATGTTGAATGGTAATGGTAACCACAAAAGGTTATCCTGATATTTTTGTAAAGTAGATGATATGTGAATAATGAAGGGATATGGAGAAAATAATATGTCTGATTGTATTATTGGGCTAATGACTGCTATAAGCAAAATGTGATATCATGGTTTGAGTATATAGATTTTTTTTGGGATTGTGGTTTTTGGAAAGATTTATTTTTGATAGAATTTGTGTTTTCACTATGGTTCTATGGTAATTCATGTTTGATGAGAATACATTATTAAGGTACTCACATGTTTGGAATGCGACCAACAAGATATATCTTATGATATATAGAGTATAAATGATGATATTTACATGTTTGGTAGATGTCCTTTATATCAATCCGTTTCATTATACGGTGATTTTGGACAAATGTATTTTGGATAAGCCTAAAGATTGTGATGGATTATGTTTGATATCTTATATTTTTTTTATGTCTAGACCTTTTTTATATTATTTTTTGAATGTTATGATAGTACAATTTTAGAAAAAGGACAACGCGTAGGATGGGTGACAACCCGTCGAGTCGAACAAGGATGCGGGAATCGAACCCAGAACTGAAGTATGACAGACATTTATCACCTCCCACTAGCCTACAGGATGTCCCTTGTTAGTAGAAATTAGTTTTATTATATTTTGTGGTATCAGAGTTGAAGTATAAGTACATTTTTGGTATCATATATGGTGAATCTCACCACATATAGACTTTTGTATATTTAAAAACTTTTTATAACTTTTCGAGACAGAAGGAATAACCTATCATTCTATCACGTGATATGATAACATTTCTATAAGGAAAAAATAAACTTCATTTATATAAATAATATATGAAGTAGAAATTGTTCACGGAATGACGAATGTTGATATTACACTGAAATCAAATAATTATTTATCCTTATGAAAAAATTCATCAACTTAGGGGATTGATCATGAAAACCAAAAAAGATGTCCTTGTACCCTTATATCTGATGAATTAGATGGTACCATAGATCATCAAAAATTTATGTCTTTGTGATTGTTGGATTATTCATAGCCATGTTCTCTACCACTCTCCATCAGAACTTGATGATTATATTTCTCTTCAATATCAATATTTTCACCAATTTTCTCCTATGTGGAAACCTAGTGATGAGTTAATATGGGTAACCTTTACATTACATACATTAGATTTTAAAATTAAGTTTTATTATTACTTCATACGGTGAGGTTACTATGAAAGAATACTTCATGAAGTAAACCAATTATATCCCCGATGAATTTCAAGGGTGAAATTCATTTTTAGGGGGGGAAGAATGTAATAACCCGAGATTTTATGAGAAATATTTTTTTTTTAATTTTTTTGATGTCTTGTGTTGTATGCTACACCAAGATTATATTGCACTATACGCAACACCGTATTAGCTTGTAATATACAAAAACACTATTCTTGGCCTTTGTTGCACAAAAGAGCAACCTTCCTCAAAATCCTTTATTGAACGCAATAACGAGTTTCACTAAACGACGATATATTATTATAATATTATTATGAACTAGACTTTATGAATATAATTAACCAAATTTTGAATTTTATAACATTATAATTCATTTTAATAATTTTCTATAACTAGTTATGAGAACAAAATAATTTTTTTTATAAAGGAATTATTTTTTCAAAATTACAGTTTTGCCGCCTTTTGATGGGGCACCCACATTAAATCTTGTTTTTGACATGTTTAGGAGTTCAATTTGAAAAAATAAACTTATTAATTGTAATAAGTATAAACGAATTTACATTGGAAATTTTTTTTATATTTTTCTGTTACCATTCATATTTTGATGAATATTAAAAATTTGTTACATTTAAATTAAAAACATATTTTTTCATAATGATAATTTATATGGTTAGATTATAATATTGAATGGTTTAAAGTAAAAATAGAATATTTATTTACCATTTAATATAATTTACGTAATTATCATTAATTTTACATTGAATTAATAGGAAAAATCATTACAATCTTTTGAAATGTTTTATCTTATAAAGCCCATTTTTTCAACAGTGGTATTAATTTTAAATTAAATACTCCAACTTCTGTGTTTTGAATATGGAAAAATGGATTCCATATTTGGAATCAGTAGATCCTAATTATTTTTATAGGAATCATTTTTTTATACATTATGTATAGTAACTACGGTAAATTTTATTAACTATTTTTAAAGGTAAATCGTTTAATTAAAGGTAAAAATAAGTTTATAAAATTACTCTAACACCTGCCAAAATTCTATTGTATGAATAAAATATGACCCATATCACCTAAGGGTCGGAATAGATTTTTTAATTGAATTTTGACCATGAAAAGGATGTAATTATCATTAAATCCAAAGAAATTAACAACATGTCACTATATTATATCTTATAAGTGTAATAATTTTAATTTAGTGATAATCTTCATAAAACATCAAACATAAATAGTAACCAGAAAGATAATATAATTATATACATCATGTGAATTTATTTAGAATTTTTATGGATTAAATAATTATCATTAATTATGACACAATAGTGATGTAAACATTATTTTATTGATTGAAATATCAAATAAATGGTTTTAAATATATTAAAATAAATATTATATGAACTAATTAATGTGATCCACGATTTTTATAAATGAATAAGACATTTTAGGAATCAATTAAACTTTTTTTTATTATAACTTCTGTGTGGATATTTTTTAAATTCAAATAAATAAGTATTATCAAAATTCACACTATGGATATTTTATAAAAATAACAAATTATTAAATAGATTAAAAATATCAAATTTTTTAAAAAATTACAAATTAAAATTTATATGGTCTAATATTTCATAATGTATCCAAATATGTACAATTAAGAACAAATAAGTATGTATTTATAACAATTTAAATTTATAAAATTATGAAAACATATAAAATTAAATAGATAAAACAAGGATAAATCAAAATGATAAGGCTTAAAATAAAAAAACAAACATGTCTAAATTTTCTTGTTTGATGATATTACAACCATATCTCATGTGATATTCAATTTTTAGTCATTTAGGATGTATTTATGTGGGGTTTTATTTTATTATAAATTAATATTTTTGAGAGTTTCCTATAGTTCCTCTCTCCACTCTTATAAAAAGGCACGTCCTCCCTATCCTCTTCACAACATTTTGAGCCTTCTAGGTCATCCAAAACATGTACATTTCGCTTCTAAAATTCCATATAAACATAATAGTTTAACTGGTTTTCATCAAATACAATCTTTAGTGCCCTAAAAATGTTTAGAAAAGGCACGTCGAAGAAGCGGTAATATCCTTTACCAATTCATTCAAATTTATTTCTTCTTCTACATCCTATTATTTTGATTTCTAATTATAAATTAATAACAACAGTATAACTAATATAATTATATTTTATTATAAATATAAAAAACCCCAATTTCACCTTCTATCCATCCTATGAAAAATGAAATCACCGCGAGTGTTTACGTACGGAATAACGTCTCCATGACGTTGTGTGATCTATTTTTCCACCACCACCTTACATGGATGGGTATAATGTTTGAAATAATAACAATATATGATTTTTATGACCAAATACAAATTCTTAGATATTATATCATCCACTAAAATTCCATTCAATAATTATGGGAACGATTTCATCGCCCATGCATACGTACAAATTACCGTCTCCATGATACGATTAGATTCATTCTCCATGTTAACCATTCAAGAATGATTACAAAGTATATATAATAAGTAATCATGAAATATAATACATAATAATGAAACTGGATTTATGTATATATATATGTCATTTACATCCATTCAATTTAATATGGAAACAAAAACATCGTTCATCCATACGTACGGCCTACCGTCTCCATGAACGGTGTATTTCATTCCATTTATCGATATATTATATATATATTCGGAATATATATAATATATATATATATATATATATCTTTTTTTACATTATTGAAGTATTTAATCATGATAAAAGTAATCATATGAATAATTAAAAGTCAAACCACATACGATAAGTGTAACGATTTTACCCAAAACGCCACTTTAAAATGGAATTGACAAATGAAAGGGAAATAAATGTCGTAGGTGAATAATATATGATATCATTAATATTATTATTTTAATCTTGTAAGTTAATAATATGTTTATACCCACTATCCATGATTCTCATACACATATGTAATAAATTAAACATAATGTAAGGGATAATTATTCCAATCTCATTCTTATCCGAGATTGTTTATTCGTAAGTATTTATTGGGGTTATGTTTATCATCCATGTCCATGTTTTGTCAAAATGTTTTAATAAAATGTTTAAAATTCATACAAGTATGTTTAATGTCATTTTTTCCCTGTTATGAATTTTACAACAAGTTATGGAAGTAATCTTTTTTTTGATTACCATAAGAGTTACTTTTCGACTTTTTTCAGAAAAAGTACGAGAAGAATGTTTTTTTGACTTATACAGCATTAATGGATTTTTATAGTTTAATACCTACTTAATATCATGAAGCTTTCAGTACATTATTACATGATTATTTTAAGAAATATCCTTTACTTTTAAAATTACATATCATTTTGTGAAAATAAAATAATTTTGGAGAAAAAAGGATACTTTTCTCAAAAACACAATTCAAGTGTTTTATCAAAACTATTTTCCAACTAAGATGACCTTATTTAGTATGATTATGTTTCAAGTATAATGACTCTATTATTTACATGGTTTTATTTTTTTTACGATGAAATTATATCCATTTTTTGATATAGATTATGTTAATATGGGATGATATTTATGAAACACATTTTATTCTTTGGGTTATGATGAATGATTAATGATTGTTTTGTGGAACAATTAAGAATGATTTCAATATGATATTGGTGGGACCTATATCTCACTCCAATGTATTGGGTATGATTTATATATCATGACATAGACATGGCTGGAATTCCAAGTAAATCTAGTTCAGTAATACCTGGCTCGAACGACACGTAAACCCGGTTCAGTAATGGACTATGTCCATTATTATGGTCTTGGAAGAAATGAATTGGATACTATGGAAATAATATCATGTGAATAATTGTTTACCACAATTACATGTTTTATTACCATGATATTTTATCATGATTAATGTTCCTTTTAGATCTATTCCTTATGTACTACCATGATTTATGTCATTACTCATGTTTTATGTTCATGTTTTTATGTTCAAATGTTTATGGATTGTTTGATGTTCTTCATGTTTACCCATATTGAGCATTTGAGCTCACCCTTTTTATGTTGTATTTTCCAAAGGATATAAATAATGGTTTTAGGTAAGAAAAAAAAGGGAATAAAATTAAGGGTGATGTTGATGATCTTTCACCATGATTAGCATATTTTTTCCGAGTTTCCAAAGACACTAAACTATTACAGTCAGTGGGTTTCGATTTTTGTTATGTATTAACTATTCTGAAAAAGTAATTTTACGTCCAGGTATGTCAAACATTGGGTTTCTACATTCATCCCCTGATATAGAGGGATCACATGGATGATGCAAGGTTTTTTAAACCATCAAACCTTTTATGATTAATAATTAACCCCCCTCCATAAGAGGGGCACAGTTTTAATGACCATGTTTTGTTGCCTATGAAAACCATGCATGTAGGTTTAAATATTCCGAAAATTAGATTAAAAATTCTAGAAACCCACATACATCAACCACTGTAAGAAAACAATTCCCTAACCTATTCCTATCATATTTTGAGGCATATGCATGAGTAATAAGGGTTTACAACCTCCATTATTGATGAATGAAATCTCATATTGAGTATATGAACCTATCCAAATCAGATATTCTCATCTTGTGTGGTTTCCTCTCTCTTGTGCTTCTCTTTTAGGATAAAAATGAGATGTTTTCTATCCATTGGAGATAGATCTATATCTAGGTTTAATGGTAATGGATTTTTATGATTTTGGATCTATGTTTTGTATCTAGATCTCGTTCTTCTTTATGATCTTGTTTATAACACCATAATATTTCACATTTTTCATCTTCTTAAAAATTCAACAGCTTGAGCTACAGGAAATACTATGTTTGATTGCACCATGACCAATAACACTAACCATATAAAGAGAGGTTATGAATAGTATTAACCACATTTTTTATTTTATATATTCTATATAATTTTAATATTTATATTAAGTGTTTATTATACATAATCTAAGGACAAGTTCAATATTTCAGATTAATGAAATATTTTTTAAAAAATATATTTGTTCCAAATTTTAATTGTGAAAAATTATGAAATCCAATATTTGAAACTTTTATATTAAATTTTTTGAAATTAAATTATTATTTATATGTGGGAAAAACCAAGTAGTTTGGCTATTGTTTTTTTTGTTTTTCTGATAACATTCATATTTTAATGAATTGTGAAAAATATTGAAAATTTATTAAAAACATCTTTTCATATAAATTATTTATATAGTTATATTACCTTTTTAATCTGGTTTAGAGTATATATGGAAATTTTTTTATAATTTAATCCATTAATGTTCATTTATGTAATTTTTTATTTGAAATTGGATATAAAAACATGTCTATATTTTAATAGTTTTTACATCTTAAAAATCTAATTTCTTGTTTTGACAAATGAAATTACTTTTAAATTAATTTTTACCTATTATAAGTTTTTAATTTTGAAAAATTGATTCTATATATTCAATACTAACGTAAAAATTGTGTAAATATTTACCTTTTATTCTAGTACATTATAAATAGTAACTTAAATAATTATTTTTATTTACAATGGATAAAGGGTAAATCAGGTAAATGATGGAAAATGATAATATTATAAAAATATATAACTACCCTAAAAATTATCCTAAACTTATTTTATGATTCATCTCCTATCATAAGAATCATTAGGTAAATTTTAGGACCCAATAGATCCACATGGGTGTGAAAATGACTTTTTATAATAATTAATTTAAAGTAAAGGGAAATTTAACATAAACATGTATACTATTATGATTTTTTTGAATTTTTTTATGTAATTGATATATTCAAAAGAAAATATTAATTATAATGATAAAGATATTTAATACATTGGGATATTTTATTTTTAATTTTTAGAGATTAAATAATTATATTTATCTATAACACAATAGTGATGTTGTATTTTCTTTATTAATGAAGGAATCAAATAAATGATATTGTAATTATTAAAATAACTGCAATTTGAATGTTTTTATTGAATTCATCAATTATTTGGATGACTATTAGAAGTTATATTTTATTTAATTCTTTTTTTTGATGGAATAAAGTTGTAATGACTTTAAAAAAATCTATTACTAAATAGTGTCAAAATTGACATAAATGAGTTCAAAAAATTATATTTTATTAAATGACATAAAAAATACTAAAAATATAATATTTTTACATGTGAAATAGATAATTTTATAATTTAATTGATTATAAAAATAATGTTTTATTGGTATTTTATAGTATGTATTTTAACCATATTGTATAAAAATACAACAAGACCTGGTAAGAGTTAAAATGTTTATTAAAGGTTAATCCCAAAAATATGTTGTTAATTTCCTGACCAAAAAATGCCTATTATTTATTACCTAATTTCTACCGTTACTAATATTATATTCTAAATTATTCACAATTTATATATTATAAACCATTAATAAATTTACAATGAATTAAAATTTCATTCTTTTTCTAAAGATCCCCTCACCACTCTTGTAATTTGCAACTTCTCCTTATATTTAATTAACAACTCAAAATCCCTTTGGCTTAGCCAACCCCTGCTAAAATTTCATTCCAAATTTCACCATTTAATCCAATAAGACACCCTTTTGGTATAAAACCAACATAAGGAGACCTTTTATCAATATAAAAAAAGAATCTTGAAGAAGAGGTAATCATTTTATTATTTCATTCAAAGTTCTTTCCTTATTTTAATCCTCATCCTAAGTTGTTACAATAAAAAAGTATAAAAAAAATAAACTTTGTTTTAATGTTTTTTTAATGTAAAAACCATATTCCTATTTTTACCCATCTTTGGAAAAGATTATCATATTGTGTGTGTACGTACGTCTTACCGTCTCCACGTCATGGTGTAAACATTTAGTCATCTATATAATATATCGACGGGTAAAGCGTTGAATATAATAGACTAAAATAATAAATATAACTTATATTTTTTTCTTAAAAATTCATATTCCATTCAAATACAAACTATTGAACATTTAAGGAAATGATATTGTCGCTCGGGTGTACGTACAACTTACCATTTCCACGATGTGATGGGTCTCATCTTCCAAATTCACCTTCCATGAATGATTATAATAAAAATATATTATTACTAATTATGAAATATATTAAATAATATGGATTATTAAATAATATATATATATATATATACTTATATTCCTCTCACCTTCCATTATATATGACAAGAAAACGAAAACAACATTCATGTGTACTTAGTGTCAACCATCTCCATGAACTGTGAATCTATATGATATAACTATCTATTATATATTTTTATATAATGAATATATATGATATTTAAATCATATTATACTTTATTTAAGTATGTAAATAATGATATATGTAATATGATCATGTTTAACGAGTAAAAAAATGTATGATAAACAAAGAAATTATTACACGAAATGTTGTATTAACATGTTATTGTTAACAAACGAGAAATATAGTGCCATAAATAATAATATATTATATCATAAATGTTATTATGGTTCTTTTATAAGTTAATGATATTTTTAAAAATATAATATTATTGTTTCAGATACCTATAGAGAGTATCTGACCTAATGTAAGGGTTAATTCCTCAATCTCATTATTATCCGAGATTGTTTATGTGTAAGTATTTACTATGACATATTTATCATCCATTTCTATGTTTTATTAAAATGATTTTGTATGTAATATTTTAAAGTTTTATTGATGTGAATTTTTACTTAGGTAATAATTTTAAAAGTTTTGTGGATTAATTTTCCTAAATATATTTAATTAATGTCCATGTTATCAATATAATTTTAAGGATTTATTTTTATGGACATGATTGTTTAAATTGTTAGTTACATTAAATAGTTTAAATTTGGTATGGGACACTTTGATTAACAAATATATTTTTAAGGAATACTATTTTAAATGTTGTGAATTATAAATGATTTCATGAAAAATGGATATTTTTATAAAAGAGTTTTACTGATTACATTCAACTATGTCAACATCATTTATTTGATATTTTTCATGAATAAGGTTGATGTATTATAATTAAATATTTTATATTTTATTGAATGAGTATATTTTTTTGACTATAGATGTTGTGTTTTTATACCATTCACAGTATATTGTTAAATAATTGACATATTTATGCTAATTTTAATACGAATGTTTATGTTATGTTTCACCCTTTTCATATGTGGAATGAATTGGACATAGAATATGATGTGTGGGGCCCTCTATATCCCCTTGATTCATCGGTAGGTATAATGAGACAAAATATATAAGTACATGGATGAGTCCCTGACCATTTATTTTAAGATATGGATTTGGTTGAGGCCATAAACATTTATTTTTATCTGTCCTGGTCGAGGAATCAATGTTATGTTTCATATGTCTAACATTATGCATTAACTCATTATGAGATTAGTTATTTATATTGTATTTATAATACCGATGTTATATTTTAAATTTAATTATTTTATTTAATATTTCCATATTTTGATGACGATTATGATGAAATGTATTTGGTTTATGTTATATTCCTAGCCTTAAATGTTTCTTCTTATTTATTATAGTTTTTTCATTATTTTTTATCCTTACTGAGTATCTAAGCACAAACCTGTCTAATTTTTTACTTTCCTATGATGTGTAGAGCTATTTTATGATTTATTTGAAGGGTTCAATAATTGGAATAGTTGAATTCTCAAAGGATTATGAATGATCTGTATTATATTAGAAATATTGAGGTAATGTTCATGTATGCATTATATTTTCCTAGACTACTAAACTAATCAGTGTTAATGAAAAATATTCCTTCATATCAGGGAAATGTATAAAAATAATGCACTGGGCATGGGATTTTGGAGTCAGTTCATTACATAAGGTTTCAAATGATGTTTAAAATTAACATAGAAAATATATTTAAAAAACCTAGATTAGGTGTCATAACCCTATGATATATTTTGGGGATATGTATAGAATAACCCCCTTCAATTTGGGTAATGTTGGGATTAAGTGGATATTCCAAATAATAAATACATGCCAAGATACTACAAGTGGACATGGTTATGGAACTTATATACCTTCGGTTGAGAACTCATACAATGTGTTTAGGATTGAGTTGGGGTAACATGGTACAAGACAATGGACCATAGTACACACTTGGCTTCACACTCCCAGGGGATATGCATATGATAATTAATAATTTCATTAATAATCTTTATGATAGATTTTGGAGTATATATGACTTCGGAAGAACCGTATTTATGATTATGGATTAGATATGCATAAATTTTTAAAATTCATGTTAATTAATTTATTAGTTTGGAATTATGAATTATGATTTGTAAATTCATCTATTTTATGACATTGCTTAGAAATGAGTAAAAGTAAATGGAATAGAAACTATATCAATACACGTAATAAATGAAGTGTTTTCCATCTTATGAATGAATGTTATAGTGGATCAGAGGATGCAAAAGGTGCAGAACTACTTATAACTACACTTGGACAGATGACATAGGTTATGAATAAAAACCATACCTGTATGGAGCATCCAGATCCACAATGCAAAGGAACAATGATAGACAACATCATGAGACAATACCCTCAAATATTCAATTCAACAATAAATCCAATTTTTGTTTTGTAATGGATAATTTCTTATAGAACATTTCTCTTAAATTGGGATGTAATGAAAGGGGGAAGGTTTTCCTTGCAGTTTCCCATCCCTCGCGATATAAGAAACAATGGTGGACATTTATTAATTACATGAAGGATGGTGAATAAGTATTAAATATGGAATGGAGGGAGTATAAATAATTTTTTCTAGATAAATACCTTCCTCGTAAACTATGAGCTGATATGCAAGGGAAATTTTTGAGTGTGAGGGAGGAGGATGAAAATTTCGTAGAGTATGAGAATAACATCACAAGGATAGAAAATCAGGATGAAGACTATATATGTAACTAAAGAGTTAATATTGATATATGAATTGATGCGTTAAAACCATTCCAATGACACGAACTAGTTTTATATTATTTTCCATCGTATTATGAGGTAGTCCCATGTTCCATCACAATGTAAAAAATAATTCTCTATATCATAAGGAATTAATGTAAAATAAGATAATAATAGAACTGTGGACAAAGATACAGATAACAGGAAAAAGGAACGAATGATTTTCCCATATTTGATAATTGTGGGAAGAAACACCTTGGTACTTTCTTGAAAGTAATGGTATTTTGTATCAAATATGGAGTAAAAGGCCACCATTCATGTGGTTGTAATGGAATGAAAGAATCTATGCAACAATATAATTGTAATTACATAGTACATCATGAAAATTATTGTTCATAGAATCAAGGAAATATAGCTTAAATAAATCAAATGCATCATGTTCATGTTAATTCTGTTACTACAGTCAAAGTGGAATAACAATGTATTTTTATTTTTAGATTCATGAATAATTTTATGGTTATAAGAAGAATCTCATATATATATTGGGATTATATTATATTACATTTTTTCGTTTAAGTATTAATATGATGGCTTTAATCATATATTCAGTATGTGATAATAAGTGAAACATTATGTTTTCTGGGAATTCTTATGATAAAATTGATTTTAAAATTTTTGAGACATTTTAGAAAGAGTTTGGAAAACAATTGATAACACTAATGGTTGGAACAGATTACATTGAACTTGGGATGGTATATTTTATTTCTAGAAAAATTTATTATGTTTATTTATAGATTGTTATCATTGTATAGTTTGAGAAAAAGGACAACCTGTAATTCAGTCAACAACATTCCTTGTATGAAAAATCTGTGGGAATCGACCAACAACTGAAGTAGGACAATGATTAATCACCTACCATTGGCCTAATGAGGACCATGGTTAGTATAACCTAGTTTTATTTATTTAAACCGAATAAGATCATAATTGGACCACTATATTAAGAAGATAAATAGACTTTTTTTGAGTTTCATTATATCTTGAAGAGAAAGATGAGTTTGTGGTAGGAATTAGTTAATAGATGAAACACTACAGGAAAATTAGTTAAGCATCCTTATGTTATTAGTCTATGTGTTAATTCATCAACTCTATGGAAAATATCCTAAAACTAACAATGTTTTCCTAGTACATTATTTTATGATGAATGAAATGAACCCTTGGATCATCACAGATTTATACATTTATCGTTATTGACCTTTTCCTGACCATGTTCTCTGTCAATCTCCATCCGAACATGACCAATAGTTTTTTCATCCATAGCCATATTTTTCAATATGGAACTCTAGTATTTGTTATCTTTAGTGAAGTTCATACTTCCATTTCATTATTTGAAAATTGAGGTCTCGTTGATCAATTTTTGATGTGGGATTTCAATAAATATATTTTCAATAGTACAACAAAAATATTACAATTCCAAGATTATATTATGATGAAAAAATTTATTAAATGTTGGAATAATGTAACACCCTTATCTTCCATTATATTCGACTTCTTAATAATACAATTGCTTACGCTACTCGCAACCAGGAGTTCGAGCACACCATGACCTATCAAACTAGATGTTTTAAAATAGGATATATGAATATTATTAAACAAATTTTATGTTTTATATTTTCCATATAATTTTAACATAATACTATGTATTTTATATATATAATAGAAGGACAATTTCAATTTTTCTGATAAATGAATTATTTTTTTTAAAATGTAGTTTTTCCAGATTTTAATGGTGAAGAATTTTTAAATAAAATATTAGAAACATTTATATTAAATTTAATAAAATTATATTATAATTTATATTAGGGATATAAAAATTTAGTTTGGATACTTTTTTGGGTTCTTTAAATAACTTTCATATCATAATGATTAGTGAAAAATACTACATTTTAAAATAAAACTACTTTTTAATCATTGTTCTTTTTGAAGTTATAATATCTTTTTAATTTGTTTTAGTTTGTAATTAGATTATTTATTACCATTAAATACAATTTTATTCATTGGAAGTTATTTTACATAGAAATTGGGCAGACAAACATGTCAAAAAATTTACAGTTTTTACTTCTTAAATACCCGCTTTCTGGAATTAACAGCGAGAATTAATTTAAAATTAATTTTTCCAATTCTATATTTTTAATTTGGAAAAATCTATTCAATATTTAGAATATAGGGGAAGAAATTTCAAAAATAGGAACCTTTCATTTTTGGACATCATGAATAGTATCTTCTAAAAAAACATTATTTACCATGGTAAAAGGGTAAATGAGGTGAATAATGGTAAATAATAAAATTATAATAGTATAAAACTTCCCTAACACATGTAATAATTAATTTTTATGATATATGGATGACCATAATCATCCTAAGTTCAATTTTAGCACCCCATGGAGCCAAATCGATGTGAAAGTGACATGTTATAATAATTAATTAAAAGTAAATAAATCTATAATATAAACATGTATCTTATTAAAAAAAATTAATTCCAGTTATATAAGTGATCAATTAAACTATATATATTAATTAGAAACCCAAATAAATTTCCTAAATCATGTTATTTTTTTATTTTAGAATTTAAATAACTAAATTTATTTATGACACAATAACGATGTCTTATTTTTCATTATTAATGAAGAAAATAAATAATATTATAAATATATAAATAAATATAATTTTAATATTTTTCTTCCGTAAAATAAATTTATGGATTAGTATAACATGTTATAATTTATATATATCATTTGGTTAGACGTAATCTTGTTTTTCATACTTTATCTATATTCAGTTACTAAATTGTGTCAAAATTTACATAAATGATTTTATTAGAAAAAATAAAACATTATTAAATGATATGAAAATACTAAGAAAATAAAATTATTCCAAATCCATTAAAAAATGTTAAAATTTTTATTAATGATCTACATTATTTCATCATGTAATTGTATAACCACTATATCAAACATATATTATAATAATACAAAAACACATAGTAAGACTTAAACTATTTACAAAAGTCTTAATCTTGAAATATAAAGTTAATTTAATGACCCAATCATATCTAAAAATCATTATATGATATTATATATAACAATATTCACCTTAGTTTTAAAATAAATCCATTTTGAGATTTTATAAACCGAAAATAAATTTATAATAAAGTAATATTTTTAGCTTTTTCGAAAGTGGCCATTGCCTCTCTTATAAAAGGGCACTTATCATTCCCTTTATTTCACACCAACAAAGCCATTAGGCTCTTCAAAAACCTACCCAAGTCTTCTAAATAATTAAATCACTTCATCATATTGGATTCCTTTTGGTTATGAGACCAACATAAGAGTACTCTAGTTGTAATCAAAAAGAGAAACCCGAAGAAGAGGAATTCATTTTATCCATTCATTCAATGTTTATTTCTTCTTCTAATCCTCTTCTTAATATTTTACCATATTAAAATTATAACTCCAAAAAATAATCTATGTTTAGATTTTTTTATTATTATGGTAAAAAAATATTTATCCTTTTACCCATCTAATGAAAAACAATACCACCATGCATGTGTACGTACGACTTAACGTCTCCACACCGTGGTGTACAGTTTTTTCATCAATACAATATTTATATGGGAATAATGATGAATATAAATGACATAAATAAATAATTTAACATGAAATTATTAATATAAAATTAATATTCCATACAAATACTTAACATTAATCAATAAAGAAAATCATATCATTGCTCCTGTGTACATATGACTTATCGTCTCCACAGTTTGATGACACCATCTTCCATGTTCACAATCCAAGAATGAATATAAAAAAATATATATCATGAATAATTATGAAATGTATTACATAATAAGGATACATAAATAATATATATGTTTATATATATGTTTTTGTGTGTTTATATGTATGCATATATATATGTACAGATATTCATTCACATACTTCCATCCAATATGATTAGAAAATGAATCCGATGTTAATGAGTACGTACAGTCTACCGTCTCTATGAATGGTGTATAAAATTTCATATATCTATCTATTATATGTTTATATTATGAATATATGTGATATATAAATCATCATATAATTTCTATATGTATTTAAATCATGATCTATGTAATATGGTCAAAAATAAAAAGTCAAAACACGTACGATAAACTAAGTGATTATACCAACAATGTTGTATTAATAAGGAATTTATAATAAACAGTAAATATAGAGACATAAAATAATCATATATTATATCATATATATTATTATGATTCATATAAAAGTTAATAATATCTTTAAAAACATTATATTAGTTTTTTTGACACGTACTATGTCTATCAGAACTAAGGAAATTAAGGGATAATTCCTCATTCTCATTATTATATCATATTTTTTATGTGTGATTATTTACTAGGACCTATTTATCATCAATGTGCATGTTTCATAAACAAATTTACAAAAGTAATATTTTAAAGTGTTATGTAAGGGAATCTTTACAAAGATCAAAATTTCAAAAGTTTTAATGATTTATTTTTCTAAATCTAATAAAATATTTTTCATGTTTTCAAAATTAATATAAGGAATTATTTATATTGACAAGATTGATTTAAAATGTAAATTCCTTTCAAAATATTCAATGTTATTTAGGGAACCTTTACTCAAAAATATATTTGTATTGACTTCGTTTATAAATTGTGTGAATTATAAATGAGTTCACGAAAACGATATATTCTGATAAAGTGTTTTACTGATTACTTTCAACTATGTCAACATACTTTATTGGATATTATTCTTGATTGCGGTTGATTTATTGTAACGCAATATTCTATATTGTTTTGAATTTGATATGATATGTTAGACCCTGGATGGGCGATTTTCATTCCATTCATGGTATATGGTTAAAGTGTTGACATTTTCTATGCTATTTTTAATAGAAATGTTTGTGTTATGTTTCACCCTTTTCATATGAGAAATGAATTGGATGTAGAATGTGGTGGGTAGGGCCCGCTATAGACACTAGATGCATTGGTAGGTTTTTTGAGACAAACTAGATATGGAATTAGATGAGGTCTTTCCTATTTATATTCAGATATGAATTTGTTCAAGGCCGTAAATTTTTTTAGATGTCCTTGTTGGGGCTTCGATGGTATGTTTCTGATGTCTGACATTATGTATTCCATCGTTATGAGATTAGTTATTTATATTATTTTGGTTTATTCGACTATTATAAATCCCATGTGAAATTTTAAATGGAATTATTTTTTTTACTCACTCCATATTGACCTGATGATTATGTTTAGATGTCTTATGTTTCGGTTTTATACAAAGCCTTTAATGTTTATGCTTATTTTTGATATCTCTCGCTATATTGTTTATCCTCACTGAGTATCTGAGTTCACCCATTTCTTATGTTTTATTTTCATAGGATTTCAAGAAGATTTTTGTGATTGATATTCATGGTTGAGATCTCGGAATAATTTAATTCTCAATGGATTGTCTATTCTAGGTTTTATGATTGAAATTTTGATTTAAGGTTCTTGTATGTAAGCTATTCTCCATGACTTCTAAAATGATCGGTCTTTCTTGACATTATTCCTTATAATCGTGGAAATATTTTAAAATAATGAACCACCAATGGGCTCATTGGGACAGGGTATTGTAGTTGGTATCAAACATTGTTTAGAAATAACCTTGAAAATAGATTTATAAAACATATATTATGGATCATAGACCTATGATATAAATTGAGGATAAGTATAGAAGAACCCCCTAGAATTTTGGTAATGTAGGGATTAGGTGGAAATTACAAGAAATAAATCCCTAACTAGATACTACATGTGGATGTTGTTCAGGAAATGATTTACCATAGGATTAAAACTCTAACAGGGTGTTCCATGCATGACTCAGCATAACTTGGAACAAGACAATTGGCTTTTCTGTACACCTTCGATGACACTCCTAGGGGATATCCTTAGGATAATTAATATTTCCATTACTAAACATTTCAAAGTAATTTTCAGTAAATAAGTCCTCAATGTAACTATATTTATGAATAAGGATTAGATATGTACACATTTCCTAATTTCTATTTAGTATTTTACTAGTTTAGAATTTTGATTTATTATTCATAACCTAATCTAGATTATGGAATTGTTTAGAAACAGATCCTAGTGGAATGAATAGAAACCATATGGACAATACGTGAACATTACATCATAAACATACCTAGGACATATTACATGGGTTATGTAGAAAAACCTTACCTGATTAGAGCATCCTGATCCAAAATGTAGAGGATCAATGTTATAAGTATTCATGATAAAAAACCACTAACATTCAATGAGACTATAAATCCAATTTTGGCAGAGTAATGGATAAGTTCCTTATAGAAAATATTTCATACATTGGGATGTAATGATAGGTATAAAGTTTCCATTTATGTTTACCACCCCTCATGAGATAAGGATCAATGTTTGTCATTAATTCAAACACTAAGGTGGATAAAGAATTTTTAAATACGGAATGGATGGAGTATAAATAAATGTTTCTAGAGAAAAAAATTCCATGTGAACAATGAGATGATATGGAAAGGAAATTTCATAGACTGATGTAGAAGGAGGAAGAGAAAGATGCAATGTATGAGGCTATCTTCACAAGGATGTAATGGAATTATTTAGACAACATGTGTAACCTAAGAAGTAAGATTGATAGATTACTTGATGGGTTAAAACAATTCATCTAATGGGCACTAGACTCACAATCTTTCTCATCATATAAATATATAGTCTCATGTGAATTCATGTTAAAAATTAATTCTCTAAGTCTTACGACATTAATTTAAAGAATTAGAATAAGAGAATTTTGGAGAAATATACTGATAAAGGGTAAGAAGGAATGAATGATTTTTTCTTATGTGATAATTGTGGAAATAAACAACCTAGTACTCTCCAAAATATAATTGGAGTCTGTAAAAAATGTGGAGAAAAATTTCATCATATTTGTGACAGTAAGGGAAAGAAAGAATCTATGAAATTCTATAATTGTAAGGATTTGGGACATTATGAAAATGATTCTCTAAATAATCAATTAAATATAGTTTAGAATAATCAAATGGTTCAAGGTTAGGATTATGTTATTACTAGTGTCGAAGTGAAGTAATTAATTTATTTGTGTTTTTGGATTCAAGAATTATATTATGTTTATAAAGAATGTGATATATATTGGGAATGTACTGCAATAATTTTTTTAATGAAGGTTTTAATATTATTATGTTAATCATATATTCATAATGTGAAAATAATAGCAACATTACATAAGGTTATTAACATAGTTATATAATAATATACTTTGATAAAAAAGGAAAACTCGTAATCTGGGCAACGACCAGTAACGTTGGACAAGGCTCTGGGACTCAAACCCACAACCGATGTCTGACATGAATTTGTCACCTAACATTGGCCTAATGGTATTTCCTGGTTAGTATAACAAAGATTTCATTATTTAAATGGTATAATTTCATGTTTGGAACACTATAAAATTATGAAAAATTATTTTTTTGGGTTTTTTTATCTTTTGAAGAGAAATATGAGTTTGTTGTAGGAATTAGTTTACAGATGAATCTCCAAATTTATATTTTTTATGATTCTTGTCAATGTAGTATATGAGTATGTTATTCATATCAATGGAAAATAATATAAAATGAAAAAGAAATTCCTAGTACATTATTTTGTGATTACTCAAATGACCCCTTAGTTCATCACAGATTTATACCATTATGGTTATTGACATTTTACTAATCATGTTTTCTATCTCTCTCCATCCAAACATGATCAACAGATTTTCCCCATTTCCATATTTTTATATATGGAATACCAGTATATGTTTTCTCTATTTACCTCCATAGTTCCGTTTTTATATTTTAAAATTGAGGTCTCATTAATCAATTTTAGTTGTGAAATTTTAATAAATATTTATTCAAAAGGACAACCGATTGTTCTTTATTCTGATTTTAAATTATGAAGATGAAATTTATTATATTGCTTGTAAATGTAACACCCCCATCATCCGCAATACACTACTTATTAATAATTCAATAGCTTGCGCTACACGCAACACCGAGTTCGAGTACACCATGACCTATCAAACTAGTCTTTTAAAAAGTGGTTATGGAGGGTATTAAAAACATCATGAAATTTATATATTCAATAAAATTTTATCATTCATATAATGTGTTTCTTATATATAGTATAATTAAATATTCAATTTTTCAGATAAAAGAAGTAATTTAAAAAGTTTATCATTTTCCCTGATTTTATTGGTGAACAAATTTTGAATCCCATATTTCAAAGTTTTATATTCAATTTAATTAAATATTTTTATTATATATAATAGGGACATAATAATTCTGTTTGGATACAATTTTTTTGTTTTTATAATAAAATTCATATTTTAATGAATAGTGAAACATAGTACATTTTAATGTTAAACTGCTATTTTATATAATTTATTTATATAGTTATATTATATTTTCCATTATTTTTAAAGTATAATTGGATTATTTTTTATAATTTAATCCAATTTTATTCATTTGACGTAATTTCACATTGAAATTGAACATAAAAACATGTCCAACATTTGAGAGTTTTTATTTCATAAAAACAAGATTTCTAGTTTTGACAACATGAATTAATTTAAAATTAATTTCTTCCAATTATTTTATTTGAATTTGGAAAATTGGATTCTATATTTGGAATAATAAGGTAAAATTTTTCAACTATTTTCCATTAATTGTTGGATATCATGAATTCTGTCTTCAGTAATTATTTTTATTTTCAATGGTTAAAGGATAAATCATGTAAATAAGTGTTAAAATAACATTATAATAATATAAAACAACACTTAATCTTGTAATAATATTATTAGAGGATATATTTCCTACCATTATCATCCTTAGGTCTATTTTAGGACACGATGGAGCCACATGGGGGTGAAAATGACAGGTTATATCAATTAATTAAATGTAAAGGGAAATATAACATAAAAATGTATCTTATTACCACAAAAATTTTAATTAGAGTAATATAAGTAATTTCTTAAATTATAAATAGTAATAATAAACCTATATAAATTTAATATATCGTGATATGTAATTTTTATTATTTAGAAGTAAAATAATTATATTTATTTATCACACAATAATGATGTCTTATTTTATTTATTAATGAAAATTTACAATAAATTATATTTTAAATAGTTAAATAAATATAATTTAAAAATTTTCATTCCATCCATGAATTTTATGGATGAAAATGACATGTTATATTCGATTTATTTCATTTTTGAGATGTAATAAATTTTTTTGTTTCTTCTAAAATAATCAATTTCTAAATCGTATCATTATTGACAGAAATGAGTTTTTAAACTAATACTAATTTATTTAATGATATAAAAATAATAAAAATATAATATTAGTAAAAATGAAGTATATAATATTAAAAATATAATTAATGATCCACTTAGGTCCTTTGGTTATTTTATCATTACTATATTAACCATATAGTATAAAAATACAAGAACACATAGTAAGACATAAATTGTATACCTAAGGGTTACTCCTAAAATATAATGTTAATTTCATGACCTAAACATATATTAAAATAATTTAATGCGATTATTTCGAACAATACTCACCTAATTCTCAAAATAAATTAATTTTTATTTATTAGCAACTGGAAATCACCTTATAATAAATTAATATTTCAATCTTTTTATAAAGTTCCCATTGCCCCACTTATAAAAGGGGACATCATCATCTCTTTAATTAACTCCAAAAATATAATTAGGCTCAACAAAACCCTACCCAACCCGCCTAACAACATCTCTAAATTTATCCTAGAGGGAAATTGTTCGGTAAAAAACCAACTTTAGAGACATTTTTTTCAAATTAAAATGGGACACCTGAAGAAGAGATAATTGTTTTATCCCTTCTTGCAAAGTTATTTTCATACTCTACATTCTCTTCCTATGTTTTTATCATACTAAAATAATAAATCCCGAAAATAATATATGTTGATATGATTTTATTTTTATGGTACAACCATATTCCACATTTTATGCATCCTATTAAAAACAATACAACCATGTGTGTGTGCGTACTGTTTATCGTCTCCAAAACGTGGGGTAACCTATTTTTCATTTATACGTTATTTATATTGGTAGAATGATGAATATTAATGAATTAAATAATTAATATAAAAATTAATTATTTATTTTTAAATTTTATTTCATCAAAATCCAAACCATAAATGAATTAATACTTTCACTCGTGCGTACGTAAGGCTTACCATCTCCACAACCCAAAGAGACTTATCTTCCATTTTCACCATTCGTGAATGATTATTAAAATAGTTATTATGAAAAATTATGAAATATAATAAACAATAAGTATTCATAAATAATATATATACCCACACACATATACATATGTTTCATTCCCATACTTTCATTCCTTATGATAAGAAAACAGAAACAGTGTTCATGCAGACGTACGGTCTTCCCTCTCCATGAATGGTGTATGTCATTTCATAAATCTATCAATTATATATATTTTTATTATTAAAATAAATTATATATAAATAATATTATATATTATGTAACTATGTAAATAATAATATATGTAATTTGATCATGAATAACAAATCAAAACACGAACGATAAAAAATGATTATTACCTGAAATGTTTCATTCCATGGATTTTTTGATAAAAGTGTATTATAATCTCCTTAAATAACCACATATGATATCATAAATATTATTTTTATTCGTATATAAATTAATAATATGCTATAAAACATTATATGTGAGTTTTGGACATGCACAAAGAGTGTCAGACCTAGGGTATGGGTTAATTCCTCAATCTCATTATTATACAAGACTGTTTATGTGTACGTATTTATTGGGACATATTTATCATCCAGGTCCATGTATCCTAAATTTTTTTTTCAAAATGATTATTTTTATAATATTTTGGAATGGAATCTTTAACGATATCATCATTTTAAAATTATATAAATTTATTTTTCAAAATTAATTTAATTATTGCCCATGGTTTTAAAATGATATGTGGATTTATATATATAGACATGATATTTTTCAATGTTAATTACTTTAAAATATTTAAATATGTAATGAAATACTTTTATTAAAAAATATCTTATGGGTTACTTCCTTTATAAATTTTGTGACATTGAAATGATTTCACGAAAAAGGGATATTTCTCCAAAATATTTTTATAGATTATTCTAAACTATGTAAAAACCCATTATTGGATATTATTCTTGATTATGGATTATTTATTATAATACAATATTATATATTTTATTGAAAAAGATATGATATGCTTGATTGTGGATGGTAAATTTTTATACCATTCATGGTTTTTGTTAATGTATTTAAATATTGAATGCTAGTTATAATTAGAATGTTTTGGTTCTATTGCACCCTTTTCATATGAGGAATGCATAAGAATTAGTAAGTGACTGGTGGGGCCCACTATATCCCCTCGATGCATCGGTAGGTCTCATGAGACAAACTAGAAATGAACATTGATGAGACCCGTCCCATTTAAATTCATATAATGATTTGGATGAGGCTATAGCCATTTATTTCTAGATGTCATGGCTGCGGCCTCGACGTTATGTTTCAGATGTCCAATATTATGCATTCCAACGTTATGTGATTTGTTATGGATATTTCACATGATTATTAAACTATTAGAATATCCATGTGAATTTTTTTTGGAATTGCTTGATTTACTCTTTCCATGTGGTTTGAATTATTATTTTTAAAATGAATGTGTTTCGGTTTTATACCCTACCTTAAAAGTTAATGCTTATTTATGATAGCTTTTCCTATATTGTTTATCCTTTCATAGCGTGTATGCTCAGCCATTTCATGTGTCTTATTTTAATAGTACTAGAAGAAATGTTTTATGATTGTTATGCAGGGCTATTCTAGGAGATTAATTGTGTTATCAAAGGATTATCTAGGCTATGATTTGTTATAGAAATTATTATTTAACGTTCATATATGTAACCTATCTTCAATTACTGCTAAACTGATCGGCGATTCATGACATGATTCCTAATAATCATTCCAATGTATTAAAATAATACACTATCTCTTGTCTTTTGGGGTTGGGGATTAGATTCGTAGTTATTCTTAAATTGGGGATTTCCATTGGATATCGTTCATAATCAATCTTGATGTAGGGGGTCTAAATTGAAATTCCATAGTCATGATTTATATTACACGTATTTAATTGTGAAATTTTAATTTCCATTACTGGGAAATTAAATTTATTATTAAATTGATTTAATTTAAATTTTATCTAATAATGATATAGGTTAATTATAGGGAATTCAACTTTTTGTTATTCGATTAACTAATTGGTCAATTAATTAACAGATTATTGAAATTATGGAAACGATATTATATAGTAATTTTTTAATTTTTCAATTATTGTAATTTTAAATTAATTGAAAATGTCTATTATGATATTTTTATTTTAACCATAATGGTTTAATGATTTATATAATTTTAAATATGAAAATTGGTTCAATTGTGATTTGTTCATGTTATTTCATGTGATTATTTGAAGAACCATGTTTTTTGTGACAAATTGTAATAGTACTCAATTTTGTGAAATGCTGATAAAGGGGATAATTATATTAACCTTGATTGATTTGATATATGTATTATATGTATTATTGATTGATATATGAGTGTGGGACATGAACTATTTCTTCAAATACACCTAGGGTGCTAGACACAACATTTTAGGAAAAAAATGATGTCATTTGACTATAGTAACAAAAGTTCATAATGTGATTTTAATAGAAATGATAAATTATGACCATTGAATTGTTAAATATTATATCCCTTATGGTAGTTAATACTCTAGCATGTTCCAAAGTATGTATTGATGGTTTTTATGTCCTTAGAAACGTAGGGGTTTGCTAGTTAAATGAAAAATAATTTAATATATATAAATTCTTATTTTTGTTTTTTATTCTTTATAAAACTACATACACTATTATTACGTGGATATTTTTTAGACATTGATTTTGGTGGCCCACTAAGTTGTGCTCACACCCTACTCAGGAAGCCTGATCGATATCTGAATAGGCTATATGTTTATGGGATAGGATAAGGTAAAGGTCCCTATGTTAGATGGATGACTCGGAATAGGGCATGGATAAGGGAACCATACCTAGAAGAGGGTTCTACAAGGGAGTTTTTAGTGCCTTGATTATGGTATTTTACTTTGAAACATGGTCGGTATATAAAATAAAATATCTACTCTTTGTTTTGGATATTATATTCCTGTTTTATTCATCATGTGATACTAGTTTTGTTTGGTTACTTAATATCATTTGGTTATTCTCGATTTAATTTTTTAGGTTTTCTACTTTGATATAGTGGTTATATTCTCTCCATGATTGACAATATAATCTCACTGCTAGTCAATAATATCTATAATATTGGGAGGCATTCCTCAGGTCATGTGATTGAATGACTTGGGGAACTAGTGTGGGACCCTCTGATCGAGACATTAAATAGTGGTATTGTAGAAGATTTTATTTGTTTTCATTAACATTCATTTCGATTATATTACTATTTAGTAAAGGTATATAGGAGAATATTATGATTTTGGCCTTGGTTAAGAGATCATTCATGGGAGTAGTTGTACCATGTATGAGGGTAAAATCCAAGTACCATTGTTGGGATTTGTTATGTTGTGTGTCGTTATAGTTTAATATTATTTCACCATGTCTGATTGACGATGTTATAATGACCCGTCAAATTGATTATGATTTTATGGTTTTTTTAGAGTATAGGAAAAACGAAAGGTTGTCTCTCAAAGTGAATTGGTAGCTTATGGATTGAGAGGCAGGACATTCTATAGTTAGAGGTAAAATTCATGTATCTTCTATGTATTCTAGTGCCATATTTTATACTAGTGTCACTTGTTATTTAATATTTGATGAGATTTTGATTTCATTGAGCCTAGAGGTGGAGTTTTTGAGAAGGTTTATGATTATAAATACACTCAATGGGTTATGTTAAAGAGATATCATTTTTTAAAGTTGTGTTGACTCAAGATTGGAGAGTATCATTTTCAATAGGATCTCTACATTTTGGATATGTCAAGATTTGATATAATTTTCAAAATGTACTTTATAGAAGCATACGGTTCCCATATCAATTATTAATAAAGGAATTTTAATTTTATATCTCCAAAGGGTGACAATTATATTCATCATGGGGAGAATAATATCAAGGCGGGCCATGTACAGTTAGTTCATCGACAATTGTGGGAGAACACTACCTAGGTTTCTAGATTGTTTTTGGATGGTAGAGGTGAAATTCAAGATGTCATTCCACCTATAGTATAATGATTTCAGGATTTTTTTTAAGAATAATACATAGGGTTTCCACCATATAGAGATGTGTAATATACAATTGAGCTCATGTTTGTGATTGAGCCGAATTCTATTCCACCATATTCATTGGAGCGAATAGAGATTTGTGAGCATAACAATTAACTAGAAGATCTCATGGATAAGGGATTCATAAAATTTAATGTATGACCTTGGGGTTCACCAATATTGTTTGCAAAAAAGGCTGATGACGCGTAGAACATATGGGTTGAATTTCAGAATTTGAACAAGATGACTATGAAGAACTGGTATCCTCTTGCTCTTATCAATGATTTGTTTGAATAGTTGATGGGTGTTTTTGTTTTCTCAATGATTGAAATGATATCAGGGTATCATTATTTGAGTGTTAGACCTTTTGATATAACGAGTATTTCATTAAAAAGTACATATGGTCATTATGAATTCATTGTGATTCTATTTGGTGTAACCAATGCTCTAGTAGTATTTATGGACATTATGGAAATATTCTTCCACCCATACCAATATTATTTTGTGTTAGTGTTTTTTGATGATATCCTAGTGTACTCCAAGACTTATGACGATCATTCCCAATGTATTGACATCTTTTTGAGTTCATTGATAGATCATTTCCTATATTCCAAGATTTCAATGATCCAACACTTGATCGATTAGTTATATATCATATGTGACACCATCTCAAAGGAAGGTGTGTCAGAGGACCCATATAAATATTAGGTAATTTTTTCTTGGTTGAAACCCAACAATGTTTAGGATTTGTACAGCTTTCTTGGATTAGAAGGTTATTAT
The DNA here is from genome assembly GCA_963277665.1 of Viscum album. Taxonomy (NCBI): domain Eukaryota; kingdom Viridiplantae; phylum Streptophyta; class Magnoliopsida; order Santalales; family Viscaceae; genus Viscum; species Viscum album. Next base: position 248,819,243 of record OY728122.1, on the reverse strand, counting down.
CAGAGGATAATCTATGAATTTTCCCATTTCGTAGAAACTATTTCGTTCTTGATCAAAAATAGTATGGATCATTAATGGTATGGGGTATGTTAGAATTATTTTTAGGATTCAAAAAAGTGTTTCATTACATCACTGATGTTGATTCAAAATGATCCAGGTGAGTAGTATTTGGTGTTTTTTTATTCTTTTGGTATTGTTCTTTGAGTAGTGTTAACGAATGGAGATCATGTTTTGGCATGGAAGTGGAGGAAATATAAAGAGAACTACCCTATATAGGACCCTGAGTTCGATGTAGTGGTTTATAATTTACAGTTTTGGTGACAATATTTATTGGGAAAAATATTATTGTGTGAATATTTCTCATTAGTTTGAAGTATATATTTTTTCTCTTATATTTGAATCTCATGAAGTGGTGGTGGTTTGAGTATATAGATTCAATTGATATTGAGATATCATATATACTAGGAAAGGGGAATATTTTGGTTAATGAATTATGAAGAATAACTAAGTCTCCTCTACATTAGTAGTGTAACATTGAGTATTAAATGATAACAATGTTGGATGAGATTCATTTTGTGGTTTTGGAAATTCAGATGAAAGTGGATCTCTTATTAGTTTCATTTGTTTCCACAATTTTTGGTTGAATTAAGGATATGATGTATCATGATATGTGGTGATTCTTCATGATGAAAAATCATCTAATGTGAGGATCCTCCTTCAAATTAGACTATATATGAGGATGATATCATATATGTTAAAGGTTTTTTTTGTAATACATACATGTATGTGAGAGTATATTATGAAAATCTTTCACACCTCTATGTTTCTGGTGCATCTAGTTTGAAAAAATTTCCAATGACCTACAATGGTCATTTTGTTGGTTGGTCCTGAAAACGAAGAAAGCAATGTTTTTGAAATGATCATACAATGGTCAACACATGAATACTAAGCATCAATGACCTGGTTGATTCATACAGTCGTTGCCCATTCTATAATGGAAGTGGGATGATGATTACATAGACATTATGGAAGGTATCCTAGAGATTCTTCAGAATAATGATGCTATTTTGGAGGTTATGCACTGATCGATGAATGTAGAACATTTCATTCTTATATAGAAGTCATTTTGAGTGGGTCATTTGGGATTAATTTTCATTAGAGAGATAATACTTCTTCTTAGGGTTCCTTGGATTATAGTTAAGACCATGAATCATGCTCAACGTCATGAATCTGAAAAGTATTATATAAGGTTCATGGTACCCTGTTTTTAAGATGTACAACATTCTACCCATTTATTGATGGGAACTCAGAACATACTATACAGGTGTTATAGGACATCCTACATGCATTTGTTTTTTACTTCATTTGGTATTGGAAGAATCACCTAGAATTAGTGGATTTCATATATAACAATAGTTATCATGAAACTATATAGATGGAACCATATTAAGATACTAATAGTAGGCCACGTAGATCAACTATAAGTGAGATGAAGGTAGTTGTGTCCGAGATGCTGGGACCAAGTCTCATATAGGAAATTTTAGAGGATATTTAGTTGATTCAGATGTGTATGGATATGACTCAGGATAGGAAGTAGTCATATGATATTATACAAGAAATACCCCTTGAGTTTACTATGGGAGATTCTGTGTTCCTTCATGTGTCACCAAGATTGGGGCACTATAGGATTCAAGGATAAGGAAAGATGATAGCTATGGTTTTTTGACTCTTTGATGTTTTGGAGATAATTGGGATAGTTGAATATAGATTGGATCTTAAACATTGGCATATTTTAATGCATGAGGTTTTTCATGTGTCAAAATATTGGCAGTATCACCCTGACTATTCTCATGTGATTAATGAGGATGATGTTGAGATGGACAATGTTATTTCATTTGAGGAGAATATGATATGTGTGTTGGATTGAAGTGAGAATGTGTTGTAGAGGAATACCATGCCCTTACATCCTGTATTATGGAAACATGGGAATATTCAAGAGGAAAATTGGGAGAGAGAAGTAGATATTTAGTCTTAGATACCACATAATTGTTTGCTTCAGAATCGTAGTGATTCCTGGGAGTGGAACTCAAGGATGAGCTATTATAATGTGTGGATATTATAAGATCCTAACATTTACAGAATATATCAAGATCTATTTTATAGGTAATATTTTACTTTTTTTAGTATATCATGTTTGGGTTTTATCAATGGTGTGTTTTGCTGAAATTTTGAGGTTTTGTTTGACAGATTTTGAGTACTGCGCAGTTGGAGCACGGTTTACCCAAACCACATTCCATACAACAATTGACCGTGAAACCCCAGATAGAGAGGTATTAAATTGATAGATCATTTTTAGTCAAACCATTCACCCTTTTATGATTATTTTTGGACCACCTTCCAATAAAAAAGAGGTGCACAGTTTAATAAAATGGTTTGGAAAACCCCGTACCCTTACCTAGGAAATCATCCACTCAATTTAATTACACTAAAAATTATATTAAAATATACCATACCACCCAAAAATAACATATATTTATCCCAACTAAACCCTAACTTATTCATATTTGTTCAGGATTATGAATGAATTCCATGGTATTTTTACATCCTTTCTTGATGAAGCATTCCCCAAATTGAATATATCCACCATTAAGGGTAAGCGATTCGCATCCCCTGTGGATTCCTCTCTTTCCTAATAATCATTTAGGATAAACATGGATTATTCCATTATTGGAGATGAAAATAGTTATAGGATTGATTGAACATGATTCCTTTGATCATGGATATGGTTTTTGAATCACGATTTCATTTTTTATCGTGATATTGGTTATTCCGCTTCATTTTAGGCTTTTTTGTTGGCTAAAGTTTTTCATCTGTCTCAAGGTAGGTGGTCTAAATTCCAAATCCAATAGTATTGATTTAAATTACAAGTATGAAATTTTGAAATTTTTAATTTATTTATTTAACTTTCATGTTATAATTATTTGGGTTAAATTGGGGCAATCAAAATTGGTGGAATTGTAATAATTAATTGTTCAACTAATTTATGGTATATTGAAATTAAGAAATTGATGCGATATTAGAATTGTGTGATTTTTAAATGAATTTGATTATTATTTAATTGAAAATTAGGATTATTAGATGTTAGTCACAACCTTAATGGGTCATTGAGTAATATGATATCAATAATGTAAAATGGTTCAATGGTGAAGTTTTTATATTATTCCACGTGATTAATTAAAGAACCACATTTGTAATGATAAATTGTAAAGGTAATCAATGATTTTATATTTTTATTAATTGTTTTATAATTATTATCCTTAATTGATGTTATATATTTTATATATGTTTGATTAATTGATATATGAGTGTGCGACATAGAATGATGCCTCAACCCCCATACGATGTATACTGATATACGTGTACATGACATGGACTGATTCTTCATAATACCAAAGGGATTAATGAGATTTGGGACACAGATTAATGCTTCAAATACCAATAGAGTTATATACATAGTGTTCATGTCCAAAAATATTGTCATTACAGTATGGTTCCAATTGGCCATAATATTATATGAAATGAGATGATAAATGATAACTATGGAATTGTGAAATTATATATCCCCTGGGGATTGTTCGAACTACGACATGAGAAGAAGGAGGTATCGAGGTTTTGGTTTTCCTTCTGTATCCATGGGTTTTCTGGTTAAATATATAAATAAATTAATTAATTAAACTTGTAACATTATTTCATTTATTTTATTCTTTATTTAGTTGGTTACAATATTATTGATTAGATATTTTTTTACATATCACAGGTAGTGTCCAACTGAGATGTAGTTACACCCTACTCAGACATCATTATCGATACCCAAATAGACATATTTTTTCAATGACATGATAAGGTCAAGGGACCTATGTTAGATGGATGAGTAAGGATGGATAATGTATGAGGGAACCAAACATAGTGATGGGACCCACTTAGGAGTTATTAGTGTCTTTAGTTTGGGTTTTTCATTTGAACCATCCCACATTCATGGAAAGAAATATCTACTATTTTTTTGGATATTGTGTTCCTATTTTACTAATTAGAGGATACTAGTTTTGTCAAGTTATTTTATATAATTTGGTTATTATAGTTCTACTTTTTCTATTGTGCCACTTTGATAAAGTGGTTATAGTCTCCCCTTGATTGACAATAGACCCTTACTGCTCGTCGACGACCACTTGTTTATGGGGAGTCACACCTGACGTTATGTGGCTAACCGGCTCGGGGCACTGGTGTGTGGTACATGGATCGAGTTGATATAATAAAATTTTTATATCAATAAATATACCATAATTATATGTAAATTTATACCTATTGGAAATGATATGAAACTTATTTTCTACCTATAGTTTTTTCATTATATGATGTATGATTAATTTCATATGGCAAACTTTTTATGGAATATGATTGTGCAATTGGTGGGACCCAATTTTTACTTCTAATGCATTGGATAGAGTTTAATGCTATATGAGATAATGATTTTTATTATTTAAATGATTTTATTGGTTGAAAATAGAATGTGGAGTCATGATTGTGTTTTCTCACATCATAATGTGTTGACATGATTGAGTTTTTTCACAACCTAATGTGTGGACATGTTTTTCTATGATCACATTTTTATGATAAACTATACATATGTATATGGAAAATTTATATATTAATCCATATTCGAATTTTATATTCCCATGTTTTGTGATTATTTTATATATGTTCCCAATACATGGTATATATTTTGTGGTTTCATGGTGGTCCTTTTTAAATCTAATGATCTCACGCCATGATAAATGATGGTTTATAATTAATTATTATTATAAATACTGATTATATAGACATTGATATAATATATTTATAACATTTTTTATCACATTCATTTCATATTAACCTATATGATTCATTGATGAGTTCTCTATTAATATGCATTTGACATGACCCCTTATTATTCACATCCCTAGGAAATTATATATAAGAATATTGGTATAAGATAGTTTTAAAAAGATGTTTTTATTGGTGATATTGATGAAATAATCTAATTAATATTTTTATGTGGCTAATAATTGAATACACTAAACCTTTGGATTGTAGGATTGTGATATTATTTGTGAGAGGTATGTTTAAATTAGGGAAATGATGTAAAATATGTGAATGTTTTCATTGTATTGCCTCATCAATTTAGCTCTCTCATTTTACGATATCCCCTACATCAAGTCATATATTACTCATGTCTAGGTATCCATTATATTCTAATTAAATAAGGTTATTATCCTAAGTGAAACCATGTTCATTTAAAAAAACTCCCTTCAAGAAGCCACTACTTTTTCATCTTCCTCTGGACACAGTCACCCAATTGACACCCTCATCAGACTAGTTCATATTTAGAGACTATACTTTTCTAATCTCTTATAATTTTTCCAAATACTCTAAAAACACTCAATAAAACCAAAACAATATATGATCCTACCAAAAACCTTGGTTTTAATTAAATTCACTAAATTTGTTTAAATTTTTCCCCTTTACAGCGGTGTAAAAATCTACCGTTGACCTTAAGGATACTATTGTTAGACTAAATGGTACCCTAAACCAATTAACCATAGTAATCCATTTCAATCTACAATTTAATATTATTGTATTATAATATTAATAAAAAATTTTGTTCCTTGAAGATTTCATCATGGAATTTAAGCATCGATATTATTCTATTTCTTATTATCTTAAGAATCCTTATTTATTTATAAAATTAATCCCATCACTCTGATATCTATAATACCATTTCACCATTAAATTTATTTATATTTTTGATTAATCTGGTTTATGGGTTCAACTATTGTCAACTTATTATAAGGCATATTTGTTATAGTATATTCCACATTTTTATGTGGTTTTATTCTGAAATTCACGTATAACTGTTTTTCTCAAAAACGAAAATAAATTTCATATTTTTCCATCTATTTATCATTTTTGATAGTGGATATATTTTTTTCAAAAATTAATTCAATATTAATTCTATGTTTTTATCTATTATTACACATCCCATTTTTTGACGAATTTTTAGAGTCGAATTTTGTGTGTGTATATTTTTAAAAATAAATTCAACATCTTTAAAAAGAGTAATTTTTAATCTTTTTAAACAAAAAAATATTTTTTAATTATATATTTTTTAGTAAATTTTTATATATAAAATTTATTTATATTTTTATAATATAATAAAATTATTATGTGGTTTATTTATTTTCTAATGTTTATTTATTATATTTGAATTTTTCTATTAAAAATGTATAAATAAAATATATGTTTGTAATGAATTACTGACATGTATTGGTAAGAAATAAATAAATTTCTTGACATTTCATTTTGAGAAAAATTCTCTTTAAAAAAGAATAATATGTACTTATTTTAATTAAATGGTTAGGAAATAGTTTTTCCATTTCAAATCAAATACCCATTTTAGTCAAATATAATTTATAGCTGAATATACCAAGTTTGTATCGCATGAAATATATAATAAAGTTATACCACCATCATGTAGAGGAAATTATGGTGATACTCCTCCCCATAATGTTGATCTTCTAGATCCTATATAAAAAACTGTCAACGATGCATTTGGGTATAGAAATATTATTAGTGTAAATGAATAATTCTCAACTATATATAATATAAATAACAGTAACATATTAATAGTATATATATATATTAATATCATAATTTTTTTTTCATTTATTAAATAATTTAAATCAATATTTTTAATCATTTTTTTAAAATTACTCTTAATATTAATTTATAGTAAAATTGTATCACATTATGAGAATATTTTGAGTGTCTAATATGTTAATCATATTGATTTAAAAATTTCTAAAAGTTGTTCTTAATAATGAATAAAATCTACATCAATTATTATTTGGATAACACTCTCATCAATGAACATGGTATTAATTATAATATAATAAATTTGTACATGAATTACTACATTATTTATTGGGTTCTGATGAGGATGTGGAAATATTTAATAAATTTTAAATTTCTTGGTTGAAGGGAATGGCATGTTAAATGAAATGAAATATCTGTAAAAAAAATTATTATTTTCAACATAAAAAAAGAATACAATAATTTTTTATATCCTGTAAGAATTCCATGAATATAATTTTATATAAATGTGGAAAGTTTAATGATAAATTAATGATTTATACTAGATATTCTTAAGCATGGAATAAATTCATTATCACACATCCCAAATTTAATTTTGATCTTTAAAAATTTCACATGGGTCATAGAACATATGGTTTTATTACATTTTGTAGAATGATTTCAAATTATAGTATATTTCCTATAATATTGTTACCATAAAATCTATCCTCGTTAATTTATAGGAATGAAAAATATTAATTAAATAAACATTCCTATGAAAAAATACAATTAAATTTCAATGATATTGACTTGAAACATATTTTGAAGGTGAATAAAGTGTTTCTTGTGAATATTATTAACATATATTATGTCTTCATGTTAATATAGATTAGAATTATATTATTATTAATGGGAACTATTAGTGACTTTCTATTTCCTGGAATCATATATGGATGTAATATTTATACTGAATTATCTTATCTACCTGGCAATTTGACATAATTCCATTATGTTTTCCTAATATTATATTTTTTTTCATTTACATCATTGGTGTCTTGGTAATGGTAATAAATTTTGATTGATGTGATTTGAGTTTGGTGGAAATTGGGACATCCAAATACCACCAAATTAATTTTCTAGAACATATATTTTCCAAATAGAAGAAAATATAAATGTCTTATTTAATAAAATAATAACGTGGAATGAAAAAGGAATGTGAGATCATGTAATGGGGAAATATCTATATTTTCTTATTTATATAATGATATACTAACATGTTACATCACAATATTGAGGACATGCATGTTATGAAAAATGTTGGTAATAATGTAATTTATAATTTTTGGAATGAAATTATAAGCCAAAAAGGTCATCTTAAGGACTGAAAATATCATCAAAATATTATAATAATAAGGGATTTGTGGCTCCGTGATGAGAAAAAATATCATCAATTCCTCATAACAATACAAAATTGAATGGAATATGCCTTTTTTGAATTGTTTGGTGAATATAAATTTTTATAATGGTTATTCAGTAAGACATTCTAGTAGAATCAATATGAAAGATTATAAAATATTTTCATTGAAAAGATATAATTTTCATGTAATTATAGATAAAATACTTCCAATTTAAATATATTATGTATTTATTAATAGTTTTTATATAGTGATGATAAATTTTGGTAAATTACTTGAACCAATTTGTTATTAGTATATCAACTCTATTGATCATGAAAATTTCTAACATAAAATTATTTTCATACATTTTCATTTGGATATATTATTTCCCCAATTAATTTTCTATTTCATCATTTATTTATACCCACATAAAATTGTTGAACAAGGATTGGGTGGTCCTATATAAAATCTATTATTGTATTCTATAGAATTGAAATTCAACATTTTTACCAATACTACTTCACACTAAAATATATTGTTTTTTACTACGAATATTTTCCATGAATACAAAATTCCCTAAATACAATGTTTTAGGCAAATTGGTCATGGTATTTATTTTAATTATTTTTATATTTTAATTTTTAATTTTCTATTTTCAAATTAGAAAACTAATAAGTTTAATTTATTTTTGAAGCCATACATTCAATTTATGCACGATGAGTTGACAATTTCATTTACAAAGACTGGTAATGGAAAAATTTAGTGTGATAATAGTGGAATTTTATTCAAAATCATTATCATTATATATTTATAGAATTAAAAAAATGTTAATTATAATTTTCCAAAATGTATAAAAAAATATTAATGGAATTGTTATATCCTTATCCATGATAAGAAACACATATGATATGAACATATATTTTTAATATCATCATATTTAAACATTTAATTTTTGCTATTATAAAATTGATAATAAAATAGAAATATTTATTCATAAAAGACATGTATCTAGAAAATATAAAAAAAAGGAATAAAACCATTCCATATACATCTGGTACCATAAAATTTGACCATAGGAAAGATGAGATGGTATTATATCTATTTTGATGGGAAAGAGACGACCTAGAATCCCCCATATGTTGAACATAAGGTATTGAAAAGAACTAGATTATCTAAAAAATTCATGTTTTTAGTGATATTTTATGATTAAATAGATTCCCATATGGTACATCATTTTTTGTTTTGACATAAAATAGGTGACCGAGGTGAATTTGGCTTGTCTTGATGGGAGATTATGGGGGGTTTGATTTCATGCACAATCATTGATGTCGGAACACCATTTACATTCTTAATGGATTTTGCTAATGATTACACATCAATATCTACGTACATACCTACTTTCCAAAGGAAGGTGGTCTGTTGGTGTTTTAGAACCAATTATGCATAAGCTCACATTGGTTGGGAGGATGGGATGTCAGGATCATCATTCCCTATTGGGGAAATTATTTCCTATTCCTAGGATGTCTTTTATATTTAAGATAAGTTCACGAATCACTTCCTATTCTTGATATGGGACTTTGTACCCTAATATAATGATCATAGTTTTACACCATTTATGTGTAGTAGAGAGAGATCTGTTTAGTGAATCCATCAATATATATCTAAAGTTTGTCCACTATTTTCTAATGATGAGTATCTAATTATGTGGTGATTTCTTATTACCATTTGCTTTAGAATTTTCTACCATTAACGGAAGTGGTTTGTATCCTACGGGCGGATTGAGTCATTATAAGGTGACATGTGAATCATGGTTATTACAAGAATCATTATCCACATTGTTCGTTAAAATTCATTCATTTAAAATCACATGAAAATGAAATATTTGATGGAATTTAGGAACCAGATATCCAAGATCGACTCTCGAGGAGATGACCTATATGTTTGGGTAATAGTCGAAATAAAAGTTATCATATTTAAATTTTTTTATCATATCACTAATGAATGAATTAGAATGAACATCCCATGGGACTGATTGGGACCCAATTGTCAAAATGATAGAAATGTGAAGGGACTTCTAAGGAATTGGATGCGTATTTGATCCTAAACATTATGAATGTGTCCTACATATCATGGTTATTGTTGGAATGGATTTAATTTTAATTTTTTCATTCCCTAGGGAGTCACCCCAAGTTATATTCCCTTATATGGTGGAAAATATATCATGCAACTTGACAAGGATTGCAATCATTGGTTTTCCAAAATGTTAGAGATTCATTATGTTAATGATATGACTATTTAAACTCCCTAATATCACTTGATTTATACTCACATTAAGAACCAAGGTATTACATGTAATGATACTCACTATATATGGATGTCAGACTTATGTTCTAGGATAAAACATAAGATGTTTAATAAGGATGTTGGGAATTAAGAAGGCATCCTATGTATCCTGGTAATAGCATGAATTAGAGTCATCATAGTTTATTTTTATTGGAATTACACACTGATGTATCCCTTCCCATTTTAGAGGCTTCCGATTAATGTTATATGATCATTGATACTTCTTAGTACCATGTGATCTATGCTCAGTGTGATAAATAATTAATGAAAAATAATTAGTCACATTACTTATGGATGAGGGATATATTCATTAACAGATGTCTTGGGATATTTGATATGGATCTTAGGCCTTAGAAATGAATCATATATATCATAGTCATTGAATGAACCAGATTCCACATATTTTAGCTGATTTGGGCTTACACAGTAAACTCTTTTTTTATTGGGGCATACACATAGAGGATGGTCAATGTATTCAAATTTTGAGATTGCCTGTTTCAGCTTGAATACTTGCCTTCAAAATATGATTTAATTCCTACTAGACATGCGTTGAGAGTTTTTTGTCTTCTATGAGTATTTATGGACATGTATGGTTATTTTTTGTGAATTTTCTAGGATAATCACACGATCCAGTTCTTCTATCCAAGGTTATTTATATATATAAGATGAGGTATTTGAGGTTCATCACAAGATCAAGTAAGACCTGTCTCAATGAAAATGCGAGACCTGGTAAGATGATCCTAGAAGACATCACGTGATCTTGGATAATGTGGCTAGATAACATGGAATACTAATCATGGAATCCATTTCACGATCCTCATTGACTTATCCAGAGGACATTGGGACATATGGTTAACTGATCCTAGAATCCATCCCATGATCTTGGATGACATTCTTATAGGCCATCGCATGATCTGGTTAACATTACCTAGTCTCATCATGAAAGATGGCTATCACACTTGGATGAAATTAAATATTCAATGAAACATGTCTATATGGGGATGTATGATCCATTCGTTTATGTCTGGGGGTCATCATGAGATCTAGATAGCGTTTCTAGAGGGGATCACAAGAACCATTTGACTAGCTCGAGTGCTACCACATGACTCTGCTAACATGTGATGGTGTTGTCTTATGAGTCACAAATCATGTTTGAATGTCACCAATAAATTTGGATAGTGAGGTCATAGGTCTTCAAGAGACATCGGTGGCATTCAGGGGGGATTCTATCTGACATGCATTAACATGTATATAGGAATTCGCCTGATTCAAATGGTATAACAAAATATTGTCATAGGATCTTGGAGACATTTTCGGGTGACATCTCATGTTCCAGATGGTTCATGTGATGTTCCTAAGGATGATTTTATTTGTTCATTGCATAAGTCTCCTAATTTTATCCTTTGTTCTATAATTCATATTGTGAATGCCTTATATTTGTTTGGTGTTATCTCTTTCTAAGTCCCATGTGATTTATAAGGTATATTCTATGTTCATAGTATTCTACATTAGAATTCCTTCATGTGATCTATGAGTGATGATGTGAAATATCTATTCCTGTTTCAAAATTTCTCCAATTGTTGTCAATATTTTACCAGAAAGAAAACATCCCAGTTGTGAGATTTCTAGCTCTGAGAAGTCTACTCTGTTGCTCAGGTGCGCTGGTGGAAGGTTCCAAGGATGGTTCATCCATGTACGTGTTGAAAGACATACATTTTATTTTTTTGGGGTCACAGATTAATAGGCATCACTTCCCCTATGGTTTGTTTACTTTCATAACTTGTATCTCTTAAATATAGGCTAGAGTTGGTTGAGGGATTCAGTGACATTCATCTTCATGAAATCTTCTCATCGGTTACTCTAGGGCAGTCCATGATTTTTGTGACAACAAGACCATCCTGTAAATTTCTCACATAATGGATTATATCGATTTTTAGGGTCTTTTTTATTCTTTTGGACATGACAAAATACATATTTATTTTCAATTCAACATGTCTGAGGGGCTTCACGAGACCAATATGTCTATTAGAAGGCCTTTTAGTGATCTCAGTCTACTTGTATAGAACCTTTTGTGAGAAGAGGATAGATTATCAAGGGGTCTTCACTAAATCAGGTCATCATGTCATGGTGTCTTGCGAGACCATGTATCAGACAACATTTGTGTGTTTCATATGTTTTATGACTGTAAAAAAGTCCCTCCTTATCAAATTTTATTAAATTTGAATATTTTACAAAGGATGGAGATCTCACAAGGTTGTATGAGTATTGTGGAATATAATAACTCTTCTTCATGGTGATGCATTGTGGGATCATAAAATGGTTTCGTGGAGATGTGATATATTTTCATAGAAAATTCAATATGTTTGTACTTGGAGAAACAAAGGGGGATTTTGAGGTTACCTACACACACTAGAGTCCCATCATGTGAAGGGGATGACATGCCAGTGGGCTTTCACAAGATGAGATGGACATGTCATTTCGGTTCTTGAGGATTATTGTGAATCATTGGTGTTCATAATGTAACATTTATAACTGCATGAGGCTCCTACCTCCTTCAATATTTTTTTCCTTTCTTTATTTTATAATGTCCTTGGGTTTTATAAGTTTTAATGGATGTTGTCGAAGACAATCATACCCCCCATCAGAAATGTGTCTCAGGAATTTTACGAGAATAAGAGGATCCAACCATTTGGATGTTTTCCTCTTATTTTAGAAGGATTTTGTGAGTGTTTTCAGGAGGCTTCAAGTAAATAAGAAATGATACATGGGGTAACTCATCTAGATGTTGCTGGATGATTACTAATTTTTTAGGGTTACATAGAAAGTGTAGATGGGATTTTTAAAGGGTCTTTTACATGGTCTTATGTGGGTTATGCACATCATGTGACCATCAACATGAACTTCTACTAGTCATCTGATCACATTTACCCCCTGCCACATCATTCCATCTTTTATATTCAGGCCAAATAATCCTCATATCCAGGTATTTCTTCTGTTGTTACATTTTTGCGCTCATTTGGAATGTTTTACTAAATTTATCCCCTTATGAGTGATGTCTGAAGGGACAAGGATTAGGTTATGATGAATGTCAATGCCTATATGAGGCAAGAGAAATGTCTCCAGTCAGTGGATTGGGTGATGATTGGTTTTTTCTGATGACATATAGTTTTCCATAGAATATTTTTCATTCTTGATGGCATAACCACTATTGTGTTGCAGTTTATGGCCATTTATCTTAGAAATTATGTTGTTGAAGTTTAAGGCCTTTTATATTGGAAATTATGTTATAATAGATTAGGGTCTTTTATATCAAACATTAACCCGTGGTAGTTTATATACCTTTATCTCAGACAATCTATTTCAATATTTTATGCTCTTTTAGCAAGGACCATCTATTATTTTAAATTTTGGTTGTTTAGTTTGGAACTTATAACCCTCTAATTTAGGGTATTTTAGCTCATATCTTATATTTCTATTTTTAGGGTCTTTTTTATCAGGCCTCATATTGTTTTAGTTTAGGGCCTTTTAGGTCATACCTTCTAATGTTGTAGTTTATGGTCCTTTAGATCAAACAATAATATTCCAGGTATTCTACATTCATAAATCTATGACTTGATCAAAAATCATGGAATATGGTGTAGATATTCTAGGAATGACCCAAATCACACATGGGTGTGGAGTTCTTCCATGGTGTTACCAAGGATCCCATAGCTTAGAGATCATTTCCTACAATAATATAGTGCCTCTGGATGGTGGGTCTAAGACCATATTTATAAGTAAAATTTTCAAAAAATGGGTCTCCACTATATTTCATTGGTCATCGTTTTTTTATAGGGGTAATATTCGTTAAGGATGAAATTATAGGGAAGCTATGTCCCCCTATATAGTTACAATATGGGTGATATAACTCATTAACCAAAATTTGATTTGGGAAAAAATGTGGGTTGGGGCAGATATGTCAAGGATGACCCATAACACCGTGAGGTGTCGGTTTCTACCATAGTGTTTCCATGGATCACAAGGATTGAAATTGTTGTAATTAATGAAGAAGATACCTTTATTTGGTTGGTCAGATTCCATAATCATTGATGGCATGGACCAAAAAATATGATCTCTTCTCCTTTGAGAGGGCCATGAATGATTTCTAACGTCTCAATCATTTATATGATGATGTTGGGCATGCGAAGAAATCTATCAATGAGGGGTTATATAACCCAAGGGTAGTTCATCTCTTAATTGTAAAGCTCGAACAATATGAATTATGGTTTTAAATCATGAGTTGTGAGCCAAAAATGGTTTGGAAATGGAGTGTTGTAATATGACCATTCAAGAGGTTACAGGACATGGTGACATAACATCAAGGATGTTGAATATTCTCTAATGGTTGGTATGAATATTGTAAATCATTATCTAAATTGATCAGCTCTGGAAGATGAAATGGGACAATTAGACTAATAAAAGGCCAAAATAGAGTGGAGTTCTGAGTTCATCTATGTTGAAGTCAGGGCTCAAAAGGATCAAAAATCATTTTCCATAGTGTGATTCATTTGGTTAAAGGTAATTTGTTCATTAGCTGGAGACATTGACTTACATTCATAGATAAGTAATTAGTCCCTTGGATTAAGGTATAAATTTCCAAGGGTTGTGGAAGATTTATGGTGATCTGAGATGGTCCGATTTTTATGTAATATTTTTAGAAAATATATTATACATGAAGGGTTCGAGCACACTAAATGATGTGTCACCACCTAGAGATCATATTCTCTAGGTGAAGAGATGCGAACAATCACTAATCAAGCATTTTCATGAACTTGAGGGTATAGTGAGCATAGATTGGATTTGAGTAGGGAATTAGAGTGGCCTTATGAATTTTATTCCTCATTAATTTATGATCAATTTGTTTCCCAAACTCTAGAAATGAATTGTTTTGTTGACTTTTTTCGTAGGAATCCATTTGTAGAATTTTAGTCCAAAAATGATTTTTGTATCTTTCTCTTGTAGTTTAAGGTAATTTGGTTTTTACCATTATGGTCTAGAGATTATTCTAATATACCTTTGACAAAATTAAAGGAAAATTATGGTCATGATGAATATGGACCGTGTATAAGGAATGATACAAAATATCCAAATCAGGATACCCAATGTCAAGAGTACGCCAACATTCTTCTGAATGGGAGATGGAAATTTTGTAAATCATTTGTCGATGTTCTGAGGTAATAAGTAATGATATTAGACAATGATATCATGGATATCCAAGGATACAATTATGTGGTAATCACTATCACGGTTATTTCAGGGATCACAAAGATCAAAAATCCATTTTTATGTTGAGATGCATTTGGTTGACGACCATAGGCACGTATGTTGGAGCTGTAGGTCTGGATGAATTTTCAAAAAAAAGGTCTCTTGATGCACAATATATTTTTTCAATGACATTGAATGATTCGTTGTTACCAGAGTTATTTGATACATGAATATTTATTTATGGATTGAAGTGATCAAAAGATGATGGAATGACATCATATTATGGTTAAAATGATAAGTCACTAGTTATCTATTAACAAATAATGATAATGGATGATGGTCTACATATTTTAACATCATGTAGATTGTACTTACATGTCTCTATACAATTTATACTCAAGTGGTAAGGAAATTTTCCATGTAGTTTAACATCATAAATTATGTACATATTTAGTTCATTACAGTTTATCATCATGTAGTGAGGCTGTTTTTCTTTTGTGAATTTCTAATGTAATTTGACCATTAAATTTTCCTTGTATTTTATGTTGATACAATAAGTATGTGGGATCCGATGTGAAAAATGAGGCATGATATATTTTGTAAGCATGAATTTCTAATTTAAATTTGGTTCATACATAGGAAAAATGATCTAATATGACTTAGCACATATATATTTGGGGTGATTGTTTTAATTAGAAATTGTTATAACTTGTCCCAGGAATTGTGATATGGGCATCACTATGTATTCTGTGATGGATGAAATCAAGAAACACATAGTTATTGATCTAGATACACTCTACCAAGGTCTATCCAATATGTATAGGTGGGGGTTTTTTCTATTGATTGATTTAATTGGGCCTAGTGTTGGTGATCCATATGTCACTACATATCCTGTGATAATAAGAATCAAGCCACAAATAGTTTTGGATAATGGAGCATCATCCACAATTATGACCTATACATAAAGAGGGTATATTTTTATATTATGTGTGATTGGACCCATGAATATATATATATTAATCCCAAAGTTACTTGTGTTGTAAATAATAAATTCACACATAGGTATTGAGGACATATTTTTGGTTGGAAACTACGACCATCAACTATGGTCCCCACGGTTGAGGTCCATGGGGATGATCAATTTTATGTCTTGCATTGGAAATTAATTGTTCTGTTTAACATCATGTATCTAGGACATTTGGTATACCTATTATGGTCTGGAATTCAAGACCATGATGAACCTGTCATGAGTTTTTATACCTTGATATTGAGTGGAATCACATACAAAAAATCATATGATCACATGATCCATGATCAGTGTGAGAAACAACGAATGGGAAGGGTTCTTATCACTATGCATGGTTAATTAACAATAGGATAGGGGAGTGTTTCATCACATGGTGGATAGAAAAATATATAGGATCAAGATGTCCTAATGTATAGTACTTAAAATGAAAAAAAAGTATTACGTTCTAGAAACCTGTGTAGTTTAGTTTCTTGTTTTAAAGACATTGGTCGTGTAGTTTTACTTCATGTGGCTTGGACGAGGGTCACCCAATGGGAAAGGAAAGTAACACTATAGATCTGTGTAGTTTTACATCATTAGTTAAAGACGAGGATCACATGATGTAAAGGAAAATAAATATTATGGATTGGCCCCAGAGTAGAGTTTCAGTTGTCACTGTGTATTCTATGATTAATGGAAAAAAAATATAGATATTTCTTACATGAAGAGATTCCCCTTTCAGATATAATCTCACACTGGGGTGGGGGAATCTCATTAATCCTTATCATAAATATATATCATGTACAATGACTCATTAGTGATATGGTTCTTCTTGTATAGTCTAAAGTCATTGGGTAAGGATGATCTTATGCAGTTTAACATCATGAAATTAGAATGACTAACACTGTTCATTTAAAATTCGTACATCCATGTAGATAGACAATGTGCGTCATAAAATCAGGGTATTAGGACCTCTCCAAATATTATATCATCAATTGTATTTTTACATAGGATACTATGTAGTATAAATTCTTACTTCTATAACTTCTCAATAAATTTTATCTTTATATGGTGAAGATTTGGGATACCATGCAGTTTAATGTCCTGATACCAGTACTTTAAATTTTTCATTGTTCGAAATCTTGTGGCCTAGATGAATTGTGTTTCATCACAAAAATGAAATTTATTTACTTGGAAATCATGCTTTGGTGGGGGTGGGTGTGATACATGCTCCTCGTCAATTATTTCTATTATGTAAGCTTCATTTTAATAGACATTGTATATGATGTAAGGTCCTTCCCATTTGGGTTTTAGATTTTGATGATTCTTCCCTAGTAACATCAAGGTTCTAAGAACCAATAATTTTTCTACTTGGAGTAATTAATAATTTATAACCTTTCTATTAAAGTTTTGTGTGAACTAATTCTATGGGAATTCATGCTTATGCAATGTATACAACCCATTCTCATCATGCCGCTCCAATTCATCCAGCAACATTTATGAATTCTAGTTATTTGAGAGATGTCCTAAAATAGATATTTGGATCCACGATATATGGAATTATATAGGAATCACATCCTAATTATCACACACCAATGAATATGTTTTTTATTTTTTTTGAATTATGTGTGTAGGTACGGTAGGCCCCTAAAGCACGTAGGAAGTCGTCTGGCGAGTTAATCCAACATTTTTTCTTCATAATCAAGAATATATTTGAGAGATTCTTTTTGAAGGCATGCGTCTACCCTATTTCTACTACATGATAATGAGATGAGTGATTGGACTCGATATTTTACTCCTGGTATCTCTTCTTCAAATCCTTTTAATATAAGTTAGTGCCATTTTCCATCGATATTGTGTGAGGGACCTCAAACCTGGTGATGATATATGGCTCCACAAAGTTGACGATATTCCTCATCCCGATTTCATTGAGGTGTATTTCCTCAACCAATTCGAAAATGAATTTGGTAGTATTATTTATATGATTAAACTTTATTGGTATGACATGGGGATATGGACCCACGAAATTCATTCCCCAAACATCAAATTACGGAAATATTTATCTTTATTTAGACATTATATGGGTTAATATATGATGTTTTCATTGATTTGGAACGCATGAAATTTCAGGGAGATTCTATATAGTCATGTATCATGGTTTTCCAGTAATAACCTAGCCTCTTAACTTGGAGGGAGATCCTTGTCCCAGACTGATGAGCAGCGTAGGAGACTATATGTACTTCTTCAAGGAAAATGATAATATTTCTTTATATTAAGCATCCAAAAAGTATTCTATACAATCCTCTCTTTTAGAATGATTTTTGATCATTTAGACCATCCTATAGGGTAAATATTACTACACCATATCAAATCTATTCTATTCAATCTCGTTCAGTTGATAATGTTCAATTTTGGAGATAACGGATTATGGGTTCTGTCCATCTAGGTGTGGATGTTCATTCATATTATTATGGGGTGTTTTTCGCCTGATTAATTTCTTCCATATCATATACAGCGATTGATGAGACCATTATTTAGTACTTGACATTGTATATTGCTTCCTCATAATCAGGGATATCCAAGAATGTGGATGAATTATAAGACACAGAAGTGCATGAATTATTTGAACATGGAACATGATGAAACATGGGATAAAAAGATAATTCTACAATTTCCCCTAATTTATCTAGTGAGAGGGGAGAATTATTCCTCTTTGATGGCATATTTTCCATTGATCTACTTTCTAATATCTATGAATCCCCTTTGGTATTCTAGTATTCTGTTTATAGAAGTTGGAAATGTTCCAAAAAATCGATGATGGCATAGTACTCTACCGTGTTATTATTGAAAACAAATGATTGCAAGAATGATCTGGGAAAACAACATTGTCCTGAGATAAATACACAATCCATGAGGCATCAAAATTGATTCTCTGGTCTTCCATCATTTTACTAAAAGTAATTTGGGAGGTGCTTTCAAAATATATTTCCTATTTCTGGGGGTATAATAGGTGTAGAATAACTCTTTATTTGGAATCATGGTGTCTATTAGTGTATTTATGGAGGCAGGATGTGCTGTGAGAAAATCATGAAGGGCTTTATGTTCCACCAATTTCTTTTATTTTAATAGAATGTCATATTACTGTAGAATAACCACACATTAGGAAAACCACCTAGTCAACATTAGAGGGCCAAGTATGTACTGGAGTGGATCAATACGAGATAACATATGGACATCATGGTGATGTAATTAATTTGTCATCTATTTCACTATGAATATGAGTTCAAGTCATTTCTTCTTGACATTATAGTATAATGTCTTATCACCTTGCATTGTCCAACGGAAGTAATAGAGACTATTCTCACTTCCCACATCATTTTTTAGGTTGGAGGAGGGTTCTAATGATCATTCAATGGTGGATACATATTGAATGATTGGATTCCTTTGATGCCTTCTTGCTAGTCATTGTACCATTTATAGGTGATTTCTTTTTCAATTTTCTGGTTTAGGGGAGAGTCATACATGCCATGTTGGATATGAAACATCGGATGTAGGTGATGTACCCTTATAACCCCCTCAATTATTTGATATTTATGGGTGGAGACATTTCTAAAATAGCATTAGTCCTCTATAGGTAGACCTCAAGGTCACAGTTTCATACCCCAACACCAACGAACATCCAGGATGTTACCACCATGTTTCATTTCAGCATATTCATCTTAATACTATATTGTCACATATAGTTGATGATTGTTTGAATAATAGTGATGTTTCCACATCTCTTACAAATTATGACTACTAGGTCATAATCATAAATTCGTCGATTTTTTCTAAAAGGAACATAATGATATGTTTCATGGAATGATGATAAGTGGTCTCATCATTCATTAAACTGAGGAGCATGAATTGATCTATGAAGATCCCTTGAGGTTATCTGACATTAGTGAGATCTTCATCAATAGGGGCCATATTATCTGATTGTACCATGAATACCCATTCAGGATGGAAAGGGATTGGAAGGTAGCTATTGCATAGATCATGAGTTATATGATCAGAAATGGGAATTCATCATTTGGGATGTCCCTATAAAGATCTCTAAAATTTATGTATAACCTTATATTTCCATTCTTCTTCTTGACATTT
Source organism: Viscum album (assembly GCA_963277665.1). Taxonomy (NCBI): domain Eukaryota; kingdom Viridiplantae; phylum Streptophyta; class Magnoliopsida; order Santalales; family Viscaceae; genus Viscum; species Viscum album. The sequence goes on along the minus strand of OY728122.1, from coordinate 248,798,444 downwards.
ATAATGTTTTCAATCCATCTTAGGTATTTCACTACATAGAAAATGTTGGATTTGATCATTTTGTCAACTTCCCCAACTACATAAATTCCATGATAGGGGTGCATCATCCTGGATTTTTTCTTGAAGCCTCAATTCTCATCGGGTAATCTGATATGGTGTGTAGACACATCAGTATGATGTCAAGGAATTTATTAATAGTTCCAAGTGAACACATATCATTGTGGATTTAGAAATTCCATATGCATCTCTATCTGTTTAAAGGGTCATGGTAATACTAATATGTGTAGGTATTGGGTCATTTTATATTCCTCGATTTACCCATACGAGATCGTTAATGGTGGTAGAGATTACATTGTTGAATGTTGGGGGAGAATTCCTGATGACATCATCCTATTCTTCCACCTATTATTCTATTAAGACACTTTTAAATGATGTAGAAATTCTGTAGGCTTATCTGTCACTATTGAGGTGAGAGAGGACATATAATGAGACCTTATAGTACCCTTCATCCTGACTCATATTAGATAGATTCCAGAGATCATTTTATTTTACCATGTCACTAGGGATAGAATGGGATTTGACCTCAGGGGTAAATTCTATTACATTAACTAGATTTATAGGGAGGACATTTCCATTTTCATGTATACTCTTGGTATTTGTAGGTGTGGTCCCTATGATTTTGGTAGATATAAATTTATTATCATCATCCGCTATTAGTTTTTTCCTCCCCTTTTGTAAATACTTATCTCAGTATATGTGGCTTCGCAGGTCACAAAGGGGGGATTATCACCTTTTAATATTCAGAATTTTCCATCGATGGGGTATTTCCGAAATTGATGGAACTTTGAAGGCAACACCTTGTCGATATGGATCTATGTCCTTTTGACATAGACTTTTTATGCACTGTATTGTTGGATAAAAATTATGTCATCTCTAAATTTGAGATTCCCAAACATTGTTTTGAGTGTTATCTTCATGTGAGGTCTTTTCTCAAGCTAAACCAGCCCTTGAATTATCATCTTTATTAGACACAAAACCGCTTTTATATATCCCAAATATTGAAGGGTTCGAATTAGGATGTCATTGATCTTGGATCTATTTTACATCATATCCCATCAGTTTTCTTTTCAAAACATATAAATGATTGATGTGTCCTGGGATGGCCTCATCCTGGTCATATCCTGGGAATGAGATGGTTACAAGGCATTCTATTGGCATTAAATCCATTTAATTGAACTTAGATATAATAAATTTTATCTTAAATTCATGTGACCTTTAGAGGTAATTAATGATTTCCTCTAGTATTTATACTAAAATATATAACACATACATGATCAAGATCTTATATGATACAACATCTAGATATTTTAGAATGACTTACCTTTGTTCCAGATATCAGTGCTTCTTGGGGTGGAATTTCTATTGAACATGAGGATACAGAAGTAAATCATTCGAAGAAGATGGTCCTGGTACTTCTGTAGAGATTTTGGGGACATATTCTTTTAGTGGCCTTGGTTTTTTCAGCCTTCCCCATTTCCTTGGATTATTGGATAATCAAACCACTACAAGGTTGTCATGCAACACAACTATGTAATGATTATAACTGTAGGGTTCTAGGGTACCTTCATGCCTCTAATAGGCTTGATTAAGATCATTATCTCAAGTCTCATACTTGTATAAATAAATATAAATATATGACTTTTTTGGGGACATTACCAAAATATTGAGTGTGAACATTCCAATTCTATATCTTTTTCCATTGTTTCCTACACATATGGCCTCTTTTTTCATATTTATGTGCAAGAAACTCATATTATGAGGCATACATGTCCTTAGATAAGGGGTATTTTGAATGAATTATAGTGAAAACCCAAATAAGTGATCTTCGTATGACGAGGGTTTCATTTGGTGGGGTGTGTCACCAGTTTCATATGTCATAGGGAAGAAATATATAATACTCAATCCTTGAATTGGAGTAGGACATTAATCATCCTCATCTATTTCTACCTTTTTCTGATAGTTGTGTCTGACCATGGGAGACATTTCTTATGTTACCTACCTAGGGGGAAAAGCTATTGTGATTCTAAAAATTTTCTCTCTCAAGGTTTCTTGATTTGGGTCACCTTTTTTTCAAGTCATTATGTTTTTGAACATCCAATCATGATTGGATTGAACATGCGGTCAAAAACCCTCATCTTTGGTCTGGGAAATATTTTGGAAGGTCACCCGATCTAAGGAGTTATCTAACTCCACCTATCTAGAATCGATAATTCTATGAAGGATATCATTATAGAAAAATCAAGCCTATATATTATGTCATATCATTCCATGTAATGGTAATTAGTGGGGGCCATCAGTGAGGTAGGCCTCATTAGGCTTCCTAGAATATGGTATCAAGAGTAGATTACTATCCAGGGTTGTCAAGAAATAACTGGGGAGTTTTTCATTTCATAAGGAGTATTATTAATCCATAGGTATTTCAAATCCCCTGTGACCCTAATTTCTCTCTGCATCAGGACAGGCGAATTTTTTTGGTTATCACTGCTTGAAAGGTGGTGTAGGGTGCTTTGGGGACAACCTAGGATCTTGGATAGGAACTAATACTGGAATGAGAGTGACATGTATAGCTTCTAATTTTCCTAGCTTTTTCCCCTGTACAAGGGAATGGGTTGAGATTTGGAATAGGTTAAATAAATAGATTCCTTTATAAGTGGTTCCATTTTTGTGAACTCAAGGAACATAACTTGATGCATCACATAGATTATACGCATGTGCAACTCATCCTTGAGATTTTAATTACATATTTCTAAAATTTTCTCCTTCGACAGAGGGATGATGAGTGAATAGGTTAAATCATACCACATTTCTATAAAGTCATGCACATATCATTTTTTTATTTTTTGTTGTTAATCAGGCCGACAATTGTTGTTTTACTCAATGTAAAGATAATAAAATGAAGGATCTAACAATAAATACCTCCCCATCCTATAATTGATCATACTGGTAGACTGTAGTACCAAAAAAGGACAGATCTGTTAGAGTCTGCATGAAACACATCATCTCGGTTGCATCATGTTATTATCAAGAGCCCATTATCGGCCCACATATGGATACAAAGTGTGTGATATTTATTTCATGGTCACTTGTACCATAAATGGAAGAGAAGGTAGGATTGAATATATTGTGTGCTAGTGGATTATCACTCACGCAATTGGAATATGGATTCATCTTAGGCTACACAGGTTCTCTTCACGCATCCATCGATTCCATTCTTGTAGCCAGGTACATGATGACGTTAAGTAGATCCGAGAGCACTAATTCATGATACACCTCACAACAATATGGGGAGGATGGGATTGATTAGTTTTAATATCCTTTATTGTCCCTTGATCCACAATTCATCTAATGAATTAGTGATTTCCCTATCGAGGGAGTGGATTTCACCTCAATAGAGGGAAGTCATTATCATTTTCCACTTCCTCATATATGTAGATTATCTCCATAGATCTAGATCTAATATACCACTCTGATACCTCTCATTTTGAAATAGGATCAATAGGAGGGATAATATTCATCTACTCCTGAATATGATACCCAACAATAATATTTCCCTCGAGTATCTCTTTTTTTATTTGACTGCTAGTTTTTATCTCACCCTCATATTGTGATAATTTTTCCGCTTTGGGAGGATCTTAAACTATTCTAGGTGGTTACTTTTATTTATCTAGTAAAATACAATTTTTTTCGGCAATGTTCTACTAGAGAGGTGGAAACACAATATTCTGAGGGGCCAAATTTTGGATCCACCCTTAGTTCTTGGTGCACGTAGACATAGTTGGGGCATTGATATTGCCCTCCTCTTGGGTTATATTTTTTTATATTTAGGCCCTCTGAATTTTTGTTTTAAATCGCAATATCTATTTTCTATAACGTGAAATCATTCATAGAGTGTTTTTGAACAATGGTGGTGTTCCCATTACATTCGACATAATAGGATGATTATACACTCCATTCATCAGGATCATTATTCAAATCTCTAGACTTTTTGGGAAATTTTTTAATGCAACCCCAAATTGTTCTGATGGAATTCATCATATGTTACTCTTATCGTGGACTATTGACAGTGAATTTGAGGGTGTTTCCAATCATAGTTTCCTAACAAGACCCAATTATAAGAGATTTGTATTGTGATGGGAGGAATGGATGGGATACCAACCGATGATATTTACCTCCAAACATATAAGATAAGGATTTTATATTTAGTGGTGTTGATGATGTAAATTCCCTCATATTAGATGTATAAGGGTTATTCAATGCCATATTTAGTATTGATTAGTCCTTTTTTGAGGACCAAATTATTCTTATTTGGGATTTTATGTCCCCCAGGACAGACATTCAGATTTAAATTCCCCATTCAAGTGGGGTGGGGTTGATCTAGGATCACTATTGCTTCCCCCCATGAAATTATCAAGGGATGATAAAACTAGTGATAATGATAAAGATATAAATTCACCCATCCCAGTGGGCTGAGTTGTTTTAGTTTATATGTATATGTCTTGAATGCTATTAGGAATTCACAATCAGAGAGGTGCAGGTGGTGGTAGATATTCCCACATCCCATTGGGCATATTTTTCTCCTGGGTGGATTCTATGTCAGCTACCACTAAATACCATTTTATATTGATAAATTATTCTCATATAAAAGCTTTGTGTGATGCCATCCCATGATTTGAATCATTTTTTACGAGAATCTGTTAGGTTGATCACAACTTCTTGTTCTTTCAATGAAATTGTTTCTCATTTATTTGAGGGGACCAGAATAAGGACATGCCTACTATTCTCTCCCTCTATTTGTGATTTCTTGGAATAGTTGAAGAGGATTATTTATATTATAGTGATTAAATATTCTGAGATTTACCCATCCCCCTAATTTATTCAGAGGGTATGACATTAAATGATGTCATATCTGAAGGGTTTAGTTTTTCTGGGGATATAGTGAAGTGAAATGCTCTATATTTGTATTATCAATAGATAAAATCATCTAGTAAATATTGGAATATCAGTTGAGAAATGGTTTTTGTGATGTAGTGCCAAATATTTCATTTTTTTTCATGCTCTCCCACTCTAGGGTTCTATTACAGGGAAAAGGAAACCATATCTAGCTGGTAGGAGATCATATTGATGAGATGAAGGGGATACTCATATCTTGAATAGGGGAGATCTCTAGCCTTCATTATCTGATGACTGGTCCACCTATTTTTGGTATAGATAAGCCATGAAATAAATTTCAATCTTATTAGGGACCTCATAGTTGGATGTAGTGAGGGTTCGGAGCATTATGGGGAGGCTTATTTATGCTTAATTTCCTTTTATGTCAATATCAGCCACCTCTTCATCAAACATACATGCCTCTATTTAGTAATCCAATAGAATCTAGTTCTTGGGGTCATCATCTGATCCCACTGGAGTGAAAACATGATGTTTATGGGGAACAATATGTGATTAACCCCAATGTTTCTATCAACTCTCTATACAAAGGTGTATGAGTTTTGTGAACCAAACTATATAAAGGTTTTCAAGAAAGGGGAGTATTTCCTTGTCAGTGTGAGATATCACCATGGGGATGTTTACCTTGATAGATTTCCGGAGTAGAGTCCCTTTTATCTATCTCTACAATACACTATTGAAGAATATCATGGTAATGACCATCTTCTACTTTAGTTGAAGTGGTGATGGACACATGTGGTGTAGAGAATGTGTCTTCAACGACATCAAGGAATCAGTAGTTGAGATGATTATGAATATAGGTCTCATTGTATGTTATAGTGGAAATAGTTTTTCATAACATTTGGGATTATAGAGGTATATGACCCTATTGTAAGATGTTTTCTAGAACTTTTTTTATAACCATCTCGTTTTGTGGTATATTAAGCCTAATGCTAAGAAACTTTTGTAACAGGCCAATGCGATTCCTCATTACTGACAGGAGTATTCTCTCATTCTGGGGTATTTTTTATTAACAAACTGTGATCCATAGTTAGTATGGGAATATTATATCAATCCTATTCCTTTGGAATATTTAGTTGAACTTTCTTGGTAGAAGTATGAGCCTGCCCTGAGACATGTTCCACTCTCACCTAGTGAGCCCCAGTTGGAATAAGAATATGAGCTTGTTTCAAATATTTATTCTCATATAAAATATACTACTGGACCTTCGTAATGGGAGAATAGTTCTGGGACTTTTTTAATTTGTCATTATAATGATGCTCGTGTAGTCGTTCATTGGTAGAATTAGGAACTTGTGTCTGGATTCTGGGATCTTCTAGAATATGTCAGATATATTTACTAACATGAATATGTTCATATCCCAAGGAATTTTCCATTATCACATCGTTTTCCTCATCCATAATAGATATATGGGCATGATCCAAGGCTTGTTGAATATACCACTAGACTTCATTGATAGGAATATGAGCATGTCTTGGGAAATGTTCCCCCTATCAAATGGTGAGCCCTATATCCGTCACAAATAGCTTCCTGGTAGTTTTTTACAAACTTTTTGGTGATTTTCCACCACAAATACTATTTTCAATGGGGTGGCTTACCCATCACCAAATGATTTTTCATGTTTTTGAATCCATTTTTTCGATGATCCATTGAAAACACTATTTGTGATGGGACCCATCGCAAAAAAGTGTTACAAATAATAAACCAATATTGGATAATATAATAATAATATTATTATTATTAAAATTTATGAAATATTAATTTTAATATTAGTACCATAAAATAATTTCAAAAATAATTAAATAATATTTATATTATAATAATAATGATAATATAATAATATTATTATTATTAATGAAATAATAATAATTTTACTAATATAACAAAAAAATATAAAATATTGAAAACCTAATTATTCAAAATAATAATAATAATAATAATAATAATAATAATAATAATTTAATTAAGAATAAGAATTAAAAAACAATAAAAAAATAAAAAAATTAAATAAATTAATAAAAAATGTAATATTCACAACAATATAAAAAATGCACTATGTTGAAATGTATATAGTTGGTATTACAGAAAAAATTTTCATTAAAATATTTTATCTTAAAAGCTAAATATATCACTGAGTGAAAGGAACTCTAAAGGAGATGAAGGAGTTAGAGGATATAGTGGAGGGTACACCATCCCTAAACCATGAGTCATATGTCAAATGTACTTCAACTGCTTTTTCTCAAAATATTGATGCTATTGACGAATCTCCACCAACAACTCCTAATACTTTTACTTCTGTCATAGGATCTATTATAGTTGTTCATGCTGCCATTGAAGCATCTACTCCAGCACCCTACACATACTCTCTCTAATGTCATTATGTACTCCCATCTTATACTGATATTGTTCAGCAAATGATGACGAAACTCCATGATCTCCTCACTAGCTGCATTGCAATATCACATTGCTTCCATAATAATCCACAGACTTCAATCAAGAGATGATAATAACAAATCAGCCTTTCTTGAAGGAATACTATGTCACCTACATCAATTTTGTCTCATCAAATTGGTGGTCACTGGTCTGAGTATCTGCCTTGAACAAACTCTCAATCTATGTATGAGACATCACAACCTCATATACCTCATTAAATTGAAATTTAAAATAAAATATTGTTAAAAATTTATTATTAGTTACATCTTAAAATCAAATTGAAAATATACTAACCAAAATTTGACGCTGGAGAGCACCTCTAATATCTCTAGTGGACAAATCACTGTACATCCTTAAATAAATGTCTAAGTCTATAATATCAGACAACCCTATTTCCTATATAAATAAAAAATAAATCATTTATATTTATTGTTATGTAAAATATTTAAAAAAAAGTACTTAACATATGCTCCATATGCATACTGAATTTATGACTAGTGGATTGATATGTCACCTCCTGACTCAGAAGATTTTTTCGACCTATCGATGATCTAATTTTAAAACTACCACCCAACCAGAATGAACATAATCAATCCCATACACGAGATAAAATTAAATTCAGTCGGTGGGCGTGACAAGACTCATGAAACTCTATCAGCCATTATTTCTCTATTTATTTCCTTCTCAAAATGTGCAATAAATTATTGCAACACTAGTGTATAGTCACTTTTCATGCCTTCCAGATAGCTTCACACATGATATTATTGATGGTATACCATAAACCCTATAAATAGTATAAAATAACACGTTATTAATTAAATTAATTTCAAAATAAATATAATTATTTTTTCATTCAGCCAATGATCGAATGCACGGTGTTGCACATCATTGGTAATATGATCCCATGAGGACCACGATATAGAAAAATAATTGTGAAATATAGTTCCCCCCTATCCTGGAGATATTTGCAAAAAGATGTTAAAAAAATAACATATAATCAACTAATTTGTATATAATTAATTTATTCAAAACTATCTAAAATACATTGGTAAACATACCTCTACATGCGTGGATCGAATCCAATAGATGAACATTTCTTGGGGATTGGGTTTTGAATCATCAATCGAATAAGTCCACACCCACTTGGAGTCCCCTACAGAACCACTAGTAGTTTGAGGATCAGATGATCTAATTTAATGCACTTTTAAAGGTAGATCAGCGTCCTGTAATAGAAAATAGATATCCATGACCATCTTAATCATGAAATCATTGTCATTAATAAATATTGGAAAACAACTATTAATATAGGTATACATTATATATTATTATATCAATTATTTCACAATTTCAATGTTCATATTCATCCTCATATTTATATCTGAAAATGTCAATGAATTTATATTCATCATCAACATCATCAATTTCTATATGAGTTTTATTTTCTTCATCTCTAATCATTTCAAATTCATTTGTTACTTAATTTAAAGCATATTGACCTTAAACAATTTATATTGAGGTGTCATCATCAATATTAATGAATCTTCATAAAAAATATGTATTTGGAGCCGCGTCTTGAAAATTTTCAATTCCTTCCACTTCAGCAAAATCATATTCACTTTGAGTAAACTGATTTTCCGATGATTTATATTCTCTTATGCTCCACCAGTCACTCACCTCTCTTGAAGTAGCACAATATATTGAATAATTAATTTTATTTTTCCTACGATCCTATAAAAATGGTTCATTTACTATAATTATAATTGTATATATGATATCAATAATTCTTTGGTTCGTATGAACATGCAAGCCCCTACCTGTATCTAACCACTAATATTTATTGATTTTTATTTAATGTCATCCCAGATAACATAGTTCAATAATTTTTTCCAGTATGATATAAAATTCTACTTAAGTTTCCCTATGATGAGATCCTCTCTATAAAACATCCCATTTAATTTTGTTTTGTTCCCCCCTATACACATTTATGAAATTTAAAACCATTAACCACATATTATTTATAATATTTATTCATTTTTGAAGGGGGTTACTCAACACGCACATCGAATATCAATTCATTAAACATGTTTACATACTTGAAAATTTATAAAAAATATCAATATAATAGTTAATAAATTGATTTTATATGTTAAACCAAGAATAATTTATGATACCAGTTCTTGAAACCTGTAACATCTGTTTTTATCGATGTTCTTCAAAATTTGATACTGTGATTTATGGAAGATATTTATTGAAAATTTTAACATATTGACTAAAAATAAAAAACAATTAATTTCAACCATATTATATAATAAGTTATAGGATCACTCAATATTAAAAAGTTGTCATTTCAACATAGTTGAGAAAAACATATGTATGAGCTCTATGATGTTCATTATCGAAAATCCATTATTCATGAACTCCACAGAACCCAAGCTCAGGATGATTGAAAATAGATAACTGACTACTCATTTTACTTTTAGCATTTCCTTTATTACATCCCATACATTTAGGTTTTAAGGTATATTAATATTGAAAGTAATGCAAGTAGAAAAACAAATCCCTTTTCCAAATAATCTTCTATAATTGATCTTTCAAATAATTTTTTTGTTATGTACTTTTTTCATCAATTTCAGAATTCTTATCTCGAATGGGTACATCAATAAAAATTATAGTGATCCTCCACATTTTATTTCATGTGGTAAATGTAATGTAAAATGTTCCATTGAGTCAAAAAAAGACGAAATAATTATTTTTTCCAGATTACATAAAATTAATCATCATTTTTTTGAAATATTATTACTACATTTTAGTCACATGACACCACAAAAATGCCTCGGATTAATTATTATATGTCTGTTTGAGCGTCCCAAATAATATATTTGAAAAAACCTCATAATCCAATTGGCCAATGGATTTCCATTATAATAGGACAATAATTAATTTGTAATTTGATAATATGGAAATTTGTAAAAACACATTTCAAATTAGAACAATAACCTTTTTGATGTAAAAAATATGAAATCCACCTACAAAATAATACACTATTCTCTTGGGAGAGTGTACAAGCTACTTTGGAGTTCATTAATTTTTTTGATCTGAGATTTTAAAATAGTTCCTGTTCGGGTCGCCTAAAAATTTGGGAAGATCTAATTGTTCCTTTACATTATCATTGGTCTTATATGTTATTTCCAAAACTATATGAAATAAATTATCAAAATAGTTTACCTCAATATGCAAGAAATCCCACATGTGACAGACAAATATATCAGACCAATATAGAATATCCCTAAAAATTGTCTCTTTTATCCAAATTTGTTCTTTCCCTAAGCCATAAATTTTATGTTGGTTTATTGTTGGTCCAAATGTGATATTAAGTAATGAAGAGACAATTGATTTTAACTCTATACATGAGATCATTATTGGAGGTCCATCTCTTTGAACCATTCCTTTTATGAAATGATATTTTCTTATAAAAAGGATGATTAGTGGGAAGGAGTATGAAATGATTGTTAAAAAAGTGATTTTCAATTAATGATCATACATGATTTTCTCTCTCTCATAGAGTATGGACATTATTTTGGACTATGTGTACTCAAGCTAGATAACATTCCATATTCTTGGAAGTCACAAATTTTACACATCAATTTATCTTTAGTAAGACATTTCTTTTCGCATCAACATAAAATGTAGTTACACCATTACCCCATTATGAATTTAGCTTGTCAACCAATGGTTTCAAATAAACGTAAATATTATATTTTGGATGTCCAGGAATTAATAAGGTAAAAATATATATATGGTTCCTTCATCAACATCCAAGGAGGTATATTTTATAGAATTATAAGGATTTCCTACCAAGAAAAAATTTCTGTCATAAGAACCAAATGGTTAGAAATTATAAGTATTAAAGAACTCATCTTCTGTTTCAAGATTCTAAAGAAGAATACCAATGAAATTGGTCAAAATTTCACTAAGAATCTCAAACATAGGGAAGATTAATGTTATTTCAAGATTGAAAATGGGTTTTTTTCTGTGAAATCAATGTATCCCTGATCTGTGATATAAATATAAACTAAGATCTATCTGAAAGTGGGAAATATCTAAATACTTTTATAAGAATCAATCCATACTTCAATTGTTGATCCTTTATATACCTATATTTTCACCACATGGGACAACTATCCAATCACTCGTTTTCACTCTAATATAAGATTAAATCATTTCAACATGAATGAATCTTCTGATAATCATGACCTAGATTAAAAACTATCCTCTTTATCCCATAGAAATTTCTAGGAAACTCATTTCCTTCAAGTAATAGTTATTTTCAAAAATATATTATCGGATCAAAATAACTAATAAATATACCATCATCAGATTTAATATCAATAAATTTAGAAACTACATAAAATTTTATTATCATCAAACTATGATATAAGGTATCCTCATCAGACCTGAAAAACAAATTAAAATAATATGGTTTCTACTCAGGAGTTAAATTAATATCATCCTGAGTTTTAGCATTATTGACAAGAAATACCCACCACATCATGTAGTAATATTTTATATTGTGATGGATCCAGAACCAAATTATTAGTATCTTCCCTACAATTGTGTCCATAACTTTGACACCAAAAAAATAATCTATTTGAAATCTAAAATGTAATAAATATCCCACAATGTTTTCAAATACGTAAAATATTCTCAGAGAACATTTTTTATAGGGATACATAACATTCCCATCTGAAAAAAATCGGGTTTTGATGATTAAAATGATAATAAAACTTCAACACACTCAATATATAATGGATTTAATAAATTACCAATTAAATTATTGAATTTTTTTATCCATGAACGATCATGTAATAATTATTTTTTTCAACATCCTTGTTCTATATTTATTTTAAAAATTTAAAATAATTAGTTTTTTTGTAAAATTTTATATAAAAAACACTTTTTGAAAAAATAGATGACAATTAAGTTCTTTTCTATAAAATTTCATATAATTCCAATTATTTATTACATATTTATAGTTTTTTATTAAAATTTTATACTAATATACACTAACATATAATCATTTATACTAATTATCACAAATTATTATTAATTACAGCTAATTTGTACAAATAATTACCAATTATCAGTGACAAAATTTTTAATATATTGGTGGAAGATCTTTTTCACAATGAATCATCTCTACTATGTCAGAATGAAAACACTATGAAGAATCTACTACATTTTATGGATATATATTTTTCTATGCAAAAGGTTGAAGAGCAGGGAGGCCATGTAGTGTTGATCTCCATTCTTGTGCAAAAAAATAGATATCAATATGTTGGAAAAGATTTATCATAGTAATTTCACTAGAATGAAGATACAAGGAGTCGAGTAATCGGAAAATGTATCCTCTTTCGCTGGATGTGTCATCTCTTTACATATTTATCCAACTGAAATCAGTATGATAAATCTACTTTAACTTATTCATATGCATTTTCATATGCACGAGAATAGAGACCAAGAAGGCCTCACTGCAATACTCTCAATTCCTATATAATCAAAAATTGATATCCCTATTTGAGGATAGACTATTCATAGTGAAGAAACTTGTAGAAAATTTTTAGCAGATAAGGCATTAGGCATAAGGGAGTCACCAATTTATTGGAAATTGTTCCAATTTATTAAAATGTGTAGTAATTATTTTCAATTTATAGCTAATTATTTCTAATTATAGATAATTAATTGTAATTATTACTAATTATTTGTAATTTATTCTTAATTATTGGTTATTATTAGTAATTATAGGTTATTATTAGAAATTAATTACTAATTAATAGAAATTAATTAATAATTATTAAAATTTATTACTAATTTTACTAAATAATACTAATTGTTTCAATTAATTACAATGACTTAGAATATATTACTAATATTTTTTAATTTATTACTAATTGTTGCAATTTATTACTAATTATTAGAATATATTTAAATTTATTGTTAATTATTTTAATTTATTTCTAATTATTATAATTTATTGCTAATTGTTTAGTAAGTCATTAATTATAATAATTTATTACAAATTTTTATTAATTTTCTTAATTTATTTCAAATAGCATTAATTTACAAATAATTGTTGAAATTTATTACTAATAATGGTAATTTATCACAAATTATGGCAATTTATTAATAATTATTAGAATTTATTTCTAATTATCAGAATTTATTACACATTATTATAATTTATTACAAATTCTTAGAGTTTACACGAAATATAACAATTTAATACTAATTATTATAATTTAATACTAATTATAACTAATTATTAGATTTTATTACTAATTACTATAATGTATAACTAATTATTTGAATTTATTAATAATTATTACTAATTATAAGAATTTATTACTAAATATTAGAATTTATTAATAATTTTTAGAGTTTATTACTAATTAATAAATATTTTACTAATTATTAGAGTTTATTAATAATTGTTACAATTTATTATTAATTTTAAGAATTTATTACTAATTATTACAATTTATTACTAATTATTACAATTTCTCTCTAATCATTACAATTTATTAATAATTATTAGAATTTAATATAAATTATTTCTAATTATTTCAAATTATTGTAAATTTACTAATAATTAATTTAATTTATAACTAATTATTACAAATTACATTAATTTATTACTAATTATTGAAATGAATTACTAATTATTACTTTTTATCACTAATTATTAGACTTTATTACTAATTATTACCATTTATTACTTATTATTAGAATTTATTACTAATTACTAGAATTTATTACTAATTATTAAAATTTCATAACAATTATCAAAATTTATTACTAATTATTATAATTTACTACTAATTATTAGAATTTATTAATAAATATTACAAACTGTTAAAATTTATTACAAATTGTAACAATTTATTAATAATTGTTACTATTTTCTACTAATTATTAGAATTTATCACTAATTATTATAATTTAGTACTAAATATTAAAATATATTAAGAATTACAAATAATTATTTGAATTTGTTACTAATTATTACAATTTCGTATTAATTATTAGAGTTTTTACCTATATATTACAATTTATTAATAAATATTAGAATTTAATACCAGTTGGTGCAATTTTTACAGATTGTTACAATTAATTACTGGTTATTATAATTTATTAATAATTATTATTATTTATTAATATATTTTACAATTTTTTAGTAATTATAAAAATTTATTACTAATTGTTACAATTTATCACAATTTATTACAATTTATTACAATTTATTAATAATTATTACAATTTATCAGCAATTATTACTATTTATTGACAATTATTACAATTTGTTACCAATTATTATAGTTTATTACCCATTATTTCAATTTATTTCCAATTATTACAATTTATTATCCATTATTACAATTTATTACTAATTATTACTGTAACACCCCAAGCTTCCACGGTATGTTTCCCTTCGAATAATGCGATAGCGTGTCTTGTACGCAACCTCGAGTTCTAACACACACCACAACTAATTAAACTAGCCGTTGTAAATAGTAATACCTACTTTTTGAAATCATAGATATTTTATATTTCAAAATGGACTTCATTTTTGGATTCGGAATATTGAAATTAGCCTAGGGTGAAATTTTTGTACTTTTCGGATAACTTTTATATTTTGATGAATAGTGAAAATTACTAAATTTTAATTAAAAACAACTTTTTTAATCAAAATAATTAATATTGATAAGTTATGAATTTGAGTGGTTTTAAAGTATATTTAGAATATATTTTTACCATTTAATTTAATGTTTGCCATTGGACATAATTTCACAATAAAATCAGACATAAACAAGTGTCTATCTTTTGATAGTTATTATCTCTTAAAAACACGCTTTTTATTTTAACAACGGGAATTAATTTTAAATTAATTTCTGCCACTTCTGTGTTTTGAATTTGGAAAAATGGATTACATATTTGGAATTAGGATGTCCAAATTATGTAAATAGGTAACTTTTATTTTTACACATTTTGAATAATTACTGCGGTAAATATTTTATTTACCATGGTTAAAGGGTAAATCCGGTAAATAAGGGTTAAAAAATAATATTATAATAATACATAATTACCCTAAAACGTGTCCTACCCTTATTGGTGGACACATACCCGACCATGGGCATCCTTGGGTCGATTTGGGGACCCCTTAGAGCCACTTGTATGTGGTAGGGACACATTATATTAAAAAAGTTAAAATAAAAAAAAATGGCATAAGCTTACATCCTTTAGAAGAACAATTTTTACATAGGGTTATACATGTTGGATTTTCGATTATCAATATTCCATAGAAAGCTAAAAAGATTTCCTACATAATGATATTTTATTTATAATTTTTAGACATCAAATAAGTTAAATTATTAATGACACAATAATGATGCAATGTTTACCTCATTAATAAATCATTTAAATAAATAAGATTATAATGATTAAAATATTATCTAAAACCTATCCAATTCTTATTGTTTGATGTTATTTAGAAAATGAGTCATCTTACCTTCGACCTAAATGTTTTTTGGACCAATATAAACCGAATATAATTATATTATAAAGTAATACTTTCACTCTTTCCTAAAGACCCCTCCTCTCCCTTATAAAAGGAGACCACTTCTACGCATTCCTCACACCTCTCAAGCCACTTGGCTCGTCCAAACCCTGGCCAAACAAGCTACCCACATCCCTCTACTCCTCCTTGAAGCATCCCCTTAGGCAGAAAGCATTTCAAGAAGTCCTTTGGTTCCAACCAAAGTGAGTTACCTAAATTAATGGTAACAATTTCTCTTAAATTATTTTCATTTATTTTGCTTCTCCAACCCCCAAACTCTTTTTATTTACTTTCTTTTGTAACAAAAACAGTATCCAAAATATACTAGGATGTTGTTATAAGAAGGATTCAAACTAAAAATACACACAACTCCATCTAATGGATGATGAACATAATGTTTCTGTGGATGGAAAACTAACGCCTCACGAAACGATGATTGTTCAAATACATCTTACCGCCTCTCATGGTGGCCATTATGATGGCACTGTAATTAAATATGATATTAATGATATATATTTTATATATAAGCTTCGTTAATTCCATTTTATTTCATATCATTATTCGTTTCATGTTGTATAACATAAGATAATTTCATTCGAGGAAGTGCGGACTACCGCCCCCTTAAAATGATATGACTCGTTCATACCACACATGGAACGTATAAAGGATGGTGTTAATGAACTTAAGTGACATATATAAAATATTATATTATACTGGAATAGTAATATACCTATGTATCATTTGGATTCGATTCTTTTAAAATAAAAATTAAATGGAAGTACCGTTCGTGCGTACGTACGGACTATCGTCTCCACGAACGCGATGAGATTCATTCTCCATCGTATCCATTCAAGTCATATTCTCATTTTAGGGTTAAAAATAATGTTAATATCATTCTGATTATGAATAAGATATAATCTATCCATTACAAACATGTCTTACGTAACCAAACATTTAAGAAGAACGAATCGATTATCACCCGAAACGACGATAATACTATGATATTATTAATAAAGCCATGTTAAAAGATCATATATGATATCATATTAATGTATATGATTCTTGTATAATTTAATAACAATTATTTCATCATTATACAGGAGGTTAACCTACCCCAACAAAGGAAAAGTACAAGGTAAGGGTTTATTTTGCAATCTCTTCATTATCCGAGGTTGTTTATACATAATTATCTACTGGGACCTCGTTATCATCCACGTCCTTGTTTCTTCAAAATTTATTTCAAAACATTTTTAATATTTAAAAGAATATGGGTTAAAGTCATTTATACCCTTGTTTGACTTTTTATAAGAGGTTTATAAGGGAATCTTTTCGTCGTTTTCCAAACAAGGTGCTTTTTAACCTTTTCGACAGAATTAAGATAACAATGTTTTTTTAACTTATACGGCGGGTGCGGTTATTTTAGGCTGTTATAAAATCATCAAAGCTTCCCTTAGAAGCTTATAAGAATATTTTCAAGAAAATGTTTTATTTTATATGGCTCTTAAATGATTTCAAAAATAGAAAGAGATATTTCTCTAAAAAGTGTTTTGATTTCATCTATGTCAACATCCTTTGACGGATTTTGCGCTTATTTGAAGTTGATTTATTATGATACAAAACTTCTATATTTTATTTAAGGTTTTGTGATATGTTTGACTGTGGATGTGCTATTTTTATACCATTCATAGTTTATGGTGAAATTATTGACATTTCGTATGCTAGTTTTAATACGAATGTTTATGTTATGTTTAAACCTTTTCATATGGGAATGCATTGGACTTAATATGTGACGGGTGGAGCCCGTTATAGCTCCTCGATGCATCGGTAGGTCTCATGAGACAAACTAGTGTCTTTGCACAAGGCCTTGGCAAAATCTTATTTGTAGTCTTGGCACGAGGCCTTGGCTATGTGGTTATGATAGTCTGGCATTATGCATTCCAACATTATGAAAGTGGTTGTTGATATTGCATGTGATTATTCAATTAGTAGAATATCCATGTGAACAAGTAAATGGAATTATTTCATTTTACTTTTGCCATACTATGTTGAAGTTCATGTTTAAAAGGCTTTTGTTTTAGTAATTCATTGCCTTAAATGTTTATGCTTATTTTTGAATGTTCCGATATATTGTTATCCTTACTGGGCATTTGATCTCACCCCTTTTATATGTTTTATTTTTCCCAGGATGTGAAGATGTAAGTTATGAATGACCTGTAGGGATATTATTAGGGGATTATAGTGTGGACTGTGGAAACATTATGTTGTTGTAGTAGTTTTTCATTTTATGATGTAATGTAAAACTTATAAATATATCTAGTATTTCCAAGGCTACTAAACCAATCGGTCTTTCGAGATTTGATCTTTCTTGTGATCATGCCAATGTTATGTAATAATTCACCGACTCTGGGTAACTGGGGTCGGGGCATTACAGTTGGTATCAGAGGAAGTTTAGTACAAACCTTGGAAGCTAGATTTAGATAAACTCTGATTAGCGCGCGTAGACCTAAGATGAACTTTGAGGATTATTATAGAAGAACTTCCTAGAATTTTGGTATTGTAGAGATTTTGTGAGTTTTTAGAGCAATACATCCATGTCTGGATACGAGCAGGTAGAGGCAGCTCTGGCACAGATGTACCTAGGGGTAAAACCCGAAAACACCGCTTTGAGCTAGACTCGAACGGGAACTGGTGCACGACAACGGGCCTTACTGCACTCTTGGTTACGACACTCCCAGGGGATATGCTTAGGATAACTCTCATTTTCTTTACAAATCATTATGAAGGGTTTATGAGTATATACTTCCTCAAAGAAAACATTTTTATGATTATGGATTATATCCATAAATAGTTCAATTTATGTTAAGTGTTTTATAAGTATGGGATTATGTATTTTGATTCATAGACTGATCTAGTTTATGCCATTGTTTAGAAATGGCGCCTAGTCGAAGAAATTGAAACTGTATCAATGCACGCACTCAATGTAGGGATTTCCCTCCTGCTCAAGATAATTATAGAGGGGCTGGTGATGCAACTGGTGTCGATCAGCTAATCACCATACTGGGACAACTTACTCAGGTTATGAATAATAACCTTACCCGTATGGAGCACCCTGATCCGCAGCGTGGAGGATCAATGTTAGATCGATTCATGAGGCAAAAACCACCAACGTTCAATGGGAGTACAAATCCCTTAGTAGCTGACCAATGGATAAATTCCCTAGAGAAAATATTTCAGGCTTTGGGGAGTAGTGAAAGGGAAAAAGTTATCATGGCAGTTTACCGCCTCACTGGAGATGCTGATCAATGGTGTTCATTGATTCAAAACATGAAGGAAGATGATGAAGTGTCAAATATGGAATGGAGGGAGTTCAAAGATCTGTTTTTAGAAAAATACTTCCCTCGCGACCATCGAGCAGATATGGAAAGGCAATTTCTAAGTCTGATACAGAAGGAGGATGAGAATGTCGCAAAGTATGAGGATAACTTTACAAGGTTATCAAGGTACGCTGGTGATTATATACGAAACCCAAGAAGTAAGATTGATCGGTTCTTTGATGGGTTAAAACCATTTATCCGTCGAGCATTAGTCTCACAATCCTTTTCATCGTACGAAGACATTGTCTTATGTGCTATCAAGACCGAAATGGAATTCTCTAAGTCTTATGACTTTAAAGAAAAGCAAGAGAAGAAGAGACCTGCTGATCAATCTGGGAATGGAAATAAGGGGAAGAAGGGAAAGGTTGAATATCCATCCTGTGGTAAATGCGGGAAGAAACACCCTGGTACTTGCTTGAAGGGATTGGGAGTCTGTTACAAGTGTGGTGAAAAAGGCCACCAAGCTTGTGATTGCAAGGGTAAGAAGGATGCTACCAACGTTCAGTGCTACAATTGCAGGGAGATGGGGCATTATGAAAATGAATGTCCTAAGAGTCAGGAGAACTTACCTCAGAAAAGGCCAAGGGATCACGGTCAGGCTTATGCTATCACTACTGCTGAGGTAGAATCTCCAAAAGACGTGGTGGGAGGTAATTTAATGGTTTCCTCAAGTTTAGCAAATGCATTATTTGATTCTGGATCATCACATTGTTTCATATCTTCCCAGTTTGCTAAGAAAATTAGATATTTACAATTTGATTTAATAAGGGAGTTGTCAGTTAAAACTCCTAAGGGAAGTATCGTTGCAACAAAGTTTTGTGAATCAGTCCCCATTAGAGCACATAAATTTTCTTTATCTGCTGATTTCATCGTCATACCTATGATTGAGTGTGATATAATCCTCGGTATGGACTGACTTTCGGACTATGATGCAAAGATTTATTGTAAGAAGAAAGAGGTTACGATTCTTGATGATAATGATAAGGAAAACCTTATTTTTAGAGCAGAATCGTCACCACCTAATTCTTATTTAGATCCACCCCCAGTAGCTCAACTTAATTGAATTACTGGGGAGGAAGAGAATGAAATAACTATCGGTGAGGAAAGGAATGTTCAAATAGAGGATGTACCTATTGTGAAAGAATTTGTAGATGTATTTCCAGAAGATTTACCTGGACATCCTCCAGAACGAGATGTTGAGTTTTCCATTGATTTGATTCCTGGATCAGGCCTATATTGAAGACCCATAATAGAATGGCTACTGTAGAATTAGTCGAACTAAAGAAACCACTAGAGGAATTGAGTAATAAGGGAATTATTCTCCCTAGTGTTTCTCCATGGGGAGCCCCTGTTCTTTTTGTTAAAAAGAAAGATGGATCTATGAGGTTATGTATCGACTACAGGGAGATCAATGCTATAACGATAAAGAACAAGTATCCCCTACCTTGTATTGATGATTTATTTGACCAACTGCATGGAGCTCAATAATTTTCAAAGATTTACCTTCGATCTGGATACCATCAGTTGTGTGTAAAGAAGGAAGACATTCCGAAGACAGCATTTCGAACCAGGTACGGGAATTACGAGTTTACCGTAATGCCGTTTGGATTGACTAATGAACCCTCGGTATTCATGGATCTTATGAATATAGTTTTCAAGGAGTTTCTCGATGAATTTGTGGTGGTATTTATTGATGATATCTTGGTATAATCCATAACCTACGAAGATCATGAAAATCACTTGCGCATTATCTTGAAGACTCTGAGGAGGCATGAATTATATGGGAAGTTTAGCAAGTGTGAATTCTGGCTTCAGGAGATTTCTTTTCTTGGCCATATTGTCTCTAAAGATGGAATCATTGTTGATCCTTCTAAGACCAAGGCAATCCAAGAATGGCCAGCACCTACGAGTATAACTGAGGTACGCAGTTTTATTGGTTTGGCAGGTTATTATCGACGTTTCGTCCAGAATTTTACCCGATTGGCTAACCCAATAACGAAGCTCACACGTAAAGGGGTTAAATTTGTTTGGACAAAAGAGTGTGAAGAATGTTTCGAAGAACTGAAGAGAAGATTAGTCAATGCTCCTATATTGACTCTACCATCGGGGAATGATGGGTTCATTATTTATAGTGATGCATCGAAGAAAGGACTTGGTTGTGTCCTTATGCAGAATGATAGAGTTATTGCCTATGCATCACGAGAGTTGAAAATTCATGAACAAAACTATCCTACTCATGATCTCGAGTTAGCAGCTGTGATCTTTGCTTTGAAGATATGGAGGCACTACCTCTATGGTGAAAAATGTGAGATTTATATTAATCACAAGAGTTTGAAGTATATTTTCTCACAAAAAGAACTCAACATGAGGCAAAGGAGATGGCTTGAATTACTCAAGTATTATGATTGCACGATACACTACCACCAGGGTAAAGCAAACAAGGTGGCAGATGCTTTGAGCAGAAAAGACCATAGAGTTTTGAACATGATGAGAATTGAAAGGGATCCAATTTTCATGGATCTAGTGAAGATGGACATGGGAATAACCAGGGAAGGTGAAACATCAATTCTTTTTCAAATGGTTGCCAAACCATCTTTACTAGAAAGGATTAATAGTTCTCAGACCGATGATGAAGAATTTCAGAAGAAGATTAAAGCTGTGAATGATGGGATATTGAGAGACTTTGTGTATGAAGATGGAATTTTGAAATTCGGGAAGAGACTTTGTGTTCCCGATTTACCTGATCTGAAAAGGGAATTGCTGGATGATGCTCATAGTTCCAATTTCTCTATACACCCTGGGATCACCAAAATGTATAGAGAATTGAAAGAACATTTTTGGTGGGACAACATGAAGAGAGAGATTGCTGATTTTGTGTCAAGATGTATGGTTTGTCAACAAGTGAAAGCTGGAAGGCAACAGCCTGAAGGATTCATGCAACCTCTTCCCATACCGGAGTGGAAATGGGACTATATTACGATGGACTTTGTCATGGGGCTACCAAAGACTCCTAGAAGGAACGATGCAATATGGGTTATTGTTGATCGTCTTACCAATTCAGCACATTTTCTTGCTATAAGAGAAGATCTACCCCTGGAACGTCTAGCAAGACTATATATTAATGAAGTTGTGAGACTTCATGGAGTACCCTTATCGATGGTTTCTGATCGTGATCCCCGTTTTACTTCAAGATTTTGGAAAAGTCTTCAGAAATCTATGGATACTGAACTTCATTTGAGCACTTCTTACCACCCTCAGACAGATGGACAATCAGAACGAACTATTCAGACCTTAGAAGACATGTTGAGATCTTGCTCACTTGATTTTCAGGGTATGTGGGATCAATATTTACCACTGGTAGAATTTTCATATAACAATAGCTTCCATTTGAGTATTCAGATGGAACCATATGAAGCGTTATACAGAAAGAGATGTCGTACACCAACCTGTTGGGATGAGGTAGGTGAAAGAAAACTTGTAGGCCCAGAACTGGTGGAGGAAACGGTGGAAAAGGTGAAGGTAATCCAAAATCACATCAAAGCAGCTCAAAGTAGGCAGAAGAGCTATGCCGATAATCGAAGGAAGGATTTGGAATTTCAAGTCGGTGATCATGTTTTTCTGAAGGTATCTCCGTGGAAGGGAGTCATACGTTTTGGTAAGAAAGGTAAATTGAGTCTCAGGTACATCGGACCTTTCGAAATTCTAGAACGAATTGGGGTTGTAGCTTACCGATTGGCAATGCCACCAAGTCTCTCCAAAGTTCACGATGTGTTCCATGTATCATTGTTGAGGAAATACATGCCTGACCCAACACATGTACTCACCTATGAAGAATTAGAACTGGAACCCAATCTGTCTTATTGTGAAGAGCCTGTCAGGATTCTTGATACAAGAGAACAAGTACTGAGAAACCGGACGACGCGTCTGGTAAAAGTTTTGTGGATAAATCATAAGATGGAAGAGGCAATGTGGGAACCCGAGGAACTTATGATGAAGAACCACCCGAGTCTTTTTATGTAGTAATACCCTAGAAATTGCGAGGACGCAATTATTTGAAGGAGGGGAGAATGTAACACCCCAAGCTTCCACGATACGTTTCCCTTCAAATAATGCGATAGCGTGTGTTGTACGCAACCTCGAGTTCTAACAGACACCACAACTAATTAAACTAGCCGTTGTAAATAGTAATACCTACTTTTTGAAATCATATATATTTTATATTTCAAAATGGACTTCATTTTTGGATTCGGAATATTGAAATTAGCCTAGGGTGAAATTTTTGTACTTTTCGGATAACTTTTATATTTTGATGAATAGTGAAAATTACTAAATTTTAATTAAAAACAACTTTTTAAATCAAAATAATTAATATTGATAAATTATGAATTTCAGTGGTTTTAAATTATATTTAGAATATATTTTTACCATTTAATTTAATGTTTGTCATTGGACATAATTTCACAATTAAATCAGACATAAACAAGTGTCAATCTTTTGATAGTTATTATCTCTTAAAAACACGCTTTTTATTTTAACAACGGGAATTAATTTTAAATTAATTTCTGCCACTTCTGTGTTTTGAATTTGGAAAAATGGATTACATATTTGGAATCAGGATGTCCAAATTATGTAAATAGGTAACTTTTATTTTTACACATTTTGAATAATTACTGCGGTAAATATTTTATTTACCATGGTTAAAGGGTAAATCCGGTAAATAAGGGTTAACAAATAATATTATAATAATAAAAAATTACCCTAAAACGTGTCCTAACCTTATTGGTGGACACATACCCGACCATGGGCATCCTTGGGTCGATATGGGGACCCCTTAGAGCCACTTTTATGTGGTAGGGACACATTATATTAAAAAAGTTAAAATAAAAATAAAAATGGCATAAGCTTACATCTTTTAGAAGAACAATTTTTACTTAGGGTTATACATGTTGGATTTTCGATTATAAATATTAATTAGAAAGACAAAGAGATTTCCTAAATAATGATATTTTATTTATAATTTTTAGACATCAAATAAGTTAAATTAATAATGACACAATAATGATGCAATCTTTACCTCATTAATAAATCATTTAAATAAATAAGATTATAATGATTAAAATATTATCTAAAACCTGTCCAATTCTTATTGGTTGATGTTATTTAGAAGATGAGTCATCTTATATTCGACCTCAATGATTTTTGGTCTATTATAAACCGAATATAATTATATTATAATGTAATACTTTCACTCTTTCCTAAAGAGCCCCTCCTCTCCCTTATATAATGAGACCACGTCTACTCATTCCTCACACCTCTCAAGCCACTTGGATCGTCCAAACCCTTCCCAAATATTCTCCCCACATCCCTCTCCTCCTCCTTGAAGCATCCCCATAGGTAGAAAGCATTTCAAGAAGTCCTTTGGTTCCAACCAAAGTGAGTTACCTAAATTAAAGGTAACATTTTCACTTAAATTATTTTCATTTATTTTTCTTCTCCAACCCCCAAACTCTTTTTATTTCCTTTATTTTGTAACAACACCAGTATCCACAATATACTATGATGTTGTTATAAGAAGGATTCAAACTACACATACACAAAACTCCATCTAATGGATGATGAACATAATGTTTCTGTGGATGGCAAACTAACGCCTCACGAAACGATGATTGTTCAAATACATCTTACCGCCTCTCATGGTGGCCATTATGATGGAACTGTTAGTAAATATGATATTAATGATATATATTTTATATATAAGCTTCTGTAATTCCATTTTATTTCATATCATTATTCGTTTCATGTTGTATATACATACGATAATTTCATTTGTGGAAGTGCGGACTACCGCCCCCGTAAAATGATATGACTCGTTCATACCACACATGGAACGTATAAAGAATGGTGTTAATGAACATAAGTAACATATATAAAATATTATATTATACTGGAATAGTAATATACCTATGTATCATTTGGATTTGATTCTTTTAAAACAAAAATTAAATGGAAGTAGCGTTCGTGCATACGTACGGACTACCGTCTCCACGAACGCGATGAGATTCATTCTCCATCGTATCCATTCAATTATTATTCTCATTTTAGGGTTAAAAATAATGTTAATATCATTCTGATTATGAATAAGATATAATCTATCCATTACAAACATTTCTTACGTAACCAAACATTTAAGAAGAACGAATCGATTATCACCCGAAACGACGATAATACTAAGATATTATTAATAAAGCATTGTTAAAAGATCATATATGATATCATATTAATGTATATGATTCTTGTATAATTTAATAACAATTATTTCACCATTATACAGGAGGTTAACCTACCCCAACAAAGGAAAAGTACAAGGTAAGGGTTTATTTCGCAATCTCTTCATTATCCGAGGTTGTTTATACATAATTATCTACTGAGACCTCGTTATCATCCACGTGCATGTTTCTTCAAAATTTATTTCAAAACATTTTTAATATTTAAATGAATATGGGTTAAAGTCATTTATACCCTTGTTTGACTTTTTATAAGAGGTTTATAAGGGAATATTTCCGTCGTTTTCCAAAAAAGGTGCTTTTTAACCTTTTCGACAGAATTAAGATAAGAATGTTTTTTTAACTTATACGGCAGGTGCGGTTATTTTCCGCCGTTATAAAATCGTCAAAGCTTCCCTTATAAGCTTATAATAATATTTTCAAGAAAATGTTTTATTTTATATGGCTTTTAAATGATTTCAAAAATAGAAAGTGATATTTCTCTAAAAAGTGTTTTGATTTCATCTATGTCAACATCCTTTGACGGATTTTACGCTTATTTGAAGTTGATTTATTATGATACAAAACTTCTATATTGTATTGAAGGTTTTTTGATATGTTTGACTGTGGATGTGCTATTTTTATACCATTCATATTTTATGGTGAAATTATTGACATTTCGTATGCTAGTTTTAATACGAATGTTTATGTTATGTTTAAACCTTTTCATATGGGAATTCATTGGACTTAAAATGTGACGGGTGGAGCCCGCTATAGCTCCTCGATGCATCGGTAGGTCTCATGAGACAAACTAGTGTCTTTCCACAAGGCCTTGGAAAAATCTTATTTGTAGTCTTGGCACGAGGCCTTGGCTATGTGGTTATGATAGTCTGGCATTATGCATTCCAACATTATGAATGTGGTTGTTGATATTGCATGTGATTATTCGATTAGTAGAATATCCATGTGAACAAGTAAATGGCATTATTTCATTTTACTTTTGCCATATTATGTTGAAGTTCAAGTATAAAAGGCTTTTTTTTAGTAATTCATTCCCTTAAATGTTTATGCTTATTTTTGAATGTTCCGATATATTGTTATCCTTACTGGGCATTTGAGCTCACCCCTTTTCTATGTTTTATTTTTCCCAGGATGTGAAGATGTAAGTTATGAATGACCAGCAGGGATATTATGAGGGGATTATAGTGTGGACTGTGGAAACATTATGTTGTTGTAGTAGTTTTTCATTTTATGATGTAATGTAAAACTTATAAATATATCTAGTGTTTCCAAGGCTACTAAACCAATCGGTCTTTCGATATTTGATATTTCTTGTGATCATGCCAATGTTATGTAATAATGCACTGACTCTGGGTAACTAGGGGCGGGGCGTTACAATTACAATTTATTACTAATTAATAATAGTTATTACTAATTATTACTAATTATTACTAATTATTACTAATTATTACAAATTGATTCAATTCATTACTAATTATTACAGTTTATTAATAATTATTATGATTCATTACTAATTATTAGAATTTATTACTAACAATTATGTATTTTAGAAATTTATTAGTATTGATTTCAATTTGCTAATAATTATTACAATTTATTACAAATAATTACAATTTATTTATAATTATTACAATTTATTACTAATTTTTACAATCTATTACTAATTAGTATAATTGAATACTTATTATTATCATTTAATACCAATAATTACTATTTAATACTATTTATTACATATATAAATATTTAATATAATAATAATTCATTCATATTAATTTATACTAATTACGCAAAATTATTTGTAAAAACTAAGCATAAAAATTTATAAATAAAAATATCTATTTCTAATTATTTTTAACTGTAGATAATTAACAATAATTATCAGTAAAATAAAATAAAATTAAATCAGTAAAAAATAAAAGAAATTGATAAATAGGTTAAAACAAAAGCTTTCATAAATTATAAGATGCTAATAATGCACCGAGTTAAAAATTTCAACGATGAAGAATTGGAGGGAAAACATTCCAATAGAGAGGGAGAGGAGTGGAGAATCGTGTGAAATGAGAATAAATGGGTTGGGGTATATATTTGTTAGATTAGTTCAGATGGCTCTGCATGTAATTTTTCATTGATGGTTAAAAATTCTATTGCGATGGACCATGTCGCAAAAGGAAACCTGCAGACATAGTATTTTCCACATTCTATTATAGCCCATCGCAATTACCCTTTCCCACAGTTGGTGTGCTAGGCATGCCAAACCTTTTTCAATGGGAACCATCATCCCGACCCAAAACCATTTATTTGTGATGGGATAGAGCTCTCGTCCCAAAAAAACCTTGCTGACTGACTACTTGTGACAAGACACAAACCCATTGCAAAATGAGGAATTTTCTTGTAGTGTTAGGGTCATGTAGATCGAAACATAGGATTCCTAGTAAAGTAAATTTTTAAGGCTAGAAATTTATCAACAATCATAGTATATGGAGCAGACATGCCTGGAATGACCCAAAACACACTAGGGGGTTGAGTTCTTCCATGGTGTGGTCGAGACTCACAATGCATAGGCACCTTTCCTGCAATGATGAGGTATCTATACTTTGTGGGTTTAAGCCCTTATGGGTCGACAATATTGCCAAACAGAAATGTCTCCACTCTTTTCCTACGGTTGTGGAAGATTTATTGGAATTATATTGGTTGAAGAATAAATACTAGGGAATCTAGGTCCTCCCATATAGTTGGAATATTGGTGATATAACACATTACTCAAAATTTTGAATCAGGAAAAAAATGTGGGATAGTGAAGATTTGTCACAGATGACCTATAACACCCTGAGGTGTTGATCCATGCTCACAAGGATTGACATTACTTTCATACAATATGAAGATTCTTTTATTTGGTAGGTCAAATCCCATATGAATTGATTTCATGGCCAAGAAAAGATGATATTCACTCCTTTCTGAGGGCAGTAAATGATTTTTGAAAACTCATAAATCCAAATGATGATATTGGGTATGGGTGGAAAGCAATCCCACATGGGTTCTGGAACCCTAGTGTAGTTAATCTCTTAATTGTTAATATCGAACCCTATGCGATGTTGTTTCAAATCTCTAGGAGTGAGCCATCAAAGAATTTCGAATATAGTATCAGAATCCATCTGTAATAAAGGCTACAAGGCATGGTGACATAAAGTCAAGGATGTTGAATTTTCTTGGATGGTTTGGTGTTTAGATTGAAAATCATTGTCCAAATTCCATGGGTGAAGTGGAAGATATGGGACAATCATACCGGGAATGGACCAAACCTCATTTATATTCAGAGTTCATTCATGGTGATGTCAATACTCACAATGATCAGAAAGCCTTTTCTCTAGAGTGATTCATTTGATTTATGGTCATAGGTGAATATATAGAAGACATAGGTATACATGCATAGTTATGGAATGGTTCCATTCGAGTCGGTAGTCCTTTTCCAAGGGCCATTGAAGATTTATGGTGATCTGATATACTCAAATCATGAATTATGATGTGTGGAATATATAACATCCACGAAGGATTCGAGAACACAAAAAAGTGGTGTCCCATTTAGAGAATATATTCTCGTGGGGAGGAGATATGAAAAATCATTAGTCAAATGTTTTAATGAAAAAAGGGGTCTTAAGAGCATATATTTGATTTTAATAGGGCTATAGTGTTAGCCATGTGATCTTTATTCCTTATTCACTTGTTCCATAATTTATTCCTAAACTAAAGAAATGATGTGTTTAGTGAGTGAAAACATTACTTTATCATTGGTCTCCTTTTGTGGATTTTCAGTCCTAAAAGTTTTTGTGTCTATTTCTCCTGTAGTTTAAAGTCATGTGGTTTTTACAATAATTTTCCAGAGTTTAATGTCATATAGCTTTGAACAAATTGTAGGCGATTTATGATCTTGACCCACAAAGACCAAATATGTGGAATGATACATAAGCTCATAATGAGGATACTCGGGGTCAAGAGCACAGAAACATCCTTCTAAACAGGATATGGAAATGTTGTAAATCATGGGCCAATGTTCTCAAGTAATGATTAATGATAGAAGACAATCATATCATGGATGGCCTAGGATAAACATAAGTGATATTCACTATTACAATGATGTCAGGGATCCGAGGATCAAAAATACCATTTTACATAGTGATGAATTTGTTTGACAAACATAGGCTCATAAGTAGGAGATGTAGGCATGCATGCATATTCAAAAAAAGGGTCGCTTGAAGGCATGTATCGTTTTTGGTGGACCATGAATGATTCATGACAACCCAAGGTTCCTGAGACCTGATGTTTGATTTATGGATTGGGAGATCAAAATATAAAGAAATTACCTCATATTATTGATAACAAAGGGTATGTCTTATGTGATCATTTAATAAATGATGAAAACGGGTGATTGTCAACATAGTTAAACATAATTTAGTTGAGACATACTTTTATCCATTCATTTTAATATCATGTTGTAAGGAAGTTTTCCTTTTAGTCTAACATCATATAGAATGGTAATTTTTTTCCATGTAGTCTAGCATCATGTGGTGAGGAAGTTTTTTCTTTGTTAATTTTAAATAACATTCTACCAGGAATTTTTCCTTGTAGATTAACTTTATTCTTTAAGTATGTGGGAAACGTTGTAAAAAATTATTCACGTTAACTTATGTCTTCATACAATTCATACGTTGATATGGTTTATACATATTCCAAAAAATATTGTATGAATAAGCCCCTATATAGTTAGGGTGTATTTTTTTCTTAATCAGTTTTTTATAGTTGGACCTAGGATTTGACATCGATATATCACAATATATTCATTGATGAATGAAATGAGGCCAGACATAGTCCTTGAATAGAAAAAATTCTTCACATGTTTATCCTATACATTTTGGTGGGCATTGTTTCTGTTGATTATTGAAAATGGCGAAGGATTGGACATCCATATTTCATTTCATATCCATTGGTGTCAGTAATCAAGAAACAAATACTTCTTGAGAAAGGAGATTCATGCACAAGTCCAGCTGATATGCATAGAGGGTATATTTTTATATTATTTGGGATTGGACCCATGATTAATGATCTTGTCTCCACTACATATCTTGTGATGTCAAGAATAAAGTCACACATAGTTCTCTAGGACCAAGGCATGGTTTGAAACCATCACCAACAAAAGTGGTTCTCTAAGGTGACATCAATGGGGATGTGTTATTTTACTTTTTGTAAAGAAAATCAACTACTATATTTAACGTCCTATAGAAATGACTCATGGTAATCCCTTTATTTTAATGCCCCGACCCTAGTTACCCAGAGTCGGTGCATTATTACATAACATTGGCATGATCACAAGAAAGATCAAATATCGAAAGGCCGATTGGTTTAGTAGCCTTGGAAACACTAGATATATTCATAAGTTTTACATTACATCATTAAATGAAAAACTACTACAACAACATATTGTCTCCATAATCCACACTCATATCCCCACATAATATCCCTGCAGGTCATTCATAACTTAATTCTTAACTTCCTTGGAAAAATAAAACATAGAAAAGGGGTGAGCTCAAATGCCCAGTAAGGATAACAATATAGCGGAAACTTTCATAAATAAGAATAAACTTTTAAGGCAATGTATAACTAAAACAAAATCCTTTCTAACATGAACTTTCAACATGGTATGCCATAAATAAAATGAAATAATGCCATTTACTTATTCACATGGATATTCTACTAATCGAATAATCACATGCAAAAATCAATAACCACTTTCATAATGTTGGAATGCATAATGCCAGACTATCATAACCACATAGTCAAGGCCGCGGGCCAATACTACAAATAAGATTTTGTCAAGGCCTTGTGCCAAGACACTAGTTTGTCTCATGAGACCTACCGATGCATCGAGGAGCTATAGCGGGCTCCACCCGTCACATATTAAGTCCAATGCATTCCCATATGAAAATGATTAAATATAACATAAACATTCGTATTAAAACTAGTATACGAAATGTCAATACTTTCACCATAAACTATGAATGGTATAAAAATAGAACATCCATAGTCAAACATATCACAAAACCTTCAATACAATATAAAAGTTTTGTATCATAATAAATCAACTTCAAATAATATTAAAATCCATCAAAGGATGTTGACATAGATGAAATCAAAATTCTTTTTAAAGAAATATCTACTTTTATTTTGAAATCATTTAAGATCCATATAAAATAAAACATTTTCATTAAAAATAATCTTATAAGCTTGTAAGGGAAGCTTTGAAGATTTAATAACGGCGGAAAATAGCCGCACCCGCCGTATACGTTAAAAAACAGTCTTACCTTAATTCTGTCGAAAAGGTTAAAAGGGACCTTGTTTTGAAAAAGACGGAAAGATTCCTTTATAAACCACTTATAAAAGTCAAAAAGGGTATAAATTACTTTAACTCATATTCTAGTAAATAGTAAAAATGTTTTGAAATACATTTTTAAGAAACATGGATGTGGATGATAAAGAGATCCCAGTAGATTATTACATATAAACAACCTCGGATAATGAAGAGATTGTGAAATAACCCTTACCTTGTACTTTTCCTTGGTTGGGGTAGGTTAACCTCCTGTATAATGGTGAAATAATTATACAAGAATCATATACATTAATATGATATCATATATGATCTTTTAATATCGATTTATAATAATATCTTAGTATTATCGTTGTTTCAGGTGTTAACTTACTTGTTTTATTTTATATGTTTTGTTACGTAAGACATTTTTGTAAAGGATAGGTTGTATATTATTCATATCCAGAATGATATCAAGTCCTTAAAAATCATTTTTAAATCATCAAATGATAATTATACTTGAATGGATACAATGGAGAATGAATCTCATCGCGTTCGTGGAGACGGTAGTCCGTACGTACGCACGAGCGACAATATCATTCTTTCGATATTAAAATAATATATAAATGGTTGTTATATCATATATACAGAATCATTATCATGTTTTATTTATTATTTACATGAGTTACATATCATTATTATACCCATCCAAATAATAATATATTGAATAACAATTACACCACGACGTGGAGACGGTAAGCAGTACGTACGCACGTATGGTGACATGTTATTCAAAGGGTGGATAGAATACTGAATATGGTTGTACGATATTTATAATAACATCACAGTATATATATGATACTGGAGTTATTATTTTAGAATGGTAACAACAAAGGAAGAAGAAGTGGAAGAAGAAATCAACTTGGAAAAGGGTGGTGAAATCATTACCTCTTCTTCGGGTTCTTCATTTTGATTTGATCAAAAGGGCTCTTTAGGTTGGCTTTCTGATCAAACTAAGGCCTCTAGGTTGTAGTGATGGATGTTGGGAGAGTATTTGGGTAGAGTTTGGCCGAACCAAAAGGCTTTTAAGGAGTGAAGAAATGAGAAGGATGAGTTCCCTTTTATAAGAGGGGTGAGGGGAACCTTTGGAAAAGCTAGAAATATTAATTTATAATAAATTCATATTCGGTATCTAATGGCTCCAAAGTTGATTATTCAAAGGTTAAGGTGGGGATAGGTCGAAAAACACTCAACCAATAGAATTTAGACAGGTTTGGGTACTTATATTAACCTTATCTTTAAGTATTAACTCTAAGTTAATTAGATTCACTTTTACAATGTCTCTTTGTATTTTTATATAATATGGTTAATAAACGTACTATATACATCCAAGCGACCCCCAAGTGGTCCATTAATGATGAACCTATCATGATATAAGTCTCTTGGCCGAACCTTAGATTTTTAGGAATTTAATATCAATTAATAATATAATATTTTTTTTAAGAACTCTTTTATGTCAATTTTGACACTATTCAATAGTTGATTTTTGTGAAACTCATAACAGATTGATTACTTCGAAAAAAGTCAATTACATCAATCCTAATATATCATATTATCCTAGAAAATTAGTTTAATTCATTAAAAATTTCATATTATATTTATTTGGGTATTTATAATATCAATTATTTTAATTTTTCACTATTATAGTAATTACTGCATCATCATTGTGTCATAAATAAAATAAATTAATTAATGTCTAAAAATTATAAATAAAATATAATTATGTAGGAAATATTTTTGTCTTTCTAATTAATATTTATAATCTAAAATCCAACATATATAACCCTATGTAACAATTGTTTTTCTAAAAGATATATGCTTGTGTCATTTTTGTATTCATTTTAACTTAATTAAAATAAAGTGTCATTATCACTTACAAGTGAATCCATGGGGTCCCAAAATCGACCCAATGATGTCCATGGTTGACCATGTATCAACAAATAGGGTTAAGACACGTTTTAGGGTAATTTAGTATTATTATAATATTATTTTTTAACCCTTATTTACCGGATTTACCCTTAACCATGGTAAATAAAATATTTACCGCAGTAATTATTCAAAATGTCTAAAAATAAAAGTTACCTATTTACACAATTTGAACATCCTGATTACAAATATGGAATCAATTTTCCTAAATTCAAAACACAGAAGTGGCAGAAATTAATTTAAAATTAATTACCGCTGTCAAAACAAAAAGCGTGTTTTTAATAGATAATAACTATCAAAAGATTGACACTTGTTTATGTTCGGTTTAATTGTAAAATTATGTCCAATGAAAAAAATTATATTAAATGGTAAAAATATATTCTAAATATACTTTAAAACTACTAAAATTAATAATTTATCATTATTAATTATTTTGATTAAAAAAGTTGTTTTAAATTAAAATTTAGTAATTTTCACTATTCATCAAAATATGAAAGTTATCCGAAATGTACCAAAATTTCACCTTAGGCTAAATTCGATATTCCGAATCCAAAAATGATGTCCATTTTGAAATATAAAATATATATAATTTCAAAAAGTAGGTATTACTATTCATAACGGCTAGTTTGATTGGTTATGGTGTGTTAGAACTCGGTGTTGCGTACAACACACGCTATCACATTATTCAAAGAGAAGCGTACCGTAGAAGCATGGGGTGTTAAATTCTCCCCTCCTTCAAATAATTTCGTCCTAGAAATTTCTAGAATACTTATCACATGAAAAGACTCGGGTGGTTCTTCATCATAAGTTCCTCGGGTTCCCACATTGCCTCTTCCATCTTATGGTTTCTCCACAAAACTTTTACCAGACGCGTCGTCCGGTTTCTCATTACTTGTTCTCTCGTATCAAGAATCCTGACGGTCTCTTCACAATAGGAACGATCGGGTTCCAGTTCTAATTCCTCATAGGTGAGTACATGGGTTGGATCAGGCATGTATTTCCTCAACAGAGATACGTGGAACACATCGTGAACTTTGGAGAGACATGGCGGCATTGCCAATCGGTAAGCTACAACCCCAATTCGTTCTAGAATTTAGAAAGGTCCGATGTACTTGGGACTCAATTTACCTTTCTTACCAAAACGTATGACTCCCTTCCACGGAGATACCTTCAGGAAAACATGATCACCGGCTTGAAATTCCAAATCCTTCCTTCGATTATCGGCATAGCTCTTCTGCCTACTTTGAGCTGCTTTGATGTGATTTTGGACTACTTTCACATTTTCCACCATTTCCTCCACCAGTTCTGGGCCTACAAGTTTTCTTTCACCAACGTCATCCCAACAGGTTGGTGTACGACATCTCTTTCCGTATAACGCTTCATATGGTGCCATCTGAATACTCGAATGGAAACTATTGTTATAGAAAAATTCTACCAGTGGTAAATATTGATCCCACATACCCTGAAAGTCAAGTGAGCAAGATTTCAACATGTCATCTAAGGTCTGAATAGACCGTTCTGATTGTCCATCTGTCTGAGGGTGGTAAGCAGTACTCAAATGAAGTTCAGTATCCAGGGATTTCTGAAGACTTTTCCAAAATCTTGAAGTAAAACGGGGATCACGATCAGAAACAATTGATAAGGGTACTCCATGAAGTCTCACAACTTCATTAATATATAGTCTTTCTAGACATTCTAGGGGTAGATATTCTCTTATAGCAAGAAAATGTGCTGACTTGGTAAGACGATCAACAATAACCCATATTGCATCATTCCTTCTAGGAGTCTTTGGTAGCCCCATGACAAAGTCCATCGTAATATTGTCCCATTTCCACTCTGGTATGGGAAGAGGTTGCATGACTCCTCCAGGCTGTTGCCTTCCAGCTTTCACTTGTTGACAAACCATACATCTTGACAAAAAATCAGCAATCTCCCTCTTCATGTTGTCCCACCAAAAATGTTCCTTCAAATCTCTATACATTTTGGTGCTCCCAGGGTGTATAGAGAAATTGGAACTATGAGCATCATCCATCAATTCCCTTTTTAGATCAGGTATATTGGGAACACAATGTCTCTTCCCGAATTTCAAAATTCCATCTTCATACACAAAGTCTCTCAATCTCCCATCATTCACAGCTTTAATCTTCTTTTGGAATTCTTCATCATCGGTCTGAGAACTCTTAATCCTTTCTAGTAAAGATGGTATGGCAACCATTTGAAAGAGAAATGATGTTTCGCCTTCCCTGGTTATTCCCATGTCCATCTTTACTAGATCCATGAAAATTGGATCCCTTTCAATTCTCATATTGTTCAAAACTCCATGGTCTTTTCTACTCAAAGCATCTTCCACCTTGTTTGCCTTCCCCGAGTGGTAGTGTATCGTAAAATAATAATCCTTGAGTAATTCAAGCCATCTCCTTTGCCTCATGTTGAGTTCTTTTTGTGAGAAAATATACTTCAAACTCTTGTGATCAGTATAAATCTCACATTTTTCACCATAGATGTAGTGCCTTCATATCTTCAAAGCAAAGATCACAGCTGCTAACTCGAGATCATGAGTAGGATAGTTTTGTTCATGAATTTTCAACGGTCGTGATGCATAGGCAATAACTCTATCATTCTGTATAAGGACACAACCAAGTCCTTTCTTCGATTCATCACTATAAATAACGAACCCATCATTCCCCGATGGTAGAGTCAATATAGGAGCATTGACTAATCTTCTCTTCAGTTCTTCGAAAGATTCTTCACACTCTTTTGTCCAAACATATTTAACCCCTTTACGTGTGAGCTTCGTTAATGGGTTAGCCAATCGGGCAAAATTCTGGACGAAACGTCGATAATAACCTGCCAAACCAATAAAACTGCGTACCTCAGTTATACTCGTAGGTGCTGGCCTTTCTTGGATTGCCTTGGTCTTAGACGGATCAACAGAGATTCCTTCTTTAGAGACAATTTGGCCAAGAAAAGAAATCTCTTGAAGCCAGAATTCACACTTGCTAAACTTCCCATATAATTCATGCCTCCTCAGAGTCTCCAAGATAATGTGCAAGTGATTTTCATGATCTTCGTAGGTTTTGGAGTATACCAAGATATCATCAATAAATACCACCACAAATTCATCGAGATACTCCTTGAAAACTCTATTCATCAGATCCATGAATACAGAGGGTGCATTAGTCAATCCAAAAGGCATTACAGTAAACTCGTAATGCCCGTACCTTGTTCGAAATGCTGTCTTCGGAATGTCTTCCTTCTTCACACACAACTGATGGTATCCAGATCGAAGGTCAATCTTTGAAAAGTATTGAGCTCCATGCAGTTGGTCAAATAAATCATCAATACGAGGTAGGGGATACTTGTTCTTTATCGTTATAGCATTGATCTCCCTGTAGTCGATACATAACCTCATAGATCCATCTTTCTTTTTAACAAAAAGAACAGGGGCTCCCCATGGAGAAACACTAGGGCGAATAAATCCCTTATTACTCAATTCCTCTAGTTGTTTCTTTAGTTCTACTAACTCTATAGTGGCCATTCTATAAGGGGTCTTCGATATCGGCCTTGATCCAGGAATCAAATCAATGGAAAACTCAACTTCTCGTTCTGGAGGATGTCTAGGTAAATCTTCCGGAAATACATCTACAAATTCTTTCACAATAGGTATATCCTCTATTTGAACATTCCTTTCCTCACCGACAGTTATTTCATTCTCTTCCTCCCCAATAATTGAATTAAGTTGAGCTACTAGGGGTGGATCTAAATAAGAATTAGGTGGTGATGATTCTGCTCTAAAGATAAGGTGTTCCATATCATTTTCATCAAAAATCGTAACCTCTTTCTTCTTACAATAAATCTTCGCATCATAGTCCGAAATCCAGTCCATACCAAGGATTATATCAAACTCAATCATAGGTATGATGATGAGATCAGCAGATAAAGAACATTTATGTGCTCTAATGGGGACTGATTCACAAAACATTGTTGCAATGATACTTCCCTTAGGAGTTTTAACTGACAACTCCCTTATTAAATCAAATTGAAAATATCTAATTTTCTTAGAAAACTGGGAAGATATGAAACAATGCGACGATCCAGAGTCAAATAATGCATTTATTAAACTTGAGGAAACCATTAAATTACCTGCCACCACATCTTTTGGAGCTTCTACTTCTGCAGTAGTGATAGCATAAGCCTGGCCTTGATCCCTTGGCCTTTTCTGAGGTATGTTCTCCTGACGCTTAGGACATGCATTTTCACAATGCCCCATCTCCCTGCAATTGTAGCACTGAACGTTGGTAGCTTCCTTCTTCCCCTTGCAATCATGAGCTTGGTGGCCTTTTTCACCACACTTGTAACAGACTCCCATTCCCTTCAAGCAAGTACCAGGATATTTCTTCCCCCATTTACCACAAGATGGATATTCAACCTTTCCCTTCTTCCCCTTATTTCCATTCCCAGATTGATCAGCAGGTCTCTTCTTCTCTTGCTTTTCTTTAATGTCATAAGACTTAGAGAATTCCTTTTCGGTCTTGATAGCAAATGAGACAATGTCTTCGTACGATGAAAAGGATTGTGAGACTAATGGTCGACGGAGAAATGGTTTTAAACCATCAAAGAAACGATCAATCTTACTTCTTGGGTTGCGAATATAATCTGCAGCATACCTCGCTAACCTTGTAAAGTTAGCCTCATACTTTGTGACATTCTCATCCTCCTTCTGTATCAGACTCAGAAATTGCCTTTCCATATCTGCTCGATGGTCGCGAGGGAAGTATTTTTCTAAAAACAGATCTTTGAACTCCCCCCATTCCATATTTGATACTTCATCATCTTCCTTCATGTTCTGAATCAATGACCACCATTGATCAGCATCTACAGTGAGGCGATAAACTGCCATGATAACTTTTTCCCTTTCACTGCTCCCTAAAGCCTGAAATATTTTCTCTAGGGAAAATATCCATTTCTCAGCTACTAAGGGATTTGTATTCCCATTGAACGTTGGTGGTTGTTGCCTCATGAATCGATCTAACATTGATCCTCCACGCTGCGGATTAGGGTGCTCCATACGGGTAAGGTTATTATTCATAACCTGAGTAAGTTGTCCCAGTATGGTTATTAGCTGATCAGCACCAGTTGCATCACCAGCCCCACTATAATTATCTTGAGCAGGAGGGCAATCCCTTCATGGAGTGCGTGCGTTGATACGGTTTCCATTTCTTCCACTAGGTGCCATTTCTAAACAAATGCATAAACTAGATCAGTTTATGAATCAAAATACATAATCCCATACTTATAAAACACTTAACATAAATTGAACTATTTATGGATATAATCCATAATCATAAAAATGTTTTCTTTGAGGAAGTATATACTCATAAACCCTTCATAATGATTTTTAAATAAAATGAGAGTTATCCTAAGCATATCCCCCGGGAGTGTCGTAACCAAGTGTGCAGCAAGGCCCGTTGTCGTGCACCAGTTCCCGTTCGAGTCTATCTCAAAGCTGTGTTTTCGGGTTTTACCCCTAGGTACATCTGTGCTAGAGCCGACTCTACCTGCTCGTATCCAGACAGGGATGTATTGCTCGGAAAACTCACAAAATCTCTACAATACCAAAATTCTAGGATGTTCTTCTATACTAATCCTCAAAGTTCATCTTATTCTACGTGCTCTAATCAGAGTTTTTCTAAATCTAGCTTCCAAGGTTTGTACTAAACTTCCTCTGATACCAACTGTAACGCCCCGACCCCAGTTACCCAGAGTCGGTGCATTATTACATAACATTGGCATGATCACAATAAAGATCAAATCTCGAAAGACCGATTGGTTTAGTATCCTTGGAAACACTAGATATATTCATAAGTTTTACATTACATCATTAAATGAAAAACTACTACAACAACATATTGTCTCAATAATCCACACTCATATCCCCACATAATATCCCTTCAGGTCATTCATAACTTACTTCTTCACTTCTTGGGAAAAATAAAACATAGAAAACGGGTGAGCTCAAATGCCCAGTAAGGATAACAATATAGCGGAAACTTTCATAAATAAGAATAATCTTTTAAGGCAATGTATAACTAAAACAAAATCCTTTCAAACATGAACTTTCAACATGGTATGGCATAAATAAAATGAAATAATTCCATTTACTTATTCACATGGATATTCTACTAATCGAATAATCACATGCAAAAATCAATAACCACTTTCATAATGTTGGAATGCATAATGCCAGACTATCATAACCACATAGCAAGGCCTCGTTCCAAGACTACAAATAAGATTTTGTCAAGAAATTGTGCCAAGACACTAGTTTGTCTCAT
The DNA here is from genome assembly GCA_963277665.1 of Viscum album. Classification (NCBI taxonomy): domain Eukaryota; kingdom Viridiplantae; phylum Streptophyta; class Magnoliopsida; order Santalales; family Viscaceae; genus Viscum; species Viscum album. The sequence continues at coordinate 248,758,059 of OY728122.1, read as the reverse complement.
GAGACCTACCGATGCATCGAGGAGCTATAGCGGGCTCCACCCGTCACATATTAAGTCCAATGCATTCCCATATGAAAAGGTTTATATATAACATAAACATTCGTATTAAAACTAGCATATGAAATGTCAATACTTTCACCATAAACTATGAATGGTATAAAAATAGCACATCCACAGTCAAACATATCACAAAACCTTCAATAAAATATAGATGTTTTGTATCATAATAAATCAACTTCAAATAATCTTAAAATCCATCAAAGGATGTTGGCATAGATGAAATAAAAATTCTTTTCAAATAAATATCTCCTTTTATTTTGAAATCATTTAAGATCCATATAAAATAAAACATTTTCTTTGAAAATAATCTTATAAGCTTGTAAGGGAAGCTTTGAAGATTTAATAACGGCGGAAAATAGCCGCACCCGCCGTATAAGTTAAAAAAACATTCTTACCTTAATTCTGTCGAAAAGGTTAAAAGGGACCTTGTTTTGAAAACGATGGAAAGATTCCTTTATAAACCACTTATAAAAGTCAAAAAGGGTATAAATGACTTTAACTCATATTCTAGTAAATAGTAAAAATGTTTTGAAATACATTTTTAAGAATCATAGATGTGGATGATAAAGACATCCCAGTAGATTATTACATATAAACAACCTCGGATAATGAAGAGATTGTGAAATAAACCTTACCTTGTACTTTTCCTTGGTTGGGGTAGGTTAACCTCCTTTATAATGGTGAAATAATTATACAAGAATCATATACATTAATATGATATCATATATGATCTTTTAATATCGATTTATAATAATATCTTAGTATTATCGTTGTTTCGGGTGTTAACTTACTTGTTTTCTTTTATATGTTTTGTTACGTAAGACATTTTTGTAAAGGATAGGTTGTATATTATTCATATCCAGAATGATATAAAGTCCTTAAAAATCATTTTTAAATCATCAAATGATAATTATACTTGAATGGATACGATGGAGAATGAATCTCATCGCGTTCGTGGAGACGGCAGTCCGTACGTACGCTTGAGCGACAATATCATTCTTTCGATATTAAAATAATATATAAATGGTTGTTATATCATATATACAGATTCATTATCATGTTTTATTTATTATTTACATGAGTTACATATCATTATTATACCCATCCAAATAATAATATATTGAATAACAATTACACCACGACGTGGAGACGGTAACCCGTACGTGCGCATGTATGGTGAAATGTTATTCAAAGGGTGGATAGAATACTGAATATGGTTGTACCATATTTATAATAACATCACAGTATATATATGATACTGGAGTTATTATTTTAGATTGGTAACAACAAAGGAAGAAGAAGTGGAAGAAGAAATGATCGTGGAAAAGGGGGGTGAAATCATTACCTCTTCTTCGGGTTCTTCCTTTTGATTTGATCAAAAGGGCTCCTTAGGTTGGCTTTCTGATCAAACTAAGGCCTCTAGGATGTATTGAGGGATGTTGGGAGAGTATTTGGGCAGAGTTTGGCCGATCCAAAAGACTTTGAATGTGTGAAGAAACGAGAAGGAGGAGTGCCCTTTTATAAGAGGGGTGAGGGTCACATTTGGAAAAGCTAGAAATATTAATTTATAATAAATTCATATTCTGTTTCTAATGGCTCCAAAGTTTATTATTCAAAGGTTATGGTGGGGATAGGTCGAAAAACACTCAAACAATAGAATTTAGACATGTTTGGGTACTTATATTAACCTTATCTTTAAGTATTAACTCTAAGTTAATTAGTTTCACTTTTACAATGTCTCTTTGAATTTTTATATAATATGGTTAATAAACATACTATATACATCCAAGAGACCCCCAAGTGGTCCATTAATTATGAACCTATCATGATATAAGTCTCTTGGACGAACCTTAGATTTTTAGGAATTTAATATCAATTAATAATATAATATTTGTTTTAAGAACTCTTTTATGTCAATTTTGACACTATTCAATAGTTGATTTTTGTGCAACTCATAACAGATTGATTACTTAGAATAAAGTCAATTAAATCACTCCTAATATATCTTATCATCCTAGAAAATTAGTTTAATTCATTAAAAGTTTCATATTATATTTATTTGGGTATTTATAATATCAATTATTTTAATTTTTCACTATTATAGTAATTACTTCATCATCATTGTGTCATAAATAAAATAAATTATTTAATGTCTAAAAATTATAAAAAAGATATCATTATGTAGGAAATATTTTTATCTTTCTAATGAATATTTATAATCTAAAATACAACATATATAACCCTATTTAACAATTGTTTTTCTAAAAGAGATATGCTTGTGTCATTTTTGTATTTATTTTAACTTAATTAAAATAAAGTGTCATTATCACTTACAAGTGGATCCATGGGGTCCCAAAATCGACCCAAAGATGTCCATGGTTGACCGTGTATCAACCAATAGGGTTAAGACACGTTTTAGGGTAATTTAGTATTATTATAATATTATTTTTTAACCCTTATTTACAGGATTTACCCTTAACCATGGTAAATAAAATATTTACCGCAGTAATTATTCAAAATGTCTAAAAATAAAAGTTACCTATTTACACAATTTGAACATCTCGATTCCAAATATGGAATCCATTTTCCTAAATTCAAAACACAGAAGTGGCAAGAATTAATTTAAAATTAATTCCCGCTGTCAAAACAAAAAGCGTGTTTTTAAGAGATAATAACTATCAAAAGATTGACACTTGTTTATGTTCGGTTTAATTGTAAACTTATGTCCAATGACAAACATTATATAAAATGGTAAAAATATATTCTAAATATACTTTAAAACTACTAAAATTCATAATTTATCATTATTAATTATTTTGATTAAAAAAGTTGTTTTTAATTAAAATTTAGTAATTTTCACTATTCATCAAAATATGAAAGTTATCCGAAATGTACCAAAATTTCACCTTAGGATAAATTCGATATTCCGAATCAAAAAATGATGTCCATTTTGAAATATAAATTATATATAATTTCAAAAAGTAGGTATTAATATTCATAACGGCTAGTTTGATTGGTTATGGTGTGTTAGAACTCGGTGTTGCATACAACACACGCTATCACATTATTCAAAGAGAAGCGTACCGTAGAAGCTTGGGGTGTTAAATTTATGGTCTTTCATTCCATAACATAATATATCTACCATAATATGTTATACCTTGTTCGTATGGTGAAGCCCTTATCTAAATTCCTAAGAACTCATGATCCATAATCAATGTGAGATTCATGGAATATTAAGGGTTACTCCCACCATGTAGTGGAAATGAATGATTAGATAGAATAATTTTGCATAATATGGGGGATGGACCAATATATAGAATCATGACATCCCTACATATCTAAAAGAAAATGAGGATGAATTTTTAAGTAGTTATCTAAACCCGTGTAGTTTAATGTCATGTGGTAAGAACATTGGTTTTTCTGTTTAATGCCATGTGGCAAGGATTAGGGTCACCCAATGTGAAAGTGAAGTAACACCATAGATTGGTATTGTTTTACATCATTAGTTAAGGATGGGTATCACCCAATTTAAATAAAAATTAATATTGTTTTTGGGCCCACGATTAGAGTTTTGGGTGGCATTGTGTATAATGTGATGGTAGGAATCAAGACACACATCATTCTTAGATAATGAGATTAACTATATAGATATAAATATCACATGGGGATGGGGGAATCTAATTCATCCTTCACAATGATATTTTCCCGTGTGAGAGGATTCTTTATTGAGATGGTGCTTCCTATATAGTCTAACATGATGGGGTACAGATGATATTATGCATTTTAACATTGTGAAATTTCTACGAGAGACGCAGTTCAGATTAAATTCCTACTTCAAAGACGATAGACATTATGTAGGTTAAGGTCTTTATATCAGAAAATATTCATATAGACTATCATCATGTTGTAAGGACATTGGACATTGGGTAGTTTAATGAATTGGTCCATAAATTCTCCAAAAAAATATTCATCATGTGGTCAGGTCGTGGGATTACATGCAGTTTAATTTCTAGCTACTAGTACATCTGATATTTTTCATTTCTTCTTATTGCATCCAAGATGATGTGTGTTTCATGAAAGATATGAAAATAATTTTGTGAGAAATCCCTCATTGGTGGGGGGTGTAACATGCTACCTATCCATTATTTCTAGTAAGCATCATGTTGATAAACCTTATATATTATGTAAGGTTCATACTATTTGGGTTCCAGCTTTTGAGCTTTCTTCCCAGGAATCATCAGGGTTCTTAGAGACAATACTAGTCCTCCATAGATTAATTAATAAAATATATCCATTTTATTAATGTATTATGTGATCAGATTCTAATATAATTCAAGCTTGTAGAATTAACGCAACCTATTCTCATTGAGCTACTCAGATTTATCCAGCCGCATTTGTGATTTCTCTTCTTCTGAGAGCTATCCTAGAGTGGCTATTGGAGCATAGGTAGATATAATTCTATGGGTAGCACATCCTCATTCTTGTAAAACAATGAGTATGGTGTTTCTTATGCTGTATTAAGTGTCGTGTTAAGGTATACCCATAAACAAATTGGATCTTCTCTGGAAAGGAATTTCAATAATTATTTAGAATATTCATGATTATATTTCTAAGAGTGTTTTATAAGGCATATATATACCAATTTCACATTTTATTATAACTAGATACGTGATTGGACTCGATATTCTACTCTTGGTACAACTTCTACAACTCCATTGATTAGAATTTTGTTCCATTGTTCATCAATATTGTGTGAGGGACCTCAAACCAAGTGATAGTACAATGCTTCACAAAGTTAATGATATTATTCATCAGGGATTACGTGATGGAAATTGCATCAAACAATTTAGAAATGAATTTGGTAGCATTAAGGATGTACTAGAACATCTAAGCTATGACTTAAGGATATGTCCCTAAGAAATCCATTACCCAAACTGTAGCTGGCCAAAAACATTTAGTTGTATATAGAAATTATAGTGGTTAATTGATGATGTTTTCATGGATCTTCATTACATGATATTTATTGGTGAATTCCCAATAGTCTTGTATCATGGTTTTCCAATAACAACCTAGCCTAATGATTTGGTGGGAAAACATGGTCCCAGACAGATTAGAACCGTAAGAGCCTACATGGAAATCATCAATAAAGATGGGAATCTCTCATTCGATAATGAAAATAAGAAGGATTATATCAAATAATCTATTTTAGAATTATTTTTGTTCATTTGGACCATCTTATAGGGAAATGTCACTAAAAAACATAAAATCTATTTCATTCCACCTTGGCCTCTTGGGAGAGTCCCATTTTGAAGATAGCTGTTTATGGGTTCTATCTATCTACGGGTGGATTTTAGATCATCATGTTATTGGGTGGTTTTAGCCTAATTGCATTCATTAATATCATTGACAATAATGGACATGACTATTATTCATTACATGATAAGGTAGATTTCTTCCTCCTATCCAGGGTCATCCAAAAATGTGGATGAATTAGAAAAAAAAATTGTGTATGCATTATTTGATTGAGGAACATGATTCCACACGGGATCAAAAGGGGACTCCACCATTTCCCATATGGTAGCCAGTGAGAGGGTACAATTATTCCTTTTTGAAGTTATATTTTCCATTTATATTCTTCATCACTATCTATGAATCACGTTTGATATTAAGGTAGGCTATTTATAGTAGTAGGGATAATTCCAACAAAACGATGATGTCCTAGCACTCTACCTCATTATTTTTTTGCACTTTGTATACTCGGAAATACTAGGGAAAAGTTCATTATCGAGAGAAAAAACACAATACATAACCCAACACAATTGAGTCTCGGGTCGTCCATCATTTTATTGATAGGAATTTTATAGGCGTCGTCAAAATAAAAATCCCATGTTCGGGGTATTATGGGTGTTAAATAACTCTTTATCTAGAAGCATGCTGTCTATTAATGTATTTTCAGAGGCATGTAGTGATTTGAGGAAATCATTCATGGATTTATCATTCACCGATTTCTGTGATATGAACTGAATGGTTTATTACTATACAATAACCTCACATCAGATGAAACACCCAGTCAACATAGGATGGAAAAGGATATTGATGATTGGATCAATATGATAGAACATATGGACTTCCTGGTGCTACTAGTAATTCAATATCAATTTCACTCAAAAATTGAGTGAATATCAGTTCTTGTTGACAATAGATTATCGTGTCCATGTATGTTTCATCATTTTTATGAGGTAATAGTTATTGATCTTGCTCCCTTTAACATTTTTATGAGTGATGTGGGATCCCAGTGATCATTATATTGATGCCACATATAACACGATTGGACTCCATTTCATAGGAGGCATCAGAAATAGTGGGTTGAGTAAATATTTCTTGAGAAATTTGAGGTCTTATTAAAGTCGTTGTCCCATTTTTAGGTGTTTCACTACTTCATTAGTCCACTAGAGGAGAAACGTTTTCTATCCATGCTGTCTATGAAACACATAATATTGGAGTCGTTCCCTTGGAAAACACAAAGTAATTTGATATTTGTTGTTGGTTTCATTTCTTAAATTCCACTGGTCTTATTTGGGTATACCTTGATGTCATGGTTTTATATCAAAAAGCTATGGAACATCCCTAATGTTACACCGATGGTGAATTTCAGAATATTCAACATCAGATGATATTCCCATATCATGTCTATGATTTTTTAGAGATCCATTATGTGCTCACACCACTATCGGAATTTGACCACTAGGTCATCAACATATCTTTCAGCCATTCATCCCAAAAATATGTTTAAATATATGATTTATGGTGCACTGATAAGTGGGTCCATCATTATTTAACCCGAATAGAAGGAATTTATAGCCAAAGATCCCTTGAGGAACTCTAATGGTTGTGGCCTCATCAACTTTAGGGTCCATCATAACGAATTGAACATTGAATACCATTCCATGATTTAAAGTGCTTAGATGCCAGCTATTTCCCTGGTCAAGAAAACTGTGATTAAAAATGGTAAGTCATATTTATTGGATGACACAATTAAGGTATATAAAATCAATGGATTACCTAAAAATATTATTCATATTCATGACATGGATGATGTTGGATAACCATATTGGGTATTTCACTTCTTGTAAAAAAGTTGTCTTTGATCAATTTTTCAAAATCCACCACTACATCAATTCCCTGAGAGGGGTGCCTCATCTTGGATTACTTGATGAGTACTAAATGCTCATCGGGTAATCTGAGATGGTGTGTAGAAACATTTGGATTATGTATGGGAATATCTGTACAGTTTCAAGAAAAACCATGTTGGTTTTGCTTTATAAATGCAATATTCATCAATTTTTTATCATGGGGAAAGGAGGCACTAATCAATGTATATATTGGGTCATATTCTACTTCAATATTTATTCATATGATATTGTTAATAGTTATAGATATTACTTCCTCAAATTGAGGGGAGAATTCATGAGGTTATCATCATATTCATCCTCCTCTGATTCTATGAAGAAACTTTCAGAAGGTGGTAGAAATATGGGGGACACTCTATCGTAATCGAGGTGAGAAAGGACATATGTAGAAAAATCATCATACCCATATTCTATAGTCATTCCACAGAGATTTTAGAGATGATATTAACTAAAAATGTCACTAGGGATAGAATGGTATTATACCTATGGGGTAAAGTCAATTACCCCAACGAGATTTATGGGGAGAACTTAGTCATTTTAGATTATACTCTAAGGATTTTCAGGGACGGTCCCAGTTCTTTTTGGATATGAAAATACTATATAATCATCCACAATTGGTAATGTTTCTCCCATTTTATAGAAACATGCCACAACTTATGTGGTTTTGTTGGTCACAATGTGGGAATTATCAGTATGTAGTGTTCAGAATTTATCACAGATGGGGTATTTCAGACATTGATGCAATATTGATATTAGCACAGTGTGGTTAAGATCCAGGGCCTTATTAGTGGGAAAATTTATTCATTTTAATATTGGATAACAATAATTTCATTATCAAATTTTTGATCCCCAAACTATGCTTTTACATTGATCTTCCCGAGAGGCCTTTTCTCATGCTTATCATAGCACATAATGGACATCTTTGTGAGAGATAAAACCCCATTTATATATCCCAACCATCAGAGCGTTTGAATCAGAATATAATTGATCTCAGATCCATATTAAATCATACTCTTATGGAAGTATTTCCGAAACATATTGATGTCTGATGTGTCCTTAGGTTGTCTCTTCTAGATTTTGCACATGGAATGAGATGGAAACCTGGAATGTTTCTGAAATTGATTCCATAAAAATTAACCATGGATTCAATGACTTATATCATGAATTCTGGTGTGATTTAGAGGTAATTAATTAATTAATACTTTTGTTTCCTTAAAATATGTAGAAAAGATAGGATTATGATCAGGAATAAGATAAATTCCATCTATTTTACAATGACATACTTTTGTTCTAGAATTTGGTGCTTCCAAGGGTGGGTTTCTCCAGAACATGAGGCTCAAGAACTGAAGAATTTTTCATATATTGGCCTTACACTTATACAGAGATTTTGGGTATATATGCTTCTAGTGGTGCAGGTTATGAAGGACTTCCCCATTTCTAAGGATTATCGGACAATCAAACATCCAATTGGTAGTCATGCAACAAAACATGGTGTGGATGACCGCTGCAGGTTTCTGGAACACCATCATTCCTCTTCTGGACCTAATAGAGATCATTCCCTCGGGTCTTAGATGTGTATATGTCATTATGGGTATGTTACCGAAATATTGAGTCTTATCATACACATGATATCCCCTGAAACCTAGGATCCTATGCATAGAACCTCTTGTTCCCTAGTTATGTGCAAGAAAATAATATTATGAGGAATTGAAATCATCGGATAAGGGTTATACCAAGTGTATCACATTTAAAAAACCAAATATGAACTCTTATTTCAATGAGGGTTTACTTTGGTGAGGTCTTTACCTTACTTATAATGCCGTAGAGAAGAAATGTATAAGAGTCAGAGCTTTCAATGGAGCCAAATACAACTCCTCTTCTTCTATTTCATCCATCTATTTATAGTCATGTACCATAATGAGAGGATTTGTTGTTTTTACCACCCTAGGTGGAGGAGGTATTGAGACTCTTAATATTTTGTCTCTCTTGGTGGCATGTGCTCCATCAATAGTTATTTGAGTCATGCAGTTTTTGAACTACCTCTTTTGACAAGCTTGAAATTTTGGTTACTCACCCTATTCTTCTATCTATGAAATTGTTATGCGGGTCACCTTCACTAAGGATTTAACTAACACCACCTATCCAAAGTATACCATTCCTTGAAGGATATATTTGATGTGAAATCATTCATGTATATTATATCATAGCATTATATGGAATGGTCAGCAGTTTGGATGGTCGGTGAGGATGACTCCATCAAGCTTCTTGTGCTACAGTATCATGAGCAGATTATTATCCATGGATGTTGCAAAATAACTAGGGACCTTTTCAATTTTAAAGGAGTATTGATTATATGTATGTTACTAAAATCTTGTATAACTCTAATTTCTCCGTACTTCTAGATGAGGGAGATTTTTTTGTTATCATTGCTCGATAGGATCTGTATGGTGGTCCGGGTCTTACACATGTTCTTGGATGGGAACATCTTTTGGCATGAGAGTAATAACTAATACTACTTTTTTTCCTCAAATTTTTTTCATTTGCTGAGGGTGTGAGTTGAAATTTTGATTAGTTTCAAAAAAAAAGAATCCTCCAAACATAGATCCATTTTTGAAAACTGAAGGAACCTTCCTAGATGAGTCAATATGATTAGACGCATTTGAAACTCATCCTAGATAATTTTATTACATATTTATAGAAGTTTATCAGTTGGGAGAGGGATTCTGAGTGACAAGGTCAAATAATTACATCAATCCAGGAATTCACACACATAATGTTTTTTCATTATTTTTATATTTTCAAGAAACAATATTTTTTTTATTAGCATGGTGATGAACTAATAAAGGAACTGATGATGAACATCTTCCCATTCTTCAAATGATTGTACCGGTAGATTTTAGTACAAAATAAAGGTTGGAACTATTAGAGTCTATATGAAACACCTCATCTTTGTTTCCACATGTTGATCTTTAGGTCCCATCATCATCCAAAATCATGATACAAAGTTTGTGAGATGTTTTTCATGGTCTCCATCACCATCAATGGTAGAGAATATAGGATTATCTAAATTGGGGGGACATAGAGAATCATCCACACATTGGAGATATATATTTCTCTCTAGCTACACTGGTGTGTTTCACCCATCAATGGATTCCATTCATGTATGTAGTGATGCTATGAATTTATGAATCATTGATTACAATAGTTCATGAGCAACCAAGCATTTATTGGGAGAGGTTGGGGTTGATGAGGTGGCCCCTCCTTTATCACCATTTGATCCACAATTCATCCTATGACTTGATGATTACCCTATTGATAGAGGAGATTACACCTTGATAAGGATATGTCATTATAATTTTAGACATCTTCATTTACATAGAACATATTCATATATCTGGATCTAATCCACCACTCTGATACGATTCATATTGGAATATCAGCTATCGGAATGATAATATTCATCTATTCCTAAAGATGATACCCAACAATATTATTAACCATAAGTAACTCCTTGTTGAGTGTCCTGATGGATTTTATCTCACTCCCATATTGTGATAATTTTACCTTGATGGAAGGAACATCAACTCTTTTGGGTTTGGATTGGGATCTATCCATGCATTTACATTTTTCTTTGGCAATGTTCTGTTTGAGAGGAGGAAACGCGATATTCAGATGTTCCAAACATTGGAGCCTCATATGGTTCTGGGTGAATTCAGCCACAGTCAGAGCATCTGATTGAGGTATATTTTCCATATTGGGGGCTTCTATATTTTTTTTGATCCATAGTAACTATTGTGTTGAATATGAAAAAATTGACCGAGGAATTTCAGTCAATGGTGGTTGTCCCGTTACTTTTGACATAATAGGTTGATTTCGTACAGCCCTTATCAGGGTAATTATTCAACAACCTAGCCTATATTGGCGATTTTTGCATTGCAAACATTACTGTAAAAGATTGCACTCATTGTATGTTACTCTTATCCTGGTCTACGAATAGTGACTTTGAGGGAGTTTTTGGTCAATGTTTCTAAACAAGCTCCGAATAGCGATGACATTTCATGCGATATGAGGAATGGATGGGATATTGACCGAGGATATTTTCCCCCCAACATAGAGAAGACGGATTATCTCTTAGGGGTGATGATGATGAAAATTCCTCCTTCCTAATTGTACAGGGTTTATTTAGGGCCATACATGGTATTGATTTTTCCTTTTGTTGAGGACCAAATGATTCATGTCTTGGATTTTATGACTTCCATGATTGGAATTGGGATATAAATTCCTTCATCCTAGTGGGGTGTGGTTGATCTAGTATCACTGCTGGTTTTTTATGAACCTATTATGTAATGATGAACCTCATGATGATGACTAAAATATAAATTCACCCAGCTCAGTGGGATGGAGTTTTGTGTTATTGCTAAGGATATGTCCAGAATCCTCTTAGAAATTAACAATATGAGAGGTGTATGTGGTGGTAGAAATTTTCCTAAACAGGTGGGTTTAGTTTTCTTCTGGGTGGATTCTATGTCTGATACTATTATGGACCATTTTATTTTGCCCAACTATGCTCATGTTGTAGTTGGGTGCGATGGAATCCAATGATGGGAATCATTCATTTTGGGATGTTATCGGATGGGTCAAAAATTCTTCTTCCTGCTATGAAATGAATTCTCATTTATTTGAGGGGAGACATTTAGTGTCATGTAAGATATCCTCACATGAATATTTTTGATACCTGGTCATATTTTAAGTGGGGGTGTTCTATTGTAGAGACCAACTAGCATGAAATTTAACAATCACCCTAATTTAACCATTGGAAATGACAAACCAAGGCATCATATCTGAAGGTTTATATTGTTCGGGCGATATGTTAAAGTGAAATTATCCATATTTTGCTCATCCTTTGATAAGTTTGTCTATAGAATCATGGTTATTTAGTCAATAAAAGGCTGATTTGATGTGGTAACCAACATTGCATTTGTTTTTTTCATGCTCTTCCACTATAGGGTTCGGGGCCATGGAAAAGACAGCCATATATAGTAGTAAATAGATCATAAAGATGATATAAAGGTGATAATCATATCTTGAATAGGGGAGATTTCTAGCCACCATTATGTAATGATCATTACACATATTTTTGTGTATATAAAGAAATAACTCCTTTTCTAGATCAACTGGAACCTCATAGTAAGAATTAGATATGGTACTCAACATGAAGGGGAGGTTTTTTTCTACTGAACTCTCTCTATATGTCAATATTGACAACCCCTTCATCAAAATTAAATGACAATTTCCCATCAGACTATAGAAGGGTGTTCTTGGGTACATCTTCAAATCAGATTGGACTATTGCTGGATTTTTATGGGGAAATTTATGTGAATGAAACCAATGTTTCAATCACCTCTCTATATAAAGATATATTAGTTTTTAATTCCTATTTATGGGAAGGTGGTAGTGAAGGGGGACTGTTTCCTTGTTTTTGTGAGATCTCTCCATGGGGATGTTGACCACAGAGGATGTTAGGAGTAGAGTCCCAATGATCCATCACCACATTACCCTGAGGAGGACTATCTTTGTAGTTATTGTATTCTATTTTAGTTGAGATATTGATGGAACCTTGTGCTGTTGATAATGTTTCTTGAAAGACCACAAGGAAACTAGAATTGAGAATATTAAGAATACAGATCACATTCAATTTCAAGTCCTGAATATTAATGCTTTCCTTTTTAGATAATGCATGAATATGATCATGTAGTATAATGGTTTACAGAAATAGTTTATAACCATTTGGTGTTGTGGTAGTTTGATCCCACTGATGAGAAACTACTAGAATATGCCAACGAGCTTCCTCGCTATTGATAGAAGTATGTGACCATCTTGAGAAATTTGACATTGTCAATTTGTGATCCTCGGTTATGATATGATAATGACTTCAATCATAATCCTTTCAAATATTATGATGACTTTTGTTGGTAGGAGTAAGATCCTTCCTGGATTAATGTTTTTCTTTCACCTAGTGATCCACTATTGGAATAGAAATATGTTCTTGTTCTGAATATGAAATCCCAAACAAAATATTACGATGGACATTTTGATTGGGAGAATGGATATGTGCCACCACTTATTTTTCCTTGGAATGATGCCGGTGTAGCCAATCGTTGGTGGTACTAGAATTATGTGTCTGGCATCCATTATCTAATAGAATATGTAAGACAGATTTACTGACATAAATATGATCCTATATTGAGGCATGTTCAATTATCACTTGTTTATCAATAGCCATAATAGCAATATGAGCCTGATCAAAGGCTTTTGGAATATACCACTAGACATATTCGATCTGAATATGGTCAAATCTCACGGAATGAGTCCCTATCACATTTTGATCCATAGCATATACTAAGATATGATCCATATCTTGGGCCTTTCTAATATGTCTCTAGACATTTTTGATAGGCATGGGCCCCTGTCCCGAAGCATGTCCCACTCTCCCTTCATGATCCATGGTAGAGACATGAATATGATCCCATTATGATGCCTCGTAATTTTCAAGAATATGCTTATAATCTTCCTGGATTGGAATTAGAATGTGTTATTTATTTAATGTAAATACTTATTCATAATTATCAATGTATTGAGCTACTATAGCTATAGGGATATGAAAATGCATTTGTCCCTTTATCTGTACTAGGGTTGGAATATATCGGTAGAGTACTTCAACTGTTTCTGCAACTTATTATCATTTATGCAAAGTGTGTTCTGGGATATAAGCCTACACATTTTATATGTCCCCAATATATACTAGTATATGTATTTGATTGATGTGGGGTTATGATCCAACTTCAATCCTCTTTTTTACACCAGAATATTCCAATGGGATTCAATTATGAGGGTAGGGCTATGTGCCACCCCCATGACTGCTTAAGAATATGTATGCAGACTTACTGCGAGTGAGAAAAGATATGAACCCACCAACTACTTACAGCCAAAATATTACAGTGGAAACCATTAGTAGGAATGGGGATATGATACAACTCACATTTATCCATATTATTCCATTCAAGACGTGACTTTCATGTTTCCTGTGAATGGGTGTCCGAGGTGGCAGTGTATTGGGTGGCACCCTCAATAGGTGACTAGTGGGTACCAGTGGGATGGTGATGGAAACATTTGCTGACAGAAGCCCTCCTCAACGGCCCATGAACTAAAAGGGAGACAGATTTTACTTCCTAATACAACATTTTTATAGACCGATTGTGGTGGTTTCCCAACTCTAGTGATATAATCTTGGAGTGGTTGGGTGTAGGGATGAGGGCCATTATCTTAGCAGAAATATTCCCCTAATTAAGAAGACTCATTATTTTCCATACTTGGATACACTCATGGGTAGAATTGAGGGTTGAGATTTTACCATGTCAGTGGTATTCTTGGACCATTGTGTTCTCCACTCAATGTTCAAGTTCACAGGCTTGTGATATTATCCTGCAACCCGTAGGCGATGCATCCATAGTTGAATTTCCAAAATGGCCATTAGATGATGACATTATATCAAATTTGGATACTATTGATGATTACATTATATGAAATGATACACACAACAAGGAACATGGTCACTAATTAGTTAAATTCTGTAGGCATGATGTGGGATTAATCCGATAGGTATGGGTAACACAATTATCCTTTTGGTCTGGATTCAGTCATTCCACATACGTGGACTTGTCAATGTGAGGAAGGAACTATTTCATTGGAACCCCAGTTATGTGGAATGAACATATTTGTTAAAGTATTATCATATTCAATTGATATGACAAAAAATTGTGCAGCCACATGATAAACTGATCGTCTATCTACTTGCGGGTTTTGTGTTGGGCTCATTGCAATGAAAAATGACATGATACATGACTAACCCATCATTTTGTTGTTTGAGATATTCATGTTAGGTTCACAATTATTGTTTTAATGGGGATGACACAACCTTGAATCCATCACCTGATAAAAAAAAGTCATTATGAGAACTGTTATTTCTACCGTATTTTATTTTGCGAAGGATATATCATGATTAATTATATTTTCTTCATGTATTCTATTTTTTTACAAACAAGAGGTGACCTGGGTGAATTTGGAATGGATCAGTAGTTGATTGTGGGGGGGGGGGGGGGGTTTGGAATACACAATCATTGATGTTAGATAACTATTTACATTCTTAATGGACACTCAAAATGGTTCCACATTGATAACTAGGTAGAAACCAACATTCAAATGGTAGGTGGTTCATTGGGGTTTTAGTCCCACTGGAGCTTAGGAACTCAAATTGGTCAAGATGATGGGAGGTTGGGATC
The DNA here is from genome assembly GCA_963277665.1 of Viscum album. Lineage (NCBI taxonomy): Eukaryota > Viridiplantae > Streptophyta > Magnoliopsida > Santalales > Viscaceae > Viscum > Viscum album. The sequence goes on along the minus strand of OY728122.1, from coordinate 248,742,470 downwards.
ATCACATTCTTTTGAGGGGAATTATTTACTACAATGAGACTCTGTTATAGATTTAATACAGGTTTACAAATCTATTCCTAATCATGATATGGGACTGGTTACCCTAACATATCAATTTTAGGTTAACCCCTTTTATGTACATGAGAATGAGATATGATTAGTGGATCCATTTGTATCTGTATGTGGTTATTCATCTATTTCATTATAATGGGAATCAAATTCTGTGATGAAGCAATATAACCTGGTGCTCTAGAATTTACTTCAATGAAGAGAGGAAATTAATATATCGATGAGAGGGTTGAGCCATTACGAGGTGTCCAACATAGAATGTTTATTAAGGGAATTAAAACCCACAGTTTTCATCAAAATACATAAAGTTTAACATCATGAATAGTGGATATATATTTGGTTACATAGGAACCGAATATCCATGATATAGTCTTAGGGATTTTTTCAACATATTCGGGTTATAACTGGAATCAATGTTATCATTATATGATTGGATTCTCAGTTCACTGATGGAGGAATTAGAATGATCATCAAAATGAAATTATTGAGTCCCAGTGGTTTAAATGTTTGATACATGACGGTATATACAATGAATTGGATGCATTGTTGATCTCAGACCATAGGAAGGCATCCTACATATCTTGATTGTTATATGAATTAGGGTTATCATAGTTCATTAATTCCATTGGGATTGGACCCAATGTAGATACCCTTATATGGATTCAAATATATCATTCCACTCGTCAGGGATTGTACACTGAGGTTTCCCTAGTTTTCAGAGATTCATGATGAAAACGACATGAATATTGCAACTTCCTATGCTCCCTTGATCCATGCATAGTGTGAGAAATAGGGTATACCATTTAATTAGTATCACTACATATGGATACGGGAAATATTTGATAGAAAATCCCATGGAATTCAAAATATAGATCTCATGACATATGAAGGAATTATATGTATCCTAGTTAGGGAAGGAATCCATGTCGTCATGGTTTTTTTATTTGGGGATTACACACTAACATTTCTAATGCCTTTGTAGAGGATTCCAGTGAGAATGATATGGTCATTAAAAATACATACTCCCACATGAGATATTCTCTATGTGTTAAACTAGGGAAAGAATATAATCCACATCTTACCTTATAGATGAAATAATTATGCACTGATGTATCCCTTGGGATATTTGATATCGATCCCAGGACATAAAAAATTTTCTAATGTATTCTAGTTTTAGAAATATTCTGACTCATCCTAGTTCAACATATTGGGTCTTACACATTATGGGTTCCCTTCTGTTTAGGGATTACAGACTGAAAATGGAATATGTTATAAAATAATGGGATGCCAATTTGAATTGGAATGTTTTCATATCAGACATGTTGGAAATCCTTCATATAATAGATCAGTTATTTATTTTACATGTCATAGGATGTCTGTACATATCTAGTTATGTATTGATCATGTCTAAGAAAAATATCATGATCCAGTTGTCTTGTTCATGGGACATTTTAGATCCTGAATGGTATGTTTTAGGATCAATGCATGATCAAGAATGAGTTGTCTAGAGAACATTGTGATACCTATCTGTTTGATACTAGAATCCATTTCATGATCCTATTTTCCATTTCCGTAGGACATTTTGAGAAATAGAAGAATAATCCTAAAATCAATCACATAGTCCTAGATGACTTTTCTAGAGGACATCTAGAGACCTAGTAAGTTGATCATTGAAGACATCATAGGATCCCAACTGAAATTCTTAGAGGGCGTCACATAATCTGGCTAACATGCAATATTTTATCATGAAATCTAGGTGACACACATCATGGATGTCATGAGAATCAATGTGACATGTCTAGAGAGTGATACTGGTTTTATATTGACATGTCGGGAGTTCATCGTGAGGTTTAGCTGGCATTCCCAAAGGGCATCATGATAAAAAATTAAGTTTCTCATGTGATACCATGAGACTCATGTTACATTTCACGGTGTTGTCGAATGAGTTGAGCATCATGTATGAGGTGCATCATGAAATTTGGATGGTGATACTAGAGGGATTCGAGAGACTTGTTTGACATGGCCAACTATGCAATGTGACTTGTTTTAACATATCCAGATGGACTCACATGATATAAATGGTATAATAAAGAAGCATCATGGTTTAGGGGTGACATTTAAAGGGGTTGTTGCATGTCCCATATGGTTCATGATATGCGTACGATGATTAGTGTATATATTCTTCACATAAGTCTCCCACTATTTTAGTTTTTGTTTAATTCACTATATTTTCAATACCATATATTTGTTCAATGTTAGCTTGTTTTTAGACTGTATTATTTTTTATGTATGGGGGATGTTCTTGTCATGCTCCATAAGAATTACTTTGTGTTAGCTATGAGTTATCATGTGAAGCACATATGATTTTTTTCTGATTCGTCCAGTTTTTCATATGTATCATACCCAATGAAAAACATCCATTTCAATAGATAATAAACTCTATGAAAACTTTTTTGGTGCTTGGGTTCACCAATGTGAGGTGCTGAGGAATTATAATCAATTATAGAGTCAGAATTCTTCCATTTTAATGCTGGAGTGGGGGGGGGGGGTTTATAGGCGTCACCAACTAGGTTGTTCGTCACCATGCGTGGCTTATGTCCTGAAAATTCATGATGATGTTGGTGGAGGGATTCAGTGTCATGGGACATTCTGAAATCCTATATATGGTAACATTCAGGGAATCACTTGATTTTTATTGACCTTAAGACTATCTCGTCAATACCTCCTTTATTGGATTGTATCCAATTTAATGGGGTCTTATTTTTTAATGATGATTCCTTAGTCAAAAGACAAAATCAATAAAATATATAAAAATAAGAATGAAAATTACAATATTCTGAAGGAAGGAAATTTATTAATGTCTTTTTTATGTAATGGGATTAGATCATATGGGAGGTTCTCCATCCACATATTTTCATTTTCATATCCATTATTTGCAATACCATTGGCCACCTTGTTTTCCACTTGAAAAGAATGAGTGATTATATGATTAAGCTCTGACAATTTTTGGAGGCAGATGAACTTTCTATAAATGAGGGTCCACGCAAGATGAACCAATCCATTTTCAAGGTCTAAAACAAAGGTAGTCAAGTTTCATTCAATTTAATCATTATTCCAACCCTTTTGTTTAATGAGAACAATTTAAATAGTGATGTTATACATCTCTTCTTCAAGGGAAGAGGAAAAACAACACATACCATAATAGCTTCAAATAATATTACCACTGTGATTTTTACAAACAATACCATATCACGATGGTTTTGTGTTTCCCTTAGATGCATCACCTACAATTTTTTAATCCATCCAGCTTGGGTGTGTTTCCAAAATACCACTAGAAAACCTTTTTGATGGCTGTATCTTTCATTGATTTTGATTCAATAATGGATGACACATTCCTTAAAATATTTGTGGTAGGTAACTATTTTTATAATCCTAGATTCCTTGATCATGTGGAATATCTTTATTGTATCTTCATGAGTATTGAAAGTGTTGTTGTTTTGAATGATATAATATCATTCATACCAAATAATATGTAGTAGTTTGGTCACAATGACAGTTAAAATTTGGTTAATTTGAGGAGTGGCATCCAAAGAAGTGCATCTCTACAGATGTAGATGAATGGAGTCTAAACATATCCATTTGAGATGCAAAAAATAAAAAATATAATTTGATAATGTAGAAGAAGTAGTTAAAGTTAGGAAAATATTTTCAACATCCTCTACTTATTTATTACACACATGACATATAAAAAAATGTTTAATATGAAATAACTGATGGCATAACTGTGAACGATAATATATTGTGTGTTACACCGAATGGAATAACCAAGAACTCATAGTGGTCGTACCAAAATTTGAATGTAGTTTTCTACACATCATCATCTCATACTATGAGCTTGTGATAGCCTGATCTATGGTCTATCTTCGAGAACAACTGTGATCTCGTCAGTTGATCAAAGTGGTCATCAATCCACGAGATTGGGTACTTGTTCTTCATGGCCACCTAGTTCAGGCACCGATAGTCAACACAATGTCGCAAACCCCCATCCTCCTTCTTGGATAACAAAATTGGGGCTGTCGATGGAGAAACACTAGGCCGAATGAACCCTTTCTCTTATAAGTCCTGTTGTAGTACCTGTAGCTCACGATGATCCTTAGGAGCCATCCGATATGCTTCTGTAGATATCAGTTCTATCCCAGGGTACAAGTCAATGTTAATGTCCACCTGTCTGTGAGGAGGTAGACCCAGAACATCATCAGGGAACACATCTGCATACTTGTCAACTACTACAAGATAACTCGAACTCTCCACATAAACTACTCTGAGGGTAAGGCTAGCCAACTAATGAGTGATCGGCTTCACTCTCCATTGGTTAATTCCATCATGTGCTGCAACGTCTCCCTACTCACTGGTGAATGTATACCTGGTCCCATCTATGAGGAAAAACAAAACTTTTCACCAAATGTAGTCAATCTCAGCATTGACTGTAGTTAACCAGTCCATACAGAAGATGACGTCATAAGGTATAAAAGCTACTACTAGGTGATCCCAACTGAATCTCTTTCCTCCTAGAGTAAGCTCTCTCTACGGGCACCAATGCATAATCATCGAATGTACCGAGCTCCGAATGAGAAAAGTGGCAATTAATGAATATCTAGAACCTATGCCTATATGTACTACAACTAAGGTGGATTAGACACAGATCATACCTCATATTTTATCCAGAGCATCGTGATCATAGGCCTTGGATGCATGGAGAATGGATCTCCCCTGTCCACATGCTCTATGCTGTTGGGATGGAAATCCTTGTGGTGGTGGCAGTAACATCTCGAATCGTCGCCCTCCGCCAGCTACAGAGCCATCTCCTCTGCCACGTCTTCCTACTCCCTACGGACCTCCCCGGTCGAATCTCTATCTCTGCCTAGGTGGTCCTTCGACCATATTCAGACCATCCATATGTCTTTTCAGACAGTCATGAGCCATGAGACCCTGCCCGCCACATGCGTAATACTGCCCACTCCTGGCATGACTGGTTCTGCCTCAGTTCCCCCACACAACTGACCATGAATCCCACAGTTTCCCACTTGTAGGTCAGGTCCTCTTGGTATTCTGCAAAATATGTCTATTGACAGCTACATAATACACTGATACAGGATGTTCGGTGGTGGGTCTCACTACTAGTGACTGATCCGCATGAAAAATCTACACTAATATGGCTCGCTCTAACGGCTCCTCCTGTGTCGGGAAGCTGAGTGAGATCATTGAATCCCTGATCTCCTGCCTGAGTCCCTGCTAAAATTTCTGGGCCCTAAACAATTGCTCCCACACAATATATGTGGAGTAGCGTGACAGTTCAATGAACCTCATTGAGTACTAAGTCACTATCATGCTGCCTTGCTGTAGATGATGTATCTCATAAATGTGCATTGCATGAAGAGTCGCTGGAACAAACTCTTCCTGAAACATGCTATTGATGTCTGTCCAGATATGTTTCACCTCTTCATGAACATATAGCATCAAGTTCCATCATCTACCTACTATTTCTTGTATAAGTCTATGACAAGTATCACCCTTAGATAATCTTGTGTCCCTACTTGTTGGAAGACTCTCACCATGACCGCTAGCCATTTCTCAGAAACCGGTGGGTCCGTATCTCCCCTGAACCTATGTGGCCTCTAGCGCTGGATCTCGTGAAACCCGCTCAAGTGGTGTTCACTCTATGCTAATAGATCTGGTTGCATCAGTGGCTGAATGGGTAATGGTACTGTTTCTGCCACCTCTGGTTCCTCTTCTAGAAGATGGCCCTACACCGAGGCCTCGTTTCTCGGTGGGAAATCATTTCATACTACTCTTGGTAACCTAGTTGTCTATTTTCATAGAGACATCATGAAAAGAAACAGGTTCTCTATGGTCAATTAGTTATACCTGTTGATCTTACTCAAAGATATCACAAAGAAAACACTTCAAAACACTCACTCAATAAGTGGATTCGTGCATTTTGTCAGAAATTAGAAGTCAGGGTCCTAGTGTATGGATACGTCGTCCGCCGCACCAAAACTCGATTCCCTATACTTATAACCACACTCACTAAACATAACAATTTTTCCAGTAAAAATAATGATCATAGACATATGTTCTATGGTATAACATCTCTTTGATACCAATTTTTCATGACCCATCCCTCGGGGCCCATACCCTGACTATCCCAAGCCCGGCTTCTATAGGCCTGGGGCTAGCGACTAGAACTGAAGGTGTATTCGTTAAAATTGGGAAGGCATTGCCTATATAAGCCATAACACACCCACACAAGAACAACACAAGATACAATCTCATGTAATTTGAATAGTAAACATAGTCAGTATAGTATGTAAAATGGGCCAGAATTCAAGCCCAACTGGAACATACAAGGAAAACTAGAGAGTACAAGACGACTGAAAGGTAAACCACAGAGACAACCATTCATGAGATGTAGCTATAGAAAACCAGAATTTTCATACATTATTATTACATCTTTTAAAATATAAACAAGCTAAGAGTATTAAATATAGAGGATCTAATGGTTTAGTGTCTTGGGAAAACTAGGACCACACATAACAAATACAACATCAAGCATAGAAATTTAATTAATTTCATCATCTCTAGCTTCTTATTGGAACTTGTCCTCTCCATAGTACATGTAGCCACCTGAGTATATACATCAAAATGGGTGAGCTAGAATCTCGGTAAAAGGATAGATAAGAAAAATATATCAGGGGGTGAGCATAGTCAAGACATGGGAAAATGATCATGAACATGAGTGGAGCATAAATAAAAGACTTGAAATGTGGCAATGCAAAAAAATGAAACATCATGTCTTTGTGGTTAACTACGAAAAATACTTGTCAAAAAATCTAGAAAATTGTTCAAAAATCATTTCACATTTACTCATGAGATTAATCACTTTACCCAATTCATTGGAGCGCTGTATAATTCCATGCACACCCATCCCATTTAAATATTTTTATAGCGCTATATAATTCCGAGTGCACACGTCACATCATATCATTATAATTATCATGACTTCCACATAGAACACATATAAAAAAATGAACATAAATATCCAATGGAATGGTTTTCATATCATAATAATACATTCATAAGCATTGGGTCCCAAAAATAAATTGGGAATAACATACATGTTACAAGAACAGTCCACTTTGAGTGAGAAGTAAAAGGGGTGTTCTTAAAAGAAGAGTTATTTTGGAAAAAGTTATTATTGATATAAAAACCAATGAAAAATATATATATCCTAGAAAAGTAATGAAAATAACGAAAAAATTATCTTTAAGGTTTTACCATATCAAAAATGTAGTGAAAGATGAAGAACCTGAAAGAAGAATATTGGGTTCGAGATTTCCCCTTACCTTGTATCTGAATGCTTCGGTTTCTTTCATGTCATATATAATGGCATTATATTAATTAATTAGATATTCCAGAACCTTTTATACATTAATAGGGTTAATTATGGTTTTATTATGTTATTTTATGTTCCTTTGGATGAATTATAGTGTTTAAAAACATTGTTCGGGGATGTTCGTTTTTATAGTTTTTCTTTGGTGGTTCACTTATATTCATAAATTGAAGTTCTGGTAGAACATGGGTAAAAATTCGGAACTGATATTACAAGTTACTAATTATATTACAGGAGTTTGAAGAATCTTATAATTAATTATTTAATATCCCTGTGGATGAATCATTAGATAAAAATTAAATGAAGATTGTTTGGGTTAATTTGGGCGTTTTTTCGATCACAACGAAATTATTTAAATTTATCACATAGTAATATGGACATAGGTTCTTTCCAGAACTTTAAATAGGACATTATACAAATAAAATATTCTGCTTCAACCAAAAAATTGGTTTCATGACCATATCTGAAGTAAAAAATGGAAGAAAAAAGCATGTTGTTCTTGAAGGTGATAAATTAACACCTCACAAACAACGTTCTCATTAATAAAATAAAAGGAAAAAGGAAAGAGGGAACGATTATATAATATCCCATTAGAATCATAAAATTACATTATATGTATAATAGTGGAGTTACAATACCATTTTTATGAAGATAGTTGGGGATAGATCATGAAATGAAGTTGAACATGAAAGGAAATTAAAGTAGAAGAGGGAGAGAAATTACCTCTTCAATCATTCTATTGAGAACCTCATTAAGGGCATATATGTGGTCTTTTTAGGAGACCAGAAGGTCATAGACGTGGGGGAGGGGCTAGGGATGGTTTTTGGGTATAGTTTAGAGAAGGTTTGGAGCTTGAATGGTGTATTTAAATGAGGGTGTGAAGTGTGGCTTTTATAGTGGAGGGGAGAGGGGTTTCCTTGATATAAAATTCATTAGTTTATTAATTTCCCCTAAGACAAGGAATAGTGCGTCCTGAATGAACAATAATTGTAATTTTTTCTTGTGATCCTAAACCAAGTGGTCTTACATCAGTAGAATATCACACATGACTCTATAATTAGCTTATTTAGCTTATTTTTGTAAATTACGGTATTTCACTATTCATAAAAAATTCAAGTATCTTAGAAAATCCCAAAAATTTACCCCAACCATATTTCGACGTGTAGAATCAAAAAATGAAGTCGATTTTTCACAAATAATTTTCTAAATATTATTAATTTAATATTTAATTAAATTTCCTAATTTACTTAAAAAAAACAGTTTTTATGATTAAAACAAATTTTATACTACTTTAAAAAATTATGTAGGGTATTATAAAATTATCTAAAAACTATAAGACATTGATTCAATAATTTATGAATACAATTTAGGGAAAAAAGTGTATTTTAAATTAATTAATTTATTATAATTAATTATTTATGACTTACAAAATACAAAAACGTTTACTAAGGCCAAATTGTGTCTTTCTAAGATGTATAAATTTTAATTAATTATTAATGGGAAAGGTTAATCTTATGTTGAATGACTTACTATTAATGAGGGTCATATTACTATTCATAAGTGTTGGTTACTATTCACAAGGGTGTGTTTCTATTCACGAAAAATTATTTTTGTTTCATTAGACTCCAAAAATCATCTTAAACACAAATGTGTCTGTCAGAATTTCAAAATTCGAAACACAGAAGTGAAAAACATATGTTTAAAGGTCACTTATCACTTAGTAGTTGGATATGTTGTGTTTTGATGACATAAATATAAGAAAGGAGTTTCCGTTGAAAACCCTTGGGTTGTTACATTCTTCCCCCCTTACGAAATTTCACCCCTAAAATTTCACATTACACAAATAGGTGATGGTGTATATCCTTCATTGCCTCTTCTGGTTCTCATGTTTCTTCCTCAAACTTATGGTTCCTCCACCAAACTTTGACAATATGGGTTGTCTTGTTGCGTAGAACTGTATCCCTCCGATCTAGAATCATTACTAGTTGCTCCATCATAATGGAGATCATCTTCCAATTGCATCACCTATGAGTTTAGGACATGTGAGGGGTATGGTATGTACTTCCTCAGTAGTTATACATGAAACACGTCACTAACTTCAGCCATATTTGATGGAAGTGCAAGACGATAGGCCACAACTCCTATGCGGTCAAGAATTTCAAATGGGCCAATATACCTTAGCGGTTTTCTTCCCTTTCATCCTGAATATCATGACTCTCTTCTATGGAGATATTTGAAGGAAGACATAATATCCAATATCGAACTCCAAGTCACTTCAATGGTAGTCAGCTTAGCTCATTTTACGACTTTGAGCAGATTTTTTGTGTTTCTTGAGGACGTGCACCTTCTCTGTCATCTCTTGAAAAAGAGCAGGTCCAAGTAGCTTTCATTCTCTAACTTCATCCCAACAGGATGGAGTTCTACATCGCTTTCGATAAAGAGATTCATACGAAGAGATCTGAATACACGAGTGGAAGTTATTGTTGTATGAGAACTCAACCAATGGGAGATGTTGTACCCAACCACCTTTGAATTCAAGAGAGTAGGCTCTTATCAAATCTTCTAGCATTTGAAAATTCCTTTCAAATTGGCCATCAGTTTGGGGGTGGTAAGTCATGATGAAATTTAATTAAGTACTCAAATCATGTTGAAGGCTCTACAATAATTTTTATGTGAGCCTTGGATAATGGTCAGAGACAATTGAGAGTGGAACACCGTGTAGTCTCACCAGTTCATTCAATATATCATTGCAATTTTATCAACAGATATGTCTTCCTGAAGAGCGATAAAATGGGCAGTCTTGGTGAGTCGGTCAACCACATCCCATATCACATTATTTTCCTTTAACGTCTTTGGGAAACCCATGAAAAAATCCATAGTAACATTTTCCCATCTCCACATGGGTAATGGAAATGGCTTCAACATACCTTTGGTTTTTTATCGCTCATCATTAAATTTCTGACATACCAAGCACCTTGATATATATTCTGAAATATCTTTCTTCATGTTATCCCCCCAGAAGTGTTCTCGAAGATCACGGTACGTCATGGTACTCCCAGTATGGATAGAGAAAGTTGAGCTCTATGCATTTTCAAATAGCTCCTTCTTTATCCCGGGTGATGAAGGCATACAAAGACGCGATCCAAACTGAATCACACCATCAGTGTCGATATGGAAGTCTTGCAGCTTCCCTTTTTTTACTGCATTCACCCTCTTTTATATCTCCACATTATCCCATTGTTCTTCCTTGATCTTCTATTGGATGGATGGTAGTGCAATAATTTTGGCAAGGTAGGATGTATCCCCACTCCTTATGATTTCCATATCCATTCTTCGCATATCCATGAAGACAGGGTCTTTCTAAATCCAGAACATGGATAGAGTAGCAGGTTCTTTTCTACATAGAGAAACATATACCTTGTTCGCCTTTGTAGGATGACAGTGAAAAGAGAAATAGTAATCCTTAATTAGATCTAACCATCTCCTTTGGCGCATGTTGAGCACATTTTGTGTGAATATATAATTTAGGATCTTTTGGTTGGTGTATATGTCGCACTTCTCACCATAATGGTAGTGCTTCCGGATTTTCAAGGAAAAAATCACAGCTACCAGCTCTAGATCATGCATCGGGTAGTTCTTCTCATGGATCATCAACTTTAATGAGGCGTAGGATATCACATTACCATTTTTCATGAACACACAACCCAATCATTTCTTTGAAGCATCACTATATATCAGAAAACATTCTACAATTTTTTGTAGTGCGAGTACAGGTGCAGTGATCAACCATCTCTTTAGATCCAATAAGCTTCCCCGACATTCTTCTGTCCAGACATACTTTACCCCTTTCCTTGTTAACATTGTTAACGGGCTTGAAAATTTTGAGATGTTTCTCACAAAATGTTGGTAGTACCCAGCTAATCAAAGAAAACAACAGATTTATGTGTCAATAGAAGGCCTAGGCCATTCCTTGATCGCCTTTGTTTTTGATGGATCCACAGAAATTCCCTCAATTGTGATCACATGTCCCAAGAACATGAATTGCTTCATCCAAAAGTAACACTTGCTGAACTTGGCGTACAACTTCTTTTTTTCTTATTGTCACCCAAACAAGTCTTAGATGTTCTCTATGTTCCTCGTTCTCTCATGGATTAGATGATAATATCATCGATAAAATGTAAAAAAAAATTCGAGGAAATGTATAAAGAATCCATTCATCAAATCCATGATGATTATAGGGGCATTAGTAAGTCCAAATGGAATCACCAAAAACTCAAAATGGCCATACCTTGTATGGAAGGCAATTTTCTGAATATCTTCCTTCTTCACCTTTACGTGATGATATCCAGAATGATGATCATCCTTTGAGAAGTATTGAGGTCCTCTTAACTGGTCGAATAAGTCATCAATCCTTGGGAGAGGATACTTCTTATTTATGGTGATCTTGTTGAGTTCCAGATAATCGATACATGACCGCATCGTTCAATCCTTCCTCTTCTCAAAGAGCACTGATGCACCCCAAGGTGATGCACTAGGGCGTGTGAACCCTTTATACAGATGCTCTTGTAGCTGCTAATTTTACTCCTCCAGTTTGATAGGATCCATCCTATAGGGACACTTCTAGATATGAGTAGCTCCAGGTATGAGTTCAATTGAGAACACTAACTCACGATCCGGGGGAATTCCGGGTAGCTCTTCGGGAAATGCATCACTATTTTCCCTCACGATGGTAATTTCTTCAAGGATGGCACTTTCCTTCAACTCAACCATTTGGGTGAGGTATGCTTCTTCATAGGGAATCACCACCCACAACATTGAAGGTTTTTTCAAAGGATATTCATGATCTTATGTACATTTTTAGAGGAGCATGGTATGAATTCGAATATGAAATGATATTTCCTTTTCCTGACAGTTGATATGTGCTCTATATAACGAGAGCCAATCCATTCCCATTATAGAGTCTAATTCAACCATTGGAAGTTTTATGAGATTTTACGAAAGATTCTTCCCACAGACGTCATCTTGAGATGAGTCAAACACTTTGGATGCAATGATTTCACCACATGGTGTTTTTACAGTTATCTTCACTTCAAGGTTTCGGGGCTTCGATTCTATAGTTCTAGAAAACTTGCCTGATAAAAAGAAATGTGTATAACCTGAATCCAATAATACTTTTTCCATTCATGATTTAATTGGAAGTTTACCTTGTATTAATTCATTATCATGCTCTACCTCTATACTAGTGATGGCATAATCATTCCCTTGTTTGTTTGGATTTGGTGTCTTCTGACGCTGATTACCCTCGAGAACTCGAGGTTTAGTGAACTTTTTTTCATAGTTCCCTATCTCCCTATAGATGAAGAATTGAGCTATGAGTGGTTCTCTCCATTCATTGACTACAATATCCTTCCTTTTCTTGTCTTTTCGACACTCTTGAAAACGGTGTCTTTAGTTCCCACACTTGAAGCATTTCCACATCACTTTGAGGCAGTTCTCATTGTGCAAATTCCCACATTTTTGGCATGTGGGTAGTTTATTTTTCATCCCACCATTGTCATTAGATCCACCAGCTTGAAACTCCATCATTATTTTCTTATCACCATAGCCATGGGACCATTTTCCAAAATCCATATCAACATTGTGAGCACACCGAACAACTTCTTCATAACTCCCAATTTCTCTAATTGTAAGATCCTTTCGAAGGTCTGGTTTTAATCCACTAAAGAATCTATAAATTTTTGTATCATTATTGATAACAGTAGCCAATGAGTACCTTGAAATCCTTGTGATATTCTCTTCATAGAATGTGGCAGATTTAACTTATTTTTTCTTGAGCTCTATGAATTCACTCTCCATCATCGTATGAAGAGTTCGTGGGAAATACTTATTAAGAAACATTATCTTAAAAATATTCCCATTCCATATCTTTAATTTCCTCCCTTGTCTTGGTGTTCGTAATCAATTCAAACCATTGATCAGAATATACATCTAGATGATAAATGGATTGATTCAACTTCTCCATCTCAGAACAGTGAAGCACATAAAATATCATCTCCATTGAGTTGACCAACTATTCCACATCGAGTGGATCGTAAGATCCAAAAAACGTCAGTGGTCGTTGCCGCATAAAACATTCGATAGCCATTTGATCCCACTTTGGTGAAGGAGGAAATTCCCTATTATTATGGTTATTATTCATAACCTGAGATAATTGGGTAAGCATTACCATGATGTTTTGAACTACACCTCCAAATTCATTGGGGATGTCGTTCGATCAATCTTTGCATTGTCCCTCGCATGAGTTGGTGGCCTATTATCTCCCGATTCCCACCATTTTCTAAAATAGAAAAGGTTAGAACAAAAACAAAGTAAACAAGTAATGAATAAATTATTCATTTAATTTATTTATACAAAAAACATAACATATGGGATCACTATGTAAATATTCATGTGTGCATATTTGTACTTAGTCTCATGATATTGGTTATCCCTAGGGTTCACTAATCCAAATTCCCAAATTAACTAAACCTTGACTCTAATACCAACTATAGCGACCCAGCCTTTTCATAAATTACTATTACATCATTTAAATGATAAAAAAATTAATATCTTTACACATAAAAAATCAAAAGGTTTTGTGTCTTGGGAAATCTAGGACCACACATAACAAATACAACATCAATCATAAACATTTATTTAATTTCTTTTTCTCTAGCTTCTTATCGGAACTTTTCCTCTCCTTAGTACATGTTTCCACCTAAGGATATTCATCAAAAGGGGTGAGGTAAAAGTCCAGTAAGACAATAGAAATGAAAAATATAGCATGGGGTGAGAATAATCATGACATGGGCCAATGATCATGAATATGCGGGGAGCAAAAATAAAAGACTTAAAATGTGGGAATTCATAAAAATGAAACATCATGTCTTAGTGGTTAACTACCACACATAATTGTAAACCAATATTGCATCTTGTTCACAAATCATTTCACATTAACTCATGAGATTCATTACTTTACCCAATGCATTGGTGCGCTGTATAATTCTAGCTGCACCCGTCACATTCAAACATTCATATTGCGCTATATAATTCTGGGCGCACCCATCACATCATAAGATTATCATTATCATGATTGCCGCATAGAACACATATAAAAAAATCATCATAACTAAAAAATGTAATGAAATGGGTTTCATATCCTAATAATACATTCATAAGCTATGGGTTCCCAAAAGAAATAGGGAATAACATATATGTTACAAGAACCGTCCACTTTGAGTGAGAAGTAAAAGGGGCGTTCTTAATGGAAGATTTCTTTTAGAAAACATTATTATTCACCTAAAAACCAGTGAAAAACATTTATATCCCAATAAAGTAAAATCATTAATTAACAAATGATATTTAAAGTGTAACCATATCAAAAATTGTTTGAAAGGGGATGAACCCATAGGATGAAAATTGTGTTCGAGATTTCCCCTTACCTTGTATCTGAATGATTTCTTCTCATTAATGTACTTTATAATGACATTATATTCATTAATTATAAATTCCAGAACCTTTTATACATTAATAGGGATAATTCTGGTTTCATTATGTCATTTTATGTTCCTTTTTATGACTTATAGAGTTAAAAAACATTTTCTGGGGATGTTCGTTTTTTTGGTATTTCTTGGGGGCATCACTTGTATTCATTAATTAATGTTCGGGTAGAAAATGGGTAATCCTTATGAACTGATATTACATGTTATTAATGATATTATAGGAGTTTTAATGATCTTATAATCAATCATATTATATCCATGTGGATGAATTATTAGAGAAAATTTAAATGATGATTGTTTTGGTTAATTTTGGCGGTTTTTCGATCACAAAAAACTTGTTTTAATATATCACTTAGTAATATGGCCATAGGTTATTTCCAGAACGTTAAATAGGAAATATTACATATAAAATATTCTGGTTCAACCATAATAGTTGTTTCATGACCAGATCTTAAGTTATAAATCGATGAAGAAAGCATGTCGTTTTTGAAGGTGATAAATTAACACCTCACAAACACCGTTATCTTTAATAAAATAAAAAGAAGATTGAAAGGGGTTAGGATCATTTAAAATACCATTATAACCAAAAAATTACCATATATGTAAAATAATGGAGGTAAAATACAATTTTAATGACGATAAGTGGGAAGATATTAAGAAATGAACTTTAACTTGAACGAAAATTTATGGAGAAGAGGGATAGAAATTACCTCTTAAATATTTCTCTTGAGAACCTCAATAAGGGCCTAAGCGTGATCTTTTTATGAGACCAGCAGCTCCTAGACGTGGGGGAGGGGCTATGGAAGGTGTTTGGGAAGCGTTTTGAGAAGGCTTGGATCTTGAGAGCTGTGAGGAAATGAGGGTGTGAAAGGTGGCTTTTATAGTGGATGGGAGAGGGGTTTCCTTAATATAAAATTCATTAGTTTATTAATTTCCCCTAAGACAAGTAATAGTGAGTCTTGAATGACGAATAATAGTAATTGTATCATGTGATATCGAACCATGTGGGCTTACATCTGTAGAACATCACACATGACTCTATAATTACCTTATTTATCCGATTTTTGTAAGTTATTGTATTTCACTATTCATTATAAATTCAAGTATCTCAGAAAAATCCCCAAACTTTACCCCAACCATTTTTCGACATTTATAATCCAAAAATTAATTCCATTTTTCAAAAATAATTTTCTAGATATTATTAATTTAATTATTAATTAAAATCATAATTTACTTTTAATAAACAGTTTTTAAGACTAAAACTGATATTATAGTGCTTTGAAAAATTACATAGGATCTTATAAAATTATCTAAAAACTATAATACATTGATTAACTAATTTATGAATAAATTTTAGGAAAATAAAGTTTCATTTAAATTAATTAATTAATTATAATTAATTATCTATGACTTACAAAATACCAAAACGTTTACAATGGTCAAATTCTAACTTTCTAAGATGTCTAAATTTTATTTAATTATTCATGGGTTAGGTTAATCTTATGTTTGATGATTTACTATTCAATAGGGTCATATTAATATTCATAAGGGTACGTTACTTTTAGCAAGGGTACGTTGATATTCACCAAAGTTTATTTTTGTTTCATTAGACACCAAAAGTCATCTTGAACACAACCGTGTATGTCAAGTTTTCAACATTCCAAACACAGAAGGGACAAACATATTTTTAATGGTCACTTATCACATAGTAGTTTATTATGTTGTGTTTTCATGACAAAAATATAAGAAGGGAATTTCCATTGAAAAAATATGGGTCGTTACAATAGATACCCTCTAGGTAGGATTCATGTTGGATGATCTTGTAGCTACTTTTCACCAATCCGGCGTCTTGTACTCTCCAGTTTTCCTTGTAATTTCTAGTTGGGCTTGTATTTTGGCCCCTTTTACATACTATATAGTCTATGTTTACTATTCAGTTTATTTTAGTTCGTATCTTTCACTGTTCTTGGTTTTGTTTGTTATAGGTTATAAAGGAAATGCCTTCCTAGTATTAGGGAATATGCCTTCGGTGCTATTCACCATACCCTGGAATATGGAAGGCGTGTTTGGGGTTGTCACGGCACGGGCCCCGGGGCACGGGTCGTGACAGTGACACTTTACATTGAAACCGTTATGAATAATTACATAATAATGGTGTTCAGTTTAACTATATAAATGATTAGAAAACATTTTTTCTTCTCAACAATAAAAGAGTAACATATATTAAAATTAAGATGATTCCCTACCAAGAAAAATAATTTGTGGTAAATATTCAACAGTA
This sequence comes from Viscum album, assembly GCA_963277665.1. Taxonomy (NCBI): domain Eukaryota; kingdom Viridiplantae; phylum Streptophyta; class Magnoliopsida; order Santalales; family Viscaceae; genus Viscum; species Viscum album. The sequence goes on along the minus strand of OY728122.1, from coordinate 248,725,129 downwards.
GAATATTTTCATAGTAAAATATGGATATTGGCGCACTAATGAGTATGATGAGTTTAAAAAGGGCCATACATTTAGTGGGATCCCATTAAATAAAATTCCTTGTTCAATTGTTATAAAAAATGATATTTGTGTGATAAAATATTTTTTTCGATAAATAGAATCACCATCCTCATAAAACATAAATTTGAAAATAATCCTTGAAATGAGAGACTTAATATGAGAAACTCATTGGAGTCGTGACTTACTACTATTTCATAACTAAATATACGAATTCGATGTGTAAGAGTAGTTCTTTCTTGAGGAACCAAGTGTTAAAAAATTTTAGCAGTTGAATCTTGTTTTTTATGAGAAGATTTGATTTATTCACTCAATGTTTAAAAGGAATTTTATGAAAACCCCCTAATGAATTTTAGTATGTTCTCAAATATACCAATGACATAGTGAGATTGAATAATTCCTTAATGAATATTATTGTTAATGAATTCATCATATTTTCATTGATGGAAATGTTTGAAAAATATGAATGAGTTAATGAACATTTTAACCTCTTATTCTCAATTTGTTGTTGAATGATGAATAGGGAATATGTTATCTATGTTCCGGAACTATATTAATTGTACAAGTGGGTAAACATTACAACTCTAAGAGTCATATTTATGTATAGAGTCAAATAATAGTTCTTCATGTACCTATTCAAGGTAATTGAATCCAACACATATTATTAGGAATAGTAGTAATTTTATATAATAGAATTATTCAAAATAAATAAAGTATTTTATTAAACTCTATTGAATTTCTATGTTATATGTTAATGATATCTAAAGGAATTATTATATTTTAAAAATTATATGATGAAAACATTATGTTTTACAAGTGTTGTAAATATACATGAGTTTTTAATCAAGGGGTTAATTGATATAGATTTATTTTTAATTCAAGTGATAATGTAAATTGTTTCATAACTACAGATTTGAATGTAAATGATTTAACTAATATTAAATAGAACCAAATAAATAGTGTGTCAGGTAATATCATTTCTCTTATATGTTATGCATAATTCCCTTTCCCAAACCATCAGTTCTGAGTTAGAGAGTTTCATGACCTCATTCATTCCTCCCCATATGCAAGAGGAAGACTGATAGTAGAGAGGTCTTGACACCATCAATGGGAAGACTATGTTCTTAGTATCATGTAATAATAAAAATAATAATAAATATTAAATAAAAAAACATATATTAATTTTTTTTGAAGAACATAATTTCAAATGGATCAAATTTCATTAAAAGTATTTATAAATACCCTCCCAAAGTGGAAATCCAATCCAATGTATATGTGTATAAGTTAATTTAATGAAATAAACTATGTATAGTCCTCTATGATTGTCCTTATACTTCCACCAGATCTATTCTCCATGACTAAATTGTCTTCCAAGATCCTTTTCCACTTTCTTATGTCCATATACATGAATTCAACATGCACATAAATATTTAAATGCATATTAGTGGTAATGAAACCAAATATGACACCACCAACGTATCATTAAAAAAATTTCAGATGTATAACATCTGTATTCCATTTTAACAATAAATTTGAAACCAATCATGAACAATTATATACTGAGTACTAATGCTCTAAACAAGCCTCCATGAGCCACTGTCATACTAGAAATATCATCATATAGGAAATATGATCATGGTGTCATAAATGATCAATAACTAGCCATAAGGATAGTGAGATATCACCAATAATCATCAATTCAATGAGTGTACATGGTACATGGAATCCACAAGGACATGAGTTTCATAAAATTTGACAATATCATCAAGGGATCATGTTTCGACCAGTTCACAAGGCCATCATGATCCTACCCCATGGAAGGGTCCACCATCAACATCCCCAGATTTTGGGTTCACACCCCCTCTAAAGGGAAATCATTTCACAATGCTATCATATCAAAAATACAAAGAAAAACACTAACAGTATGGTAATATGAATTATAGTAAAAAGAATAACAAAAAAAATATTATAATGTTATCATGATCATATAGTATAAAAAATAACAGTATATGATCATCATTAATCAGGGTAACAATATACTCTGTTATTACTCGTAACAAAAGGGTCATAAATGTAAATCTCGACAATGCACACTCCCATATGAAATTATAATCAACTAGGAACAACATGAAAATCTAACATGTCTATCATACTGAGGAAACATGATCATAAATGAACACAAAATGGTAAATAACATCCTATCACATCTTTTTTGATGTGGAAATCAATTTTTTTTCAAGTATTGAAGAACCAAAACATCAAAAAACAACAAATAATGGCTTACATGTTAATATATTTTTAATTTGGGTTCTATTTCATCGAGAAAGAGGTTTAGAATGTGGAAATAATATTATTCCATGTCAAGAAGGTTGTCTTAGAAACCCATACCTTAATGATTCTGTCCAAAAAACCAATTGTGAGGTATATCAATGATGGGGTTGCAAATTCAAGGAATCCACTGTCAATCAAGTAATTGAACATGAATTATTAACTACATATATAATATTTCCCCCATTATAGAGAATTATAATTGATCCATAATAAATCTATAAATTGAATAGAGATTCATGATGAGATTCAATGAGGACGAGGTCCCATGATTATCATTCAAAAAACATACCTGGAAACATCCATCGTTATTGATAATTATATCTCAATTCAAGATATTTTTTCATTTTTCTCTTGATATATATATATATAAATATAACAAATATTCATCAATTTATTAATGATACATACTTAATTATTAGTTGATAATAGTTCTCAAATGATGATTCAATAATACATTCCCATAAAATAATCATATTCAATATCAGATGTTGATTTGAATAAGTAATGACATAAAAATTGATGATTCCAAACTATTATAAAAATAATGGGAAAATTAATAACAGTATAATCATAATTTTTATTGATCCATCATATATACATGCACATCATATATATCAAAGAAGAGTTTGGAATATACCTAACCAAATGACATCATTCTAGAATCATCAGATTGGTAAAATATTAGAGTGTTAATAGGAGAATAATTGGAGAGTCTTAATGTAAGGGAAGAGGACAAAAAAATCATAATAGGTCTGATTGGTTATAAATTTTGTAAAAAAGATATAAAAATGGTTGGAATTAAAAACCTATGGGGTGAAAAAATATTAAACTCTGACTAGACACAATAGAATGTCAATGTGCTTAGCAGAACCACATGGGTTCTTCTTGTGCCACCAGTTAGTCAATTGGGACCCAATGGGTAGCTAGTGGGGCATGTTTAACCCTTCATCGCTATTGGAATCCCACAAATTGGTTGGTGATTTCGACCAACTATCTCATGGATTCCATCCTACAACATTCATTCTAACCCTACATCAGCATCTCCCACCATCAAAACCTGAATCCATGGCCATATAAATATGACCTCTAAACAAACCATAATAAGTAATAAATAAAATAGATAAGAGCATTTAAAAAACTAAAACATTTCATAAATAAAAATATATGTTTTAATTTTGTAATTATATCCCTCTAATGATATCTCATCCTATATAATTTCCCTCAATGGTCATACTCAAACCATTCCATAAACTAAGCATGAACCTAATTCTATCACTCCCATATCTCTTCTATGATATTTATATGATTTCAGAGATTATGAAATAGTGTTTTCTTCTTACCTATATGTACTATCTCACCCCATTATACAATATTCACTATGATCTCCATATACGATGCATTAGGCTCTTCCTCAACATCCTCATTGTCGATAACATGTGTTGGATGGGGCAGATACCTAATGAGCTGAGAAACATGAATAACATAATACATAACACAATAGAGAAGACGATGATATAAATAGAATGGTATCATACCAACTCCCATAGTGATCTTGAAGTGTCCAACATAGATGTACTATCTTGATTTGATTCCATAAACCTTAGTAGCCAAATCGTGGATTCACACTTAGAAAAACGCAGTCTTCTACAAAAAACACTAAATGTATCTTCTTTAGGTTGGTATAAGACATACTATTATTCTATGTTGTAAACAACTAATTCTGCATTATCTTTACATAGTAATAGATCTCTGGGGATAATATAGGTCCCACAACTATTTCCCCACAAGCATCATATAAAATAAAGTGGGGAAAGACATGGACTACACAAAAGAGCCTCATAATTTTTCATACAAATTAAATACAAAAAACTGGTGTTGTGTGAGAACACAAAAAGTCTAGGTGATATTCCCATGATCCCCAAAAAACTAATTTGAAATCATAAATAATATCCTCTAGTAATTGAATTTCTCACTCCAACTATTCCCTTGTATAAGGATGGTACATTTTTCTTAATATCAAATAAATCCCTACGACCTTATTCATCATAATCCCAGAATTTGATGTAAAAAGAGCTTCTCTATCAGATACTAAGCTCATGGAAACTCAATTAAAGGGTTATATTTCACATATATACATCCTTCCACACACATCTACTAAATTCGTATCATGGATTGATAAGATATGAGAAAATTTATTTAGCTAATATTCAATAACCCAGACAACGTCATGACTCATCGAGGACGTAGGTAACCCTAAAAATTTTCATCAAAATTTATTCCATCTTATATATGGTAATAGGAAGTGGTTGGGGTAGTCTATCAGGATTAAAATTATAATCATTTAACCTCTAGCGATTAAGGCAGCTAGAAACATATCTATTGATTTTTCTCTTCATCCCTGGCCACCAGAAATAATGCCTAATTTCATGGTACATATTTTCATCCTCACGATGTACCAACCACATAGAGGTAAGGAAGTATCTTTTCATATATTCCACAATGGAATAAATCAATAAAAATCTACCATGATTAAGAATTATATCGTCATTTTCCAATAACCACCCGTGTATCGAGTCACCTCCTACTAGTTTCTCCTATATCTGTGTACACTTAGTGTCGGCCTACTATCCATCCTTTACCCAGTATACAAAATAATATTTTACCACTAATGGAACACATTTAAATAATCCATTTTCCCTAGAAGAATCCATCATCCAATCATCCAATAAACTCTTCATACATCATTGTTCCTCTGAAGGGCCATCAACAAGATCCTAAGATTCCCAAATCTTACCACTAAGATCATATCCTAGGATGTTACCCTTTCCAGGTGTATATCCCATCATAAAGTCAAAATTATATAATTACTCTACCCAAAACCTCAACCTCATGTATAAGTAATGTTTTGTGAAGATATTGGGAATGATCATGGGGTCATTGTAGATAGAAAATCTGTCAACAAAGAGATAGGGTCGCAAACACTTCAAATCATTGACTATTGTATCCAGTAACAATTACTATATAGGATATATCTTCACATGGTTTCATTGTTTAAATTACCAAAAGGATACAACCTTATCCCTCTAAATCAGTACTTCTCACAGCCTAATTATTAATAAAAAATGGAATATAACATAACAAATACCGGGATCAGGATGTATCAATATTAGTGTTGTATTAAACCTCCTCTTTGGATCATGAAATTATATTACACACTATTAGGACCACTAAAACATCAACCCTTTATTATTTAATGAAATAATTGGTGATAAAAAATGGGGTAATTTTAGTAGTATCCCTCTATACCCAAAAGGATCCTAATTTTGAACATGTTCTATGGATATGTCCAAGAAATCTCTAGCTCAAACATCACTAGGTCCAAGGAAATACCTATATTAGACACCAAATCCCCCATGAACATCACTTCCTAGATCCAAAAGTTACCCTTCAATATCGTGGAATAAATCTGATGTGATCGATATGTACTAGAGACTTTCTCAATATGTAATGTATGTTGCTCTAGTTTTAGTGAGTATATTGGATTCCATCAACCTATAACTTGACTAATTATCCATGATATCAGTGGTAGATATTTTTCATGAGATACACTCTATAAAATATTTAACATTTTCCAATTGGGGAATATCTATTAGTAAATGAAAATTTTCTATTAGTAACTTTTTTTACCAACATATATGTACCAGTCACTAAATTGTTGTTTCAAATTCGGTCAATAAATTCTATTGACTGATAAATTAATTTTGTTTAAATTATAATAATACCAATAGATAATATATTTATATGTTAAACTGTTTAGAAACTGATTTAACGACAAATTTAAAAATCACTAATATAAATATTAATAAATTATATTTATTTATCAATTATTTTTTAAATGGAAAAATATTTTATATAATTATAATATTTTATGGGAACACAATACTATATTGATTAAATGAATAATATATAATACAATGAATATAATTTTTACAACAATTAGATTGTTAACTTTTATAAAACCATACCAAAGAGATGGAGATGTACAGTCAAACCAAAAAATACAGCAACCAAACTACAACCATTAATTTGATTCCATCATGCCATTTGATTCAATTCATCAAGCCATGGTCACAAAAAATCCAATACACAATCAAGGTCCACTAATATTTTTTTTTTCACATATACATAATAACAATGGACAAATGACTCATGAACTCAAATCCACATCACACAAAACATGGTCTAAATATATCCTTCTTTCCACAACAAAACTATGAAGATAATCTCCTTGAATGTGGTCAACCAACAGTGGCCTTCGTGGCAAGGGATCACCGATGACCAATATTGGAAATTATTTCTCTATCAAAAATGACCTCTAAAGAGACTATCTATAAACATCCATAATGACAACCTGAATAAAAGAAATGAACACATAGAGAAATCACAAAAAAATTATGAAAAAGTTGTAAAACACTGCATACGAATGAGATATCTTGGCATTAACTAAACAATAATACCATTGATTACATATGAGACAACTAACATTGAGTTGACATCATATACACCATCAAGGATCCATGAAAATATCATAGATCTAAACATATTGATCCCTTCATGAATAACTTATTAGATCAGGGCAATGAATAACCAAATTATTTCTAATAATCAGTGATAGGAATTCCCCCAAACACCCATTAATTTATAGTGCAATTTTCCAGAATCACACATCCAGTAATTAATTTTGATTTTTATACTGCATTTCAAATTATGATAATAATGTACAAAATATCCTATCATCAACTATTACAAACTATATAATTTTTGAACTTTTATCATAAAATTATTAAATATAAAAAATAAACTAATGTTCAATTTAAAAAAATCATAACAAATTCTCTTGTTTTTATTAGTGATGCTTCTCAAGCCACTAAAGGCCGCATTGGAATTTATACCCTGAAACTAAAAGTACGTACTTTATGAATGTAATATATCATGAAGAATATAACGATGGTGGTGATTTTGTTAGAAATTAAAACCCAAGTATCAAAAATTGTTTCCATTTATTCTTCCTTTTAGAACTAGTTTTTCCCACCTAGGAATTTATAATATAAGTGGTATAAGTAGTTTCAAATAATATTTTCCAATAAAATCCTATAAAATATGGAATCACTCCCAATGAAACAGATGATAAAAGAATGTGGTAACTAAAAAGAAACCAAATGGATGATTCTTGGGAAACATTGTGGATTTATATTTTTTCAGATCACTTAATCTAGATAACCATTTATGATTTACCAACAATAGAACTCATAGGATAGTATCTTGGAAGAATGAAACTACATAACAGCTAACAGCTTCAACAAAAATATTCAAAAAAAATAAATAGAAACCATAGTGCATATATGACATAATCTATCAAATTTATAGAAAATAAAAATAGGAAATGTAGTCATAAACCAAATATATAATGGTTTTTGTAACACAAAAATGTTCTTTTAAATATATATCATATATGGGAATTTCATTTATTACCTTCTTATGTTTCTTCATAATGATTATAGTCCATGTAATATTTGATGGTTTGAATTGGTGGTATAAATACCTCTTCCATTAAGAATTTTCAAATAGAAATAAAGAAATAAACGACCATCATCTCATCACACTACTATTGTAGAAGAGAAATAAATAATATTTCTTCTTTAACATGATATTTTTTAAAAAATCACATCAATGGAACATGATAAATAAATACAATAAAAATAATAGTGTTCTGTTCAAATAGGTGTAGGGGAGAGAAGTAGAATGATTCAATGTAGGGGAGTAGAGGGAAATTAAAATAACATCTCTTCATATAGATTGTAGGGGGGTGAAAATAAAATAATTTACATTGGTTTGATGAGAGGGAGAGGAAATAATAATTACAAACTCCTTGTCAGGTTTTCAAGGGTATATGAGTTATCTTGATTCATGTTTATAGATAATTTTAACTTATTTACCCTCTCCTTAAAATTAGTTTGTTTTTTTATTTTCCATTCCCTATTGCAATGAATTTATGATCCAAATAATGATTTATCATTTAGTAAAAAAATTCCCTACCTTCCCCTTCCATCAATAAAATTTCAACAATAAGGTAATTGGATTACTAAAATACTCTCCCAGTGCTCACCTACCCTCCCACTAATGGAAAACAACATAATAGTATTCAAGGAAAAAACAAATACATCAACATTAAGAAAAGTAGTTTATTTGAACTCAATATATTACATGGGGATCAAATATTACAATTCAAATACCCCTAACAAGGTATATCATTTCCCCACTGATGTGGAAATTTTATGTCCTAAGATAAAAACATAAGAACAAAAAATTCAAGAAATTAAAAAATTAGTATTGGACTGGAAAAATATCATACTATAAAAAAACAACCTTTCATAGTTTTATCATCAATGTAAGTGCAATGATATTTCCTTCCTGAGAAAAATATTTTATGAATTTCATATGTCAATCTTTTGAAAATGATCCCTAATATGTTTAGTATCATCATTTAAAAATTCTCTCAATAAATTTCATTGATGAAATACAAAATACATGTAGAATTCTATAAAGGGAATTTTTTTTAAGGATCCACTTCAACATGTTGTTAACACTTTTTTATTGATCAATTAACGAAATATGATAATATTTAGGCCACTCATGTTCAGTTTTGAAAAAAAAAATTTATAGGAGAAAGAAACATTAAAGGATTTCACTTGTGAACATTTAATTTTCTCAGATGAAAAAAATTCATTTTTAATCATCTTGAGATAAGTTTTCAACCCTCCAAATAAGAAATTCCAATATAAAATGATTAAAGTTGATTAAATGTAACAACGAATGAATCATATTATTCATTTACTACTACCAAATGAATGATAAATTGATGATGAATAAGTTATATGCATTGAATTGTATGCATTTCATCCTATCCCTGATGAGCCTAATGGTGAACTCTATATAACCCTTCACTTCTATGTGAACTATAATTTGCACTATCAATATTCAATACACATTTCGAAATGCATTTCCTGGGATTTTTCAGTTCAAATATACCATGATGTTTCGTGAATGTTACTATAAAAAACTAAAATGCACAATGATGAGTAATAGATTTTGTAGTCTATGCAGTGGTACAAGCATTGATGTCATTAGAAATCAACAATATTGACACTAAATGGATTTTCAATATATGCCTTATTTTCATGATGGGATTCCAAGGAATAAATTTTTATTATATCATCAAAAAATCATGATGGATGAAAAAGGATCAAAATAAATATAATATAGAAAAAGATTTCCATTTGAAAAAATATATCAAAAAAAACTTATAGACCTTAACATTATTGATAAAATATTCTCTATAACTTCTTCTAAATTGATTATTAAAAAAGTTTTTTTCTACCACATATCTATGGGATTTAATTCTGAAATTTATGTGTAAATTTATTTCAATGATAGAAGAATAATTTTTAATTAGAAACTGATGTGATTAGTTTTAAATAATTTTGAGATGAATAATTTCATACCTTGTAAAATTAAGAAAATCTATGCATGGTATAATTTATGTGAATTCAAAATCCAAATTTGAAATAGTCTACATTAGCAAGCATTGAAACCAGGTCAGCTCACATTTCTACTCCCGAAATATAGATAACACTAAAATTTCAAAGAAATATTTTTGTGTAAATCAATTAATCCATTTCTGTAATAGAAAATAGAAACCAAAATTTCTATCTAAAAAAATAGGATATTTTTGAATATTTTAAAATAAGAAATTACTATTAGAAATAATTACAAGGAATTAAAACAGGTTCTGATCAAAGAAATTGATATTTTAAAATTAGAAAAGTAAAATAATGATTCAAGAAGAAATAAAAAAAATAAAAAAAAATTAAGATTTAGCGCTAATTACATTTATCAAACTCGGTCTTCGAAATGAATTACTATTTTTTGAGCTTCAAGATGGTTACCTTTGATACTCGTTATCCAATATTAAATGATACTAAATTTTAAAAGAATAAAGTGTGATGTAGAAACCACACATATGATAGTAAAGGTATAACATACTAAAAAAATTATCAAAATAGATGAAATAGTGGAACATGAGTGTAGCACTAGAACCACATCTTGGTGGTAGGTGAGGTGGGGAAAATCCAGGCAGGTAGATTGGAATGAAAAATTGGTTTTGGATGATTGAATATGTAAGGATGTGAAGAGGTGGTGAGGCACTTTTGGAAAACGAGCGTCGATGATGTGTGGCATGGTATGGTATTATAATTTTTTAAAATAATTTTTCTTTAATATATTTTAATATTTTATATATATCAATAAATATTAATATGCTATTAAATTATCAATATGTTATTTTAATGTACAACCTTGTATTATTATTGAAGAATGACATGTTTATAATAAATAATAAATATTTATTTATTTATTCAATGAAAAAATGTTTTTTATTATTGGATATTTTTTTATAACTTATATTTATAATGGTAAAATATTTTTTGGTAATCATAATTGTAAAAAAAAGATCTAGTTATTAGTAAAAATGTGTTAGTATTAACAAAATAAAACAACATATTTAACTGTTAATAACATATTTGTGGGTAATTATCAATTAATACCAATTGATATATCATTTGGTAAAAAAAATTGTTATTAATTACAAATAATACAAAAAAAATAAAATATTTATTGGAATTCCATGTTTTTACCAACATATATTTCATCTGACGGTAAATATATTATGGTACTTGATAATTTTTTGATGTGCCAATAATAGTGTCAATGAATTATTCCGTCTTAAAAACATTTCAATGTAATAATATTTTCAATTACTAATCCTAAATCTCTTCATCATGATTTCTTCCTCTCTAACCTACAAATGGTGATAGCCTAGTTGAAGTTCAATATTTTAGAACCATATAGCTCACCAAAACAGATCAAAAATATCCCTAATACATGGAAAAGGGAATATATTATTCACCATCACATGGTTTGGATTTCAATCAACATCATATATTCTAAGACTATCATATTCCATTATTTTGAATAAGTGCACCCCATGGGGAATTAATCAGACTAATAATCCCCTTCAACTAGAAGTCCTTTCTTTTTTTCCATGATATTCATCATCTAGGTTGGATCTATATGATAAGGTGGTATGGAAATGGGATTCACACCTTTAATGATCTATGTCTCAAATGAACCCCTCTATCAAGGGGAATTCCAAAGATGTCAATCGAAAAGATATCCTGGGAGAGATAAAAAAGTAAAGGAAAATTAGAAGAAGATACCATTGATCCTACTGAATGATAAAAGATTGTAATCCATGTCATAATAATTCCCAAATGACTCAAGTCTAGACAATTCATACCTATACCTATTTCTCAATCGGAGATCATCGTGAAATTTTTTATTTTGGGTGATGTAAAAGATACATGTCTTTAATATTAGTCAATGTGTGCTCAGAAGTTGGTCAACTAGTCCATACCAAGAATCACATTGGAGCTCTTCATCTATAAAATTATGAATTCTTATATATGTAAATAAATGAAAAATAATATAGTATACTCAGGTATACACTGAATATGAACCACTTCAATGCACAACATTGTAACGAGGGAAATCAACTCAGAAGATGACATGACTGGTATGTTAGGTGTTGCAATATATTTTGTTGGATAACGGAATAGGAAGAAATAGTATTGAACATAGCTATATACAATGTTGAACTAATCAATAATTTACCAAAAATAGTAGACAGTCTCTCAACACCATCTATTGTTGTCTAATAAACTGTATAACCATTCCATGCCTCATCTATGTGAACCTATTTCTGAGACACATAACCATTCTAATTCATATTCCTCTATTCCTACTATTGAGGAATCTTTTTAAATCTCTGGGTAACAGATCATTTTTATCCTCCACCCCTATGGAACCTCAACCAAAAAAAAATGTAAAAAAACATTAAAAGATTCATTATATTGAATAAATATTGATATGTGGTCTGAGGCAATGTATAGAACATATGATAATGTCTGACCTTACCAATGTTTAATCATTGTGAAAATACACATAAGGGGGTTGTTTAATGCATAATCTAGAACACCTATATATTACTAACATACTACATGCATCGGGTCTTCCTCTTCCTAAATATAGGAGTGAGTCTCATCATTATAGTTGGAGGTCTATCCGCCTAAGCACTAAATGGTGGAAGAAGACCAACAACTTAATCCAACTCCAGACCCTTCCCAATAGTCAAGGCATTGAAAAGAACCTTATAATTTCTTTCGTGATCTATGGTCATATCGTATAAACTGATTTTTTTTAAAATATTCAAGTCAATCTTCTGTAATTTTGTTTATTCATTCATTTCCAAGATAGGAGAAAAACATTTTATCTTGGTGAAAATAATGGATTATAAAAACACTATCATATTCCCATAGTATAGATCTATAATGGCATTAACTATGTATTAATTTATTGATAATATAAATATTTCCTTGAATAATATATTGTTGTATTTCTTCCATGTGAGGCCCTTAATTTTTCCATCTTTTCTAATCATGCCCCACCACATCCTGGTGGGTACCTGTAGTATGAATGTTTCTAGCTTTACCCATTTGTAATTAGATGTCACAATGATGTCATAGACACAATAGATATTTAATATTTTACCCTTTATATCCATAGATAAACTAGTTACCTAAAAATATAGGGGATGATAGGGTTGTAATTATTTGGTGTACTCAACCATGGTGCTCAGTTCCCCTCTAGCATGGGAATGTACAAGAACAATGACTCCCATCTGATGTGGGACCACTCCCTACACACATGCGGAAGATACAGTTTCATTCCTTACTACACCCTTCTATATAGTAGGTTGTATAAATAGTTAATCATACATAGAGGTTTAATCTTGTCCCTTATCTTCTGGAGGTCCCATAAGTTTCTTTTAATTTCGAATTCCTTAAAAAGTTTAGAAATTTTTTGAAAAAATCGATGTTGTTGGGAATCATCCTTTCAAGACTATGGAATCACACAATTTTATCAAATGATTTTAGAACTAATATAATTAATATCCCCCTTACACAATCCAATGTTTCCATCCCTACATGATAGTCACAATCATATATATATACAAAACATTACAGTACACTCAGGTTCAACTAATTAATTCCTATCGATATATCACAATTGCATGACAACAAATATATCACATATTCAGTGAATACACGTATATCATGAAAAAATATAACAAATAAAGGTATTATGTTAAATAAATTGCATAAAACACATAATGGATATATATATATATATAATTTTATCCCACATACCTACTCATGATGAAGAAACATTCCAAAATACTCATAAAATTGTAATAACAATCCGGTCAATGGTAACTCAAAACATCATTGCACATGTGTTATCTAGGAACATGGAAAATACCCCAAAAAAGTCCCATATAACCCATCTCCTTTAAACCATGTCTTAGGTTATGTTAAAAATGGAAGAAAAAAATTATGCTCAACTTCCATTATTTAACACCATGGCTTGAACCGCCATGTATGTGACAGAGAGTCACATTACCTCAGTGCTCCTCCTTTTACAAAAGAGGATATCAATTAGAAATCAGTTTTTGAATACCATTATTGGGGATACTATATCCACTATATTAGGTCATAGAACCAAAAATAGTAAATCATAATCTAAAAAACCTAGCGTAAATAAATTGGAAGAATATAATGTCATATGGAAGACATGTCATACAATGAAAAAATAAATGATCTAACTAATTGTAATGACAAAATAGATCATTATTTTAGTTTTTAATATAAATAAATATACGTTTTAGAGCCTTATAGAGTATATCCCATTCTCTCCAATAGATTCATGATCCATGGCACATCTATATTCAATGTGACCCTTTCCCTGTCTTGGGTCCCAATACGTGAAGTCTATAAGAACATTGAGACTCATTCTGGGTGTGAGTAATAAAACATAGTAGGAAACCGCCAATATATCTTTAATATATTGTAAAATGTATAATATGTATATTCAACTATAAAAATAGATTCATAATCATTCTTAAAAAAAATAACTAAGAGTCCTGTTCTAACCAGGACACCATAAGCCTTGGTCATACCATATTCTATTCCGTGTCAGAATGATAATCAAGATGTTGGAAATGAACAATAACTAGACATAAGGTTAGTGACATATCACTATGTATCCTTAAAGAATCAAGTGGGAATAAAACTTAGTATCCACAATGCTTTAAGATTCATCAGGTTAATCATAATCATAAGAGAATAGTGTTTCTATCGGGCCACAAATCTATCATGATCCATCCATAGGTAAGGTTCCACTATCATAATCTCCAAAAGTAGTGCACACTCCCACTCTATGGTGTAAATATGTATCAATGGTTTCATGTCACAAATAAAATTTACATCTTACAATTTTATAGTAAGACACATGAAATGTGAAATCATAATCGTACAATCATATCATGTCATCATGAACATATATTAGAAATGATATAATAACATGTGATAAAAAAAATGGTAAATATTATTATAGAATTAAATATGGAAACCTGGATCATATATTGTTATCATGGAAAGGAAAAAACCCACGTGAAATAACCATCAATCAAGAACACAAATCCATTCTAACACCTCAATCATAACAAAGAAACAAGAGCATACAAGAGCCTTAAAAGGTAAGGAACTTCCTACATCATGTTTGTTGATGAAGAACTCCAATGATTTTCAAGGATTAAAGACCAAACATGTGTCACACCCATGAATAATGGATAACACATCATGTGATGCCCAAAAATGAGTTATAATTCATCAAGGAAGAGGTTTAGAAGTAAGAGTCATGAGAATAAATGTCAGGATGTTCATTCTAGAAACACATAACATATGGAGTCTGTAAATGATACCAAATCCAAGGTATGTCTATAGAGGGGTCAATAATTCAACAGATTTATTGTCTATTGAGTAATATATCTTTAATTCTTTTAAAATTATATAATATAACCTCAGGTCTATCCCACGATCATCGACCCGTCTTCAATATTTCAATGAAAAATACATTCCACAGTTAATTGAAGAAGGATAAGGTCTCATTTGTATTTTTGTAAAAAACAAAAAATATCCATCATTCATGATAACTATTTTTCCAATAAAGGTGGTTGTCATTGTCACATTTATATATCCATGAATCTACCAAGGAATTAGTAACTAATTATGTATCTATCATGTATTCACCATGAGGAAGAGTTATAGGATGATAATTCAATATTATATACCTATACAATGTTCATATTATTTTGAAGAACTTAATTTTATTGGGTAAGGAAGAATACTTTCTAGATCTGTCCCAATTCATATAAATGAATATTTAATTAGTATATCATCATATAAAATAAAAATCCATCTTAGATCAATGATCATAAAATAAGGACGAAGAATTCTTTGTCATAGATATAAAGAAATCTCATCATTATAATGTAATTGGATCAGTTAAAGCAATAAGAGGCATGGGGTGAATAATGGATTAGTCATGATGAAGGGGTTATGTACAATTCAGAATAGGTCCTTCATTTTCATAATTAAAAAATAATGTTATTTAAATAAGTGGAAATAAAATAAAATGAGGTGAATAAAATTTTCACAAATTCTAGGTGAACTAAATACCAAGTGGAACTCACTGAAGATCGAAAGCGCTGGGAAAAACCACTTTGGATCAACCAATTCCACTGGCTGGTTAGTGTAATAGAAACCCATAATTTTAATAAATTGATATTACAAATTATTAGATTAATATCCATTACATATCATAATTATGGATGATATAATAATAGTGATAAAGTGTTTTTGGAAACTTGGACACATAAACTATTGGTTCATAAATGACCAACATGACCTCAAAATTCCTTCTTCATAATTAGAACCCTTCATATCCTATTGTAAAAAAATATTTTTTTATAATCGAGAGAAAGGAAATATAAAAATGGGTATTCTAAAAATCAATGTATGGTTAAATATGGGAGATATCAATGATCAGAATAGCATAACATGAGAATAAGGGTTTGAAAAAGAAGGATTTAAATTTGAAAACCAAACCCTGTATATAATAGATCACAATCTTGATTTTTTTCATAAATCATAAATGTTTATAATACATGTATCATACATGAATAAAATAACATTATCCATGATATTAGAACATTATCAAATGTCATGAATATTTTATATAAACAAAACCATTTAAAATAATTTATTTAGAATTCAAGGCACGCTTACATGCAAATAATATTACATTGGGATCACTCCCCAAAAAACAATAGAACTCAAGGTTTTCTTCCAAGACTATCATAGTGTATTCAGTCCCTTAATGAATTTGGTTTTCTCCAAATTCCAATCTTCTTTATCTCAGGAGAAATTAATATTTACCCTATATATTGGAGGGATATATTATTACAGAACCACCCGCAAAATAATGAAATTAATACATATAAGAGTTTAAATATCATTAAACATTCATCATATTAGAGACCATGAGAATTAATGGGACATATAAACTTTTCATCATAGCATAACCCCATGTAAAAGAAATCTATTTCATAAATATAGCATCACATCATTGTAACATAACTCTTGGAAATGGAAAGCGTTTCATATATATATTATCATCATAAATATTCATCAAAATATGTAATATAGATGTTATAATTTCATACAATCAAATGTAATGCAACAATACATAAAAATATTTCATCTTATATGAAAATTATTTTATAATAACTTTGTATATTTCTAGATGAAAATATAATTTTAAATTTGAAATAACCTCTTTAAAATATAAAAAAATACATAATATTATGGAAAACACTTTATTGGAATATATACATAGATACATTTAAATTAATAATATTATTATTGTGCGTCTATGATGGTGGGATATTATATTCATTCGATATAAGATAAAATAAAACATGTGCTTCATACCATTACAAAAAAGTAACATGTTCATAAAATGACTAAACTATTAATTTTATTCCTTTTTGGAAGAAATATCATATCCTAGGTAGAAATGAATTTAAAATGTCATAGGTTAATATTATAAAACATCATGAAATCATTTTTAGCAAATATTCATATGAAAGAAAATGGTTTTTGATCGAAGAGAGTCATAAATTTGATTTTACATAAAAAATATTTTCAGTCACATTGTTTTCAAGGTGATCAGAATTGATGTAAAAAACGTATTATCTAGAAATATTCATATAATAATAATATTAATATGTTTCTTGATAGTTATATTAAAATATTTTACCATGGGAAACATAATCATAAAAAAGCTTGTTTTACAAATAGATTGTAACTATGTACTCTTACCGCTTTGGTTACATTTGAATCGCAATCCACGTGAATGAAACAACTATATATTGATATCATAATCCTCATAAATTTTATAATATTATTCATAAAATACATTTATGTTAGAATATACAGAACATAATATAAATAAGTGGTGAATATGAAATTTTTCTCATGGAAATAAAAGTTAGAAGAAAATCCCTTACCTCAGATCTGACATCCTTTTTATGTGATCAAGCCTCCAATAAAATAAATATTGAATTATTGTAAATATATTATAGAATAATAATAATATATATCATAGAACAAATTATTTTCTAATAACCTTTTATCATCCATCTATTAATAATTATTAACCAAAATCACTTTTTACGTGATATCTTCTCCATTTTTCTTGTAAGGTTTTGTTCAGTAGATTTGGTCTTTGTACTTTGACCATGGTTCCATCATCATTAGAATTATAATAATGATATTAATAGAATATATATATATATATATATCCAATATATATATATATTTATATTTAGTAACAAAATATATAAATAAAAATTAATTATACCACCCATGAAGACAGTAGGTCGTATGTATGCATTAATGATGTTTACATTTTTTAAAGGATGAAATAAATGAGATGTAAATAATAATTAATCATTATAGAAATACTATTATAAACTAAATATTACATATATTCATGAAATCGATCATTGTTTCAATCAATGAAGAATACAAATGAAAAACATAGCTTATCGCTTCATTGAGGTGGTAGTTCATACGTACAAACAAACAACGTTATTGTATTCCAAGAGATTGAAAGATAAGAAGGTAGATAATATATTATCATTCCAAAATAAAAATAAGTTTATACTTATTATATTAAAATATTAAACCCCCCATAATAATCATCCATGAATTATGTCTGTGTAAAATTGTTTATATCTCAAGGTGGAGATGGTAAGTCCAACAAACGCATGAGTTAAACATTCACTTCCAATTTTATTGAAAGAGGGTGAAAAAATGAGTTATAATAATAATAAAAATATATAATTATATTTAGGACTATGAATTTAATATTTTTTTAATAATTTATTCTATTTATCAAAGGTAAAATAATAATTAATAATAATTCAATCAGCTATGGTGATTACCTCTTCCTTGAATCAAATACTTTTAATATTATCTTTAGGATAATATATTTGGTATATTTAGAATACAAATACATTTAAAATATACATAAATTATTTTATAATGGATTTTGGCATGTTATTTTTCATATAGATGGGTCAACGTGGTGTGATTAAGAGAAAGGAGGGGTGCCCTTTTATAATTGAGGGGTGGGGAAAGTGGGGGGATTTTAAAGAATTAAAACATTACAAAGACATTATGTGGCCCAAAATTATAAAAAAGGATATGGAATAAATGATACGAGATTAAGGTGTTGAAATAATATCAATTAATAAAATTCATCATGTTCGAGGGGTGTTTTAAACCATATCATTTTTAATAAATACATGGATATCCAATTTTAACTATAAACGTGGTGACAAATTTTTTTTACCAATAATGTTTTAAAATTTTAATTATAAGGTAAAAATATGTTCAAAAATTTCTAAAAGATACAATTGTTGACAATATATTATCCACCTCTTCCAATTAATATATTTCTATTATTTTTAAAAATTTTAATAAAATATTATTTTTATAAAATATCATTATTATCAATTTTGACATGATTCATTTCATATGACTTAAAATACAAAAATTCATAGTCATAATGAAAATATTATACTCTTACACATAAATATTATATTTAAATTATCTAATTTTTTTTGGAAAACTATAAATCAATCAAATTATCTATCTTTTAATATTTTTATTTTCATTTATTTAAATTTTGTATTAATTTAGTAAATATTATGTCATTGTTTCCCATGAATTTAATGTAATAATTTAGTAACTAAAAAATATAAATAAATAAATATCCCAAACATAATTTCATTATTAAGAAAATATATATCTATATTCATTTATAAATTATTAATTTCCTATGTGAACACATAAGAAATGTTAAAAACTAAGAGAGCCAGATTTTGTAACTTCATTCCTTAAAATAATTTTTACGGAATTTTCATGTATAAGTATCCATTATTTTATAAATTATATCATAATGTGATTTGGGTCAAATTAAATTCAACTAATAAGAATAAAGATGGAAAATTAAGGCCTTGTCACTTATTTTAAACCTCAATTAACATGAATCAACCTTAACCAATGTGATAAATGTAACTATAGTTATTAATCATATTAAAAAAATAAATGGGGTGTAATTAATAAATTTGGATCCCCAAATTCAAAATATTTATTTAATTTAATAAAAAAAATTTCTATACATGGATGAAATAAATTTTATAAACAGCCATAAAATACATAATGAAACCCATTTTTGTAAATACACTTTTAAGCATAAAACATGGTTTAATCCTATCCAAAGATTATGAAAAAAATATATAATTAATATTAAAAAAATATTGAATAAATAATATATAATTTTCATTAAATCATTCAAAAATAGCGATCAATTTAGATTAAAATTATAAAAACACTTTGCACCAATTAAAAACAATTTTTTTAAATGACTTGTCTATGTAAAAATGTTTTTATACCAAATTCAAACATAAAATTGATTACAATAAAATTAATAATACTATTATAAATATATGATAAATAATTTTAAATTAAAAAATTTTAAAATATAATTTAACTTTTATCATATTGAAATAAAAATACATTTTTCAATAAATTTAATATTTTTCAGTATTCCTTGGAAAACCAATATTTTCATAACAAAAACCCAAAATTCAATCTTAGTTAATTTTTATATGATGATTTCTAAAATGTAGTTAATTTAATTAAATATAAATATTAATAGTGCTATAAATGAAATTTACTCATAAATAATAAAAAAAATCTTTTTTGAAGGAAATGTTTTTAAGCATAATATAACATTACATACAAATTTAATGTTTATTTCATTATAATTAACCAAAAAATATTATTTATAACGAAATTTATATATATATTTCATGATGTGGTTATTATTATTCATACCATCCAATTCAATGGATAAGTAAAAAAGGTTATTTTGAATAAGAAATATCTAGGTACACATATAGGATAACATTACTGGGATGTTAATACATATTAATTTAATAAAAACACGATATCTGTATTATTGTTGGGAGTTATAGAGAACATTGATCAAAAGAATGTGAGTGATCATGTGAATGTTAATGACCACAAAACCATAATTATTTTTAGGAATAAAAATACCAAAAATTCATCAAAATTTAAGGTCATGCAAAGAAAAGCTTAAATATCCTATCCCAAGATTTAATTATAGTATTTACCATATAAACTAACAACAAAAAATATACTTAATTTACATGAATAATTACTTCTTTTAATTAATTCCCACTGCAATCTAATATGTTGCTCCAAATGACAGGCATTCAAGAATAATTTTTCATTAATGAAGAACTAAAAAATTCTAATGGATCAAAAAAGTATATCCTGATATTTCACATATCCTTAGAAATTAATAGAAACCAAAAAAAATATTCATCAGAAGATAATATTGTACCTAAAATAAATAATCCATTATATCATGATATACAACATTACTCTCCAAACCCGTATCTTCTTTAATAAAAAAATTAATTAATGTTTTAACCTCAAATGTTATATCCTAACTTTCCTATTATATATCCAAAACATTAATTTCAAACGTCCCAAATAATCATTCATGTTAAATAACATTTTAAATCATGGGGTTACAAATACCTCAACCTAATGAAACATCTCCCAAAATATCATTAATCACCATGATAAATCACAATAATATTATATAATATAGCTAATATCACCAATTATTCACGAATAAAATTTAGATACTAAACTGAATGGTGATTCATAGCTTGACTAAAAATATCTCTAAAAATATCACATTTTTATTGAATCACTTTTCATCCCTTAACATTATCTATATCCCACTATCCATTAAAATATTATTAAATAAAAATAAAATAATATACCAAACCAAGGAGTTATATAATCCTCAATAGAGTTTTATTCCTAAAATATAGTAATTGTTTCAAATAACATCAAATATTCTATTACATAAAACCATGAAAATGTTTTGAACATATTATAAACCATAAACTTATAAAAACATGATGGTTTCCATAACATTTTATTTAAACTCATATTAAAAAAAACATGATTCCAAAATTTAAAATAATCCTTATTCCTAAAATAAAATCATTGACTATTGAATATATTCCATAAATGAAAAAATAAAATAAACTACATAAATGAAGTCCAAAATCAATTTATCATCAAAATATTTCCAACATTATCGGTCACTAATAATATCACATTAAATTAAATAATATATTTATACTATATAAACATTACCACCTTACAAATAAATAAATTTTATTAGTTATTGGACCCATTTACCATGTGTTTTAAATTCCTTAAATTAAACTATTGTGGAATAACCCTTAAATTATTCATAATTATTTTATCAAAAATATCATTGATATAATTATTCAATCCTAAAATATAAAAACTCCATTCATTTCAATTCAGTGAGTTTCATATAATAGGTCCTTCTTTGTTCAAGGATTCAGTCCTCTGTTATGGAATGAGATCAGATAATGCTCATATTCCCACCATTTGAGACTTTTAACTATAAATGGTTACTTAGGATAGACTCACATTTACTCCGTTGAGCTATTCATTTTTCCTCTATATTGACATACTCTATTCCATTCATTTCCACTCACAAAATAGCTTCTCATTCCTTTTTATACTTTCCCTTGGGTGATTCCACCCACATTCTCCACATGTAGGAAACAAATTAATTTTTAATCTATGGTCTTCATGAAACACCATATTTATCTTACTATGTTTGTTAATAAACTCAAAAATGAATAAGGATTTAATCATATAATAGGATATATGAAATGGAAAAATCATAGGGGTTTTCATGGCATCATCCATTCTCTTTGGTGTCTCCAGAGAAAAATAATTTCATTTTCCATATCATCCCACATTAACCAGATTTCTTAATGTTCCATACATATGTTAAAAAAAATATGAAAAATAATAATACCAATGAAAAATCATTTATTGAATTTATAAATAATAAATATTTGTATGTGATATCTTATTTTTAACCTAGGTCATTCATGGAAATCATTTATTCAAATCCTTTATATCAATTCATAACAAAAATGTGTGTTAGCCAAAGAATAACCCCCTGGATTGTCAAACAAGGTACGTAGTCCAGGAACATTCACCATGCACTATAATAATGCCCAAGATATTTTCAACCAACAGTTTAAGGGATATTAACCCAGTATGCATCTATTCAAAAACTCTGACCCATATTTTCATGCATATATATTACATCTTACTTTATTAATGTTCATTTCATAAAATAAAGATACAAGATATAATAATATAGGTATAATACACTAGGAAACGTAAGAAATTAGTATATCCAACTTATTTCTACATAACATTCAATATTCTTGGTCATATAATACTAAAATTAATTCTACATAACATTGGGAAAAGAAACATAATAAAGGGTGATCTTTGATACTTAGTAAGAATAGAAATGGGATATATCAATGGTCACATAAGCCTAACATGAAAATAAGGTAATAAGAATATAAATTTAATTTCTGAAAATGATACGGTACATATAATATATCATAATATTGAGTCATGGAATAAATCCTAGTTTTTTATAAATAAGAATCATAATGAAATTAAATAACAAGATCCAAGAGATAATAATATTAGAATAATTCATATATTGGTGGAATATATATAACCATAGATAATAATTTATTTAGTATTCAAGGATCACTTCAAATATTATCATATTGGATTGGGATAACTCAATAAATCATTTTAGTAGTAAAGGTTCTCTCTTAAGATAATCATATTAGATAGAGTCCCTCACTGAAATCGGTTCACTCTTTATTCATCCCTATTAATCTCTAGAGATATCAAACATTACCCAATGAATTGCAGTGAAATATAATTCCAGTCCCAACCATAAAATAATAAAATTAATGTATATGGCTTCCACAATATCATAAAACATTCATCAAATTATATCCCATGAAAATTAATGTGTTTCATAATCATTTCAAAATAGACTAACCCATGGAAAAAATGTTTTAATAAAAATTTCATCATTTCATCATAGCATAACCCATGTAAAATGAATGGGTATCATAATCATTTTTCATCATAAATATAATCGCGATAATGATTAAGGATATAATAATTGGATCATATCTCGATTAAATCATTAGTAACCCAATAAGTTGTCATCTTATATGAAAAAATATTTAATGGTCCCGTGGAATATTTCTTGAGGAAAATAGTATTTTAACATCGATAATAGTTATTTAAAATAGAAAAATATCCAATGTAATAAAAATACATTTTATTGGAAAATAACCTAGGAAAATTTTAAATAAAGAATCAAATTATTGTGTTTTCATGATGGTGGTAAAATCTTTTCATGCATTATAAGTTAAAATAAATCATTCCTTTCATACAGTTTATTAAAAAGTCAAAAGTAATTAATTTAGAAAAAGGTAAGAAGATTAAATTTAAAACATTTTTTAAAAATCAAATATTGTGTGAAAATTATTTTGAAACTTATGTGGAGATTTTAAAATTTTTATTGAATTCATATTTATAAAACATGTATATGGAAGATAATTTTTTTACAAGTGATGAGAGAAATAAAGTTAATATTACCTAAAAACATACTATTAGTCTCATGAGTAATTAATACAATTAAAATAAAATTAAAACATGAATTAACAAGAAATAAATTGATTATAATAAAATTCAATAGTTTTTTAGAGGTATATCATATATTTTATTCATTAAAAAGATAATCATAAAAAATACAAATAAATAATGAGATTAAAATATAGAACCCTTAATGCATTGGTGAAATTTAATTTGTTTGAACCATGAAATAAATAACCTTATTAGGATATGTAAATAATCATAAAATCCATAAAAAATAATCATTGTATATTGTCATGGGGAGTATATAAATAAAATAAGAAAATTATTTGGTGAATATGGCATTTCTCTCATAGAAATAAATGAGAAATGAAAATCTGTTACCTTATGTATGACATTATTCATACATGTTCGATCCAACTATATAATATATATTTATTTCTCATACAATATATTATTTACATGTAACCTTTTATCAACTACTTATTAATAATTATTTATTAAAATCACTGTTTAATGTTTGTTCTTCATATATGATTTGGTTCAGTTGTATTGGTCCTTGAAATTTGATCATGGTTTCATCATATCTATAATTTTATTCATTTTATTAATATCATATATATCCATTACATAAATATTTATAATCATTCATAAAAAATAGATACCTAAAATTGAATTATATTATTCAAAAAGATGATATGTCGTACGTATGTAAGAAAAATGTTTTCATTTTTTGAATGTTGGAAAAATCGAATGCTAAATAAAAATTAACATTTAAATAAAAAAATTTATATATCATATATCATATATATTCAATAAATCTATCCTCTTTACCATTAAAGTAAAACAAAATTGTAAAAAATTGCATCGCTTCGTAGAGGTGGTAATCCAGACGTACACATGAGCGACGTTGTTGTTTTTCAATGTATTTAAAGGTAAAAAAGATGATATGATATTATAATTATATATGATAAATGAAATATAAATTATCATATATAAAAATTAAACCCATCATAACAAACATCCAGGAAATATGGTGGTGGAAAATGAATTGTATCCCTAGGTGGAGATGGTATGTCTAACTTTTTCACAACTGAAACTTTCACATTCCATATTTTGAAAAGAGGATGAATAAATCTGGATTGAAAATAAAAATAACATTTCAGTATATTTATTAAAATTAATTTATTATTTTATAAATAATATAATATATTTAGATTATATAAAAAAGAATTAAAAATAAAGTCATCAGTTAAGGTGATTACATCTTCATGGAAACAACTCATTTAGGCATTCTCTTACATATCATCGGTTTGATAGTTTGAATATAAAAACACATATAAATTGTGGATAAATATATTGAAAATATATATTTTTTGGGGTATTGTTGAGATATAAGGCACAAAGTGTAGTGATGGAGAGAAAGGAGGGGTGATCTTTTATAATTGAGTAGAGGGGCACTCTTGTGATTTCATAAGGGTTTAGAATATAATAAAGTAATTATCTATTCCAAATGTCATAAAAATTATATTTATTTGAAAATAATATAGTGTTGGCTTGAACTACCATCAACCATTGAACTTTTCATATCTTTAGGCGGTATTTTATCCTTATCATTTTGATTAACAACATTGTTAACCAAGATAACTATAACCACATTGATGTATTTTTCACACTTAAAGGGTTTTGATTTAACTTATAAGGAAATTTTTTGATCATAAATATGAAAAGGATAACATTTTAGACCATATATTATCCACATGTTCCACTTTAAATTTTTTATGATATTTAAATAAAAAATAAAAATATTATTTTTATAAAATATCCTTAATGTCAATTTTAACACTATTCATTTATTTTGAGATAATAAATAAATAAAAGGTTGAAATTAGAAAATTATCATACTAAACATACATAATATGTTATATTTTTCTAAAAAAATTGTAACACTACAAATCAATCATATTAGATTACATTTACATATTTTTAAAATCATTTATTTCATTTCTCTATTATTTGAATAAATGTTTTATTAGCATCAGACATTCCTTAATGGTAATTAAATTATAACTAAAAATTTGAAAGATAATTATATAATGAATATAATTTAATTACTCAACAACATAGATATTTATATGTGTTCATTACTTTCTTTATTTCTTTTGTGAACACATAAGAGATATTGAATACTAAGAGAGGGACATTTTGTAACTTTCATTTCATGCAATATTATATAGGTCATTTTTATGAAACTTTTCCCACTAGAACAATTTATTTACACAATAATTTGATATTTCTATCATTAAATTCATCAAATATGTTTAATGATGTATATATATGGCCCTATAATTTATATTTAAACTAGATTAACATGATTTACCCTTTACCGAGGTGATAAATTTTATTATGGTAGCTATTCATATTGACCCAAAATAAAAGGGTCCGATTTAAAAAATTTGGACCTCATGATTGAAATTTTGGAATGAATTTATTCAGATTCAATTTATATATGTGGATTAAATTGAAAATAAAAATAAGCATGGAGAACGCAAAAAGAATCATTTTTCAATATACATTTATAGCCATGAAATTTTTTTTATTAGTTTCTTGAACATAGAAACAAAATAAAAGAATTTTTTTATTTAAAACATAGTATTAAAATTTCATTAATGTCTTTCAAAAAGGGTTATAAATTATATTTATGTATATCAAAACACATTGTGTTCATTAAAAATTTATTTTTTAAAAAAAATACCTTTTATGCATAAAAATATTTTTATATCAAAATTAAATAATAAAATTTCTTAAAATGAATTAATTAAGTTTATATAAATTATAATTAAACTAATTTAAATTTTAAAATAATTTAAAATAAAATTCAAATTTATAAATTATAAAAACAAAAATATTTTTTTCTTTAAAAATCAGTTTTTTCTCTATTCACTGAAAATTAAGTATTTTTGAAAAAATAACAAAAATTAACTCAAAGATAATATTAAATTATGGATTCAATAAATTATTTAATTTTATAAAATATAAAATTTAATTATTAAAAAAATTTAAACATAAAAAAAACAAAATTTTAGAAAATGTATTTTTTCGAATTATATAACTTTACAAAAAAATTAAATGCTTATTTCCCAATCATTAATTAATATATTTTTATTGATTAGCACCTATATATGTTTTATAATGTTATTTTTCTTCATAATACCTTCCAATTTTATTACAAGGTTATAATAGTAATATATAATGCTCTGTGCTTCATTTAAGCTCAATTTTTCACATAATATACACTATCGAATATAATGTTCTTCTTTTAAAATACTAGGGTTTTACAACTGTCATAAAAACATCTCCCGCATTGTTTATATGGATCTTTATAGGGCTAATGGAATCCCACAACTTGTTCTGTGGGTTCCACTACATTATTGATGATTGCCTTCTAACCACCATCAGACATGCCCTTCCTCAACATCTTCCGCATTCAAAACCTAGATCCTTAAACACTTCAATACAAACTCTAAAAATCCCAAAACAAGGAACAATTAATATAGGGATAATAGATTATAATCTTGAAACATATCATACATCAAATATAAGTTCATATTTTATAATAAAAGGAGTTGTTTTTTAATAAGGTTTTATTATGAAAATATTTGATAACGGATACAACACACATGGTTGATGATTAATTTGACTCTATAATATATTTTAAAAAGTATCGAAGGAAAAAAAATTAACTTGGATAAAATTGTACCTTGATATTTATTAAATACAATTGAATATGTTCCATCCACCCATCTGTGGTATATTTTTAATAACAAAGTATTCTTTTCATAGATAAAGGTCCCCAATCACATAAAATACCATATATGATATAGAAGAATAATTTTATTTCATAAATATTCCTATTAAAAGTAAATGTGTGTTATTTCCTAACACAATTTTTGTTTTTTATCATCGAATGACAATATTATGTGATTATAATGTCTAAAAGTCTACTGGGTGTATATTTGAACATTTTCGAGTCAAAATGTAATAAATAAAATATTATTCCTATCAAAAGGTTAATGTGGCTTCCACTTAATTTACTAAAGTAATAACTATATTAGTGATATTCAACATTTTATAATTTATATTTTTCTACCATATGAATTTGAATAGAACTATTTCATAAAGGATTCTATTAATAATAACAAAAATCTCCTAACACATAATACCCAAAAAAGTATTAGGGTATATAGGTAATGATAAATATTTATATTTATATTTATTTACTAAAAAAAGTGAATGTCACATTATCAATAATATTTTTCGGATTTCTTGGTTGATGGGAATGTAATATATCAACAGAACTCTCTAAATCATAATGATTTTTGTGTTCACAAATACCCTTGTTTGTTTTACTAATGATATTACATTAACTGTATTTTAGGAAATTAATATTTTTAATATTCCTTATTTTTGAAATATTTTGAAGCTTATTATTCACGCAGAATATTTGTCAAATTGTTTAGAACGCTGCTAATTATCTTCGGGAAACATAGTTCAAATTGTACGTTAATGAAACCTAACGAAAGGAGAAAACCTTACATTTGAATTATATCTTATTCCAAATGATCAACACGTACGGTTAATCAATCCTATGTTGATAGAAAATTCTGTATAAAAAACCTAAAACAAGGATTAAACCTTATGTTTTACAATGAGAAAATGTATGGTTAAAGAAACCTATGTATGTATGGAATCATACGTTTGAGATGACAAAATATAGATCAAAAACCCTTATTTTGTGACAAATCATACATATTCTAACATATGTTCAGAGAATCAACACTATGTAGGTGAACGCTACATTTGATATTTTTTTATTTTTTGAAGGAAACGTATGTTGGTCTTTTCATCCCCAGAGATTTTAATTTATGATTTAATCAGAGTTTCCTAAAAAGTATTTACATAATATCCAGTAGATTTAATGGTCATTTTTGAACAATTAAAATCTCGTAATGATTAATTCAAAGAATCTTATTATGTTGAGAAATTATCTCTTACACTTAACAGACGTTATGACTACTCTTAGCTATCTCATGAATTTGAAATCATAAGATTTATCTGGTAATTTACTTGGATCTATAATAAAATGACAAGCTCTCCGTTTTACTTCTATTTATGTATTTGTTCTATATATGTTTGTGTGTTTGATATAATTAAATAATATATATATTGAGATATATATTTTTCTATATATTGTAACATGTATTCACAATTGAAACTGAATTCTTCTGAAGAACTTTTTCAAATATACTATAACAATCCATAATACTCTGTTTTACTATAGGAGAAGCTATATTGGAAATATATGTACTAAAAATATAGTATTATCTATAAGTCTTCTACTACTTTTCATTGTTGTTTTTATTTCAATTATCTATTGCTACTTGATAACTTCAGAACTACTATTTCTTGAAGATACTATTTTATGAAGAAGAATATTAATCTATCATCAGTTGTTGTTCAACTTTAAAGTTTAACTGGAATCCATCATAATCAATATAATTTTATTGAGTTTTTCAACTGATCATACTCTGTTGTGGTGGAGTATCATCATCTCAATATTTTATGTGGTTTCATGATTCTATGTAATAGAACAAGAATACAGTTTTTCCAATTTTTTTTATATAGGTTTCAACTACCTGCACTCTGTTATGGATTGGTCTTATAATATGAGTACATGACTAGTGAAATTCACCAAACCCACAGAGACGGTAATTTGTGGAGTGGACTATGGGATATATATGCCCTGAACCACTAAAAATCATTGTTCTATATTTCTATTTTTATACACTAATCATAATTTCATTAATTAGTCAAAAATTGATCACTTACATTATCATTAGTATACATCATTAGGATAAAATTTAAATGAATCTGAAAAGACACAATTCACCACCCTCTTGTGTATATATGTATATTTTGACTTAATAATTGGTATCAAATGATAGATTTTGGAAATGATTATCACAATCTAAAAGTATAAGGTCTTTAAAAATATGGAAATGACTGATCACAGAGAAGTAATGTCAATGGTTCGTGATCCATATTTCAATGGTGAAAATAATGAATGATGAAATTCATGAAAGATTATATATTTTAAGAATCATGGATTCAATGTATACTCTAAGATCAATACTCATTAAATAATTCCTGAAAATCCTACAATAATGACTACATATATAAAGGATGACTATGATATGAAATCCAAAGCTATGAATGTCGTTATATATGATATTGGAATGTATAAATTCAACTGTGTCTCAAAATGTCCCATTGGTTATGAAATGTGGAA
The DNA here is from genome assembly GCA_963277665.1 of Viscum album. Classification (NCBI taxonomy): domain Eukaryota; kingdom Viridiplantae; phylum Streptophyta; class Magnoliopsida; order Santalales; family Viscaceae; genus Viscum; species Viscum album. The sequence continues at coordinate 248,694,109 of OY728122.1, read as the reverse complement.
ATTTTTTGTAGTTTTTTATGATGGAAAGGAAAATTCCAGAAAAATGAGGTATGCGACAACATAACTAAAATTAGATACATTCAGAAAGTTTAATGGAGAAAGTATTAATTTGATGAATGGAATGCTTACATAGATTATAAATATTAGGACAAACGTAGGTGATACTATCAAATAGAAAATCAAGCACTGAAATTACTAAAATTATTGCCTACTATATGGAATGGTATTTCAGCTGCATTTAAAAAATTGTTACCTATCATAATTCAGACAATTAGGGAACTAATAGGGACACTGATGATGTATAAAGCTGTTATGGAAGATGAATTTGAGGATCATAAATTCATAGTGAAAAAGGATAATACTTCTCTATAGGTAGAATCTCAGAAGAAAAGAAATAGAATAAATCAAGAAGTCATAAAAAAGGAATTCAGATACTTCTAATTCTGAAATGGAATTGGTTCAATTCTCTACAATGTGTAGAAAGTGTTATAAAAAGAAATAAGGATTCATAAATCCTTTCTTAATGGATTAGAAAACTCTATGGAAGTCAGATGATATGAATGCAAGAAATTAGGTAATATAAGTCTTGATTTTCCCCATTTAAAAATTGAAAAAAGAAATACTAAAAATACATATCAAAAAAATGTTTATTATGAACATAATGGGAAAATAGAAATCAAGGCAACTTGGAGTGTCACTAATGACTCCAGAAACTCAACAAATTTAGTTCTTGAAAATGAATAATGATGTATTAAATAAAATATGTGCTTCATGGTGGAAGAATATAAAGTGAAAATCTTTCATTAATCTAATTTTGATTCTTATTATTCAAATAAGAAATTGGATGTCTGTAGAAAATTTCAAGAAGGAATATATGACAACTTATTAAAAAATGAAAAATCTATAAAAATTATTCAAAATGAAATTTTTGGAGAAAGGGAAGCCTTACTTAAACAACATCTATAGTTAATTGAATAATTTAACCCATCTACCACAAACATAGCTGATCATTAAAATAAGATTAAAGAATTACATAATGAAATTGAAAATTAAGAATGTATTTATCTCATCATTAAAATAGGATAAAATATTCTGAATGAAATTCAGGATTAAAATTTCATTAGAAAAAAAATATTTGGTATATGATGTAAAGGTGAAAACTATAAACTAAATAAAAATTATTTTATTCCCAACACCAAAACAGTTACTTTTCATTTTTGTGGAACAAAAAGGCATATAACAAAAAACTGGTAATTAAGAAATCCTCAAATATGTGAAATTAGAAAGGATTTTATTACAAATAACTTATCTAAAGTAAATTTGTATTTTGAAAAAACAATTCACCACTGGATTGGTAGATCTTTTATATCTATCACTATTGGACTCAAAAGAATATGGGTACCAAAACAAACTCTTGATTAAATTGTATTGCAGGAAACAGGTCACAGAAAAAGAAAATATATATTTTATTTGGATAATGGATTATTGATTCATAAGGCTGAAAAATTATCAACTTACAATATACTCAATAAAATAGATGGAGATCTAGTAAATTATTGTGGTAATGCTAAATGAATGAAAATTGTACTTAAAACTATTAGGGATCTAAAAAAAATCTCAATCAAAAAGTACTATTTGAAAAGTGTTTAAAGAATAACATTATAAGTATCTATAAACATTGTGATGAAAGATATTATGTTGTTTTCTATAACAATTATTTCTCTACATATAAAAATAAACTGCATATATTTAGAGAACAAGAACAAATAATTTTTATACATTGGATGGAAATTCCTTGTGAAAACAGAAAGTGAACTGTTTAACTGCTATGATAAATGAGTCTTGGATATGTTAAAGAAGGATTGGTCATTGAAATATATATTCATTAAATAAATTATCTAAGAAATTATTAGTTTATAATTTACCTTGTATTATGTTTGATTGTGGAAAATTTTCTAATGCATGTAAAATTTGCAAGGAAACATAAATCATCCTTCAAATGTTTTAACAGAATTGCATCATCAAAACCTATAGAAAATATCCACAGGGATCTATTTGGTCCATCATGGGTAGTATGATGGGATAGAAAATTATATTTATATGATTCATTTGATGATTACCCTATATTTAATTGTATTTATTTTCAAAAAATTAAATGTTATGCTTTTACTATTTTTGAAAGCTTCTGTAAATATGGTAAAAATGAAAAAGGTTTTAAGAGAATTTCGTTATGAAGGGATCACGGTGGATAATTTTAGAATCATGAATTAAATTACTTTTTTTCAAATATGGTTATTAAACACACCTTCTCTACACCAAGAACACCTCAAAAAAATGGAATTGTTGAAAGAATATATTGAACTATTCAGGAAATGACTAGAACTATACAGAATGAATATTGTCAACCTACCTAATTATAGGAATAAGCTATATGCACAACCTAATGTATCAATAATAGAAATTTAATTCAGACTTTTTTCAAAAATACACCTTATGAAAATCAGAATAATTTAAAACCTATAGTAATGTACTTTAGTGTTTTTATATGTAAGGTGTATATACAAAAAACGAAGGATAATCTCCGTATGTTCACTCCAAAATCTTGTGAAGGAATTTTTTTATGATATACTGTTACCTCTAAAACCTAAAGGGTGTTTAATAAAAAGTCACTAATTTTTTAATAATAAGTTCATGTGATGATTTAGAAAAATTTAATTTATTAATGCGAAATATCAAACTGATGAAACTGGTGACTCCTCTAACAACAAGAGGCTTTAAAATATGATGATAAAAATTGAAAATAATAGAAATAAAATTCACTCTAATTCAGAAAAACATGATACTGATGAACTTGAAATTGTTTAACCTAGATAATATAGAACATAAAGATTCATTCTTTAAAAAAATTTATTGGATACATAGATATATGAATAATTACTAGAAGAAATACATGAAACCATTTTTTATTATCAGCATTTGAATCTCATCTCGAACCTAAATATTTTGTAGAAGAACTAGAGATAAGAGTTGAATGTTACCAATGCAAGATTTTCTAAACCAATTCAAAAGGTATGATATTGGGGAATATTTTGAATGTCTATAAAATTATGATGTTATATGAACTAAGTGGGTTTTTAGAAATAAAGACGGTGATCAATGTATTATAACTAGATAAAAATATAGATTAGTAGAAAAAAGATATAATTATGAAGAGGTTGCATATTATGTTGAACCATTTTCCCATGTATACAGATTTGATGCAATTACAATTATTTTAGATTATGAATCTCATACAAACATTAAATTATATCATATGGATGTTAAAGTTTCTATTTTAAATGGATATTTAATGGAAGATTTTTTGTTGAACATCCTCCATGTGTTAAAATGTATCAAAAACTAGATTCTATTTTTATTCATACTAAAGCTCTCTATGGCCTTAAACAAGCACCAAGATCTTGGTATGGATTATTATCTTATTTTCTATTAAAAATGGATTTACTATTAGAATGGAAGATCCAAATATTTTTACGAAAACCATTTGTTCTAATATATTATTAGTTCATATCATTATTGATGATGTTATTTTTGGTTCAACCAATAAAAAACATTGTAATAATTTTTCAAAAGTATTGCAAATAGAATTGGAAATGAGTATGATGAGAGAATTGAACTTCATTTGAGAACTTCAAATTTATCAGAAATATTATAGAAATGTTTTAAAACAATGTTAATATATTGGTGATTTATTAAAAAAAGTTGGTCCTTAAAACAAAAATACATATACAACTCCCATGTGTAACAATATAGAATATGATTTTGGTGAAGCCGAAAAACTGGTGGACCACATGTTTTATAGTGGTATTATTGGTAGCTTATAATATCATGCAATTACCAGTCCAAATATTTTGTTTATAGGATGATTATGTGACAGATTCCAAAAAAAAATCTCATCTTATTGTTGTCAGATGGATTTTTAGATATTTAAAGTGAACTGTCTTTTAATCTATTATTTATTCAAAAAATATTTATTTTAAATTATTATCATATCTATATGATTATTTTGGAGGCTATATATTATATAAAAAAGAACCTTAGGAACCTATCAATTTTTATTGAAATATTTAGTCTCATGGTCAAGTATTAAAGAACACTCAGTTTCTAAATAAATAGCAAGGCCAAATATGTATTTGCAGGCTATTGTTCTGCAAAAGTATTGGGGATGAAAAACAAAGTAATAGAATTTGAACTAAATTTTAATATCACCCTAAATTTATGTGATTATACACGTGATATAAATAATAAAAAACAAATAATTTATTAAAAACTAATCTTATTGTTATCAAGCATCATTTTCTAATAGATCATGTTCATAAAAAGGATAATTCTTTGGAATTTTAAATTCTTAATATCCACTAACTGATATTTTTATTAAATTGAATATAACTATAAATTTTTATTTTATTAAGGGGGATTTAGGTTTATTTATTTTTAAACATGTAAATATTTTTAATATTTTTAATTTTAAATAATTATCTTTTCTTATTTATTTATTTATTACAATTTATTTTTGATAGAATTATTTAATAAATACTTTAAATCAAATTTGTTTGAATATTTTCTTTTCACTATACACATTATTTAATTTATATTAATCTGTAATTTATTCGTTACGCGTGCTTTCAAATTTTTAATGATTATATTATGTAATGACATGAGAAATAATCGATTTCCACAAACATTTCGAATAAAAAACCCTTTCAACTGTAAAACCCTTTTCGAATACCAAAACCTTCATTCTACCCTAGTCTACCTTTGATTAATTCTATTATATGTCGAAACACGAAAAAGTAAAAAATCGTAGAGCATTAATCTCTAAAAAATTATGAAAAATAAGGGATGAAAAGAAGGTGAATCTAGTGACCCTATGTGTAGAATGTTTCGTGAAGAATGATTATAATGGGAAAAGTGCATGATTTTGACAGGCCCTATCAAAAAAAATTACTTCTGAAGCAAGAGCTATCAATTCATAGAATAGAATATATTTTCAATTATTTGAACTCATATTTCCTCTATGATGTAGAATAGATATCTTTCAATAATAATATTTAGTTTAGTATTGGGGATTCTTAATATAGTGTTTTCCAAGAATAGAAGATAATGAATTTTCAGATTCATCAATGGAAATTTCTCAAATCCTGAACATTCCTCAAGAGGGTGTGTTTCAGTTTATTCTATGGTCTATCAGAGATAAGTTCAAAAAATATAAAGACATCATTCATTTTATTATCGAATAAAAAAATGTTTGAAAAATTATTTTCAAGGATGTAGTGGAAGAGCATAACATCTTGGTTAAGTTTATTCAAAAATGAATTTCTCCTAGAATGGCTGAAATAGAGAAGATTCGGTATCCAGACATGTATATAATGTTTCTATTTTTATGTGAACTAATGATTAATTTGATAAGGTATATGTTCAGATATTTAAATTATTGCTGTCAACCAGATGCTGGGATGGCTTTTTACCATTATGGGAGGATAATTTCACAAAATATATTTAATAAAGGAATTATTTAATTAAAATATTCCCTTATTAAATGTCTTCACAAAAATGTAGACATTGTAGAAACCATAATGAATGTATGTTTTTACGATAGTATAGACAAAGGAAAACCCTTACATGTAGGTGCAGATGACCATCAAAGAACAAGATCTACTTCATAGGAGAAGAAAATTGCTATTGGGAATGATGGAATTGGTGAAACCCATTAATAAGGACATTCCAAGACCCCCAATGAAAATTATGGCTTGTTAATGATGAATGGGAAGAAGAGGAAGAAGTGGATTTGCATGAAGAATTAGTTGAAAATCATGAAAAAGAGTATATCCACCTACTGTAGAACTTTTTTTGGGTTCAGGTGAGGCTACTGAGTCAATTCATATAGAAGAGACTTATTTTTTAGGAAGATCAACATGTTAAAAGACAGATAAGATATCTGTAGACTATTGATTTACCAATTGTTTAGGAGGATGAATGAGCTATTCATGGGGTGAAAAAGTTGATTAGAACATAAAATGTGGCTACAGAGTTTGTTGGGAATTTAATTTTCTCTTTTTTGATCCTGTGAATGAAAGGAAACAATCATTAACAGATGAAAGTATTAATGTATTTTATAGTATACCTTATTAATCTGAAAAATAAATTGAGAAACCAGTTTAGATGTCTATTGGAAAATTCCCATCAATATACATAGAAATTGGGGTAGTTGGTCAGTCACAACATCAAGTTGACAGGACATTTGATTCCCTATAAAATAATATTGAGGATCTTATAATGATGTTTAATAAATCTCAGGATGAGAATGTAAATGTTTAAAAATAGATATAATATGAAAAGAAAATATTAATGAATCATCAAACAAATTATAATTCTATGAATGAATTTGATTCATTAAAAAGAGATATGTTGAATGAACTTGTAAAGATAAGATCTGATGTTATTTATAAGACATATTTTTCAGATCTTAAGTGGTATTTGGGGAGACTTTTTGAATCAATCAAGAGTAATATTGATCTGACCAGTACATCCACCTCTAATCTTACTACAGGTCTAGAACTGATTTTAAGATTTCATGAAATCACCTCTTCCATGGTTGATATAAATGTATTTTTCAAAAATATTTTGTCCAATAGTTCCCCTCTGTCTATTCAGTTGGATAAATAGAAATTTCTAGTTGACCAACAAACACAAAGTGCACCAGGTATCATATTTCTTCTAAGAAAATTCACAAAAAATCTATATTAGTTTACACAGAAGAGGAGAGTTTGCATGAATTTTTGAAATTCAATATTGTTGGTAATTTTCAAATTACTAATGTTTCTATGATTTTACTTATGGAATTGGGGGATATTCTGGTGAAGATGTTGCGATTACAGATGGATGAGTTCAAAGACATACTTGAAGCTGCTCAAAATCCTTGGAACCATAACCGAGCCAACTCATGTTCAATCTTTTTTACCTAATCCATTTCAATTGACTAAACATGTCTCCCATTAAAAATAATTATTATATTTATAAAAATATTTGTCAATAGAATTTTTTTATTTTTATTTTTGTACATTGTTACATATTCCTAAATATTTATGTATTGAGTCCAAAAATCCAACCTTATAAATTTATAACGTTTATTATAACATTCACTTAATGTTCGGTGAAAAATTTAATATGACATATTAATTTCTAGAATTTCATTTTAATCTCACAAAAAAGAGGATAAATTTGTATAACAAAACATTTTTGTTTACGGAAATAATTCTCTAAAATTGAATATTGAATATTTTTCTTTTCAATTATTTGAAATTTATACATTCAAATATTAATTGTAGGGGCATTGTGATCATAAATAAGGGGATACTGGTTGGAATGTATTGTATAAAAAATACACAATAATTATTATTTATTTTAATGCATTCAAATACAATTTTTTTACTACGGATATTAATTTATGTTTATTTCACGATATTAATTTTCTTATCATTCCTTATTCTGGAAAAATTTTCAAGATATTTATTCAAGTGGAATATTTTTAAAAATGATTAGATATCTCCTAACATTATTCTAGAAACATCGTTTATACAGTATGTTGATGAAATGTAAAGTAAGGTGAAAACACTACATTTTTTGTATAACATATGCTAAAATTTCAACACTTATGTTTATTGAGAAGTATGTTTATAGAAACTTATAGATAAAGAAACATAAGTTTTGATTAAATATTATTTTTGAGAAAGTGAGAAATTATTTTTATATATCTCTATATAATAATGGAACCATACATCTGAGAAGAAAAACAATGGATGGGAATCCATAATTTTGTGATCTATATTACATTGTCAAACATATGTTTGGAGAGTGAACGCTATGTTGTTTAACCACATGTTTTGTATTTTTTTAATTTTTTGAAGGAACCTTACGTTTTAATTTTCAACACTAGAGATATGAATTTACTATATTATTGGAGTTTCATGCTACGATCATTACAAAATATTTGGAAAATTTAATGCTAATTTTGGATTGATTCAATGATCTTTATAATTAATACAAATAATCATATTAAGTGGTGAAATTATCTAATATTATTAATGGAAATTATGACTACGTGGAGATGTCTTACGAATTTGATTTCTTAATATTTATCATGAAATTTTATTGGATCTGAAGTGAAAATAAATTCTCTCTATTTTACTTCTATCAGTGTATTTTTTCTACATATATATTGGTGTATGATTCAAAGAATATATATATATATATATGTACATTGAAACATATATTTTGACACTTATTAAAGATTAAAACTATATTTTTGTGAATATATTTTTCAGTTCTATTGAAACAATCAACTAGACACTGTTTTTCAACAAAAGAATCAATAGTGGAAATAAACGTAGTCAAAATTTAGTATTTATTGTATGTATATTGTTAATATTTGTTTCTTTTTCTTCAAATATTATTTAAAACTGGATGACATTGATGATACTCTTTCCAGAAGAAACTATTTTTTGAAGAAGAAGATTCAACTATCTTCAGTTGTTGTTCAACTATAATGTCTTACTAGAATCCTTCATAATCAATATATATTTATTTAGAGTTTCAACTTCTCAAAATCTATTGTGGTGGAGTATCAACTTCTTAATCTAAGTTATGGTTTATTGATTCTCTATTAAAGAACTATAAGACAATGTTTTTAGACTTATTTTCAATGTTGTCAACTTCCTACACCCAGTTGTGGATTAGTCTTGTGATATGAGGACCTGACTAGTGATATTCACCAAACTCACAGAGAGAGTTATTGGTGGAGTTTAATAGAAGATCTATATGCCCCGTACAACTATAATCAGCAATTTTCTATATTTCAGTTGTTATCCGTTGCTCATTACTTCATATAGAAGACAAACACTGCTCACTAGCATAATCATCAGTCGACATCAAGTGGAAGAAATGTTAATGAATTTGAAAATACACAATTAACCCCCCATGTATATATATTTTATGTTCTAGCCTAACATTAGTAAGTATTAATGTTACGATTTAAATTATTTATGAAAATATTTCAAATAAAATGTTATATGGAATGGTTTCCAATGATAATTATGATAAACATAGAAATGATTTTATGTGGATGACAGAAGTAGACACTATATATTTTTTGATGAACATTGGGTATATGATTACTTAATATCAACATTAATAAATCATTATTTCTTTATAGATATTACACTGGATAGATTTTTGTCGGATTTTCTTATCAATTGGTCACATAGATATTTGAAGAGAATTATAAATATATATATACAGTGAGTTAAGAAGCCCAAAGAAAATATTGAAAAGATAATATGTAATTCTATCATCTTTGATATGATATACATGTGTGTATAAAGTATTTTGTTAAGTATTATTAAAAGTTTCTTAGTAGTATAAAATGTATCATATAAAAGAAAATATCCACTTTACCATTCCTTTATTTTTCCTATATAAATGTGTATATTGAAATACATTGTGTGAAATGTAATAATAGTATACCTATAAATGTATGGATTTATGTTTTCCATAACTGATGATTATCAGGGAGTATTATATGTTATAAATATATTTTTATTATATCATGAATATTATTCATTTATTGAGATATGGAATATGATCATGAGGCATAAAATGTGATTTTATATTTATGAACTCCCATGAAATATATCACATGTAGTATAATTAATATATATTTTGTATACTATGGATGCATGGATCATATTTGTGTCTCCACTATTAGTGGTTGGTGAAATACATAGCATGAGATCCTTTATCCATTGACAAATTTCATATACAATATATGTAGCTTAGTTAATCATGGGTGGTTATTTATGTTGTGGATCATGTCATATGTTGGATGTCAATAAAGATGGTGTATTCCCTCTCATTAGATAAGTGTGGCATCTATGCCCTCAAATGTGATAGATTAGGTAGTGTGTGGCCATTCATAAATTTTATATATGATAAAGTTATCTATTCAGGATAGGGGAATGTGATTTTCTCAACCATAATCATGAAGGAAACATGATTTATTAATCAACATGGTTAGTATTTACATAGATAATATTGAACATTTCAGTTGGCTCTAAGGGTATTACATATTCTATGTCCCATGGATACTTAAATTTTTAGATAGATGGAAGTGATGAGATTTAACACTAGAATGTGATGCCATCAGAGGATAGAAATTTAGAGATACATGTGTTTGATAGAATTCTCAGAAGATCCAATTATATATTGATTAGAATCAATGCTTTATTAAAGGCCACTATTTTTTTACAATTACAGATCCATGATATTTACATTTTTTTATCTATTTTTAAAATGATATTGGGGTAAAAATTTTGGGTTGAATGAATAGGGATTTAGTTTTTCTCAATGATACACTCTAAAAGTGTTCTTGATCACGTCTAGAAATTTTTTATTTGAGAATTCAGATATTATTTCATACGATGTAAGATAAGTGGATGTAAACGATAGTTTTCAAAGAGTTTTTTTGAATATATCCCTTATGAGTTTTGGATAAGGTTTTACAAGTTATTTTATATGATACAACATTAGAAGCAAATGTGTGATGCCTTTTAGGATTTAGTGAATGTTTGATATTGTACAATGTATTCTGTAAATAAAAAATTATATATGATGTCAAAAGATTATATAATATCATATAATTAAGGGATATTATAATGAATGAAATGATTCTTCATGTCACTAACATTCTCAGTCACAAGTTATGATTAGAGGATTTTATAAGATGTCTGAATGGACTAGTCAGAGTGTATGACTAACACATAAATTTCAATAATCAAAATCACTATTTATGATATAAATTAAATTTGAAAAATAAGTGTCAACATTATGGTTTACATACATAATAAACAATAATTTTATTTCTCGTTCATAAGATATAATGAATGGTAGTATATTCAAATCCATTTCAGGTTTCATGAATTAGATGAGGTATCTAATCGTGCACCATAACACATGAATAATTGAATAAACAACCAATGAACCTCGTTTGGGGGTCTTATAAATATAAAACATCCATTAAATGGTAGTGTGGTTACACATTCCTTTTTTACAAATCTCTCCTACTTGAAGCTCTCATTATCTTCCACCATTACCTTTAATAGTGTTGTCATGACATGGTGAGAATATAGATCCCACTAGTACAATGAGTAGTTCAATATCCCATTAGTAACTATGGAGGTGGTTTTTAATTTGGATTCCACTTTTTTTTATCTTCATTAAACTCATACATGTATGGATAAATATGAAAGAAATAACCAGAAATTGTGTAGATCCATTTATGATATATTCATATATAGTTTATACATAGTTTCAGTTATCATGCAACGATATCTTGGATAGGATTTGTATATTTTTTACAGTATTTTAACAATAATTGTTAAATTACTAAAAAATTCAGTAGTTTTATGGATGTATAATGTATTGAAACATTTAATACATTCTTGGGATGAGTCTCATTGAAAGGAATATAGAAAATAGAATTTGAGACATATACATTGTATAGTGTTGGGAGCAAGTCAAAATAGTGTATTTAGATCCAATTGTAAATGACATGGATCTATTACTGAAATCATAACCAATATTCGTTCTATAAATCAAAAAGTGGATGTTTATTTGAAAGAAATGACGAGTCAAATGAAATTTAAATGTAAATGTAATGAAGATGAGTTAGGCCAATAAAAAGAGTAAATACAATAAATTATTGATGTTCTTAAGGGGATGTGTGGTAATATTCCTTTAGTTGATTCCAATATAACCACTAATGCTATAATGGAGATTTTTATTTTTATTTTTATAGTGCATGTTTAAGCGTGATTAATTATTACATTTAATATCCATTTATATGGTTTCATGATTTTTATTATTAACAAAAGACATATCGTTTAAATATATTTTTAATGAGTTATATATTTTAGTTTATATAAAAACATATCATTTTCAAATATTAATTTGGATTCCATGAATCATTTTGATAGAGGATATATGAGATAATTATATTCATAAAATCATTTAAGATCATCATGACGATGTAATGTTAATGACAATGATTTATATGATCATGCACATTCTATTTAAATATTTGATTCAAAAACCAATTATATTACAGTTACTTAACCTCATTTATACAGTGTGAATTTTTTTAACATCATATCATATTCTTAAGGATACTTTAAAGATTTTTTAATTTAATTTTGTGAGTGGTGATCATTTTTACAACATTTATTATATTAATCATATATAAAAGTAAACATTATATATTAAAAGGTGCCTTAAATGTATATATAAAGGTAAAACATTCATATCAATGTAATGTGTAAGAGCTCATAATTTTCCCAATTTTCAATGTCTAAGAGTTTTCCAACACATTTCCCTCACACATAATAGTATACCTTCAATATGTAAAGGTATCTTTTCTAAATAAATATAATTAAAACATTAATATTATTTAAATACAAAAGGGTTCATACGTAGTTAATTTTTTAATATGTATGAGTTTGCCAAAACATTTTCATCATGCGTAAGAGTATTCCTTGAATACGTAAAGGTATATTCTGTAAATATGTAAATATAAAACAATGATGACATTTTAATATAAAAGAGTTTATTATTTTCCAAATTTTCTATATGTAAGAGTAAACCTTCAATACATAAGGTAATCTTCTCTAAATAAATAAAGGTTTAATTTTGATGTCACTACAATATATAATAGTTCACAATTTTACAAATTTTCATTATATAAGAGTTTTTCAACACATTTAAATCATATATAAGAGTAAACCTTGAAAACCTAAATTTATATTTACTAGGTTTGTAATGGTAAAACATTGGTTTCATTATAATACATAAGATTTCATACATCACCTAATATTATATACATAATAGTAAACAATCAATTAGTTATGGTATCATGATTGGATATATAAAAATAAAACATTATATTTAATATAACACATAATTGATCTTACAATACAAAAAATCCAATACATAAGAGTAAACAAGACTTCTTAAATTATACATAAGAATATCAATTTGTATGGTTTTTCTCAATGTGAAATATCCAATACATGAAGGAATTTATAATCTACCACTCATTTGTAAACACACCTAGATAAAAAATCAATACGTAATATATTTCAAAATTACCATATAATACCTAAGAGATAGTTATCCATGTATAATATCTTTTACATAGAAAATTTATTCAATGAAAAATATGAAAAATATTAATGCATAATAATAATTAATGAAAAAATATTAGTAATTATAAAAACAAATAAATCAAAGGGTCAAGTAAACACTCTACAACATTTTTAATGGGCATGTACTCGTAAGGGTCATCAAATAGGATGCTGGTATTTTTAGTTTCTATTTTACTTGAATTGGGGATTTCCATGAAAAAAAATAAAATTATTTACATGATCATAGTTAAATATATACCTATAAGGAATATTTTATGATATAATTTTTTTAGAGATGGCCTATGTTTATGTGAAGATTTTTTTTGATTCCCAGAATTGGATGAATCTCCATTTGTTCAAAAAAAGTACCACATTACATCCTATAAGTTCATCAAATAAATTAATTCCTATAAATATTTATTTTTTTATATTAAATGTATAATTTTTTAACACATTTATAAAATCATATGATCATTTCACCGTAGCTATTTTTAACATTCATAAATCATTCTATAATTTAATAGATATGACTTTAGTAAATTCTATAGCACTGGTCATTCATGACAGGCTTCTCATTCATGAAAAATTTCTCATTATAACAGGATGGATTATCTAATGGATGGTAAATGGTAGCATAGTGTTCGGCATATAGGTGTGACATATTAATCTATTGACTCATTTTTCTTCGAATGGATTGCATATCAAGATAACTTATTTTGGGAATCAAAATGTTTTTGAATTTATTTAAAAAATATGTTGTGAACATTTTCTCCTTAACGTATTTGATAACTTATCTAAACATCTAAATTTGTTTCAAAGAGTAATTTTCAAGTCAATAATCAAAATAACTAGAAACATCATGATGGTTACACATAAATTATATTTACATCGATTTCTTATAAAAATTCATGTTGGATGTATTTTTTTATTAATGTTTTTTTCCTATCTTGTTGAAGTATAGAAGTCACAGTGTGCTTATTTTTATTCATAGGATTATATTACTCATTATTTCTGTTATTTTCCTGGTGATGAGGTTAATTATTTCCATTCCATTCTATGGAAGTTACTTTTGATTTTTTGAATACATATATTTGGTTGTTTTTGTGTTTGCCATTCATTTTTTTAAATAGGTTATATTTTGAGGACATTAATTGTTATCATTACCACTTAATAGATTATTATTTTGTTGTTGTTTATGGATGTACTATTATATAAATGTGACTAATTTTTCTATAAAATAATTATACCTTTCATTGATATATAAAATCTTAAAAAAATTATTGTAACATAGTTCTGTAAGTTATATTTCTTATTTATGGTAAATTTATATATATATATATATATGGATGTTAATTATAACTATTATATAAAATATTAATTTAATAATATAACTTTCCTTTGAATTTTTTTATAGAATTAATGGAGGTTTAGAACCCCTATTAAAAAATTAAAAATTAAATATTTATATTCTCATTAAACCCCTAATTGTTTTTATACTTATATATTTATATTATTGGTAGTTGTATAATCCATCTTAATATTATGTAAAAAAATCTCAAGGTGGTTGCTTCAACACCTACATAGATATAAATTTTTAAAATAATTCGATTTGAAAAAAATATATCTCACTCAAATAAATATTTAGGGGGTTCTTAAAAAAACTCTTATATAATTTATTCTAATTTTATTATAAAAATTCCTACCATAAAAAAATATTCTATGATAATTTAGTTATCATATTAGTAGAGGTTTTCATAACCTTCGTTATACTATTTAGAAGATGGTATAACCACCTCTAATGTAAAAAAATCCCCTTCTTATTGATGTTATTTTTATTTGTGAGATTTAAGTATGGATAGAATGATCTGGTGAATACATGAGAAGAGGTTGGGTAACAATTATATGTTATCCTTGTACATAGATCTAGAAACATCGGATCATATGGAAATATTTATATATTAAATAACACATATATATAATAATATATATTGGATATATTTTAAAAACAAAAAAACATGTAAACATTTAAATATATATATATACTAATAAATGTATATTTAATAATATAAACAGGAAAAAAACACACAGACACACACATATATATATAAGAATTTAAAGATATTTAAAATTATAAACTTATAAACATATATAATAACATTAAAAATTTTAATCAGATAAATAAAATCATATAATCATATAAAAACATATAGACACAACGGTGATTTTGAACAAAAAATCTTAACTACATAAGTTTGATATATGAATATCACTGATTAAAATGATTTTTAAGCTATAAATATAAATAATATAAAAAGTAATTTTAACAGTAAATGAAATTTACAAATTAAAAGACACAATTAACTAATCTAGCTATGACTAAAATGATTTATAAATAAAAAAAATATATAAATTCAACTAATCTCACAAAAACTTTCTTTAAAAAATATGAGAAACAAATATCCCCTAAATATCATAAATATCATTTTTCAGTAAAAATAATATTAAAATATAATATGAAATACATTAATTTTGTAAAATTAATAGGATTCATCAAAAAAAATTTGTTTAAAAAAATCATAAAAAATTGGAAAAATTAGTTCAGGGCTTATAAAAATTGGGATACAATCAGCGAACCTGCATTTCAACAGTGGTATAATGAATATTGATGTAGATAAGATAATCAATTTGTAGTGGAACATTGTTGAACCGTAGCAGTATTATAAATAAAAGGATGACACAACTCTCGAGATTAGTGTTTTGAAATCATGTATTGGGTGAAAAAAGGAGTATATCGAGCTCTGTGTATTTTTTTAAAAATGCTGTTGACATTAGTTTGTAAGAAAAATAAATTTAAAAAATATATATAATTTAAATATTATAGTAATGGGCATGAATACTCTATGTGTTTTTTAATTTTTTTATATAAACTATGTTCAAAAGATTTTTAATATCGGTCATATAATAACTGATGCTAAAATCTCAATATATAAGGTTTTTATTTTATTATTAGCATATTAAAAATATATGGATGTAGTGTCACCACAAATAATATTTGGATAACCAAAATTTTCCACTCTTCTAACAATTTTTCTATTATGTTTTATCTATCACCCTTGGCTCACTACAAAACCTCTAATTCTAAAGTTTTCACTATTGAGATAAAATTAGACAATTGTCAGACACACAAATCCTATAATATATAATATCATAATTCAAATAAATCTCCTTTAACAATAATATTGTCTTATAAAACCATATAATAATGCTAATTTCGACCAAAAATTAATTAGCATTAATAAACTTCAGAATATAAAATATAATCTCTCAATATTTGCTAAATCTGAATTCTTTCATTAACAATCACTATTAAAACCCATTTTTTTCATCGATAAAAAAATATTTTATTAGTGCTAAAAAAGTGCTGATAATTTAGGTTCTGTTAAAAGTTATCCCTTTTATCAGGGACAAATAAATGATGATAATTCCCTCATTTATCAATGCAAAAAACACTGATAAAAGTCAAAAAAAATTAAAAAATATAATAAATATGTAACGACCCAATCATTTATTAATGAATTTTTTTTTGATATAATTAAATGTATTTTTATGTAATATAGTAATATAAAATATGAACATCCTCAGTTTTATGGATTTGGATTTAAAAATACTATTATAAATTGTTACAATTGCTAATATTTTTGTTGAACAATGATCACATGATTAGTATAAATATAGGGCTTTAACAAATCCAATTTACTAAGAAAAACGAATTTATGGAATTAACTAGTTGAATTACTCTATATGAATCCCATTTTCATATCTTATAAAGGAGGTGGAATCAATGGACATCACTCTTAAACAAGCCCAATAAAATCAACGACACATTAACCATGAACAAAACCACATATGGTAGAAGTGGAAGATATTATAGATTACAACAGGAGAAATGTTATCCAAGCCACCCCAAGAGTCTATCACCATAAAACGCCTTACCATTATGTCATATGCGGCTGTTATAAGGGGTTGTGTAACAAGACCCTAGCACTATGATAATGTGAATTGTTTTTGTATGGAATAATTAATATGCATTCATTTTATTATTTTTACATTGTAAAAAGTTTATAATGAAGAAATAACATTTTTAGTTAATATTCAATTAATAAATATATTTTGATGAATTATTGGATTTTTTAATTAAATAATATATTAAAAAAAATTTATTTCTAAATTACTTTTTATTATATTCAAATTATTATATAACTTTTATGAATAGAATTCTGATTTTTATTAAAGTTTGAAAGCTTTTTTTTTCAAGACCCATGAATTTTCGATAAATGTTAGTTCTTATTTTAAAATTTAAAATTCACATAGTGATAAAATTATTTAGATAAATTTAATATTATTTTTGGAATCAGTACGTCAAAATTATCTAATGGTGAATTTTTTATAATATTCATGGGACAGTCAATTAGTTGGTTAAAAATTAAATACAGTTTATTTATGTAATGTTTTTTATGACAGAATAATAACCCAATAATGATGTAATAAAATACTATTAATTATATTTTCATCGAATATATGTTTTAACATTAAAATATTGTGATTTTATATTTTTTTGATTACTTTTATGGTGCCTTGGTGGACCTTCCAAGACATATAAAATGTTTTATCTTTTTTAAATTCATTTCCATGAGAGTGTGACTCTCCTCCATATAAGAAAGAATAATAATTTAATAAGTTAGGAAATTGGCCATATAATATAATTTTTTCCACTACCCATTTACGAAAACCACATGAAAAAAATGGGTTGGTTTGTAGTTTTGATTAGTTTAATGTGTGGTCTCCAAAACCTAAATAATAAATAATTCCCTCTCTTTTCCAATATAAACACACCCAAGCTCCCACTTCCCCATCACTAAAATCCATTAGAGATCGAAAAACCCTACCCTCTACTTTCTATAATCCTCTCAAGGAACCCCAATCCCTCCTGAAACCTCTCTCAGTCCTCTCCCAAGCCTTTGGGATCACACTTCCAAATAATGGATTTTCCCCTTCTCATTTTTGTCCAATAATAATTATGTTTCTATACATTTGTCATTTCACTTAAAAATGTGGTAGTATGATATTGAACGTCCACCATATATTCCTCCTTATGTTTTAATGGTGATATACCTCTTTCCCTGTCATTAATTTCCCCCATGTACACCTGTTACCATGCCGAGATTCCGTATGGAATTTCTCTCTTATCAATTATATTCAACAAATTCCATTGTATTATGAATTTTAATCCCATTACATATATTGGTATATGTATCTATATGACCCCATTACTGTCCATTTAATGTAAATATTATAACACATCCACATATCTCTAATATTTCATTTTTATGAAATCTTATTTCACGTCGTTTTGCTGTCGAAATTGCAATGTGATTTTCCAAGCCAATGTCATTGTGTAGTGAAATCCATGACCATTTCTATATAAAGGGAATTAACCTTTATTAAAATCTACATATTGAATATATATATTCTTTTATGAATTATAAATTCCATTATAGTTTAATAAATAAGTTTAATTAATGAATGCTTGTTATATGATATGTGTGGCACAATTATGCAAGAAATAAAATTATTAAGAAGAGTGTGACCTGATAGGGCTCTAATGCATTGGGTAATGATTAGTATCATAATAAATCAAGTAAAATTATACATTAATCATGATAATTAAAGTTAAATATTGGTTTACTCATTCTCCAAGCGCAATGGGACTTAGATCATGCGAATATCATGTTAGATTTTGTGGCCACATTTCCATGTTATGATAATCATGCTCTATAATGCCTTAGTGTTCATATTTATCATATGATACATTGATATGAATATTTAGTAACATGTAATGTATTATTCATGTTATTCCTTGTTTACTCCCTTACTACACTTTATATCTCACCCTTTTCTTATTACATGTCCTCAGGTAATCCCATGCAATGCTATGTACAAAGGAATGTGTGTGGTCACGAAAAAAGGGTTTTCAATAATGATTAGTATTTCATGTTTTAACTAATTATGTAATGTTCCTAAACCCCATATACACTAGACCACTCAATCTTCTTTGATGTATCAGGTTAATAGTTTATGTAATAAATCATGATTAAATGTGAAATAAAGAACATGGTTGTTATATTTTGTATCAGATGATATGTTTAGTTATTTTTAGGATTAGGATTAGAAAATAGTAGTGTGTTACTTATGGATAATACTATGTATAATAAAAACATCACAAAATTTTTCCGAGTAATGAGTTAGTGGTTTTTCAATAAAATATATCCTTTTCATGATACTTTCAGGTAGAGGAATCTCTAGAACAGATTTATCTAGGGGTAAAACATGAAAACACTGCTTTGAGCTATACTCGATCGAGAATTGGTGCATGAAAACATGAATTTTTGCACTCTTTTTTATGACACTCTAGAGGGATATTATTTTGTATATTCGCAATTTTAGTATTAACCATTGTTAACGGAATAAAAAAATTCCCCTATGAATGTATGTTAGGAAGTAAATCATTGATAACATATATTAAAGCCTATAAATTCATAAGTTAATGAAGTAAATGTAATTTATATGTCATCCATTTTTTAATTTGAATTGAAATTTATATGTTACCCAAAACATTCCTTTTATTCCACCCAATGGCCAGTAATAGGAGTACTTGGGCTAAAAACTGATGTGAAGATCAATGTGATGATTATTCTTATGAGATTCCCAATCCGATGGTAGCATTAATGGTGACCATTTTCATGATACTATTTTAGTTAAAATAGGTTTTGAATATAATCATGGGTCAAGATGAACATTCAAACCCTATAATAAAGAACATGTCACTATCGAGTGCCTAATTAGACAAAGGCCACCTACATTTAATGGATCATATGATCCCTCAATTAGTGAACAATAGATCAACTACATTGAGAAGATCACATCCATCCTTCAAGGTTCTGAATAAGAGATGTTTCTTCCGGATGATTATCATTTGGAGGGTGAAGCAAATCAATGGTGGACAATGATAAAAAATACAAAGACTGAGCATGAGGGCATGGATTTGGAGTGGATGGATTTCTTGAAATTGTTTTTAGATAAATATTTTCTGCGCACCCTCACAATTAAAATGGAATGGGACATCATGGCCCTCAAGAAATAATATGATAAATATGTCAGAGCATATGAGGAAATCATCACAAGGCTTGAATGATACACATCTATCTTGGACGTTACCCTCAAATTCAAGGTTGACGACTTCTTTGGTGGGATAAAACCTTGTCTATGGAAACCCCTAGGGATCTGTGTCTTCTAGAGATATGAGGAAATTACCCAATGTGTACTAAAAGATGAAAATATATTGGTGAATCTCAGGGGAATCATGGGGATAAGAAGAGTAAGGTGCAATGTAATTTTGGTATCCTGATGGATAAATCTAGTGGTGATAAAAAAATCTAGAACCACACATTCCAATGGTGGGGAAAAAATCTCCCCAAAAATTTATTGAAGGGGGTGAGGAAATGTGTTTGGTGTGGAAGAGAAGGGGACCAATCCATTAACTACCGACAAGAAAAACATGTGGCTGCAATAAATAAGAGGAACACTCTGTTTGATCCTCAACTTTTGGTTCATTTCTTCCATAATAAAGAGACATAGAAATTTTCAATCCAGTTCCCTAAGGCGGTGGTTTTTGGAGGCAATCGACAACCTCCAAGTTAGAAATGAAGAGCTTTTCCACCACTACCATCAATGTGAACCCCGAAAATGAAGTGGTGATAGGTACTCTTGTTTTTTAATAATGAAAAGTGAACTTACTTTTTTTATTATGTTTCTATGAATTCTTTTATATCCCAAAAGATTAGTAGAACAATTCAAACACCCCCACAGTTCATGGAAGTAAAGATGTCAGTGAGAATGGAAAATGGGGAAATCACTACAAATCCTGAATATAACTCCACCCCTGTCATAATTTGTGGACTAAACATCCCGCAAAACCTTATCATACTCCCACTAATGTAATTTGATGCATTTCATGGAATTTATTGGATTTACCTATATAGGGCCAACAGAAATTGATGTGAGAGAGAAATCACTCTCTATAAGGAAAATAGACCCCAGATTCTGTACTAGTGCAAGGATGATTATGAAAATTCTATAGAACCATCGTCTCTAATGTAGATCTTACTTCCTTATAAGAATGTGTATCATTCATAGATGATTGATTCTATGGAAGCAACCATCCTTGAAAACATTAATATTGTGAAGTAATTTGATGATGTGTATCCTGAGGAATTTCTTGGTCTTCCTCCTAGAAGAGATGTTTAATTATCAATTGATCTTATGTATTTGTTGTTTCCAATATCCAACAATCAATATAGAATCACTATCAAGGAGCTTTAGGAAGCTTAGGATATAACTAGGGGAGAACTTGGATAAAGGGTTTACACCCCCACGTGCTCCCCCATCGAGTGCATCAGTCATCTTCATCAAGAAGATGGATTTGTCAATGTGACATTGCATTGATTATCATGAGATCAACAAAATCAGGATAAAGAACAATTATCCACTTTCCTGAATTGATGAATTCTTTGATCAGCTACATAGAGCACGATATATCTCTATGATAAATTTACAGTTGGGATATTACCATGTAAGGGTGAATATGGATGATATCCCCAAGACTACTTTTCATAAATGATATGGGCACTATGAATTCATAGTAATGCCTTTCAGACTCATTACTAACCGATCAATATTCATGGAATTTATGAATAATGTCTTTAGATATTACTTCGTCAATTTGATACAGTCATTCTTGATGATATTCTAATATACCCCAAAACCATGGAGGGCCATGAGATGAATCTAAGCACTATACTAGATACCCGGTGAAAAGTGAATATATTTTCAATTTATAGTGAGTGTGATTTCTTGTTAAATGAGTTCTCATTATTTGGTCATGGAATCACAAGCAAATGGATATATGTGGATCCCTCTAAGACAGATACAATGGAAGGATGGATGATTCCGGCATTTGTAACTGATATCCGTACAATCTTGGGGATAGCTTGATATTATCGATTAATTTTTAGAAATTTATCAGGATTTTCAAACCCTATTACCAAGCCAAATCAGAAGGGAGTCAAGTTTTCTGGGGGATATGAATGCTAATAGAGCATTAAGTAGTTGAAATGGAGGCTTATCATTATTCCCATTCTCACAATACCCATAAGTGGATAACTATTTTTGGTATTTTTTGATGTTTTGGAAATGTTCATTGGTTTTTTGTTGATGATAAATGCCAAATTCATTGCATATTCTTCATGGAAATTGAATTTTAATGGGAAAAAATATCCAACACATGATCTTGATTTTGTCGTAGTAATCATCACTTTAAAAATTTTGCGACATGACCCCATTAGCAAGAAGTGTGAAATATAAACGGATTAGAAATGCATAAAGTATATATTCCCATAAAAAGATTTGAACATGAACCAATAAAGATAGTTGGAGATGAAAAAAAGCTATGACTTCTCAATCCATTACCACCCCGGGAAATCGAACAAGGGGGCATATTCCCTATGTAGAAAGAATCCAGCAAATATCTCTTTCATGAGAATCAGAAAGAATCTAAACTTCATGGATTTGATAAATATAGACATGGGAATTATAATGAAACGAACATCATCAATACTTTCACAAATTATTGATATAGCATTTCATTTGTAAGGGTTAAAGGATGCTCAAAAGTATGATGTTGAAATTTATAAGAATTTGGAATCAATCAGAAATGGGAAATCCTCGGTGTTCAATATTAATGGAGAAGGAATTGAGAGATTTGGGTCAAGAATATGTGTTCTATAATGCCTGGTGATATAGAATGAACGTTTTATGATGCACTTAGTTTGACTTTCTCTATTATACCATGAAAACGAAGGATGTATCAGGATCTACGAGAGAATTATTGGTGGGATAACATGATGAAGGTGATTTCTAAGTATACATCAAATTGCCTGGTATGTCAGAAAGTGAAGGCTGGGATGCAGAAGTCTAAGTATATGATTCCACTAATACCTATACCAACATGAAAATGTAAAAATATCACCATGGACTTTGTCACTGGACATCAAAATACATGTAAAGGTAACAATGTTATCTGAGTTGTTGTGTATCATCCTACAAGGACTGGACATTTAATTTCAATTCGAGAGGATTTCTAATTAGATCAACTAGAACATATATATACCATAGAAGTTTAATTCTTCTTTGAATACCACTATCAATTTTATTTTATCGAGATCCGCGATTCACCTCTATGTTCTATAAGAGTTTTCATCATGCTTTGAATACTGATCATTACTTAAGTATAAGTTACCATCCTCAAACTAATGGGAAGTCTCATTAGAATATCAAAACACATGAGGACATGTTGAGAGCATGCTTAATGTATATCAAAAGGGGATGGTATTAACATATTCTTCTAGTTGAGCTCTCTTAAAAAAAGCTTCCATTTGAGCATCCAAACGGCTCCTAATGATGTCCTTTATGTGAAGAGGTATATAACACCGACATGTTGGGATGAAGATGGGGAGAAAAAACTCATAGGCCCAAATATGATCAAAGAAATGGGGGAGAAGTTTATGTCCATAAAAAATCATATTAAATCTTCTTAGGGTCGACAAAAGAGCAATGATGATGGTCATCGATGAGACCTATAGTTTGATTTCACAGACATATTATTCCTCCATATATCATCATGGAAGATATTTATGAGATCTTTGAATAAGGGAATGATTATTCCAAGGTATATCGACCCTTTTGAGATCCTTGATCACAATTGAGAAGTTTTCTATCGACTATCACTACAACCAAACCAATCTCAAGTACAAGATGTGTTCCATGTGTCACTCTTCAAGAAGTACATACCTAACAGATTGCATTTACTCAATACAGAGGTGGTACCATTTGAGAATAACCACACCTATGAAGAAAAGATATTGATGTTATTAGATCATGGGGAAGAAGTTATATGAAATAAGACAATGCCCCTCGTTAAAGTGTTTAAGAGAAACCACAAGTTTGAAGAAGCACCATTTGAACTTGAGGAAGTGATGAGGTAGAGTAACCCACATCTATTTTATTGTGGTAAAAGGAAATTTCATGTTGGAAATTTATTAATGGGGGATGATTGTAATGACCAAAAAATTTATTAATATAAATTCAGCATGATCTAATTAAATGTCTTATTTGGTAAAATTTTTATATAAAATATGAACATTCATTGTTTTATGTTCTTTAATGTCTAAATACTATTATTAATTATTACAATTTATTCTATAGACACAAAATAGTGATCACATGATTAGTATATATATAAGGCAATAAAAAAGGAAATTTACTTAGAAAAAGGAAGTGGAAAACTCTTATACTAGAATTTCTCCACATGAAGCCCATTTGTAAGAGCTCGGAAAGGTGGTGTCATCACTGGGATTTTCTCTTGTCAAATACCATAATGAGCTTCCGTATGATAATATTAATGGAACTGCATATGTGAGAAGTGGAATTTAATAGAGATTACCACCAGAGAAATGTTATCCAAGCCACTCAAGCGTATCTCACCAATGCACACCAAACCCTTAGGACATATGTGGGTCTTATAATGAGTAAAGTAATAAGATCCTATCACTCTGATTATGTGCATTATTATTGTATAGAGTAATGAATATAGATTCATTCTTTTATTGTTACGTTGTAAATGCTTTTTAAAGAACAAATTTTATTTTTAGTTAATATTATATTAACAAATCTATTTGATGAATTATTGGATTTCTGAATTGAATAATATTTTAATAAAATATTATTACTAAATTATTTACTGCTAAATATAAATTATCAGATCATTTTTATGAATACCATTGTAATTTTTTTTGGATTGAATGTCATTTTTGTCAAGAACTAGGAATTATCGATAAATATGGATTTTTAATTTAAAAGTAAAAATTCATATGTTTATAAAATTATTTACATAAAATGAATATTATTTTTGGAATCAAGACATTAAAATTATCAAGAACTGAATTTTTAATAATTTTTCCATGAAATTGAATTTCTGGGTATCAATAAAATGCCATTTAATTGTTTAATTTGTTTTATGGAATCATAATTACACAACTGTGATGTAATAAAATAATATAAATGATCTGTTCTAAAAATATAAGTTTTATCTTTAAAATAATGTGATATTTTTTTTGATTAATTTTATGATGCCTTACTGGACACTCCAAGACATATAAAACATTTAAACTTCTTAAATTGATTTCCATGAGAGTGTGACTCACCCCCACATAAGAAAACCAAAAAATTTTATATGTTCGGACATTGGAATTATAAAATAATGTTTTCCACTCCCATTTGAAAAACACCTTGGGAAAAACCGAAGATTGGTTGGTAATTTAGATTAGTTTAATGTGTGGTGTCCAAAACCTAAATAATAAATAATTTCATCTCTTTTACCATATAAACCCACCTTTGATCCCACTTCCTCTTCACTCAATGCCCTTGAATCTAGAACCAATCCTGAAATACTCTCCCTAGAAGACTCCAATGGTGCCCCAAGTTCCCATGAAGACTCTCTTAAGCCTCTTCTAAGCCTATGGGACCACACTTCCAAGTAAGGGATTTCTTCCTTTCCCATTTTTTCCATGTCTGTTTTTGTTTCTATAAATTTGTATTTTCAAATAAAAATATTGGGGTATGATTTTTCAACTCCCCCATAATTAAATTCTTATGTGGGAATGATGATATACTTCTTTATCTCTAATTAATTTCTCCCATTAACACATGTTACCTTGCTGAAATTCAGTAAGGAATTTCTCTCTTCTCATTTACATTCAACCAATTATTTTGTATTATGAATCTAAATCCCATTAAATATGGTGGGGGTATGTATCTATCTAACCTACTTACATTACATTTCATATACATATGATTAAAAATCCCTTTAACTCTCATTAATCATTTTTATTTATTCTTATGTAAGATTGTTTTTCTTCCGAAATAACATCGCCATTTTCCAAGACAAAGTCATTTTGTAGTGAACACCAGGACCATTTCTCATCCAAAGGTATTCAACTTTATGCAATTTAAATATATATTATTTTGTTTAATTTATTAATCCCTCATTATATTATCATGGAATAAATAATTTTTATTAATGAATCAATGTTATATGATCCATGTGGCACATTTATGATTCAAATTAAATGATTAAGAAGGGTTCACCCTAATAGCGCTCCAATGAATTGGTTTAAGATTATTATAATGATAATTAATGTATAATTAGGGTTAAATCATTTTACATGTGTATCGATCATTGTATCATTCCAATATCATGTTAAAATTTGTTTCCACATTTCAATGATATGATTATCATACATTATCATGTCTTTATGATCCTGTTTCTCTAATGATCCATTAATATGCCAATTTCCTAACATGTATTGTATTCATCATGTTACACTTTTTTACTCCCTTATTGGTCCTTATAGCACGCTCTTTTATTATTACATGTCCTCAGGTTATCCAATTAAATGCTATGTGTGAAGGAATATGTCTCGTCATGTATAAGGTGTTTTCAATAAAGATGTGCATTTCATGTTTTAAGTTGTTATGTAATGTTCCTATGACCAAAAGAAACTATACCTCCTGATCATTTATTTTTTTTAATGTGAAGTGTTTAGGGAACAAATCATGTTTATTTGTGTAATAAAGAGTATGGTAGTTATAAAAAAATTGATTGTAGACACATCCCCCTTTTAACAAAGCTAGGATTCCCCACCTTTGTGTGCCCCCACCACCACTTTAACAGTCCTAGGTGTGCAAACACAAACACCATCATATATATTTATATTAATATATATATAAGATTATTTTTAAATACCTTTTTAAAATATGTTTTTTTGTGTGTATAATTAAATAAATACATATATACATACATATATGTATATATATTATAAATATGTGTATGTTTAAGTATTATTATACAAATTTATATATATTTATATATATTATATATTAATATGTATATAAATATGTTAGAATATATATAATATATATCTCTTTGTTGATACATACACATGCTGAAATATATATATATACACAGACACACATTAACACACATTATATAGGTATATAAATATTCAGATATTTATATTTCAAATAAAATGAATATTATTTTTTGTTTAGATAAGACTTATATATTATGAAATATATTTTACAGGTAAATATGTATAATAATTTATTTATAAAATTAAATTTTTATGTGTGAAATTATAAAAAATATGTATATATTGATATATACTTTATTATAAATAATAGTAAATTCGAAAAATTATAAATTTTAAAATCAATAATGTTAGTATGAATGTAATATCAAGAAATATATTCATACCACAGTAAAATAGCAAAAAATACATTCTTAAATGATGATGAAATTTCATCAAATGTAAAAAAATTGGGTTTCTCAACAAAAAACTCAGATTTGGGGGACTTTTATTTCTTTTATTGACTCAAAAAATGTTAAAAAAGGTTCCAATATGTCACCAATGCATAGTTATCGCTAGAGGAATAGATTCGATATATAGTAGAGATCACAAAGACACTTGGATAAAAAAGTTATGATCATTTCAATTTTGAGTTATGTTTTCAACATTTTGTTGATCTATTATTAATTTTTTTATTGTTTGTATCATCGAATTATTAGTAAATGATTATTAATTGTTAATAATTATAAAATTATTAACTAATAATACATTTTAAAATATTTTATAAGCTAATTTCACTAATTATATTATATATCAATTGTCAATGACTATTTATACTTATCTAAAACATATTTAGAAATATATATTATATTTATATATTTATATATTTATATATTATATTCAGTGTTTTTTTTTAAAATACCCTTTATCATTTCCAGTAAAAAAAGAATTTATAAATACACTCTTTATCAGTGCAACTAAAAAAGCGCTGATAAATTGGGTCCCTTGGACAAGGCTACAAAAGTGTCAAAAATGGATTATCTTTATCATCTCTAAAAAATGCTGAAAATGAAGTACTTTAAATAGAGATTTTTTTGTGTCGTTAAAATCACCTTTTATCATTTCTTTTTCATAGAGATGATAAAGGTACTACCTTTATCAGTGTTTGTTTTTTGCAGTGCTAAATGGTGGTGTTGCCTAAAGTTGTTTCTGTGGTACTGTATATATATATATATATATATATATATATATATCTATTTATAATTCATTTCAATATTTTCCTTCACTGCCCAAAAAAATAAAATAATATCCCAATAAGATTGTATCTATATCATTTTACATTATAACCCAATGTAGAATAATATAATAATATTTATCTAATGTAATTAAATAAAGAAATAAATCAATTAATCATTGAATATTTCACAAAAATTATATCTGACTCAAACACCTAAAAAATTCTCACCCTAGGAATAGAGTCAGCACGGGACAAATAATTTCCCAAGATAGGTCTATGAAATGTTTTCCACAATGGAGAACATGTCTATATAGAAGAGTAAAATTAATATTACAGTGTCCATTCTATTATAAAATCAAACTGATTTTGTTTAATTTTATTTTGGGCTCAATTGTTGTTGTTTTTTGTTTTAATATTTTGGGTATAAAAGTAGCATACGATACTATCCCAAAATGAGTTATATTCCACATTCTTATCATTTCAGTAAAAATAGATATTCTAAAAATATACATAAAATCATCACATTTTTGAATTTATATGCTAGTGAGCATACCTCTTATTTGGAGGATAAAATCCTGTTCAGAAAAGGGAATTAGAATGGTGCAATATTTTGAAATGGAAGCTGATGGGTTCATGTTTTGTTATGAGAGGTTCAAAGAGAGGTAAAAAAATATGAAGATCCAAAATAAAAAAATATCACATTGTAGAATGAATAAAGAAATCAAAGTAATTCAAAACAATAAAATAAAATTAAATCATTCCCCTAACCATTAATAATTCAACTGAAAATTCAAAAAAATTTAGAATTAGTGAACTTGAGAAGTAGGATAATTGGAGAAAAAGAGAACTAGATAATTGAGGGAATCATCAGAGAATTGATGATGTTGGGTATATTGAGGCGTAGAGGTGAATAATGTGGGGAAGAGGGTTAATCAGAGAAATGATAAGGTGACTAGAGAATCGATAATGTAGGGAAGTCGGGAACTGTAGCTGATGGGACATGGTAAAGTGGACGAAGACTAGGAACCACTACTGATGGGAGGAACAAAAACAGAGGAAGGAAAAATTCTTATTCCCCAGGAAGATTGCTTCCCAATATCAGGGCTTGTGGGGAATCCCTTGAGTTGTGTCAGCCTTGGAAAAATAATTTATTATTTTGGTTATGTGCGTAGAATATTTTTCCATTTCCTTCAAAATGTTTATTTTACAATTTAAAATGAAAATGTCCAAAATATCCTTTATGGAATTTCATAGACAATGATAATTGGAAATTCAAGTCTCCAACTATTGATGTTGTTATATCTATAATATTATTTTTTTATCATATATTTTTTTATGATAAAGTACAATAATTTAATGTATATTTTAAAACCTCTAAATTCATATATACAATAACTTTATATTTAATTTAAAATTTTAACATGATATAATCTTTTTAATAATTAATACATATTGTTTTAATATATATTTTAATGCTTCTTTTACATTATATAATGATTATGATGGAAACTCTTAGCAAGTGATCCACACTGCGATCATTTTGAGTTATAGTGAACTACTATCCAAATGAATGTTATCACATTAAATTTACCAGTGACACCTCTGAATGTGAGTTGGTTGAGAGGGTTGGTGGACTGGATTATCAAATATTTTTAGGGTATTAATGAAAACTCATATACATTCTTATAGATGAAAATCATATTCATGAATCCATACCAAATCCCAATGTGATATTGGTTACCCATAAGATAGCGACTGATCATCATCATTTATTGATGTGAATATATGTTACGTATCAGAGGACCAATATCAATGTAGACATAATTATGTATCCTAGTTAATCATATGGAATAACCGTGTGTATGTAATGACCCAAAATTTTGAATAAATATTGTTTACTAATTTTGTGTGTTGTTTTATTTTATTTTATTTTTATAGTCAACAAAAATTTTTCATTTGATAACATGAGTATAATTAAAATTAGACCATTGGGTTTTGACTGTTATATGACCATTGATCAATATGACCGCTGAAAACTAAACATTTCGATTATTGTCTCTAAATACAAGTAATCTTGGTTAATTAATATAGAAAGAAGATTTGATGGCCTCACCCAGTAGTCTTGGAGTGATCGAAGCCCATCTAACAGAACATGGGAAAGAGGTAGCACCCCTGGGATTTGATCTGGACCAAACCCAAGCTGAACTTCATCGTGTGAAGCTACAACGGGATCGCCTTTGCGAGAAGTTCAAACTGATAGAAATTACTACTCGTGAGATGTTTGCCGAGCCTCCCTCGGATTCTCTCACCTTAGCACACCTTACACTTAGGTCATATGCTGGTGTGATAGGGGAACATGTAAGGAGACCATAACTGCCTTGTGTAATCCTTTGTTTTAAATAAAAAATTGGGATTTCTTCTTATGATGAAGTTTATGAATTTTCAAATGTCCGGATAAATATAGTATGCATATTTTTGGTGAATTGTAGAGAAATGATATTTTTTAAAAATGTTTATGTAAACCTTAAATAAATAAAAATGTTTAATGATTTTCAAAAAATGTTCTTCTACAATTATGTTCATTACGAAATTTAGAGTCTAATAAGATCAAATTGATTTTCGATGAACAGTAAATTATGAATAGTGATTTTATGATTAGGATTAGTAATGTGTCCAAATGGATTAGTAATCTCACATAAAGAAAGTATTAACATAATCTATGCAACTTGATTAAGAAATGTGATTCAATAAAATTGTTAAATAACCGTTTCATAAATTAATATTCAAGTATTAGTTTTTTTCGGGTGAATAGGGTTTTTTAATTAAAAATTAAATTAAAGTTATTTAGAAAATTAATTTTATAAAATGGATTTCATTTTTGAACTCAGAGCATCGATATTATGTTAAGGTAAATTTTGGGGTTTTTTCAGAAAAAAATGAATTTTCGGTAAATAGTGTATTTATTTAAAAAAATAAATTAATAATATTAAGAAAATTATTTTTATAAAATGGATTTCATTTTTTAAATCAGAGCATTGATATTTGGTTAGGGTGAAATTTTGGGTTTTTTCTGAGAAAGTTGAATTTTCAGTGAATAGTTAAAATACAGTTTTAGGGTTTCGATATGTTTAATGACATCATAAATGTGTCATGATGATGTCATGATACATTTTATGGGATGGAAGACCAATGGTTATGAATTATTGTATTGGGGGCCCCATGTGGCCTAAATCCATGGTAAATTCCATGGGAGAGCACATGGTTTTGAGAAAAGCACTTGTGAGGTGTCCCTTGGCCATTAATGTCGTGTTCCCTCACATTCCCTATAAATACCAAGCCCTCCTCTCATCCATTCGACTCCAAAAACCATCCTCAACGAATTTAGGGTCTTCTTACCTCCCATGGAGTCCTCCCAAGGTTTTCCCAATACCTCAAGGTCCAAACCTTTGAGTTTTAAGAGTTACATTTTAATGTAAGGGATCCGACCCCCTCTCTTTCTTTTCAAGTGATCTCTTTTATGTCATTTATTTTATGGTCCATGTTCTTATGTTAGAGGATGTTCTTTTATATTAATTATACTGTCCTTTTTATGTTCACATGATGAGCTACCCTCTCTTACTCTCATCATTTCATTTTATGAATGTTTAAGTGGCGCCGTTAGGCTGCCGAAATTTTTGTAACGGATTCTTTCACCCTTCTCATTTTCAAGATCAATTTTCTAGTCATGTCTTTCATGTTCTTTTTTATTATGTTGGGGTATGATCTATATATCTATCATACTGGTCTTTTATGATCATATGATTCGAGACCCCATTTGATCTCTTCAAATCAGTATTTTGATGTTTTAAGTGGCGTCGTTAGGATGCCGAATTTTTAAGTGGTTCTTTCACCCTTCTCGTTTTGAGGTTCTACATTCATGTCAAGTCTTTCAATTTCCTTTTTATTATGTTGGGGTATTATATCTATATCTATATTACTGATATTTTATGATCATATTATGAGAGACCCCATTTGATCTCTTCAGTTCAGTATTTTGATGTTTTAAGTGGTGCCGTTAGGCTGCCGAATTTTTAATTGGTTCTTTCACCCTTCTCGTTTTGAAGTTCTACTTTTATATCAAGCCTTTCATGTTCCTTTTTATTATGTTGGGGTATGATCTCTAAATATATAATACTGATATTATATGTTCACATGATGATAGACCCCATTTGATCTCTTCAATTAATTTTTTGATGTTTAAGTGACGCCGTGAGTCTACCGAATTTTCATAAGAGAAATCTTATTTTTGTATTCCTTTCATGTTCTTCATTTCATATGGTACATCTTTCAAATTTCATTACCATGTTCATATATCCTTCAAATTCTATCCCTATACTGTTTTATTGGTCATTTATGATTTTTTGACCCATGTACCCTCTCTTTCAAAGTTTTCTAAAACCTCATAACATAGCATCATGCTGCAAAATTTCCGTCTCAAAATGTCTCTCTCTTTTTATAAAGTTATCTTATTTTATTAAGTGAATACTCAAATCTCTATCATCTAAAGCGGGTATTCACATATATAACAAAATTTTCTATTTTTATTTTTGGGATTTACATACATGAGACACACCTTCCTTTTCTGTGGGTTTTAAAATGACTTAAAGATCATGTCTTTAAAGCAGTTTTTAAAACATTATGATTATGAAATGAAACCCATTTATTTTATGCTATATGGGTTATATTTAAAATGTTTGATGATGATATATGTGTCTCATGTGATAATAAAGGAAAATTTAAGGGTGCGCCCTGATAGCACTCAAATGTATTGTGTAATGATGTAACCACTAGAGATTACAATTTTCATGATATCTTGGCGAATAACCTTGGTAATTTTCAAATGAAACCTTGGGGATGGACCTTGGTGATATGTTAATGATTGTCTATGTTAAATGATGTAGCCACATCTTAAAGTTATGAAAAATGTTATTTTTATTATGATATGCCTCATGATTCCTTTCTCATGCCATAAAGTTCTTTTTCATGACATTGTTGATGTATCTCAAGTTCACATGTTAAATGTTTCCCCTTGTTTCCCTTACTGGGCCTTCTGCTCACCCTTTCTTTTGATGTATGTCCCCAGGTTATGAGATGCAGTAATGAACCTAGGATGAACATAAAGAGAAGCCGTTCAAGTGTATAAGAAGAATGTTTTTTTGTTTCATGTATTATGTTCCCGGTTTCCAAGACACTAAACCTTAAAGATCCTCAGTTTTGTATAATGTAATGAAAGTTTATGTGACAAAAAAGGCGGGATGCTATAGTTGGTTTCAAAGGATGGTTTTGTTATTTATGGAAATTAGGATATAAAAACTCTAGTAATAACCCTATAGAAAAGTTTAAGTATTGGAAATCTTCCTGGTATTTTGGTGAGTATTGAGTAAGTGTTTCCAAGCAAATACATCCCTGTCTGGATACGAGCAGGTAGAGGTGGCTCTGGCATAGATGTACATCGGGGTAAAACCCGAAAACACCGCTTTGAGCTAGACTCGAACGGGAACTGGTACACGACAACGAGCCTTGAAGCACTCTTGGTTACGACACTCCAGGGGGATATGCTTTGGTAAATTCATAATCTTAGTATGAACCATTGTTAAAGGAACAATGATAAAATAAAATAAATAGTCACATAAGAATATATGATCATGGATAACCTAGATGGGAACCTAGGGGATCACAATATTGGGTATACTTTTCATCTACAAGTTATCCTTATATGCATTCAGTTCCTTTTCATGATTATTGGCTATGTACTTAAGCCCCTAATTATACTTTCTCTGCATAGTTAATGGTGGGAAATGGATGAACATGTCCCAAAAACCAATGTGATAGGAAATGCGATGATTGCCGTATTAATATGACAAGGATGATTAGGGGATTAAAACATGATTATTATTTTGGAAGAAGTTCACTATTTTGGGGACCCTATATGATTGAGGTAAATAGATTACTACTGTATTTTCATTGAGGAGTAAGGTAGACTTATATTTTGATGAATCGATGAATTTAAGGTGGACTTATAGTAATTAAGGTTACTTATGGGAATGATTAACCTATATTGAGTAAAATATGTTTAGGTTAGCTACTTTTGTTATAAGATGTTAGGAGTGGTTGATGTTGTTTGGAGATGAACAATGAAGTTAATTTTGGAAGACTATGTTATCAAATTCTTCTTGTATTTGGGCTTCAATGTTAGTTTGGTTTATTTTGAGGAATTTTAAGGACTGTTATTTACGGAATGGTCTATGACGAACTTTGGGTAGTACCACGGAACATTGAAGATTTAAAAGTAGTTTCCATTCCTATGGGATTCCTTCTTTTTGAAGAGTTGTTTTAGCTTAACCTTTCTATTTTTTGGATAATCTTTAAAGATAGAAGGAATAGATAGTTAATCTTTTGTGGATTATGTGATTCTCTAGAAGA
Organism: Viscum album; assembly: GCA_963277665.1. NCBI lineage: Eukaryota > Viridiplantae > Streptophyta > Magnoliopsida > Santalales > Viscaceae > Viscum > Viscum album. Next base: position 248,659,040 of record OY728122.1, on the reverse strand, counting down.
TGATTCTTGTGCTTTTGATGAGGTCAAGTGTTTTTGTATCCTCATCATTTGGAGAAAAGATTAGTTTTGGTAGAGACATATTATAGGATGAAACTCTACTTTAAGGTAGGTATATTTTCTTATGTTTTTGTTCTATGTACTAAATGAATTCCTCAAAATTATGAAAAGGAATGTAAAACAAAAATGTTGTTGGTTTAGGTTTCCTACTGGGTAATCAATGACCATCTACACACATCATATGTTTGGGATTTTCTTATGGTTAACTTTCTCCTAATCATGTTTTCTATCACTCTCCCTTAGAATGTGGCCCTTGGTTTTTTCCTCCATGTCCATGTTTTCCTACATTGGATCCTAGTATGGGTTAACTCGGGTGAACTTTGTACTTCCCTTTCTTTCTTTTAAAGTAATAGTTTTACTGACTCCTTTTCCTATGTGGGAATTTCAATAAAATTTAAAAACCTAATTTTAAAAATTATGAGGACGCAATTACTTAAGGGGGGAAGATTGTAACGACCCGAAATTTTGAATAAATCTTGTTTCCTAATTTCGTGTGTTGTTTTATTTTATTTTATTTTTATAATCTACAAAAAAATTTCATTTGATAACATGAGTATAATTAAAATGAGACTGTTGGGTTTTTACTGTTATATAACCATTGGTCAATATGACTGATGTAAACTAAACGTTTCGATTATTGTCTCCAAATACAAGTAATATTGGTTAATTAATATATAAAGAAGATTTGATGGCCTCACCCAGTAGTCTTGGACCGATCGAAGCCCATCTAACAGAACATGGGAAGGAGGTAGAACCCCTGGGCTTTTCTCTGGACCAAACCCAGGCTGAACTTCATCGTGTGAAGCTAGAACGGGATCGTCTTCACGAGAAGTTCAAACTGATCGAAATTACTACTCGTGCGATGTTGGTCGAGCCTCCCTCGGATTCTCTCACCTTAGCACACCTTACACTTAGGTCCTATGTTGGTGTGATAAGGGGCTATGTAAGGAGACCCTAACTGCCTTGTGTAATCCTTTGTTTTAAATAAAAAAATTGGGATTTCTTCTTATGATGAAGTTTATGAATTTTCAAATGTCCAGATAAATATAGCATGCATATTTTTGGTGAATTTTAGAGAAAGGATATTTTAAAAAATGTTTATGTAATCCTTAAATAATTAAAAATGTGTAATGATTTTCAAAAAATGTTCTTCTACAATTATGTTTAGTATGAATTTTAGAGTCTAATAAGATCAAATTGATTTTTGATGAATAGTAAATTATGAATAGTGATTTTCTGATTAGTATTAGTAATGTATCCAAAAGGATTAGTAATCTCCCTTAAAGAAAGTATTAATATAATCTATGCACCTCGATTAGGTAATGTGATTCAATAAAATGGTTAAATAACGGTTTCATAAATTATTATTCAAGCATTAGTTTTTTTCAGGTGAATAGTGTTTTTTAATTAGAAATTAAATTAAAAATATTTAGAAATTTGTTTTTAATATGGATTTAATTTTTAAACTCAGAGCATCGATATTATGTTAAGGTAAATTTTGGGGTTTTTTCTAAAAAAAATATTTTGGGTGAATAGTGTATTTATTTAAGAAAATTATTTAAAAATATTTAGAAAATTATTTTTATAAAATGGAGTTCATTTTTTAAATCAGAGCATTGATATTTGGTTAAGGTGATATTTTGGGATTTTTCTGAGAAAGTTGAATTTTCAGTGAATAGTAAAAATACAGTTTTAGGGTTTCGGTATGTTTAATGACATCATAAATGTGTCATGATGATGTCATGATACATTTTATGGGTTGGAAGACCAAAGGTGATTATTTATTGTATTGGGGTCCCCATGTGGCCTAACTCCATGGTAAATTCCATGGGAGAGCACATGGTTTTGAGAAAAGCACTTGTGAGGTGCCCTTTGGCCATTAATGCCTTGTCCCTTCACTTTCCCTATAAATACCAAGCCCTCCTCTCATCCATTCGACTCCAAAAAAATCCTCAACGATGTTCGGGTCTCCTTACCTCCCAATGAGTCCTCCCAAGGTGCCCCCAAGCCCTCAAGGTCAAATCCATTGAGTTTTAAGAGTTACATTTTAATGTAAGGGATCTGAGCCCCTCTCTTTCTTTTCAAGTGATCTCTTTTTTTCATTTCTTTTATGATCCATGTTCTTAAGTAGGAGGATGTTCTTTTATATTCACTATAATGTTCTTTTTATGTTCACATGATGATATACCATCTCTTACACTCATCATTTCATTTTATGAAAGTTTAAGTGGCGCCGTGAGGCTACCGAAATTTTTTGTAACAGATTCGTTCACCCATCTCATTTTCAAGTTCAATTTTCTTGTCATGTCTGTCAAGTTCTTTTTTATTATGTTGGGGTAATATATATATATATCTATAATACTGATCTATTATTATCATATGATGAGATACCCCATTTTATCTCTTCAATTATATATTTTGAAGTTTTAAGTGGCGCCATTAGGCTGCCGAATTTTTAAGTGGTTCGTTCACCCTTCTAGTTTTGAAGTTCTACTTTCATGTCAAGTCTTTAAAGTTCCTTTTTATTTTGTTGGGGTATGATATCTATATCTATCATGCTGATCTTTTATGGTCAAATGATGAGAGAACCCATTTTATCTCTTCAATTCAGTATTTTGAAGTTTTAAGTGGCGCCGTTAGGCTGCCGAAATTTTAAGTGGATCTTTCACCCTTCTCGTTTTGAAGTTCTATATTTATATAAAGTCTGTCATGTTCCTTTTTATTATGTTGGGGTATGATATCTATATCTATCATACTAATATTATATATTCACATTATGAGAGACCCCATTTTATCTCTTCAATTCATTTTTTGATGTTTAAGTAACCCCGTTAGGCTACCGAATTTTCATAAGAGAAATTTTATTTTTGTCTTCCTTTAATGTTCTTCATTTCATATGGTACATCATTCAAATTTCATTACCATGTTCATATATCCTTCATACTCTTTCCCTCTACAATTTTATGGGCCATTTATGATTTTTTGACCCATGTCCCCTCTCTTTTCAGTGTTTTCTAAAACCTCGTAACATAGCCATTATGCTGCATAATTTCCGTCTCAAAATGTATCTCTCTTTTTCTAAAGTTCTTTTATTTTATTAAGTGAAAACTCAAAGATATTTCTTCTAAAGTGGGTTTTCACATATATACCAAAATGTTCTATTTTAAATTCTGGTATTTATATACATGAGACCCACCTTACTTTTCTGTGGGTATTAAAGTGACGTAATGATCATGTCTTTAAAGAAGTTTTTAAAACGTTATGATTATGAAATGAAACCCATTTATTTTATTCTATATGGGTTATTTATGAAATTTTTTATGATGATATATGTGGATCACATGATAATAAAGGCAAATTTATGGGTGCTCCATGATAGCGCTCCAATTCATTGGGTAATGATGTAACCACTGGAGATTACAATTTTCACGATATCTTGGTAAATAACTGTTGTAATTTTCAAATGACACCTTGGGGATGGACCTTGGTGATATGTTCATGATTTTCTATGTTAAATGATGTAGCCACATCTTAAAGTTATGAAAAATTTTATTTTTAGTATGATATGCCTCATGATTTCTTTCTCTTGCTTTAAAATTCATTTTCATGACATTGTTGATGTATCTCAAGTTCACATGTTAAATGTTTCCCCTTGTTTCCCTTGCTGGGCTTTCTGCTCACCATTTCTTTTGATTTATGTCCCCAGGTTTTGAGATTCAGCAATGAACCTAGGATTAACATAAGAAGATGATTTTCAAGTATATATGAAGAATGTTTTTTTTGTTTCATGTATTATGTTACTGGTTTCCAAGACACTAAACCTTAAAGATCCTCAGTTTTGTATAATGTAATGAAAGTTTATGTGAAAAAAGGCGGGATTCTATTATGAATGTATCAAATGTTCCCTATCATTTTATTCTAATTATAATGCATGTATTTGTGTATACTATCATTAAAATCTGTATAGTGGGGCACTCCAGTGAGTATCTCCATCCAAGGAGATGGTAAGTTTTGGTTTTAGTGATATCGGGCCCATTAGGAGGGATTCTTATGTATCCTCAAGGAAGGAATAACTATCCACATATTTTTTTTGATACTTGAATTTACATGGAATAACCTTTAATGTTGTGTGACATGTGTAGATCCTTAGATTTTAAAGTCATGCAGTATAGATGAGTGGCCAAAAAATGAACAGCAATGATTTTTGTGGGACATAAACATGATCATTCCTTTCTGGTTAACCATATAAGGAATATGATCCATCGAGGATATCTTGGATTGAAAAGTAATATAACTCTTTGAAGATTGAGTTTCTTTTAGAAAAACTATGGACCACTCAAAATAATATAGTTTCATTAGGAATATGGCCTGACCAAGAGAATATAGTGATACCTGAATGGAATGTGGCCCTACAAGTGGGATATGGTTTCATCAGAAGTATTACCTAATGAATTAATAGTTCATAAAGAATATAAACCTAGATAAATCGAATTTCATTCTCATAGTGAATATGGACCATTGAGTAGGGATGTCTAATCTTATCGAGTATATTTCTTGGTGAGAAATGAAATATAAGGTCCCATGGGGAATATGACCCTATAAGGATTGATGTGGAGGGATAGTAATGTTTCTTTTTAACATATAGAAATAATCTTATGTATTAATTTTATGATGGAATAAAATCCCAGGTAGTATGATTTTCACAGTTTAATTTCAGGTGGAAAGACCATATCATACCTTTAAATTTCATACAGGAAGGAAGATGTCATTTTTTTTAGATCACACAACTTGGTATTTTCCCATGTAGTCTTATGTCATGTTATATGGATTCCTAGGTCATGATAGGTTATTCAAAATGGAATTAAACAGGTCCAACACATATGGGACTTCAGTGATACCTAACCTAATTGGTAACATAGGTGATGGAAATGAGATATTTGGGCTATTACACCAGATTGAAGGCCCATGATGATTCTTGAGAATTGGGAGATCATGAGTTCATCATGTGAATAAATGGGTGTTTACCCACCAGTAATTTGGAGTATCTTGTATGGATGCTAACCAAATCTCATAGTCTCTCCCTAACTCCCTTGATGATTCATAGTGATGGAATCATAAATAAGAGCTATATTGGGTCTTTGACCTGGGGTAGAGTCCCATGATTCCATGCCACGCTGATTGAAATTAGGTGATGATATAGTCATGTTTATCTAGGAGTGTTCTCATTGTCAACATTATGATTTGGAACCTTATTATCTTAGGGATTAATGATTTCAAATCCCCTAGGGCCCCATTAATTAGAGAAGATAAGTGAGAGGTACCATTTATTAAGGGATAGCATGATCGAATGAGGGGAACTCTAACATGGATGAAATTCCACTAATTTATGTCTAATGAATTTCAAAGTGAAATAATTTTGAACATTTGGTGATTCAACCATTGCATAAAGAAGACATGGAGTTTATTTGGATTAACATGATCCCAAGATGAAATTACTGGTAAATTATGGATGTAAAGGATTCCCACATTGCTAGAAATTCTGTGATTCCAGAAAATGGGTTGAGGTATTGGATGGCATAAATAATTTATAATTTTAATGGAAATCATGAAATGGAGAAATGATACCCATCTTAAAGTTCTTTCACAAAAGGTAGTGTAACACCACAAACTTCCATGGTTCGCTTCACTTTTAATAATACAGTAGCGTGTGATGTATGAAACTTCGAGTTCTAACACACACCACAACCAATCAAACTAGCCGTTATGAATAGTAATACCCACTATTTGAAATTTTATAAATTTAACCATTCAAAATGGACTTCATTTTTGGATTTTTTATATCGAAAGTAGCTTAGGGTGAAATTTTGGTGCTTTTTGGATAACTTTCATATTTTGATGAATAGTGAAAATTACTAAATTTTAATTAAAATGTTTTTTAATCGAAATAATTAATAATGATAAATTAATAATTTGAGAGTTTTTAAATTATATTTAAATTATATTGTTACCATTTAATCCAATTTTGGTCATTGGACATAATTTCACTGTAACACCCCGAGCTTCCACGATACGTTTCTCTTTCAATAATGCAATAGCTTGCATTGTACGCAAGTTCGAGTTTTAACACACCGCGACTAATCAAAGTAGCCGTTATGAATAGTAATACACACTTTTTAAAATTATGGAAATATTATATTTCAATATGGACTTCATTTTTGTATTCGTAATATCAAAATTATCCTATGTTGATTTTTTTGTAATTTTTTGAGAACTTCCATTTTTTTATGAATAGTGATAAATACTTAAAAAAAACTTTTTTAATAAAAATAATTTATAGTGATAAATTATACTATTTAGTGGTTTTAAAGTATAATTAGAATATATTTTTACCATTTTATCGAATGGTGTTTATTATAATTAATTTCACTTTGAAATTCGACATAAACAATTGTCAATCTTTTGATATATATTGTTTCTTAAAAACACGCTATTTGTTGTGACAGTGGGAATTAATTATGAAATTAATTAATGAAACATTTATTTTTAGAATTTCATAAAATAGACATCATTTTTGAATTATTAATATCAATTATAGCTTAGGGTGAAATTTTTCCATTGTTCTGAAAAACAACAATTTTTTATGAATAGTGAAACCACAAAGTAGTAGTTCAAAAACTGATTTTCTGATTAAATGAAATATTACCACTTCTGTGATTTTATTTTCAAAAATCCGACATACATGGTTGTCATTAGGAAGTAAAATTTGGTTAAATTGTATTAAAATGATTTTTTGGTGAATAGTAACTTTTACGTTTAATTAATCACGATTAAAGGTAGTTAGTGAAATTTAGGGTAAAAATAGTATTATAAAAGTATGGAATGACTTTTACACTTGTCCTACCACTATTGGATGTGTCATGGAAGACCAAGACAATCCATGGGTCAACTAGGGGACCCCATGGAGCCACTTTGGTAGGAAAATAACATGAATAACTTTTTATTTAATGTTAAAATAAAAAGGTCACAAACTAGAGTTGTTTTACTAAAACAATTTTTAAATGGGGTTATAAAAGTCATATTTTTGACTATAATTATTAATTAAAAATATAATAGTATTTACTACATCATTATATTTGTTTTATAATTTTTAGACATTAAATAAATTAAATTATTAATGACACCATGATGATGCAGCGATTACCACATTAATTAACAATTTAAATAAAATGAAAAGATAATGTAAAATCTAAGACTTAAACTTGTCAAAAACCTATTGGATGAGTATATTTAGAACCCTTATATCCTTATCCTAGAAATATATAAGTGTGGGACCTTTAGAATCCGAAAATTGTATAATAAAGTAACATTTTATTACTTTCCAAGAGTGCCCCTCCTCTCCACTTATAAAAGGCCCCCACCACTACCACCTTACTCACACATTCAAAGACTTTTGGCTCAGATAACCTCTACCCAAATACTCTCCCAACATCCCTCCTTTACTCCTAGAAACCTCACCTTGGGCAGAAGTCTTCCCAAGGAAGCATTTGGCTCAAATCAAAAAGAGTTACCCGATTTTAAGGTAATGTCTTCTCTAATGTTGTTTTGTTTTATTTTTCTTCTCCAAACCCTTAAAATATTTTTATTCCTATCTTTCGTAAAAACACCAGTATCCTAAATATACTAGGATTTTGTTATAATGAGTATTAGAGCTACAATTACACACACCTACATCTAATGGTTAAAGAACATACGGTTTCTGTGGATGGCGAATTTCTGCCTCACAAAATGATGATTGTTCAACGCTCATATAACACCTTCAAAGGTGGACATTAAAATGTCACTATATTTATATATGATATATAATATGTTTATGTTCTACTTAAGCTTCTGTATTTTTCATTTATGGCATTCCTTTAGGATTTCCATTATGGGTAAACACGAAAATTTCATTTTAGGAAGTGCGGACTACCGCCCCCTCAAAGTGATTTGAATCGTTAATGCCATATGTGGGATGTATAAAGGATGGAGTAAATGGTATTATAAATTATATTATACTGTAATTATATAATACCTTTATGTAATTATAACATAATTCCATTAAATATTAAATGGAAATGAAAGTAGCGTCCAGGCGTACGTACGGCTTACCGTCCCCTTGAACGGTGCATTTCATTTCTTACCTCTAAATGTTATGTAATATTATAATTTAATTTATATACTGGATATAAATGATTTATATGATATCTAAATCATGTATATAATTCTGTATATAATTTATATTTCACCAAATGAACAACTTGTAATTATTAGAAGTTTATTTTTGACTCAAGTACCTATGATCTACAAAACGACCGTTATAAACTTAAATAATTACATAATGTTCAGGACATGGTAATAAGTGAAATAAATGGAATAATGAACATGAAAAAGGTTCTTAAGTAAATAGAAATTTACTCTAGTTTATTATTCAGGAGGTTAAAGGACGATCAAGTCAAGTCGGACATGAGGTAAGGGATCTTCTTAACCCAATTTCCATTATTTGGGATAATCTCCTAATTTCAAATTATTTCGAGATATTATTATGTCCTATCATGTATTTTTACTTTCTTTAGGTGTACATGTAGTGAATACACATAATAGATCTATTTTATTTAAAAAATTATCTTTTTATGGGACTTCGTTTCAATCACCATTCATTGAGGCATATTTCGGTTTATACACAAATTTCTTTTATACGGTGTATAAACCCCTTTGACTTTTACATTTATTCAAAAGTAATCTTTTTATTTGAAGCATTGTACTAAACGACAAAAAGGAATGTTTTTCTTGTAGTACGTATTCGGCGACAATGACTTCTCCACCGCCGTGACCATTATTTGAGTTTCAGCTTCCCCTACAATCCATAACTTTTTTTTAAATGAAAAATAAAAACCAAGTTTTAACTTTCATTTTTTTTTGGTATCAAAAATGGTTTGGATAGTGTTTTAATATATAAATGTGTTGATATCTTGTGATTGAAATGTGGAAATGTTATGTTTCCTTCATGCATGTTTTATGTGATACAATTATGTTATGGTTTATGATATGCTTAAACCTGTTCATATGAGGAATGTATTGGACTTAATAAGTGAAAGGAGGAGCCCGCTATAGCTCCTAGATGCATCGGTAGGTCTCATGAGACAAACTAGTGTCTTGGCATGAGGCCTTGAAAAAATCTTATTTGTGGTCTTGGCAAGAGGCCTTTGCTACGTGGTTATGATAGTCTGGCATTATGCATTCCATCATTATGAAAGTGGTTATTGATATTTCATGTTATTATTTGACTAGTAGAATATCCATGTGAGTAAGTAAATGGCATTATTTCAATTTACTTTTGCCATATTATGCTAAAGTTCAAGTTTAAAAGCCTTTTGTTATAGTTATACATTGCCTTAAATGTTAATGTTTATTTATGAAAGCTTCCGCTATTCTGTTATCCTTTCTGAGCATCTGAGCTCACCCCTTTCAATGTTTTAATATTTTCCAGGATGTGAAGAAGTATTTTATGAATGACAAGTAGGGATAGTCAGAAGATGATATGAGTGTGGACTATGGAGACTTTGTTATTGTAGTTTTTCACTTTATGATGTAATGTAACATTTATGAATGTATCTAGTGTTTCCAAGTCTACTAAACTAATCGGTCTTTCGAGACTTGCTATTTTGAGATCATTCCAATGTTACGCAATAATGCACCGACTCTGGGTAACTCGGGTCGGGGCGTTACAATTGGTATCAGAGGCAGTTTAGTACTCACCTTGAAAGCTAGATTTAGATAAACTCTAATTAGAGCACATAGCCCAAAGATAGACTTTGAGGATTAGTATAGAAGAACATCCTAGAATTTTTTTGTTGTAGATATTTTGTGAGTTTTCCAAGAAATACATCCCTGTCTGGATACGAGCAGGTAGAGGCGGCTCTGGCACAGATGTACCTAGGGGTAAAACCTGAAAACACCACTTTGATCTAGACTCGAACGAGAACTGGTGCACAACAACTGGCCTTGCTGCACTCTTGGTTACGACACTCCCAGGGGATATGCTTAGGATAATTCTCATTTTATTTACAAACCACTATGAATGTTTATGAGAATATACTTCCCCAAAGAAAACATTATTATGGATTATATCCATAAATAGTTCAATTTATGTTAAGTATTTTACAAAGTATGGAATTATGTATTTTGATACATAAACTAATCTAGTTTATACCATTGTTTATAAATGGCTCCTAGTTGAAGAAATGGAAACTGTATCAATGCACACACTCCATGTAGGGATTGCCCTCCTGATCAAGCTAATTATTGTGGATCTGGAGATTCAACTGTTGCGGATCAACTTATTACCATACTGGGACAACACACTCAGGTTATGAATAATAACCTTACTCGTATGGAGCACCCTGATCTGCAACGTGGAGGATCAATGTAAGACCGCTTCATGAGGCAACAACCACCAACATTTAATGGGGATACAAATCCATTAGTAGCTGAACAATGGATAAACTCCTTAGAAAATAATATTCCATGCCTTGGGGAGTAGTGAATGGGAGAAGGTTGTCATGGCAGTCTACTGCCTCACTGGACATGCTGATCAATGGTGGTCATTGATTCAAAATAAAAAGGATGATGATGAAGTATCGAATATGGAATGGAGGGAGTTCAAAGAGCTTTTTATTGAAAAATACTTCCCTCGTGACCATAGAGCAGATATGGAAAGGCAATTTCTGAGTTTGAGGCAGAAGGAGGATGAGAATGTCACAAAGTATTAGGCTAACATTACAAGGTTAGCGAGGCATGCATCAGATTATATACGTAACCCAAGAAGTAATATTGATCGTTTCTTTGATGGGTTAAAATCGTTTCTCTGTCGAGCCTTAGTCTCACAATCCTTTTCATCGTACAAAGATATTGTCTCGTGTGCTCTCAAGACAGAAAAGGAATTCTCTAAGTCTTATGACAACAAAGTAAAGCAAGAGAAGTAGAGAATGGTGGAACAAGAGACGGATAAAGGGAAAAAGGGAAAGAAGGATTTTCCATTATGTGATAATTGTGGGAAGAATCACCTCGATGCTTGTCTAAAAGGAATGGGAGTTTGTTATAAATGTGGAGAAAAAGGTCACCAAGCTCGTGATTGCAAGATAAAGAAAGAGGATATCAATGTTGAATGCTACAATTGTAGGGAAATGGGGCATTATGAAAATGAATTTCCTAAGCGTCAGGGAATCATACCTCATAAAAGGCCAAGGGATCAAGGCCAAGCTTATACTATTACTACATATGATGTTGAATAGTTATGGTATTTGTGTTTTTTGGACTCAAGAACTAGATTATGGTTATAAGAATAATGTGATATATATAAGGATTATACTGAAGTACTTGTTGTTTTCATTAAGGTTTTAATATGATGAAGGTAATCATATTTTCAGTATGTGACAATAAGAGAAACCTTAGTTTGTTTGGGGAATCTAATGTTGCAATTGATTTTGGAATTTAAGGACATTTTAGAGAAAATATGGATTGAGGTATTTTGGATAACTATAAAGGTTGGGATGGATTAATTTGAACATTGAATAGTATTTTTTAACGTTAAAACATTTCTGAAGATTATTTTTGGAATATTATAATACTATATTTTTTGGAAAAGGACAACCCGCAGGGTGGGGCGTAACACATCGCGTCGGACAAAGCTACAGGAATCGAACCCACAACCATAGTGTGACAGGCCTTTATTACCTACCACTAGCCTTCAGTATGCCCCTGGTTATTAGAAAATAGTTTTCTTAATATATATGGTATGTGTTAATACATTGAACCTTGTACGATTAGGATAAATATAATATTTTTGATTTCAATTATTATATTGAGTGAAAGATGAGTTTGTGGTAGAAATTAGTTATAGGTTGAAGCTCTACTTGTCAAGCATATATATATATATATACCTATCTCTTATTCTGAGAATAAATTAATTCTTAAACATTAGTAAATGGATATTAAAACAAAAAAATGTTCTTTCCTTTTAACTTATGTCTTGTTGAACTGATAATATTTGAAATTAACATAGATTGGAGGCTTTGAGGCCCTCAATTTAACACTTGTTTGTGATTGATGACCTCAATCACTCCCTACAAATATTTACGTCTTTCCTCCAATTATTTGTCTCTAATTGTCACCAATGTTCTCCTTATCGAGATCATAATTTGGTGGTGACATTTTCATTTCCATTTCCCTCTTATTAAGGCTAAACATTATTAACCTTATTTCAGATGCCAGTTTTTCACAAAGGTATTTTCTATTTTCATCCTTTTATTTTTGAAGAAAATTTTCAAATTGAGAGGATGCAATTTATTGAAGGAGGGTAGAATGTAAGAACCCAAGCTTCCATGATACGCTTCTCTTTCAACAATGCAATATATTGCATTGTACGCAAGTTCAAGTTCTAACACACCGTGACTAATCAAAGTAGCCGTTATGAATAGTAATACCCACTTTTTAAAATTACGGAAATAATATATTTCAATATGGAATTCATTTTTGTATTCGTAATATCGAAATTATCCTAAGTTTAATTTTTTGTAATTTTCTAAGAACTTCCATTTTTTATGAATAGTGAAAAATAAATAAAAACAACTTTTTTGATCAAAATAATTTATAGTGATAAATTCTAATATTGAGTGGTTTTAAAGTATAATTAGAACATATTTTTACCATCTTATCCAATGGTGGTCATTATAATTAATTTCACTTTGAAATTGGACATAAACAATTGTCAATCTTTTGATATATATTGTTTCTTAAAAACATTCTATTTGTTGTGACAACGGGAATTAATTATGAAATTAATTAATGCAACTTATCTTTTTATAATTTCATCAAATAGACATCATTTTTGAATTCGGAATATCAAATATAGCTTAGGGTGAAATTTTGGCATTGTTCTGAAAAACATCAATTTTTGATGAACAGTGAAACCACTAAATGGTAGTTAAAAAACTGATTTTTTTAAATAAAACATTACCACTTCATTGATTTGATTTTAAAAAATCTGACATACATGGTTTTAATTAAGAAGTAAAATAAGGTTCAAGGAGATTAAAATAATTTTTTGGTGAATAGTTACTTTTCAGTTTAATTAATCGCGATTAAAGGTAATTATTGAAATTTAAGGTAAAAATAGTATTATAAAAGTATGGAATGACATTTACACTTGTCCTACCACTATTGGATATGTCATGGACGACCAAGAAAATCCATAGGTCAACTTGGGGACCCCATTGAGACACTTTGGTAGGAAAATGACATGAATAACGTTTTATTTAATGTTAAAATAAAAAGGTCACAAACAAGAGTTATTTTACTAAAACAATTTTTAAATTTGGTTATACAAGTAATATTTTTGACTATAAATATTAATTAGAAAGATAAAAAGATTTCATACATCATTATATTTTTTTATAATTTTTAGAGATTAAATAAATTAAATTATTTATGACATCATGATGATGCAGCGATTTCCTCATTAATTAAAAATTTAAATAAAATGAAAAGATAATGTATCATCTAAGACTTAAACTTGTCAAAAACCTATTGTATGAGTATATTTAGAACCCGTATAACCATATACTCGAAATATATATGTGTGGGACCTTCAGAATCCGAAATTCATTGTATAATAAAGTATCATTTTATTACATTCCAAGAGTGCCCCTTCTCTCCACTTATAAAAGGCCGCCACCACTACCACCTTACTCACACTTTCAAACTATTTTGGATCGGCCAAACTCTGCCCAAATACTCTCCCAACATCCCTCCCTTACTCCTAGAAGCCTCATCTTGGGATGAAGTCTACCCAAGGAATCCTTTGGCTCAAATCAAAATGAGTTACCCGATTTTAAGTTAATGTCTTCTCTAATGTTGTTTTGTTTTATTTTGCTTCTCCAACCACTTAAACTCTTTTTATTCCTTTCTTTAGTAACAAAACCAGTATCCTAAATATATTAGGATGTTGTTATAATGAGTATTCGAGCTACAATTACACAGACCTACATATAATGGTTAAAGAACATACAGTTTCATTGGATGGCGATTTTCTGCCTCACGAAACGATGATTGTTCAATACTCATATAACACTTTCAAAGGTGGCCATTAAGATGTCAATATATTTATATATGATATATAATATGTTTAATTTCTACTTATGCTTATTTATTTTTCATTTATGTCATACCTTTATGATTTCCATTATGGGTAAACGCGATCATTTCATTTTAGGAAGTGCGGACTACCGCCCCCTCAAAGTGATTTGAATCGTTAATGCCATATGTGGGATGTATAAAGGATGGAGTAAATGGTATTATACATTATATTATACTGGAATTATATTACACCTTCATATAATTATATCTTCATTCCATTAAATATGAAATGGAAATGAAAGTAGCATCCATGCGTACGTACGACTTACCGTCTCCATGAATAGTGCATTTCATCTCATACCTGTAAATGTTATGTAATATTATAAATTAATGTATATACTGGATATATATGATTTATATGATATCTTGATCATGAATATAATTCTTGATATAATGTATATTTTACCACATTAACAACTTGTAATTATAAGAAGTTTATTTTTGACTCAAGTACCTAAGATCGACAAAATGACCGTTATAAACATAAATAATTATATAATGTTCATGAAATTGTAATAAGTGATATAAAAGGAATAATGAACTTGAAAAAGGTTCTTAATTAAATAGATATTAACTCTAGTTTATTATTCAGGAGGTTAAAGAATGATCAAGTCAAGTCGGACACGAGGTAAGGGAACTTCTTAACCCAATTTCCATTCTTTGGGTTAATCTCCTACTTTCAAATTATGTCAGAATATTATTATGTCATATCTTGTATTTTTAATTTCTTTATGTTTACATATAGTGAATACACAAAATAGATCTATTTTATTTAAAAAGGTATCTTTTTAAGGGACTTAGTCTCATTCACCATTCATTGAGGCATATTTTGGTTTATACACAAATTTCTTTTATATGGTGTATAAACACCTTTGACTTTTACATTTATTCAAAATGAATTTTTTTATTTGAAGCGTTTTAGTAAACGACAAAAAGGAATGTTTTTCTTGTCGTACATATACGACGACAATGACTTCTCCGCCACCATGACCATTATTTGAGTTTCGGCTTCCCCTACATGCCATAACATTTTTTTAAATGAAAAATAAAAACCAAGTTTTATCTTTCATTTATTTTGGTATCAAAAATGGTTTTGATAATGTTTTTATATATCAATATGTTGATATATTTGGATTGAAATGTGGAAATGTTATGTTTCCTTTATGCATGTTTTATGTGATACAATTATGTTGTGGTTTATGATATATTTAAACCTGTTCATATGAGGAATGCATTGGACTTAATAAATGATTGGTGGAGCCTGCTATAGCTTCTCGATGCGTCAGTAGGTCTCATGAGACAAACTACTGTCTTTCCACGAGGTCTTGACAAAATCTTATTTGTGATCCTGGCATGAGGCCTTGGCTACGTGGTTATGATAGTCTGGCATTATGCATTCCATCATTATGAAATTGGTTGTTGATATTTCATGTTATTATTCGACTAGTAGAATATCCATGTGAATAAGTAAATGGAATTATTTCAATTTACTTTTTCCATATTATGCTAATGTTCATGTTTAAAAGGCTTTTGGTTTAAATATACATTGACTTAAATGTTAATGTTTATTTATGAAAGCTTCCGCTATTTTGTTATCCTTACTGTGCATCTGAGCTCACCCCTTTCTGTGTTTTAATATTTTCTAGGATGTGAAGAAGTATTTTATGAATGACCTGCCAGGATAGTCAGAATAGGATATGAGTGTGGACTATGGAGACTTTGTTATTGCAGTTTTTCACATTATGATGTAATGTATCATTTGTGAATGTATCTAGTGTTTCGAAGGCTACTAAACTAGTCGGCCTTTCGAGACTTGATCTTTTGTGATCATGCCAATGTTACGCAATAATGCACCGACTCTGGGTAACTGGGGTCGGGGCGTTACATTCACTATTAAACCAGACATAAACAAGTTTCGATCTTTTGATAGTTATTATATCTTAAAAACAAGCTTTTTTGTTTTGACATCGGAAATTAATTATAAATTAATTTTTCCCACTTCTGTGTTTTGAATTTTGAAAAATGGGTTCCAAATTTGGAATCAGTGTTTTAAATTTTTTTAAATAGGTAAATTTTATTTTTAGACATTTTGAATAATTAATTCGGTAAATATTTTATTCACCATGGTTAAAGGGTAAATCCGGTAAATAATGGTTAAAAAATATTATTATTATAATAATAAATTACCCTAAAACGTGTCTTATCCATGTTGGTGGATACATGTCCGACCATGGGAATCTTTGGGTCGATTTTGGGACCCCATGGAGCCACTTGTAGGTGATAGGGACACTTTATATTAATTTAGTTAAAGTGAATACAAAAACGACATAAGCTAATATCTTTTACAAAATAAATTTTTACATAGGGTTATATATGTTATATTTTCAATTATAAATATTCTTTAGAAATATAAAATTATTTCCTACAAAATGATATTTTATTTATAATTTTCAGACCATGAAAAAGTAAAAATATATACGACACAATAATGATACAGTATTTTACATATTAATGAATGAATCAAATAATTGATATTATAAGTGTTAAAATAAATATAATTTGAATGTTTTGATGACATAAAAAAAATTTATTGGTTAATATGACATTTTATTATTTCTTAAATGAATTTGGTTAGAATAAAAAATGTTTTTATGACATAAAAAAATCAATTATTGTGTAGTGTCAAAATTGACATAAAAGATTTTTTAAAAAAAATATTATATTATTAATTGATATTCAATTCCTAAAAATATATGGTTCGGCCAAAGACTTATATCATGATAGGTATATAATTAATGGACCACATGGGGGACTTTTGAATGTATATGGTATTTTTATTAACTATATAATATAAAAATACAAAGTGACATGGTAAATGTCAATCTAATTAACTAAAGGTTTAAACTAAATGATAAGGTTAATATAATGACCAAAACCTTTCTAAAATATATTTTTTGAGTGTTTTTCGACCTATCCCCTCCTTAATCTTTAAATAATACGCTTTGTAGCCATTAGAAACTGAATATTAATTTATTATAAAATAAAATTTATAGCTTTTCCAATGGTTCCCCTCACCCACTTTATAAAAGGGCACTCCCCCTTCTCACTAATTCACACATTCAATGCCTTTTGGATCGGAAAAAACCTACCCAAATACTCTCTAAACATCCCTCACATCAACCTAGAGGCCCTAGTTTGATCAGAAATCCATCCTATGAAGCCCTTTTGTTCAAATAAAAAGGAAGAACCCGAAGGAGAGGTAATGTTTTCACCACCATTTTTCAAGATCCTTTCTTCTTCAACTTCTTCTTTCTTTGTTATTTCCATTAAAAAAACTTCAGTATCTTCTATATACTGTGATGTTATTATAAATATGGTATAAACATATTCATTATTCTATACATCCATTGAATAAAATGTCACCATTCGTGCGTAGGTACGGCTTACCGTCTCCACGTCGTGGTGTAATTGTTATTGAATACACTATTATTTGGATGAGTATAATAATGATGTGTAATTCATGTAAATTATGAATATAACATGATAATGATTCTGTATATATGATATACCATTCAATTATATATTATTATAATATCAAAAGAATGATAATTTCGCAAGTGCGTATGTACGGATTACCGTCTCCATGACGTGATGAGATTCATTTCCAAGTTCACCATTCATCGAAGATTATAAAAATATATATTACAAATTAGTCTGTAATATAAGACATAATAATGATACTGGATATATATATATATATATACAAGTATTTATGTACTTACATATATCTTATTCACTTATTTCCAATCAATACTATATGAAAATAGAAACAACGTTTATGCGTACGTACGAACTACCGTCTCCATAAACGGTGTTTTCTATTTCATATATACGTCTATTATATAATATTATATTCTAAATATATATGATAAATAAATCATGTTTTATATTCTGGAATTATTTAAATATTGATCTATGTGATACAATCAAGAGTAACAAGCTAAAACACGTACGATAAAGAAAGAGATTATAACATGAATTATTAATATAACATAGAAATTATTATTAAATGGGTATTATGAATTCATAAATGAATAATGTGTGATATTATAAATATTAATATGGTTCTTGTAAAATTTAATAACATACTATAGTCTTCATACAGGAGGCTAAACTCACCCTCAACTAAAGGAAAGTGCAAGGTAAGAGGTTTTCATCTCACTCCTTATTCCCGTGAGATTCATGCCATATAGCCACTATTACCTTTTGTGTGTTGTATGTACTGCCGATAATTTTATTCCTTATTTAATACACTTTAATTTATGTGTATTTAAATATTAATTGAATGATACCTCTTTCACGGGGTGTATGTTTCGTAAGTTACCAAATTGGTAACGGTTAATTTCACAATCTCTTTATTATCCGAGGTTGTTTTTACGTAAGTATGTACAGGTACATATTTATTATCCATGTATATGTTTTATGAATAAGATTTAAAATGGATTCTTTTAAAGGGATTTTTACTAAAACATCATTTCAAATGTTTTAAATAATTATTCTTCTAAATTCTTCTCATTAATGTCCATGTCTTCAAAATGGTTTTTACGGATTTATTTATATGGGCATGATTGTTATTAAAATGTTAAATCCTTTCAAAAGTTTCAAAGTGGTATGGGACACTTTGATTCAAAAATGTCTTTAAATGACTTCTTTTCCAAATTGTGTGACTTTTAAATGTTTTCATAAAAAACATATATCTCTCTCAAAGAGTTTTACAAATCATTTTCATCAACGTCAAAATATTTTAATGGATTTTAAAATTGTTTTGATGTTGATTTATCATGATACAAATCTTCCATATTGTGTCGCAGGGTTTTTTATATGTTTTACTATGAATGTTTTCTTTTAATGCCATTCCTGGTTTATGGAGAAATTATTCACATTTCGTATTCTAGTTTTAATACGAATATTTATGCTATGTTTAAACCTGTTCATATAAGGAATGCATTGGACCTAATATGTGATGAGTGGAGCCCTCTATAGCTCCTCGATGCATCGGTAGGTCTAATGAGACAATATAGTGTATTGGCATTAGACTTTGAAAAAATAATTATTTGTAGTCTTGGCATGAGGCCTTGGATACGTGGTGATGATAGTCTGGCATTATGCATTCTGTCATTATGAAAGTGGTTATTGATATTGCATGAGATTATTTGACCAGTAGAATTTCCATGTGAATAGTAAATGGAATTATTTCATTTTATCTATGCCATATTATTCTGATGATTAAGTTTAAAAGGATTTATTTTAGTTATATATTGCCTTAAATTTTTATGTTTATTTATGAAAGTCTCCACTATATTGTTATCCTTACTGAGCATCTGACTCACCCCTTTCAATGTTTTATTTTTCCCAGGATGTGAAGAATTAATTTATGAATGACCTGAATGGAAGGAATGTGGGGATATGAGTGTGGACTATTGATACTATGTTTTTTTAGTTTTCATTTTTATGATGTAATATAAAATTTATGAATGTATCTAGTGTTTCCAAGACTGCCAAACTGATCTGTCCTTCGGGATGTGAATCCTTGTAATCATGACAATGTTATGTAATAATGCAATGACTCTAGGAAACTGGGGTTGGGGTGTCAGAGTTGGTATCAGAGGGGGTTTAGAAATTATCTTGGAATCTAGATTTAGATAAACTCTGATTAGATCACATAGCCTTAAGATAGACTTTGAGGATTAGTATAGAAGAACATCCTAGAATTTTGGTATTGTAGAGATTTTGGGAGATTTCCGAGCAATACATCCCTGTCTAGATATGAGCAGGTAGAGGCAGCTTTGGAATAGATGTACTTAGGGGTAAAACCCGAAACACTGCTTTGAGCTAGACTCGAATGGGAACGGATGCACGACAATGGGCCTTGCTGCACTCTTAGTTACGACACTCCTGGGGGATATGCTTAGGATAATTCTCATTTTCTTTTCAGACCATTATGAAGGGTTCATGAGTATATACATACTCAAATAAAACATTTTTATGATTATGGATTATATCCATAAAATGTTCAATTTTTGTTAGGTATTTTACAAGTTTGGAATTATTCATTGCAATTCATAATTTATCCTAGTTTATGCTATTGTATACAAATGGAGCCTAGTAGAAGGAATGAGAACTCATGTAATATGAATTATCCAATGAATAAAAAGGATCATATATTTCATGGTATCAAGACATCATTTAGAATGAAAATTGTCTCCCACATATTATCATCAAATTAAGAAATAGTATCATGTGTTGATAAGATATGTAAAGAGTGTACTGAGTCCTATGGCATTGATGGGAAGAAAGAGAAGAAAGGTATGGAAGAGAGAAATATGGATAAAGGGAAGAGGGAAACGAAGAATTTTCCATATGTGATAACTGTGGGAAGAAAAACTCTGTAACTTTCCTAAAAGGAATGGGAGTTTGTTATAATTTTAGAGAAAAAGGAAACCATGTACATGACTGCAAGGGTAAGAAAAAGTTTTCAAATGTACAATGCTTCATCTGCAAGGAGTTAGGGCACTACGCGAATGAATGTCCAAATCATCATAGTATGCCCCAAATGATGCTATTGGATAATAATAATGTTATGATACTACCACAGATGAGGAGGAATTACTAGAGTTATTATGTTGTTAATAGAGAATTATGTCATTTGAGTGTTGTATCAACAATGTAATGGTTATAATAATTATGGAGTATTTAAGGATTGTACTGCATTACTATTTCATTAAGGACTTGAGATTGTGTGGAACCAAGAAAATTGGATCAATAGAAGGTTAAATTTTTGGAAAATATATGGTTGAGAGAAAGATAAAACATAATATGGTTCTGATAATGAGGTAGTGTTTTTGGAATAAGAGATGGTTGATTTGAATAAATTATATTGGATACTCTTGACTACCTTGAAACTGATTAATGATTTCTTTTCCCATCACTGTTGGAGTTTACAAAATTTCGGGATAGAAAGAAGTATATTCATTATTATATAAGAAATAAGTGATCATGAATGTAATCAATAAGGTTTTATGGTCATTCAGGATGTTTCAGTGTTTTAAAAGAATACACGATGAAGGTGTTCAATGTTATTACGTGGCAAAAAAGGATCTTCATTGGGTTTACCATCCTTATAAATTTTGGACTGTGAGTTTGGACATAAGTATTTTGGATTATTCTAGTTTGAGATTAATTTTGGATTTCCATAAAAGGACAACCCGGTGGTCGGGCGACAACCTGTCGCGATGGGCAAGGCCGCGAGACATGAACAGGAAACCGAAGGGCGACAAGGGTGTATCACCTACGACTGGCCCATGAGATGTCATGGATTAAATAATGTAGTTTATTTTAAGAAGGTCTAGTTGATGAATTATAAATTCATTTTTTCAAAGCCCAAATGAATAGGATAAATAGAATATATTTATTAACTTCTATTATCATTTAAAGTGAAAGATATGCTTGTGGTAGAAATTAGTTAATGGATGGAACTAAATTGTCAACTATATATTTTTCTTATACTTTTATTCTATAAATAAATTAATTCTTTTATTTTATTAAAGGAATACTAAAACCAATAATGTGTTATCCAAATACCTTATGTTTTTTTGAGCTGATGGTATTTTAAGACATCATAGATTGATGAATTTAAGGACCTCAATTTTAAAATTGTTTGTGATTGATGACCTCAATCACTACCTATAAATATTTAAATTTTTCCTCCAATTATATTTCTCTAATTTCCACCAATGTTCTCCTAATCAAGATCATAATTTTGTGGTGACCCTTTCATTTCTCATTTCCTCTTATTGAGACTAAATTTTATTAACCCAATTTTCGATGTGGTTTTTCCCACAAAGATACATTCTATTTTCAACCTTTTATTTTAGAAGAACAATTTCAAATTGAGAGGATTTAATTTATTGAAGTAGGGGAGAATGTAACACCCCATTATTCCATGGGAAACATCACTTTGAATAATATTGTAGCATGTTTTGTACGCAACTTCAAGTTCTAACACACACCACAACCAATCAAACTAGCCATTATGAATAGTAATACCCACTTTTTGAAATATTATAAATTTTATCCTCCAAAATGGACTTCATTTTTGGATTCGTAATATAGAAATTATCTTAGGGTGAGATTTTGGTGATTTTTTGATAACTTTTATATATTGATGAATAGGGAAAATTAATAACTTTTAATAAAAAACAACTTTCTCAATCAAAATAATTAATAGTGATAAATTATTACTTTGAGTGGTTTAAAATTATATTTATATATTATTTTTAACATTTAATACAATTTTTGTCATTGGTCATAATTTCACAATTAAACCAGACAAAAACAAGTTTCTATCTTTTGATAGTTATTATATATTAAAAACACGCTTTTTGTTTTGACAGCGGAAATTAATTTTAAATTAATTTCTGCCACTTCTGTGTTTTGAATTTGGAAAAATGGATTCATTATTTAGTATCAGAATATCCAAATTCTGTAAATACTTAACTTTTATTCTTAGGCATTTTGAATAATTACTTCGGTAAATATTTTATTTACAATGGTTAAAGGGTATATCCGGTAAATAAGGGTTAAAAAATAATATTATAATAATAATAAATTACCCTAAAACATGTCCTAACCTTATTTTTGGATACATTTCCGACCATGGGAATCCTTGAGTCCATTTTCGGACCCCATGGAGCCACTTGTAGGTGATAGGGACACTTTATATTAATTAAGTTAACGTGAATACAAAAATGTCAAAAGATTATATCTTTTAGAAAATCTATATTTACATAGGGTTATTTATGTTATATTTTCAATTATAAATTTTCATTATAAACATAATGGTATTTCCTAAATAATTATATTTTATTTATAATTTTTATACATTGAAAAAGTTAAAATAGATATGACACAATAATGATTCAATATTTTCCTTATTAATGAAATAATCAAATAATTGATATTATAAATGTTAAAGTAAATATAATTTGATAGTTCTGATGACATACACGAATTTTATTGGTTAAAATGACATGTTAGTATTTCTTAAATGAATTTGTTCGAATTAATAATGTTTATAAGACTTTAACAAAAATCAATTATTGAGTAGTGTCAAAATTGACATAAAAGAGTTTTTAAAATAAATATTATATTATTAATTGATATTCAATTCCTAAAAATATACTGTTCGACCAAGAGACCTATATCATGATAGGTTTATCATTAATGGACCACTTGGGGGTCTCATGGATGTATATAGTAAGTATATTAACTATATAATATAAAAATACAAAGTGACATGGTAAATGTCAATCTAATTAAGTTAGACTTTAAACTAAAATATATTGTTAATATAATGACAAAAACCTATCTAAAATATATTGGTTGAGTGGTTTTCAACCTATCCCCACCTTAACCTTTAAATAATCCACTTTTGAGCCATTAGAAACCAAATATTAATTTATTATAAAATAATATTTCTAGCATTTCCAAAGGTTCCCCTCACCCCTCTTATAAAGGAGAACCCCACCTTCTCACTAATTCACACATTCAAAGCATTTTGGATTGGGAAAACCCTGCCCAAATACCCTCTAAACTTCCCTCACATAAACCTATAGGCCTTATTTTGATCAGAGAGCCATCCTAGGAAGCCCTTTTGTTTAAATCAAAAGGAAGAACCTGAAGAAGAAGTAATGTTTCCACAACCCTTTTTCAAGATCCTTTCTTCTTCAACATATTCTTTCTTTGTTATTTCCGTTCTAAAACAATAAATACAGTATCATCTATATACTATGATTTTATTATAAATATGGTATAACCATATTCAGTATTCTATCCTTTCATTGAATGACATGTCAGCATACTTTCGTACGTACAACTTACCATCTCCACGTCGTGGTGTAATTGTTATTCAATACACAATTATTTGGATGGGTAAAATAATGATGTGTAATTCAAGTAAATAATAAATATAACATGATAATTATTCTGTATATATTATATAACATCCAATTTTATATTATTATAATATCAAAAGAATGATATTTTCGCTCGTGCGTACATACGGATTACCGTCTCCACGACACGATGAGATTCCTTTTCAAGTTCAGCATTCATCAATGATTAAAAAATATATATTACTAATAAGTATGTAATATATGAAATAATAATTCTACTGGAGATATATATATTTATATATACACTTATTTATATATTTAAATATATCTTATTCACTTATATTTATTCAATACAATTTGAAAATGGAATCAACGTTTATGCGTACGTACGGACTACCGTCTCCATAAACGGGTTTTTCCATTTCATATATACATATATTATAAAGTTTTATATTCTAAATATATATGATAAATAAATCATTTTTTATATTCTGTAAGTATTTAAATCTTTATCTAAGTGATACAATCAAGAGTAACAAGTTAAAACACGTACGATAAAGAAAGCGATTATTACCCGAATTATTAATATAACATTGAAATTATTATTAAATGGGTAGTATAAAGTCATAAATGAATAATGTATGATATTATAAATATTAATATGGTTATGGTATAATTTAATATCATACAATAGTCATCATATAGGAGGTTAAATGTACCCTTGACTAAAGGAAAGTGCAAGGTAAAGGGATTTTAACTCACTCCTTATTCCCGTGAGAATCAGGCCATATTTCCACTATTACCTTTTGTGTGGTGTATGTACTGCCCACAATTGTATTATTTATGTAATAAAATTTAATTTATGCGTATTTACATATTCATTGTATGATACCTCTTTCATGGGGTGTATTTTTCGTAAGTTACCAAATTGGTAAGGGTTAATTTCACAATCTCATTATTATCCGAGGTTGTTTTTACATTAGTATCTACTAGGACATATTTATTATGCATGTACATGTTTATGAATGTGTTTTCAAAGGTATTATTTTAATGGGTTTTTTAGGAAAACATCATTTCAAACGTTTTAAATATTTATTCTTCTAAATTTTTCTCATTAATGTCCATGTCTTCAAAATGGTTTTTAAGGATTTATTTATATGGACATGATTTTTTTTAAAATGATAATTCTGTTCAAAATTTTCAAAGTGGTATGGGACATTTTTATTAAAAAATGTCTTTAATTGACTTCTTTTCAATATTTTTTGACTTTTATATGTTTTCATGAAAAGGGGTATTTCTCTCAAAGTGTTTTACAATTCATTTTCATCAATGTAAAAATCTTTTAAGGGATTTTAAACTTGTTTTGAAGTTGATTTATCAGGATACAAATCATCCATATTATGTTGAAGTTATTGTGATATTTTTTACTGTGAATGTGTTTTTTATGCCATTCATGGTTTATGGAGAAAGTATTGACATTTTGTATTCTATTTTTAATATGAATGTTTATCTTATGTTTAAACCTGTTAATATGAGGAATGCATTAGACATAATATGGGACGGGTGGAGCCCTCTATAGTACCTCGATGCATCGGTAGGTCTCATGAGAGATACTAGTGTCTTGGCACGAGGCCTTGACAAAAATCTTATTTGTAGTCTTGGCACGAGGCATTGGATACGTGGTGATGATAGTCTAGCATTATGCATTCCGTCATTATGAAAGTTGTTGTTGATATTTCATGTGATTATTCGACTAGTAGAATATCCATGTGAATAATTAAATTGTATTATTTCATTTTATCTATGCCATATTATGCTGATGTTAATGTTTAAAAGGCTTTTGTTTTAGTTATACATTTCCTTAATGTTTATGTTTATTTATGAATGTATCCGCTATATTTTTATCCTTACTGAGCATCTGAGCTCAACCCTTTCAAAGTTTTATTTTTCATAGGATGTGAAGATGTAATTTATGAATGACCTGAAGGGAAAGTATGAGGAGATATGAGTGTGGACTATAGAGACTATGTTGTTGTAGTTTTCATTTTTATGTTGTAATGTAATCATTATTAATGTATCTAGTGTTTCCATGACTTCCAAAATGATCGGTCCTTCGGGACGTGATTCCTTGTAATCATACCAAAGTTATGTAATAATGCACTGACTCTGGGCAACTGGGGTCGGGGCGTTACCGGAAGGGTCCATTAACTGGCCCTCATGAGGTGTCCTTGTAAGGGGTAATTTTTAGAAATTCACATTAGTATGGCAGTTGTGATGTTTCCTCGTGAACTCGAGTTCATAGTCTATCACCATGATTTAATATTCATATGATTTCTCTTGTGAGATGGAATCATGATATTCCCTCATGAGGATTCCTTATGGACTAACCACATTAGGTTTTCTTTATGGATAGGCCCTTCTGAGTTATCTTCATGATGTTTCTCATAGGCTCGACCTTGGTGAACATTATTTTTAACATAATTCTCTTGATCTTATTTTTCTACCTCACCATTCAGGTGATTTATTTCTAGGATCTATTTTATAAAAACATACTTTGTGAACACACCCTCATGATGTAGAGTTATCATTAATTTCACCATGATAGTTTTCTTTTATTTAGTTACCTATGGATTCATTGCACGAGACAATACTTCCCTGAATCACTCTTGGGGGATCATTAAGTGCGTCTTGGTGAATCCTTTTATGCCTCTTTACAGAAATAGAACCAAAATATTTATAGTTGATGGTTGGTGTCATAATTAAAAAAATTAAAGGCATGTGTAGATTTCATGTGTCCATGGAGAGAGTTAATGATCATAAAGGGAGAAAACATAAAAAAATAATGCATTAAAATTTAATTCAATGGATCTATTAAGTCTAGTGGATAGTGAGGACTAGTGCATCATCCACTATAAATTCACTATACCACACATCATAAAAAGATTATCTGATGCTTTGAGGTAGGGAACTTCTGGAATTTTAAACCATGGTTTTCATTTTTTTTTTGTGATTTTAGAGGTTCCATAAAGCTCCCTCATGGTCTCATCACATATTAGGTTTGAAATATTCATGGGGATACCTAAAAATTCCATTTTTTTGGTGACATCTTAAGGCCATGTACTAGATTCATTCATTTTGGAGGGTTGTAACTTCAGAGATTATAATTGTGATTTATAATGTTCTAATCATGATTCATGGACACCTTCCATGATTTTACATTTATTAATTTTGATTGTAATTATTATGTTTAAATATTCTCTATCCAATAGAAATACCCCCACTAGGAATTTTATCCATTTAAAATGAAAAGGAGATTATTTTAAGGAAACTAAAAAGCCTTCATATTTTACTTATTGTTTATTATGGCAGACCCCTATATATAATTTGTCTATGACCCCATTAATTTTCACCTTTTCCCTAAATATGTACATAGAAATATATATGGTGAACTAAATATATCCCAAAAATGAGTTCCAGTCCTTCACGAACTCAATAATTACTACTTTATAAAGTTGATTCCCTATTGTACTCACATGGATTAAAAGTTGAATGTGTGGCTCATTTTCTTATTGAGAATATTTTGTTAGGCCATTTAATTTGCATGGTCAAACATGTGGTCTATATGGTGACTTCGTGGTTCACTTTTTCATTTATGTGGTTTGAATTATGACCTCATAGTGTCTTTCCTTTGTTACTCTTTAATATTTATAGAGAAAATTACTATAGAATTTAATTGATTTTATTGAACCAAAATCCATTCCCACTTCTTTTAATATACGAACTCTAATACAAGTTTATTGATTTTTTATCAAGAGATGATCATAGATTATCGGAAGTTTTAATGCCTGATAGGGTCAACTTGTCACTACTAAATGAAAAAAAATTTCATATATAATGGGTAAAGGAATTTTGGATTATTTTATGTCAGACCCACTTTTCATATATGTGTTGGGAGTATAGGATGATGTAACTAATGTAGTACCACTATCTATGAATACACTATCCTTTCATATCATTAATAGTTGAAGATGTATTTGTGTCAACATATCATTGAATGTTTTTTTCATCCTAGATGCGATGATCTATAATGGATACATTTTTGGGTACTCTCCCTTGACTTTAGAAGGGAAAATTTGCATTCCATAGGGGGAATTAATAACAATGGGTCGATTATAATGTGCCCAATATATGATCATAAGATAGGATCAACACCAAAATTGTATTTCCAGTTTGATGAAACATTCATCATCGGATGGGGTTGGCCATTATAGGTGCATCTTTCCTATGTATAATTTGTAAAAGTTCATTGAGCTAATGGATTATATGATGCTTTTTTGGAATTCATTATCCCCCAATGACCAAATCCAACATATCATTCAATAATTGTTTAGTAGGTGTATCGTCAATACAGACACATTCAATATGACGCACGGAGAGTTTATGATAATACATTGATGTGTGTATATGATAAATGGAGTCCCAATACTATGAGATATGTATGAAAAATTATTCCCTAATTCATCTTTTTTAGATAATGTATAGAGTAATCTTCCAACTAGAAAATAATTTTATGAAATGGACGAGGATATCATGGAGGAAGAACACCATTCTATGATTATCTTCCATTTCAGTGCATGGGATGGGTAATTTATTTATCCCAGTAATCTGGATCGTGCAGATAAAATACAATAGAACTATCAATCCTACAAGTTCACAATATTTCCAGAACATATGGGTCAATACTAGAGAAAGATAATAGAGAAACATTTGCAGGGAAATTGATTCCTTGGGTCAACCGACTGACCCATCTGAAATCAATCCATAGAATTATTATTAGTGGATATATTATCCTAGTGTGGGAGCCTTATAAGGGTTTTAGAGATTAAAAATTCAAAATTGAAACAATGATAGCAATTATCAGTTGAGTAAATTTGGTAGAACCCATATTTTGCATGTTGTACAACATTTTAAATAATGTTTATAGAGAGAAGTCCCATCTCAATATTATAGGACCATTTCAAATTATCCTATTCTAGATCAAAATACCTATGTGGGGACATAAATTCTTTAATGATCAAATGATCCCAAATGATCAGTTTAAGACCTATCTAATATGGTTAGGTAGAGTTTGGATAACTAATATGATGAAATATAATATCAGGACCATGAAGAATCAATATGAAAAGTTCATATTCATTCCATATTACTCACATATATTATCAATTTTAGATAATGATACAAGAATCCATTATAAAATAGAATATTTAAAATTGTTAAGGGATGGTTATCATGATTCTATGATTTATGGAGAAACGATATATAAAAGATAGACCCTTAAGAGATTTGTGTTATTTCCCCACCATAAAATATGAATGATGAAAATGATGACTTGGTTCTTCATATATTTTTTGTTGAGGTTAATATAGTGGGATATAGGTGTTCTTGTTATACTACAACCTGGTGAGGTTGACATTGGACTTATGACTCATTATATATAGAATTAGATATGGTTGTATCCTAATGGTAAATTGGCTTATATAATGGCTCCTAAAAAGGGGTTTCAATATCATAGGATTAGAATTAAAAGGAAGAACCAAAAGTAGTAGAGATACCCAATAGAATTTTTCGTGATGAACACCAATTTCTAATTTTATTCCCATGAAATACTCATGGCTCTTACCCACCACCCAATCAATAATACATTAAATTGATAAACCCAGAGTTCACTCATATACATATATTCCCATATATGGGACCATACTAGTGTCCTATACATAATAGAGCATATGGATTGGGGGGATATCCACTAAGAATGTATGGGATTCTCTTAAAGTGAGATTGAGATCTCATGGAGATCAGGTTCATATCTACACGCATGGGAATATTTTTGATAGATAAATATATTAATGTAAATATTTATCATCATGATAGTGATTCCCTCATCCACTATACTAATTGAAGGATCAACTATTCAAAGTGATTTTTTGGGATTTCTATGCCCCGAGAGGGTTCTATATGTGAAGTGGAAAATATTCAAAATTCTTAGTTCAGAAGAATTAGGATTGATCCATGATTTTTATTTCAATATTGGTAGTTAATATTTTCATTAAAAAAATTGATGACACATTTAGGATATTAAAGATGATAAATTACATGTCCCCATTCCAGAATACATGATTATAAACATTATGTTAGATATAAATCCCTCATTGTTTCTTCTTGGTATGGTTTGGGTTTTATATTGTTTTTGGACAGAACCAGATTACTATGAATGAGTATGGTTGCTGTTTTCTGAAGATATCTTCATAAGATGGTTCAATTTCAGAGTGTTTTCCAAATTTTTGTAACTCAAAATTATGAATTTTGTGGTTGAAAATTTATGGATCTATTCATAGGAATGAATGGTATGAAAAATGAAAAACGAAATTGGTAATGGAAGAGAAAGGTATTGCATGGGATACAGACCATGTACCATGTCCAGGAAGGGATTGTGTCCGTGTACTAGGCAGTGGGATATGTACACAGATGTGATTCACGAAACCAAAAATAGTTTCTTGCGGTGGATTATGGTGAAGGCCGTGCACTATGCAGATGGCATGATGGATCGTGGGATGACAGAAGATAATGAAACCACAGAAAAAAAAATTGTGGTATGCATAAAATAATGGAAAAAAATATTTTGGAATAGGTGAAGATTGTGGCAGGAGGATTGGTATGTGGTAGAGGAAGTAACAAATCAATGATTTGGTTAATCATGTATTAGTGGATTTGGAGGATATCATTGCGTATATAAGAAGCATTAATCCACCTAATAATTAAAAAGAGAAAATAACATTTGATAACATATCCTTTCTTTGGGAATTTGGTGAAGTCCAAAACAAGTTCATGAATGGGAATCTCACCATGAATGATGTGGTACACGAAGATTAAATTCTGCTAATGGATTTTTTGGGAAACTATATCCCACTAAGGATGTGGTACACTAAGGAATAAGTTGTGGTATGTGAAGGAAGAAGACATAGTATGAACGTTTATATCAAAGGCGGCCTGTAAATAGAGAATAGTTTCTGGAGAGAGGTGGGTTTATAAAGGGGGTTCGTGGAGTCAGCACACAGAGGCAATACACGATAGAATTGGCAATGGTAGTCTATGAATGGGTGTGGTTTTTGAGGTGATAGTGGTATGTGGATGAGGTGTTCCATGTATCATATCTGATAATCAGTATATAGGTGAAATAGGTGGTTCATAGAACACTCATGGAAGATTTAAAAAGCATTAAGTTAATTTTAAAAATTTATTTCTATTACCTAACACTACACAGAAATGTAGAATTCATCTATGGGTGAAAAAGGTTCATCAATAGAGAATATACCTAGAGTTGAGGTTGTGTCATTCATTCAAATTAAGGGACCTAAAATTCCAAGAAAAAACATACCTAAATTTATATAAACATTGAGTGGATTCATTTCAAAGAGCAGTGAGTGATGGAAGAGGAAGATAGTGACCCTTGCCACTGATAGTGTGCCATGAAATGAGGCATCATGGTAGACCCTTGGGTATAAAGTGATAAGACCCTAATCATGGTAAATGCAGTGAGACTGGGCATAAAATAATTGGCCTAAACAACGTATACATTATTGGTATTAAGCCTTAGTGAATATGTTACATTAGAACACTATCTTTTTATACTCTGTTGATATATCCCATTGAGGGTGAACGAAGTAGAAATTGATTTTTCCATTGAATTTATTAAATTATGTTCTTAATTTGAAACTAAAATGAGATAGAAGAGATTTTTTTTAACGATGACACATTATTCAAAGGGGGATAAATTTTAATTTTTCATACCTTAATTCACCCCTAGGGTATTCAAACTACTGGACCTAATACTTATTGATAGGTGACAATGCATTTCCAAATGCTAGGGTTACGGAGGCTGGTTCTCCAAATTTAAGATCCCATATTTTATGGATGTATTTAAATTGATAAATTATAGTTTAAATCCCATAATTATGGATAATAAATGTTTAATAGGTGTGTGATGAGGTTTGGCGATGTTCTGGGGGCTTGGTAACAGAAATAAAGTATAAATTTTTCCATTATGAGAATGTTTCATGGTTTCGAACTATCAGTGAATGCCATAGGAGAGGGGAGGCCAATATATGCCCAATAGACCGAGGATTCTCACATGATTGGTGCATGGTTTTTCAAACTATGAAAGTATCACTAGGTAAATGTTATTTATAACCCCTCTTAGATAGAGGCTGGAGCCCAATTACTGCATGTTCTAAACAATAGTGCGGCCAAATCGTGTGCCTCATTAAAAATTGGAAAATTACCATATTTCTCGATGCAATTTTTATGTTATCATTGATTTTCCACCCCTTTATCTTAAAACCAGCAATTGTGACGAACCTAATCCCTCAAGATCTTCCAAGGATCAATCTCCCTCATTTCCAGGCCATTTGGATCGTTGTTGGACAATGATCAAAGCTGCATGTATGTTTAATCTCCACCATTCTTCTCTATTACAGCTTATGGCATGTGGATTTTTCCATATTCTTCTTAATCCCTAATACCCCATTTTTCTAGTGGAATCATGGTGGAGGATTTAAAGTATGTTGGAATCTGGATCTATAACTACGTGTAAGAGTGATTTTAAAGTCAGATTCCTGGAAGGTTGTATATAATTTATATCCCATCGTATTTTGGATTATTTTTTCTTTCGTGATTGTTTGATTCCATTCTTATTTTTGTGTGTTCTATATCCATAGAAATATTTGTAAAAAATGGTTATCTAAATGCGTATTTGAACCTCTCATGACCCTTGTGGGGAACTATGAGGATAACTATACTAATTTAGCACCACCCAAGGAGTGACCCAACTATTCCAAACGTTGGGAATGATAATGTTAAGGTTTTAATTGATTTTTGGGGAGTTAAATCCCATGATGTACATATTTGTTGGTATGTTGAATTAAAAATAGCATATGAATATATTGTATCTATACATTGTAATGGAATAAGAGATTGTATGGCATAACATAGATTGAGGTAGTAGTAAAAAATGAAATATTTCTATGTTATTTAAGAAATGTTTATTAAATTAATATTAGGTTTAATCCAAATGAAATGGTGAACATGTTAAATACGAAAAAAATTTGGAATTGATAAATGTGTTTAATGGATTAACATATGGAAATTTTTGAATTTTCTAAATGGGATAAGGTATAAAAATGGAAAAGGGTCAGATGAGATATGCTAACTAAATGGAGACTGTGTTAATGAGTTACGCCATAATGGGTAATTTATATGTTAAAAAAAGAGAAAAGTTTTTGTTATGTGTTTGGGTATATGTAATATTTTTTATATGGTATATTTGGAGAATGAATAAATAATCTTATGCCCATGTCATGGTGGTATAATGGAGGATTTACTTGAACTTCTACACCCAAAAGTTATGTTTGACTGAGGCTCTAAATCCCACCCCTATAATGTATGGGTTAGGGAGTCAGATTGAGTATCTATTCCCATAATGGTTTCTATAGATGAAACTACCCAGAATGATGTTCCAAGGCTGGTTTGATTTAATTGTTTTTGATACTTTTTTCTTTAGTGAGACATGATACATGATTTTCCACTTATGAATAGTGATTTTTATGCTTATTTTGTTACGTAAATGTATTAAATTCAAAACCCCAAGATCATGTGTTGAAAATTAATTTAGTAATAAAGATGATTCAATAGATAGATATGGAAATGGTAATAGAAATGGGCTACGTAAATATTCATACCTAATTAGTAGCCGAGTTGTATTTAGTTTACCTTTCATTTATTTAAAAAATGAATTAACTAAATTTTTGGACATTATATTTTGTAGATACCATTATTTGTAGCCTATTGAGTTGTACTCACACCCTATTCAGGATTCCAATAGTTACCCATGTAGATTTCATGACTCTGGGTCCAGAAAAGGGAAAGGAAATATCCTAGGGAGTTGAGTCTGACATAGACTGTGCATGGATGGAATCCATACCTGGAATCAAGACCCATTTTTTAGATTCAATTGTTTCTATTTATTTTGTGATTCCTTAACCTGTTTACCATTAGCATGACATGAAATATTTACTATTTGGTTTGGTTTGTACCCAATTTGGGAAATGGTTGGTAATGAATGTTTCAATTTATTTTAATTGCTTCTGTCATTTATTATGGTTACTTGTTGTATATTATTCCAATAAAGAGGTTTTAGACTACCCACATGTTACATTAGACCCTCACCGCTAGTTGTTAACCTCAATAATATGGGGATGCATGCTTGATGTTATTTAGCGATCCGACGTTGTGTATCGGCTAATGGATTCTTTGTCGAGGATGATACGAAGTGGTAAAAGAGTGGTTCATTTCTATGGTCTTATTATTTTGGGATGGTATAATGGATATTAGGATGTTTCAGACCATGTCAATGATCTCATGTTAGGGAGTAGCTAACTCATATAAGAGGGATAACCCAAGTCACCCTGGGTTAGAATTATTGTTACTTATTTTCATTATTATAGTATAATGATATTTCACCATTTAGTGATTCACTTATTAGGTGACATGATTTTTTATGATTTTTTTCTCATGGTTGGAACAAAATAAGGTTGATCATTCAGGAATAAATATAGGCACCTAGTGATATAGGTGGAAAGCATCCTGATAGGTACACACGAGATGGGTTTATGGGACATAGAGAGTGGGATTCATTTTATCATCTTAAAAGATTAAAAATAATTGTTTCTAACAATGTTTACACAAATGGGTAAAAAAAGTATAATGTTAATAGTGTTTTACTTAATGAAGAGTTGAAAATGAGTTAACTTGTTGGCTGTAACAAGCTATGAAATGAGAAATGTTTCAAAAAGGAAGAAATTATATTTTTATAGTGGAATGGTTTTTACAAATGTTTCTAATGAAAATCTAGTGAACATATATATTATCTCCCCCTCCCCTGATAGGCATTCCATGTGGAAGGTATGGTTGATGGTAGTGTGATATGTGTGATGATGTTCATTTTGATAGTGTGTGCAGGCTGAGTCATTATGGATAGAGATGTTCCTTCATAAAATTTTTAATGGTTGATGTTATATGTCATATGTCTCATTATTTCAATTGTAGGAATATGACACCACATTGATTTGTGATGGTTATAAAACAACATGATGTTGCAGATAACTCATCCCCAGATGTCGAGCTAGTGAACATGACAAATCATGGTAAATGGAGAAGAAAATTTATCTGAGAACATTCCTCATTTAATAAAAATGATGGAGCAGAACTCAAGGTGGGTTACATCGAACATGTTTGATATTACTATAGAATTTCAACTGTTGAACCCACTGAATTTTTCTAGAGAATTTGTTCCTATTTTAGTTGAAATCCAAATAGAGTCCATCTTAATAATCCTTAACCATCTATAGAATCCTCCCAAGAAGCGATTCATATTGGTGACATAAATTCTGTGTGGGAAGTTTCAACACTGGTGGTATATCATTGTTTAGGATGAGAATTCATAGGGTATATTGTGGAAGGGATTCTGAAGACTGTTTTTGGAACACTTCTAAGTAGAAATCATAATGTAGTGAAAGGATTCAGAGGTTAGGGTATGACCTAGGGAATGATGTTTGGGAAGGACAATGCTATTAGTTTCATTAACTTTAAATGATTTGTTCTATCATTGGTAATGGATTAGGAAGACACTACAAGGCACATCCAAGAAGTTATTAGGCAAGAGATTATTCCCCATGTAAATATTTTCCATTTAAATAGGTCTTCTGATGTGGTATATCAAGATCTAATTTCATAAAGACATATCAATGAGACCCTTGGTAGTGGTCGTATTAGTTGGATTCGCTGATCTATTGTTGCATCTTCTGATGGTTGTATGCATCGCTTCAAGATCCTTCATTAGGGTATTGGTGGATTGGGTATCCAAAAAAGGGAACTAGCCTCCCAGGGAAACAATCATGTTTCTACTATCTGTTTGGAAAGCTGGGACATATGTGTGGTATGTGTACCCAAGAACCATTTTAATGTATGGAATGTAGATGTTAGGGTAATGTGTAGAGGTTCAATAAAAACTGTAGACATATGGATATTTATTGGGAACGATTGTAGTACAATGTATAGGAAGGGGTTTGTCACACTATACAAGGAAATCAATTTTAGTTTTACTAGATTTATTGGTCGAGGTGGTGGGTCTCATTCTCAAAGGAGAGAGCATCCATTCTAGATGGGCATTGTAGAATAGGGAACTCAAACAAATTCCCATTTAGATTAATGGGTAACCATCATGCAGTTTAGTATACACCGTGAGGTGGTATGGATAGACCATCAATAGATTGAGGAATTATTAATGTAGCCTCAAAAATTTATAGTGAATTATTTGATAAAGGTTCCTCACATTAATTTATTTACACATAGTTTTTTTGTATTGGGCCAAGTAGTTGAGTAATTTTTTGGGGTTATATCAATTCATGAACCCTAAGGGGTGCGAGGATAAAATATCAGGCAATGTAAGTTGTGTGTGCTTGATGATGGTGGGTACATTTTCCAATGATATTTTTATGTTATTGAGATGTCAGGATTTGATTTGATTTTGGTTATGGACTATCTAGTGACATATGAAGCCCACATTAACTGTTGTCATTGTAGGGTAACATTCACATCTCTTGGGGGAGACATGTATGTCCATCTAGGAAAATGGTATGTTCAGGTAGGTCGTGCATGGCCAGTTTTTATATAATTTGGTGAACTCTCAACCTAATTGGTTTTCCTTATGATTGATGATGGGGGAGTAGAGTAGTACATATTTTATCTCATGATGGATTAGTTTCAATATGTATTTATTGAGGATTTCTAGGGGTTTCCACCTTAGAGGGTTGTTGATTTAATAATTGATATTCTTCTAGGAGAAGAACCAATTTCCATTCCACCACATATAATGTTACCGGAAAAATTCTAGGAGTTTATGACTAAATTGTTAGAGATTGAGAATAAATGGTTTATTTATCCTAGGACAAAACCTTTGTTATTTTCAGTATTGTCTTCTAAGAAATATGCTAGATCGTAGTGGATGTGTATTGATTAGAGGAAGATGAACTTGATGACTATTAAGAATTCATACCCTCATCCTCTTATCGAGGACCATTTTCACCAACTGATTAATGCTTCAGTGTTTTCAAAACATGAACTGATTTAGGGGTATATATCCTAAGGGTGATAACTTTTGTTATACCATTAAATTCATTTATATTTAGGTATGGATTTTATGTGTTTTTAGTCATTCCATTTGGGTTCAACAATACACTGGTAGTGTATATGACACTAATGAACCTCATATTTCATCTTTACTATGCGTGCATTATAGTTTTCTTTGTTGATGACATATTAGTATAGACCAAAAATCAAGGAGATCATTCCATCCTAGAGTTGATGAAATAGTTGACTACCGCCCCAGTTCAAGTCTTACCATTGATAGGTAAATAGTATACATTATTTTGTGATGTGTTTGGTGTTTTAAATATTGTAGTATTGATGAAGGATGGTCAGGTGATTGTGTATATTTCAAAACATCTAAGACCTCATTAAATAAAAATTTCTACGAATGATCTTGAATGTGCCATGGTGGGATATTCCTTAAAGTGTTGGTGGAACTACATTTTGGGAGAACTATTTATGGTTTATACTGATAAAAAGAGCCAAAAATACATATTATATGAACAATATTTGAATATATAGTACTAAAGAAGGGTGTAGTATATGCAGTCCTGAGAATTTAGGTTTGTTTACATGCATGGAAAGGGAAACAACATTGCACATTCTTTGAGCCAAAATACTGAGAACTAGGCAGTTCAAGAATCATGTTATGAGTGTAAGATGATCGAATTTTTTTCTGATATGAATCTAGAGGTGCAAGAAGGTAAATGGAAGGAAATACTTGTACCCTAGGTATTCAATTCCATGGTCATAAGAATAATTAAGGAAGGGAGGTATGAAGAGGCTGAATGTATGGCCTTGAGGGAATGTTTTAATGGTGGGGAATCACCTTCTATTTTGATCGTTGGAGATTACATGATCATTAATTCTCATAGAAGTGTTGTCATACCATCATGTATTCATGAATATTTTATACATGATTTTCATGAATCAATGTGGGTTGTGAATCATGGTCTATACAAAAAGTATCGGGAGCATCATTGGTAGTACTGGTGGTCAGGAATAAAGAAAGAGGTTGTAGGACTCATAGTGTGATTCCTAACCATATAGTTTGGGAAGGCTGAGCATCAATGGTTGGGAGGATTATTATAGCAACCACCCATTCTAGAATGGAAAAATTATGATGTAATGATGGATTTTGTTACGGTACGTTTGAGGATGCAACTGAAGAATGATCCAATATAGGTATTTGTGGATCAGTTAACTAAGGTGGCTCATTTTTACCGATTTGAGAGAATTTTAACATGGATCAGTTTAGTGAGATGTATGTTCGGGAAATGGTATCATATCATGGGTTTCCATGAATAATAGATTCAAATCAAGATCAATAATTTACAATACACATAATGCAAGGATTTAAATGGGTATTGGGCATTGATGTGTATTTTGGTATGAAATTTCACACATAGACGAATGTATATTCAAATTATAGTATCCATATATTATGGTATATGTTTAGATAATGTTTCATAGATTTTGGTGGATCGTAGGAAATGAGTTTCAAACTAGTTACGTTATCGGAAAAAAATATTTAACCAGTAATGATTCAGATAGAACTGTTCAGGGAGATCGATTGAAGACCTTATAGATCCCCTTTGTGTTAGTTCTAGGCTATGTAATAAATGTTTTGGGACCAAGTCTCATGCATGAGACATTGAAACAGGTTTCGTTAATTTGGAAGCATATGGAAATATATTAGGGTAGACAAAATTTATATGTGGATCATCTTCATTAACCTCTTGATTTTATTGTGGGTAATCATTCTTTTCTTAATGTGTCTCCAATTCTTGGTCACCATTGGATTTGTAAGTAGGGTAAGTTGGTGCCAATGTATGTGGGGCCATTTGTGATTGTGGATAGGATTGGACTGATGGCATACCATTTAGATCTACCATTGTGTTATTTTGGTATGCTGGAAATTTTAATGTGTCCCAACATTGGAAATATCACCCTGACTCATCTCACTTGATTAATGATGATGATGTAGTGCTCGAGTATGACACGTCCTTTGAGGATCATTCAGTTTGTATTGTGGATCGTAGTGAGAAGGAATTGTGGGGGTAAGACTGTGCATTGGATTTGAGTTCTATGGAATGATGAAAATTATTAGGAAGAAACATGGGAAAGTGAATCAGATATGCAGACCCATTATCTATATATATTTTCATTTGATGATCAGTGGTGTCAAGAAGTTAAAATTGAGGATGATCCATTATAAGGTGGGGAGATTGTAAGATCCCAGATTTTATAAAGTATTTTTATTTCTTAAATTCTAGTTATAATTCCTTAATTATGGATAAATAAATTTTTATTGGGTCTGTTAGAAGGGTTGGGGACGTTCTTTTGGATTAGGACATGAAAGAAAGAATAAAATGACCCATTCTATGCATGATACATGATTTCACAATGGTCAGTGCATACCATGTGGATAAATAAATTTTTACTGGTTCTATGAGAAGATTTGGGGATATTTGGGGAGATTATGACATGAAATAAAGAAAAAACTAACCCATTTTGTGCATGTTACATGGGATTCTCACATAGTTGTAGCATTTTTTTTCAAACTGTATGGGCCTTCCTATGTAATTGTGCAGATTAACCCCTCTTGTATAGAGTCTAGAACATGGTTGGCTTACGGTTTTCAAAACCATGTGACAATTTAGTGCACCCCATTAAAAAGTGTCAAATGACCATTTCCCCTCAGGTTTTATATTTTCTCAAAGAGATTCATCTCATTTAACCTACCTCTAGACCTAGTGATTAACATAAAACATTATGATATCCCAGGGAGATATCTAACTCATTTCATGGATGTTTGTAGAACTGTTGGTTTCATATTGAAGCTCCATGTACTTTTAATCTCCATGTTTCTTATCTTTTCCAGTATTGGGCTTGTAGTTTTTTTCATATTCTTCAGAATCACAAAAAACCACTTTTCCAATGTAATCATAGCGGAGGATTTAAATGGTGTTCA
Organism: Viscum album; assembly: GCA_963277665.1. NCBI lineage: Eukaryota > Viridiplantae > Streptophyta > Magnoliopsida > Santalales > Viscaceae > Viscum > Viscum album. Next base: position 248,618,564 of record OY728122.1, on the reverse strand, counting down.
TATCCAGATCTAAAGATACGATGAAGAGTGTATTCAACATCGGATTCGATGTAATTGGTCTATAAGTTATAACACATAGTCATTATAATGATTTTCTCTTGCATTGTTGTGAATTTTATTTCCAGTTATTGTGTAATTAATATTCATAGTAATATTTTGTTAAGAATGATTTCCTAAATAGTATTTAGAGCCTTCATTACCCCCATGGTGTGTAATGGGTATGAGTAGACCAATTTAGGGCCACCCATTGGGTGCACAAACGATTCCGAATATATGGAATAGTAACGTTAAGCCTGAAATTATTTTTTTGGTTAGGTAGAGAGAATGAAGGACATGTTGGTACAATAGATTGAATTAAAATAGGAAAAAAAAATAAGTATTTTCTAACCATGGTAATGACATGAGAGATTGTTTGGCTTAACCTGAATTGATTTAGTAGTAATAATGAAAATTGTGCAAGTTTATTTAATAAATTCTCGTGAAATGCATAAGTTGGTTTATGCATATGAAATTGTTGACATGTTAAATAGGTTAAGTATTATTAATTGATAAATCTGTTGAAGGGATTAACATATAGAAATTGTTCTATATGCTAAATGGGTTATGTCATAAAAATGAAAAAAGGGTTAGATGTGATATGATATATAATTGGTGATTGTGTTGATGAGTTAAGAGATAAGGTAGATTTATGTGTCCAACAAAAATTTAAATTTGTTTGTTAAGTGTTTTTATTTATGTATGATTTGTGATATGTTATATGTGGAGAATGAATAAAGAAGAAAGTGAACATTTCTTGGTGGTATGTGGGGGTATTGGTTAGAGGTTTTGTACCCATTGTACTGCTTGGTCTATGGCTCTAAAAAACAACCCAATAATGACTTAGTTAGTGATTCAGACAAATTATCTGTTCCCCGGGGCTGAGGCTCCATGGTATGTGTCATGTAACTATTTATGATATGATTCCCTTGTGAGATAGGAATCTTGATTTTACCCTTATGCATAGTCTTGTGTCTACATAGGGTGTTACGTAAAAGATGTAAATTTTAAATCCCCAGAGAAAATGTTGGAAATAAATTTATTAATAAATATGATATATCTAATGGAAATGGAAATAGTAATGGAAATGGTCTACGTGAGTATTCCTATATAATTGGCACCTTAGTTGCCTTTCGTTTACCATGTCATTTAAATATTACTTGGTTTCACTATCTTTTAGACTATATATTTTTTTAAATCATTGGTGTTGGACTAGTAATTTGTACTCACGTCCTTCATGAGCCTCCATTGGGTACCCTAGCAGATATCAATATTGTAGGTCAGGATAAGAGAAAGGTCTCTATGCCATGGAGTTTAGTTGAGCTCAAAATGTGTATATATGGGATAAATACTTGAATTCCGGACCATTTTTTGTATATTCCACTATTTCATTTTTATTTTTTGGGTCATTTACTAGTGCACCATTAGCATGACATGACATATTTACTATTTGGTCGTGTTTGTTCCCTTTATTGAAAATATTTAGCAATACATGTTTATGTTCTTTTTGTTTTTTTATTTGTTTGTTTATTATTGGTATCTATTATTTGTTACTCGAATAAAGACATTATAGTATCCCCAAAAGTTACATTTGATCCTTTCTAATAGTGGGAATCCTCTGTCACAGGGGGAGGTATCCATGAGGTCACGTAGAGATACAAATCGGGGCACTGGATAGTGGCATATATGTCGGGGACACTACACCCAATGTAACAGTGTAAATTGAGGAATTTCCATGAAATTACCCAATAATTTCAATGAAACCACCAGTGATCCTTACTATAAAGCTATCCTTTATGGGTATCAGAAAATTGAAGCATGCGAGTTTTCTGGAGGCCACAAATTTTTTAGGGAAGATGATTAAGTATTTTTGTTCACTAATATCTAATGCAAATTTTTTTATCTCAACACTATCTTATTTGTTTTTATCAGGGATTGGTTGAGGTCTCACCAGTTTGAGGATATCACTAGCTCAAGAGAGTATCTTTTATAATCCCTTGGGAGGGATATTTGAATTTACAATGACTAATAGGGATCAAGGATAATCATTTTTATCCACCAACCTAGACACATTAGTTTTTTTCTCCCATATATATGATCCTAATGGGTGGTATTATAAAATTATGCACTATCTACCCTGTATATGTGATGATGAAGATCAATTATGTAATGATTTTAGTCCCCTGAGGTACCAATCCCTTAAAATAAAATTATTCCAACTAATTTGATGGGGACCCCTCTAGAAAAGAAACAATCATACAATCAAGATATGATGCTCAGTAGAATCAATATTGGACATCAATAAAGACACATTATACATTATCTCTATGATTTAAAGGATTATAGATATCCCAATGGATATTAAAATTCCATCAATCTGTTTTGGAGCACAAAATATCGACTTTGGAATGTTATTTATAGTAGGAATGATTCAAAAAAATGGAAACTCTTCTTTGAGTATTTTAGTAGTCATTAATCAAGTGGTCCTATACAGTGACTTTATTTTTACCCAAATAGAAATAGTTATATCATGATTAGTGGCTTTATCGTATGATTTATTTTCACAATAAACCCTCATACTATCATTTCTAGTAAAGCAATTGTGTTTAATGGTGTTATCATCCATACATTATAATGAGCTGATTCATTTCAATAAAACATGATGAATTATCAAAATATCATTCTAATGTTTCTAAAATAATTGATTTGGAAATATTTCACTATGAGTTAATGGAATCTAGGACCCATCTATCCCAATTCCTTAGCCAATGGTGATGGTGGGGGAAAAGGCTGACTCAATAATTGTTTATTCAGGGAGTATAGAAACTAGAACCACATTGGATGATTTAGATCAAGGGTGCACACCTCCATTAAAGGTTGAAAATAAGTCAATATAGGGGATAATAAGCCTAATTGAATCAACTACCATCATCTATAGAAGAGTAAACAAAATCTAATTTCCCAAACATCTTTAGATTAAGGATCTGTGAAGCTACCCATATTAAATTGAATGTTCATTAAATTATTAAATGATATATTTTATTTTAAATCCATGCATGTTTTAGTGAATGATAAAATATAAATTGTGGAGTATGAATAATAAAAAATTATGACTCTTATTATGGAAGATTTGTAAACACATGCTTCCAGATATGAATCACTCAAAGAATCCTCTCAACACACATTGATAGAGGATAAATAATTGTATCCCATCATGGAAGGAATAGTTTTAGTATATCAAAATCATTAGTATTTGGTTTCTTTCTAAATGTAGCATTTCAATATTTATATTTAATTTAAATATAATTAAAATCTTATGGGGGGAAGAAAAAACAATAGTAGTTATGGGCACCAATTTTAGTCGGAATCATTGTTTCCCCTAGAAAAAGAATAAACTCTAGAGATTTTTAAACATTCATGACTTTTAGAAATGTCTTAATAATCAGCTGATAACATATATTCGTCATTAGAGAGTAATCTATGAAGGAGTGATAGTAAAATGTTGATACTCCTCCACTTTTCTTAAGAAGAATAAAAAACATAAATTTTCATTCTAATCTACCTTACTATTTCTCCATTCGTAATTATCAAATCATAAAAACCTACTAATCCTTATATGGTAATATTAAGCTAACATGTAACCATATGAACCTTGAATTTGAATTGGAGAATTGAATCCATGGTCCCCAAACACTTGAGTCATAATTGTATCCTCCAGGGCATGGATCATAAACTTATATTCACATAGATAACATCATTATAGCATTATAGTTGGTCTATTTGAAATTAATTATTTCCTATTAGTAATGATCAGGAATGTGTATTGGCACGAGGTCCATTACTATAAAACTTGAGTTGGTCCATTAAAATGTCGAAGATAAGTTGACACAATGTGATGAAAATCATGACAATGGAGGATATTGATAGAGGGTCAGAATATTTAAAAAGGATAAAGTACTATAAAAAATATTAAGATTTTTTACAAAAAAACCCATATTAAAGGAGAATATTTTTGCAATATCTTACTCCTAGGACACAGGACCAAAATAGTGTCTCATGAATTCTGTTAGGGTCATATGGTAAACCCAACAGGATTTGGGTATTATTCTTTACTACACTAATTTTTTTCTCAGCCTCATAATGGGGAGACATTGTAGGTATGAAAAAATATTTTTCATAGATCACTCATTCTGGGTTTTAATCCTAACATGTTCTGTTCATTTTCAATTTTAACACTAAATTAATACATGATCATGAAATATGTATGCCTAGAAAGTAAATATTTTACTTTTTCCTAAGATTCTCACTGAGGTTTTTCATCCTGGAGTGTTTTATGTAATCGTAATTGGGTATTATAAGGTCAATAAAACAAGACCAACATGAATAGTGCTTTAGGCCAAACAATTTTGACCATGTAAAAGAGAAGTAATCTATATTGAGACATGGGTAGAGTTAATCTGATGTGAATTATCAGATAAAACTTTATAATTGTAGTTATCCTCTAAGGATGATGGATATAATTTAGGTTCCTAGTATTTGGACCTAAGGTTTCTGATATTTTTGGTATAACATCATTATCCATATATTTGATTAGTTTAGGGTTGTATTTCTTTGGAAGAATGTTTTTTGTTTTAAGTTCATATTTATTTGAATAAATATTGATATGGATTTTGTTCATTTAGATTGGCCTAATAATTTTATAGTTTAAGGTCATGTATCTTTGTCTAATGAAAAATTAGGTGGCCTATAATGTAACATGTATGACATAGACATGATTTGAATTAGCAAATATTAGTTCTACTAATATAGATTACTTCATTAATAGGTTCATAATGTTTTTGCTGGTGATGACTGATCCAAGAATTGGTATAGTTTAAGGATACATGTAATTTACCACATACATAGTAGGTTTTCATTGTAATATATGTGGATTAACTAGATTAACGCGACCAAATTGAACATCTCTATCAGTTATGGTTGAATTGAAATCTCTGAGAGTGTTTTATAGCTTGAAAATATGATCTCAGAAGGTTGATATGATCTAGATAATATCATTATATAAGTTTATTGGGTGTATGTTCTCTTTTTAGTACTTAGGCCAAATATTACTACAAATTATGTTTGGAATCCTAGACCAAATGAGACAAGCAGTTTAGATAGAATATGAAAGAAAAAAACCAACATGAATATGGGATCAATATCATTATAGACTAACCTAGAATAATTTATATTGATTTAATGGTTATATAGATTATATTATTGGGTCATTTGGTTTATGGTCACCCAATGGTGGCTGATTAAAATTGAATGGGTGAGATGTCAAATCTATGTACTTAATGTGAGAACAATACACAAATTCATAACATTGAATATCGAATCAATATGAATAGTTATACAATTATTTTTGAAAATAATATCTCTATAAATTAAGACTATCTATAATAATATAGTAAATGAATACAATGGATAACCACTGACCATTTTTAAATTTAGGATTCTACATAAATGGTTTGGGGGAATATAATGATTATAAGAACATCCCCTTATGATGTAGATGCCTCTGGTTGATAGAATTTATTGTTGGAATATATATATAGGGATATTGGATGTTTCTATTCATTTTTGACATGAAATATCCTTTGGAAATGAATATGATCATTACCAAAAGAAATGATTTTTCATATTGATTGAAACTCTTGAAGAATGAAGTGAGTTTATGAAGGAAAGGAATATTCTAGGAGAGTTCAAGCACCCTAATGGTCATTCCATTATGTAAAGAACACATATTCAAGGAGGGTTGATATCCGGTGAAATCACTCTATCTTTTCCAATGATCAGTGGGTCTAATGAAAATAGATGAACTTTAATTTGGGTGTTTCGGTGGGACCTAATAGATTTGTTCCATCAATAATTTATTTCTCTCAACCATAAATGAGGACGTCTTAGAGGATGGGGACTTGAATTTTTGTCATGAATAACATTATGATTTTTCATCCTCAAATGGATTATGTCCCATTTATAGAAATATAATCCGTTAAGATTTTTCTTTTTGGGTACTAGATTTTATGGTCATACAACTATGACCAAAAAGTGAGATAATGAATCTTACACAGACACAGAGAAACAATACTAAATGTGAATGAAGAACATAATGACATCTTATACAATCTCAAAGGGGTGAAAATAATTTAAGGACTTATTTCATGAAAAAATATTGGATGATGTTTTATGTTTATAAATATTTGATTAAATATGTAATAATAAATTATATCAAGTGGTAACGAAATCATTTACTTGATGTGAATGAGATCCTAGTTTTATTGACATATTCTATCTTGATGGTAGGTTTTTTAACATAGCTTTGGGTCATGAAGAATAACTAGATTAATATGATGATACAAACTATAAAAAAGGGCAAGTAAAACCCCACTATGAATAGAGAACCAAATACTAGTATTGATTATCTGATGGGGAATTGTACAGGGTTTAAGGGCATAATTATTGGACTATTGGGGTGAAACTAAAAACCCAAATGGGGACCAAAGGATTATATTTTCACAATAAAATTTAAATAGGGAGTAATGACTTCATAAATCAAAACTTATGGTTCATGTATGACAAGTAGTGAAGTGAAATTGGTATATAAGCGATGGTAGCTGAACATATTAAAATGATGGGTTTCTCTATAATGGTGTGGGGGCGTAAAAAGATTATAAGACCTTAGGTTTTATTTACCTCCAGTTGAGCAGAAATATTGTGGGTGTATGGAGATTCATTTTAGGGTTATGTATACATAGTCAATAATAATATTCCATTGGATTTGAATACACATGTTACTGTTTACCATGAATGATTCATTGAAATTTAATTCAATACATGATTGAAGTTTGATTTATGAAAAATAAAAATATTTTTACGAAGAGTGATGATGGAATTTTTTATTAGATATTATCATGGATTGGTTGTTATCATTTTATTGAAATGAGTGGAGATAAATTATGCATTATGACTTAGTAATGAATACATGATTTACAAGTCACTGCATATCATGAGGTATGATAAATCATGCCACACCATGATTTTATATAATTAAGAAATCTCAAAACATTAGCATTTAATACTGAGAAAGCTTGATTTATCTTAATGATTGTCTACTGAAAGACCCAATATTAGGAACCCTTACCTGAATCTATCTATCATATATGGAAATTAATCCACATATAGTATACCACTATAAGTAGTTTAATTTCATGAAAATTTGGAGCATATGAAATTAATTTTACTATCTTCTTGCATAGACTCTAGTATTTTTCATTTTTCCCATATATTATTCATTCATGGAATGGGATAAATTTGTCTTGTTTTTGTGTAAATATAATAACATAATTGAAATAGAAGAGATTTGATGGGGGTTTTATATTCACTTAGGATTGGATATTCATGTGTCACTATTATTTTGTGATGACAAGAATCAAAACACACATTGTTCGTTAGGGTTTCCTCTATATTGATTTTGATCCAATATAGGGGAATTATATATCTCATCTATTTAATGAATAAACCTATATTAGAGGTCCCTTTTATAACTGATGCATATGTAGGGTTGTGTAATCAAGATTAATACTCACAAATTTCTAGCAAGTTTTCATATACAAAATTAATTGGTTCAAGTGAAAGGGGGTAAAATTAGTCATCCCCTTACTATAGAGAATTTGAAAAAACTCAATATTGATGGTAAATCATGGATATCAGGATAATAGAAGTCATTTTATTCATTAGAATTGATTTATAAGCCTATTATATGATATCCAAGACTCTTTAGGTATTGTTTTTGGATATGTATTAATCCATAGGTGGTTCATTTGAAGTACTTTATGTAATGATATCGCTCATGTATATGGGTAGAAAATTGAATTTCACCTTACATGTAGGGATATTGAGGAAAATACACCACGTATAAGGAGACTTAGGAACTAATGTCAAAAGGAGGAATTGTTTTGTAAAATTAATTGTTGGTCCTATGATAAGAGATCCCGACATCACTATGTATTCAATATGAATGGAAATTAAAAAATGTGTAGTTCTTGTAATGTACCCCTTAGGAAGATATAGATCTTGTATGTGGGTAAGGACATTGATATCCAAATAAACATGAAATTTTGGTCCCAGGTACAAATATATAGATCTGTCTCTTATGAATGGGAATTAATCTATCAATATTATACCACTATAAGTAGTATATTGGTTAATTTAGGTAGACCATAGAAGCTCTTAGATTTAAAAAATAGTGCATCTCTCTAACATCTTGACTTGGCTCACCACTAAACCATTTGTTGGACCAGTCACCACATGACCTCAAGCACGTCTCCCCGTATGCTAGATGCAGCCGACTATCATTGAGGGTCTATGTATGGTCAGTGGGTAGACTATACCCTATTATTAGGGTGGAACATCGATATATCCTCGTAAATAACAAACAATAGGTGAAGCAGTAGTACATAGTAGATAAAATAGCGGAAGGAAAATAATACTCATTTTAAAAAAGTGGTTGTAACACCCCTGGTAAATAAAGAATATGACATTTTCATATTTATCCATATTTGTGAATAAAATGTTAATATTAATTTAAAATTAAATCTATGCACGATGGAATACCCAATATGCAACAATAAGTTTCTTGGAAATCTTACGTTGCACTGTAATAATAAAATAATAATATTTTAAATGGTAGTTAACGCCTAGCCATTGTAATGGAGGAAATGAACATAACTAACTAAAAATGATTATACGTGTTTTTCAATTTTTTTTACTTTTATCCAATAAATGTTTTAGGGTTAAAATGAGAATGAATCCAATTTTAAGCGCAAATATTCTAATATTCTTTAAAATGTTGATTAAATGCCTTTTGATGGAAAACCATTTTTAAATCCACTTTTGACAATTATATATTTTATATTGGACCAAATAAAATCCTTCTTTAGAATCGGGACATCAAAATTTACTTTGTGCATGTTTTTGTTTTTTTTCGATAATGTTCATTTTTAATGAATAAGTGAAAAATGTTGTAATTTAATTGAAAACCTATTTATAATTTAATTTATTTATATGATTATATCATATTTTTAATTTGTTATAAAGTGAAATTATAATATAAATTTACCATTTAATCCAATGGCGGTCATTGGAATTTACTTCACATTGAAATTGGACTTAAACTAGTGTCAATCTTTTAATAGATATTGTTTCTTAAAAACACGCTATTTGTTTTGACAGTGGGAATTAATTATTAAATTAATTAATTCAACTAATATGTTGTTAATTTTGTAAAATAAAAATCATTTTTGAATTTGGAATATCAAATATATCTTAGGGTGAGTTTTTGTTATTTTTCTAAAAAACTTCAATTTTTGATGAATAGTGAAACCACTAAGTGGTAGTTAAAAACTGATTTTTCATTTCAAATAAACTGTACAACTGATGTGATTTTATTTTCAAAAATAACACATACATGGTTGTCATTATGATGTAAAATGTGGTTCAATGGGATTAAAATGATTTTTTAGGTGAATAGTAACTTTCCAGTTTTATTATTCGTGATTAAAGGTAATTAGTGTAATTTACGGTAAAGATAATTCTATAATAATATGAAATGACATTGAAACATGTCCTACCATTATTGGATGAGTAATTTCCGACAAAAAAAATCCATGTGTAAACTAGGGGACCCCATGGATCAACTTTGGTTGGAAAATTACATTAATAACTTTTCATTTAAAGTTAAAATAAAAATTTCACAAACCTGTATTGTTTTAATAAAACAATTTTTAAGTGTGGTTATACAAGTCATATTCTTTATTATAAATATTAATTGGAAATCTAGAAATATTTCCTACATCATAGTATTTTTTTATAATTTTTATACATTAAATAAATTAATTTATTTATGACTCCACGATGATGCATTGATTACCTCATTAATGAACGATTTAAATAAAATGAAAAGATAATGTAAAATATAAGCAATACAGTAGTAAAAAACCTATTGGATGGGTGTAGTTAAAACCCTAATCACCTTATACTCGAAATATATCTTTGTGGGACCTTTAAAATCCAAAAACCATTTTAAAATAAAGTGACATTTCATGACTTTCCAAGAGTGCCCCCCTCCCTCTTATAAAAGACCCCCACCTCTACCTTTTTACACACACTTCTCAAGCCATTGGATCGGCTAGGATCTACTCATTTTATTTCTCCACATCCCTCTATTCATCCTAGAAGCCTTACCTTAGGCATAAATCTCTTCAAGAAACCTTTTTGGTTCTAACCAAGACGAGTTACCCGATATAAAGGTAAAGACTTCTCTAATGTTATTTTGTTTTATTTTGCTTCTCCAACCCCCTAAACTCTTTTTATTAATTTATTTTGTAAAAAAACCTATATCTTCAAAATAATAGGATTTTTTATGATAACAATTCGATCTACACTTACACACACCTCCGTCTAATGCTTAAAGAACATACTATTTCTGTGGATGGTGCATTACTGGCTCACGAAACGATGGTTGTTCAATCTTCTCTTAACACCGTTCAGGGTGGCCATTATAATGTCACTATATTTTATATATGATATATTTGGTATTTATGTTTTATATATGCTTTTTTATTTTATATTCAAAACATACCTTTATTCTTTAAAAGTTATACAAATGCGATAATTTCATACGAGAAAGTGTGGACTACTACCACGTCAAGTGATGTGACTCGTTCTTGCAATACATTTAATTTATAAATAATGAAATTAATGAACATATGTGACATATATAACATATATTTTAAATTATAATTATAATATATATATATATATATCTCATTTATTTTTAATTCCATTAATATGACAAAGAAAAGAAAGTAGTGTTAATCTGTACGTACGGCCTACCGTCTCCATGAACGGTGCATTTAATTTCTTTTTACCACCATATTCTATGGATTTGTATAAAATAAATATATAATGGATATATATATTATTTAAATCAGTAATACTATTCTTGATATTATGTAATTATAACACAATGGAAAATTCTTTTCCAACAAGTTCAATTTTTAATCATGTACCGAACATCGACAAAAATGTCTGATATGAACTCACCTTATAAACAAATTATTATAACATTATAATATGTGATACGAACTGAATAATAATCTTAAAAGGATTTCCTTAAGCAATTATAAATTTACCAATGATTATTATTCACGAATATAACGAAACGAACCAGACACGTCGAACTTGAGGTAAGGGATCCTACCTCTCTCTTTCTTTTTTTGTACCCGATTTTATGTCACTTATTTCAAGCTCATAATTACTAGGTTTGGGGATGTCCTTTTATATTCCTATTACTGTAAATTTTATTCTCATATTATTAGAGACCCTATTTGATCTTGTCAATCCATTTTTGGATGTTTTAAGTGGCACCATTAGGCAGCGTAGTTTTCGTAAGGGATTTTTCATCTCACCTTTATTCTTGTGAGATTTATGCTACATTTTCCACTATTTACATTGAGTGGAGTATATAATGAACATTATTCTACTCTGTGTACAATATAATTTTTTTATGTGTATTTACATCAACGTTGTATAGTCCTTCTTTCATGGGGTGTACGTTTCGAAAGTTACCCAAATCGGTAAGGGAACCTTTCACCCTCCTCTTTTTAAAAGACTTCTTTTTGTTATGTCTTTTAATTCACATATTATTATGTTGGGATATGTTATTATATATACTTATTGATTTAAATTTATTTCCAAGTGTTGAGATACAATTTTTGTCTCATCAACTAATTTCTGAATTTTAAAGTGACGCCGTTAGGCTGTCGAATTTTTACAAGGGAACTTTTTAACCCAATTTCGATTTCTTTGGGTTTAACTTTTAGTTATTGAATATGTCATCCTATGAATATGTGTGAATGGCCTCTAATTATTTTACACATAATATCAACATATATTGGGTTTATTTATATTTGTCATGAATAATTATGAGATTGACTTATCCTTAATTTAAGGATACCATCTTTATAATGGATTTCATCTCAATGTACATTTCAATTGAGTGTTCATTGTTGTTATGCACCAATTCACTCATATATGGTGTATATACTATCCTTTGACATATTATATCATGAATACCTTTATTTTCATGATATTATGAAGTTCTGATTAACTGTTATTCCGTAATTATTTATATTCAAGAGTCTCTCATTTTGTTAAAAACTCTTTTACAAAAATATAATTTTTAAATGATTTAAAGATTTATTATTCTAAATAATTATCTATAATGACCATATTTTAAAAATGGTTTTTAGTATTTATTGATATGGAAAATAATGTTTTGAAATTATAATTCCATTGAAATCTTCAAAGTGGTATGGGACACATTGATTCAAAAGTATCTTTTTAAATGTTTTATGAAAATTGATTGATTATTTTAATATCTTGAAATTACTTCTTCTGATTGAAAATGAAATGTTATTAGTGAATTGTTTATATTGGAAATATTTTTTGTGTTATAATGGTACTTGTACATTTGAAAGTTGGTTACGTGATAAACCAAATGATGGGTGGTTCCGTGAATACCCGGACGGGTGGTGATGTTATAACCTCCAATGCATTGGGTATAGAAGTTGGTCGTATGGTTATTCCACGTAGTGATATGTGTGGATGTTGAACGTATGGTTATTACATTGATGTATGTTTATGAACCAAGTTACCTTTATATGTTATGTGTTATTTATATGGGTTTATGGTAATATTTTGGTTAAAAAGTATAAGTAGTGATCTTTTATTCAGTGAAGAGTATTTACTACTTCATAAAGGTGAAAAGTATTACTTTGATAATTTATTCCTGGTTTTCATGTTGTTTTGAAAAACTAACCGTTTTCCTTCTTTGTGTATTCTATACTGGGATTTTTATTCTTATCACAAGTTTTTGAAATGTTTTCCACATGAATTAAAGATTAATAGGGTCAATGATGGGATCAAGGAAAGACAATCTATCTAAAACATGGAACTAGACATGTTTATTTTTAAGTGTTTATACTTTATGGAAACTTAGTAGAAGTGTCTACTTTGTAATATTTTGAGATGTAATAGTTATGTCCTAATTCTCTAAAACTCTAAACCTGAAAATATCCTCTATGTGAAATATTCATTTAATTCAATATTAAGTAAGGTTTTAGGCTGGGGCCTCATAGTTGGTATCAAAGGTCGGTTTAGACAACTTTAGGGATTATGAGTTTTTGTTATACACATGGTTAGTCCCTATATCTATTATTTCTGTTAAACGATTGTTTTATAACTTTTTTTTGGCTCAATAAATGGATTTTGCGAATGGAAGGAGGAGGATCTAAAATGAAATTTCAATCTCTTCTTGAGGACATGCTTGCAATAATTATCGCAAAGTCATGTTCGGATGATTTTTAAACTTTTTCTAGAATACAACTCCCATGAAAGTAGTTGTTTGAGATATCAAACACCTCCACTATACCTCCTTATCATCGTGGATCATGGTTTTTATTTAGATAGATATTATTTTCACAATATTCTCATATTTTTAAGAAGGGTAAATATTATCAAGGCATTTTCAAATACTTTACCTTATCACAAGATTTTGAAGCATATTATAATTTTAAAACAGGTGCTGAAGAAGGAGAACCTTGTGTAACCTATATATATTTTCTTCTACAATATAGTCTCTCAGCACATACCTATGGTATTTGAAAAGGACCATTAATTGAAATTTTCAACTCAAAATAGGTCCGACTATTTTATAGATATCATGTTTTAGCACATGTCTTGAAATTATATTTCATATATGATAATTTTCCAAAACTGTTATCCTATGAACACCCATATGACCCATGTTGTACAAGGTGTATTTGGATGGATAATGTAAATGATTTTGAAGGATCTATAAATCATTGTTGCAATGCGTGGACCTTCTACCTACGAGAACAGGATGAAGATGAAACCAAATGGATACCATGATCAAGGTATGATGTTCTTTATTTTTTGGAATCATTTTATTTTATCTTATGGTGGTGAAATAAGACTTATAGAATTAAGATGTTGTGATCGTAATGAATTTGGATTAAAATTAAAGGTATAAGGAAACCATTGAGGTTAAAACATGTTAGGGTTATTTTTGAGTTTTATAAAAAAGACAACCTTTAGGATGGGGGACAACCAGTCGCATCTGGTAAGGCCATAAGAATCAAACCCATAACTGAAGGGCGACAAGGGCGCATTACCTACCACTGGACTACGCGAAGTCCCATGTTAGTATGACTTATTCTTTTTAGTTAGATGATTTTATGAGTCAATAATAAGTCGATTTTGGGTTATCTAGGAAAATATTGACCAATCATGGAGGTTATATGATTAGGTTAATTACTTTTCAAAGTGAGACTTTAAGAGAAACTGATGTTAGATAAATAGTAATATTTACCTTGGAAGACTATGTGATTATGTCCTTCAAATATTTGGGTTTAAATCTTAGTTTGGATTACATTGAAGAATTTTAAGGAATTTTTTTTTATCGAATGGTCTTCGTTGAACTTTGGGTTTTGTTGGAAAAATTTTGGAGATTAAGAATATATTTTCTTTTTATGAAGGATTATCCTTTTGGGGATTATCTGATCTTGTTCTAACAATTTCGGTTTTTGTTAAGGCCTGAAGACATGGGAAATATATAGTTCTATTTTTTGGATTAGCTGATTCGTTAAATGTTGATTATATCCCTCTTAATGTGAATGAGTCGTCCTAAATACTCGTCTTTTGGAGGAAAAAATGAATTTTGTGTAAGAAATATAGTAAGAGATGAAAGTCTAAACAACAAGAAATTATGATTCCTTGTGATTTAGTTATTCTCAAAAAGAAATTCCTCAATGAAAAGTACCTTAAAACTAAAATGTTTCCAGTTAACGTTTCCTACTGGGGAATCAAATACTGTTTAACCCATCACACGTTTGTGATTTTCTAGTGGATAACTTTCTACTAAACATGTTTTCTATCACTCTCGAATAGAACATGAAACTTTTTTTTTCACTTCCATGTCAAGGTTTTCTTACATGGAATCCTAGTATGGGTTAACACAGGTGAAATTTGTACTTCCCTTTCATTCTTTTAAAGTGACAGTTTAATTGACTCCTTTTCTGATGTGGGGCTTTCAATGAAGTTTCCTAGCCCAATTTTAAAATTTCGAAGACACAATTCCAAAATGGGGGGAAGGATGTAACACCCTAGGTAAATAAAGAATATGAAATTTTCATATTTATCCATATTTGTGAATAAAATGTTTATATTAATTTAAAAGGAATGTTATGCTCGATGGGATACCCAATACGCAACAATAAGTTTCCTGAAAATCATACATTGCACTCTAATAATAAAATAATATTATTTTAAATGGTAGTTAATGCATAGAAGTTGTAATGGCGGTAATAAACAGAACTAACTAAAAAAGGATTATATGTGTTTTTAAAATATTTTTACTTTTATCCAAAAAATGTTAGAGGCTTAAAATGCGAATGAATCCTATTTTAAGCACAAATATTCTAATATTATTTAAAAGGTCGATTAACCGCCTTTTGATGGTGAACCCTTTTTAAATCCACTTTTGACAATTTTATATGGTATATTGTACCAAATAAAATCATTCTTTATGTTCAGGACATCAAAATTTACTTTGTGTATGTTTTTGTTATTTTTTCGATAAAGATAATTTTTAATGAATAAGTGAAAAATGTTGTATTTTAATTCAAAACCTATTTGTAATCTAATTTATTTATATGAATAGATCATATTATGAATTGGGTTTATAGTGAAATTAGAATATATTTTTACCGTTTAATCCAACGGTGGTCATTGGAATTAATTTCACATTGAAATTGTACTTAAACTAGTGTCAATATTTTAATAGATATTGTTTCTTAAAAACACGTTTTTTGTTTTGATATCAGGAATTAATTATTAAACTAATTAATGTAACATATAATTTTTAAATTTTCTAAAATATACATAATTTTTTAATTCAGAATATCAAATATATCTAATGGTGAATTTTTTGTATTTTTCTAAAAAACATCAATTTTTTGATGAATAGTGAAACCACTATGTGGTAGTTAAAAAACTGATTTTTCTATTTAATGAAACATTACAACTTCTGTGATTTGATTTTCTAAAATCCGACATACATGGTTTTCATTAGGATGTAAAATGTGGTTCAATGAGATTAAAATAATATTTTGATGAATAGTAACTTTTATGTTTTAATAATCACGATTAAAGATAATTAGTGTAATTTAATATAAAGATAATTCTATAATAATATTAAATGACCATGACACATGTAATAAATTTATTTTATTAGTCATTACCGACCATGAAAATCCATGTGTAAACTTGGGGACCCCATGGTTCCACATTGGTAGGAAAATTACATTAATAAATTTTTATTTAATGATAAAATAAAAATGTCACAAACATGTATTGTTTTACTAAACCAATTTTTACATGGGGATATTGAATTAATATTTATTAATATAAATTTTCATTGGAAAGCTAAAATTATTTCTTACATCATAGTATTTGTTTTATAATTTTTAGATATTAAATAAATTAATTTATTTATGACACCATGATAATGCCTTGATTACCTCATTAATAAACGATTTAAATAAAATGAAAAGATAATTTAATATATAAGACATAAACTTGTAAAAAAACTATTGTATGGGTTAATTTCAAACCCTTATCACCTTATCCTAGAAATATTTCTTTTTGGGACCTTTAAAATCTGAAAACCATTTTAAAATAAGGTGACATTTCATGACATTCCAAGAGTGCCCATCCTCCCTCTTATAAAAGGCCCCTACCTATACCTCTTTACCCACACCTCTCATTCCATTTCCTCAGCCAAACGCTGATCATTTTATGTCTCCACATCCCTCTCTTCATCCTATAAGCCTTCCCTTAGGCATAATGCTCTTCAAGAAACCCTTTTAGTTCAAACCAAGGGGAGTTACCGGATTTCAAGGTAAAGTCTTCCCTAATGTTCTTTTGTTTTATTTTGCTTCTCCAATCCCATAAACTCATTATATTCCATTATTTTCGAAAAAAATGTATATTAAATATACTAGGATGTTTTCATTAGATATATTCTAGCTACACTTACAGAAACCTCTGTCTAACGGTTAAAGAACATACTGTTTCTGTGGATGGCGAATTACTGCCTCACAAAAAGACGATTGTTCAATCATCTCTTAACACCTTTCATGGTGGAAATTATGATGTCAATGTATTTTATATATGATATATATGGTATTTATGTTTTCTATGTGCTTCTTTATTTTATATTTAAAACATACCTTTATGCTTTTCATGTTATGAAAATGCAATAATTTCATACGAAGAAGTGTGGACTACCGCCCCCTCAAGTGATGTGACTAGTTAGTGCAATACTTGGAATGTATAAGGAATGAAATTAATGAACATATGTGACCTAT
This sequence comes from Viscum album, assembly GCA_963277665.1. Classification (NCBI taxonomy): domain Eukaryota; kingdom Viridiplantae; phylum Streptophyta; class Magnoliopsida; order Santalales; family Viscaceae; genus Viscum; species Viscum album. The sequence continues at coordinate 248,600,976 of OY728122.1, read as the reverse complement.
ATAACATATATATTATACTGGAATTATAATATATATATCTATCATTTATTTTTTATTCCATTAATATGACAACAAAATGAAAGTAGCGTTCATGCGTACGTACAACCTACCTTCTCCATGAACGGTGAATTTCATTTCTTTTTATCTAAAAATGTTATGGAATAGTATAAAATTAATATATAATAGATATATATGATATTTAAATCATTAATAATATTCTGGATATGATGTAATTATAACTACATGGAAAATTATTTTCCAACAAGTTCAATTTTTACTCTTGTACCGAACATCGACAAAAACGTCGGATATGAACTCACATAATTAACCAATTATTATAACATTATAATATTTGATATAAACTGAATAATAATATTTATAGGAGTTAATTAAGAAATTATAAATTGACCAAAGTTTATTATTTGGGAATATAAATAAACGAACAAGACAAGTCGTACTTGAGGTAAGGGATCCTACCTCTATCATTTTTTTAAGTACTCTCTTTTGTGTCATTTATTTTAAGATAATCTTTATTATGTTGGGGCTTGTTATTTTATATTCCTCATACTGTACATTTTATTCTCATATTATGAGAGACCCTATTTGATCTTGTCAATCCATTTTTGGATGTTTTAAGTGGCGTCGTTAGGCTGCCGCGTTTTCGTAAGGGATTTTTCATCTCACCTTTATTCTTGTGTGATTTATGCTACATTTTCCACTATTTACTTTGAGTGGTGTATTTAATTCCCATTATTCTTATCTTTGTGTAATATAATTTCTTTTATGCGTCTTTACATCAACATTTTATATTCATTCATTCATGTGGTGTACGTTTCGAATGTTACCCGAATCAGTAAGGGAACCTTTCACCCTCCTATTTTTAAAAGACTTATTTTTGGTATGTCTTTTAATTCATGTCTTATTATATTGGGATATGTTATTATATTTACTTAATGATTTAAATTTATTTCCAAATGTTTAGATACCATTTTTTCTCATCAACAGATTTTCTGAATTTTAATGCGACGTCGTTAGGCTGTCAAATTTTTTCAAGGGATCTTCTTAACCTAATTTCGATTTTTTTTGGGTTCAACTTGTAGTTATTGAATATTTCATCATATGAATATGTGTGAATGGACTCTTATTGTTTTACACATAATATCCACTTATATTGGGTGTATTTAAATTTTTCACCCATAATTATGAGATTGATTTATCCTTAATTTAAGGATACCATCTTTATAATGGATTTAATCTCAATTTACATTTCCATTGAGAGTTCATTGTTGTTATGCACAAATTCACTGTTATATGGTGTATATACATTCCTTTTACATATTATATCATGAATCTCTTTATTCTCATGATATTATGAAGTTCTTATTAAATGTTATTTCACAATTGTTTGTATTCAAGAGTCTCTCATTTTGTTAAAAACACTTTAACAAAAATATCATTTTTAAATGTTTTAATAATTTATTATTCTAAATCATTATCTATAATATCCATATTTATAAATGGTTTATAGTATTTATTTATATGGTCATTAATGTTTTAAAATTATTATTCCATTAAATGCTTCAAAGTGGTATGGGACACTTTGATTCAAAAATCTATTTTAAATCGTTTATGAAAATGGATTGATTATTTCAATATCTTGAAATTACTTCTTGTGATTGAAAATGAAATTTTATTAGTGAAATGTTTATATTTGAAATATTTTATGTGTTATAATGGTACTTGGACATGTTTTGGTTGGTTACATGATAAACCAAATGACGGGTGGTGTCGTGAATACCAGGACGGGTGGTTACATTATAACCTCCAATGCATTGGGTATGGAAGTCGACCGTATGGATATTCCATGAAGTGATATGTGTGGAAGTTGACAGTATGGTTATTCCATTAAGTATGTTTATGTCCCATGTTACCTTTATATGTTATGTGTTCCTTATATGGGTTTATGGAAATATTTTGGTTACAAAGGATAAGTAGTGATCTTTTATTCAGTGAAGAGTATTTACTACATCGTAAAGGTGAAAAGTTTTACTTTGAAAATGGATTCATGGTTTACCTGTTGTTTTGAAAAAATAACAGTTTTCCTTATTTGTGTATCCTTTACTAGGATTTATATGCTCATCCCATGTTTTTGAAATGTTCTCCACAGGAATTAAAGATGAATAGGGTCAACGATGGGATCAAGGAAAGACATGATATCTAAAACATGGAAGTAGACATGTTTCATTTTAAGAGTTTTTATTTTATGAAAACATAGTAGAAGATTCCAATTTGTAATCTTTTGAGATGTAATAGTTATGTCTTAATTCTATTGAACTCTAAACCTGAAAAGATCCTCTATGTGAATTATTCATTTAATTCAATATTATGTAATGTTTTAGGTTGGGTCCTTATAGTTGCCGATTCAAATTATACAATTGATGAATGCATGACATGTTATGGATACATAATTGAAATCAATAAAAAAATACATCACTCTTTACACATCATGTGTGATACAAATAAAAGACAACTAAGCCCTAAGGCTTTCATCTCGAGCATCCTGAGATCCTACTCGTTCCTCTACTCCAATATCCGAAGTATTCTCTAAAAACACAATCCTGAAACCAAATAGTATCTACTCGGGTACCCCAGTGTAATGGTGTCCTGATTAGTGTGTGAGATATATATATCAGTTGGCCGGAACCACCGGTGTCTACCCCAAATCCAATCATTCAATAAATAATTTAAATGGTGAAATCATTCGAAATTATAGTAATCAGTACAATGTAACTATATACCCATGTACATACTTTAGCTATAAGATAGTGTCCGAACCTGTTTTATACATTTATCATGCATAAAAAACAGTCATTACACAATAATTTTCATTTATCAATAATTCAAACCTCATTAAACTACATAATTATCGTGATCTGGCCTAAGCTTGACATGCCATGAATAAGTCAGTCACCCCAGATGTCTCTAAAAACTATCTATGTAATCAATGTAAAGACAAAATCCAAGCCTCTACTTTGGATTGGATAACACATCATAATATATTCAATTTAATATTTCATTTACTACATCAGATCCCATCCACTAAAAATAATTATTTTATCCTAGGTAAATCCACTAATAGTGATTCACCCAATTCGTTGATAAGTATGAACAATTTCTCAAAATCAAATCAGAACCATAATGTCACAATAGTTTCTATTATCAAATTAATACATTTCAAGTACGATAAATTGGACCCATAGTCCAATGTAAATTAATGGGTGTATAACATCATTTATAGCACCCTAGTCAGTATTTGGAGCATCAGTCATTGTCTCACATCCCATCGGAATTTGGAGCATCAATCCCTGTCCCATAATATAATGATTGCTTGCATGTTGGGTGTAGAATGCCATGTCTTTCACCTCATGAGTATTTGGAGCATCCTTCCCTATCTCACAATCCATTTTTCAATCATACACATATATTTATCATTGGTGTAGAACTCCTTGTCTTACACCCCAAAACAATCCATTCATTAATTTATAAATTAATTAATCAAATCCATTGATTAACTAACCATCTAATAAACAACATAGATCAACAATAAAACATAAACCATTTACTGACCATTAAATATATCCATATTAATAGAAAGCCAAATAATTAATTAACTAAACATTTAATTTTCCAAAATCTGTAACAAGTCTGAACCAGTCCACTCAAACAGTGATTCATCTATCAGTTTAACAATTTACATGCCCATCATAATCATCTCAAAACAATATGAAAAAATCCCATATATTTAGAAACCATCTCATGTTTCATCTCAAATTATAAAATAACACTATCCCATACAACTTAATGCATGAAAATATAATATGCATCAAAATGTACCATTGGACAACATTCATAACAAACAATCAACACAAAATCTAAATTTAATGCATTATGATTAATTAATTCAACAATTAATAAATGAATTGTTATCTATTTAACCAGTCATCAATTAAATAACCATTTTCAATTTGGGACCCTACTTTTAATGGAGTCCTCGATTCCAAAATTTTCTACAAAAACAATTTCAGCAATTTTGTTTCTAACTTTGTTTGTTTAAAATCATTTAACAAACCTTGGATCAATCCCGCATGACTTACTCTAATTTGGCGTGTTTCCCATAATAGGTTCCCCACCTATTTGTGCCTTCAATCCTTTGGGATTACTCATTGCTATAGATGTCATCTGAGCAATCAACACTACGAGGATGTTAATCAGTTTTTCTTGTCTTGTGCTACAACTACAACTCTTTGGAATTACACTCTTGACATTTTTTCTTGTATATGGTCACTTCCTGCTACTATCAGCTTTCAATTATAGCTCTGTGTTAATTGGGATTCTTCTAATAAAATCAGTAATCTTTTCCTAACCACGGTGGCGGAACTCCTGCATGTGATCTGTTATGATAGAAATAATTTCATTCATAATAATTTCTCATTTAGTCTCAACATAGGTAAAAGGAGTATTCTCATTGCCATCAAGGATGCTTCCTCTCTTCAAAAAGAACATTGTGATAACACTGTTGGTGATTTTGAGATCCCTCGTTGTCTTCGAATTGCAGGATCTTAAAGGAAACCTCGGTGCACCATTTAGGTCTTTTGGAAAGCTCCACTTCTAGGATGGATCAATGTGAATGTCGATGGAGCCTCTAGATGAAACCCAGGTCCGGAAGATTTTGGTTCCATATTTAAAGACTTTCTTGGAAGATGCATTGGATGCTTCTTTGGTGGATATAATATGACCGCGGATTTGGAAGAAGAAATATTGGGAGTGATTAATGCTGTGGACTTTTCCAAACAAAAGGTTTGGAATAATCTGTGGATTGAATGACATTCAGCCACTGTTGTTCAAGCTATCTTGAAGGGGTGGTGCACCATGCATGGATACTTACCTCTCGATGGATGAAATGTCTTTCTTTGCTCATGGATCTCAACTAGATTTCCACCCATGTGTTCTATGAAGGAAATATCATTGCTGATAGTCTTCCCAACAAGGGGGTCAATCAGGATATTACTTGGTTGGATGATTTGCCTGATGATTCTCTCCATTTTTTATAAGGATTGTAATAAGATTATGTCTCTTAGACTTTTGTAACTCCCTTTATTTTTTGAGCAGTAAATTGTGCCTTGGTCTTTCACTAAGGTACCACCTCTTAAAAAAATTTAATTAACCATTTTCCATTTATAATGGAATAATTAATCCATCCATTAATTATTATCAGTTTACAATTTTTATTCTGAATATTTAAAATATTCAATATTCACAAAAATTAGTAAAAGTAACAATTTTTATTCAAACTCCTAACAGGATAATTAATTCAACAATTAATTATACTATTACCCATTATTCTCATTCAAATCACATTACGGTTTTGTCATATCACTTTAACCAAATTACCCATACAAACATAAAACCAAAACATGTTCAAATCCTCATTAATATCATATGGGATACATCATTTAATAATATCAATAGTTTAATGCATAGACATATCTTAATAAAGTAAAATGCCCTTCTCGATTTACTTAAAGAAGATATAATTCTTAAATAAAGTGATAGAGATTTGGCTCCCTACCTCGGGGTGGAACCATTTTAAATCTGAAGTGCTTTAATATACTTAGCGGAAACCATTCCACAATTGGTCCACAATCTCACACGCGTGAACATTATATATATATGATTATTTCATATATCAATATATATATATATATATTCACATCTTCCCCCTGAAATAATATAAATAAATTTCATATATTAAAAAGTTACTTTGAATCAAAACAGTAAGGACCGACACACCACTATGTAGGTACCAAGGACTCATATAAAATATCAAACCCATATTTTAATAATGCGAAACAATAACACAGTTATATTAAATTTACCTGAAACATGAAGAAAAACCAAAAACAAACCCATCCTTCTCTCCTTTGATGGAAGATGCTGAAATACAGTCAAAAGGGTCTAGAGGAGCCCCTTGCACATCCCAAGAACCAAAGAAACAAGGAAACCCAATAAATCCCAAAACATAGGATTTTTTCCGTGAAAATACAAATAGGGAGGATCCAAACAGACGATTCAAGTCACAACACAATCGCATATGGACTCACCTCACCGAGATGGACAAGATTCGAGAAGACACCAAGAGGATTCAATCACACGAAGAGGAGTTGGCGAGGGGGGTATAGCACACCTCAAAGTAGGGGCCTAGTGCATTTTTTTATTCCTCTTGTATGTTCGTGTGCGACCTTCAGGTTCTCTCCCCAAATTATTAATTACACACATGATAAAATAATAGTCTTAATATAACAATAAAAACATTTATTATTCTCATTTAATATAATGTTATTTCATTAACTAACCTTTAAATAAATGTTTCACAATTAATTCTAAAAACCCCTATTAATCATCGAATAAAATTAATATAATAATAATAATAATACCCTTAATATTATTTTTACATATTTATTTTATTTAAAATAAAATACAAATAAAAATAAATAATTTAAAAAATCTGATAACCGCACAGGTGAACCATACCATTTGCCTACCAATGAACATCCCAATAACCACATTAAAAATGGATTAATTAAATTAAACCCAACACTACATTTATAACACATTTAATATTACCATTTAAAATTACCCTAAATCGATATCACCCAACTCTACATTTACACAATATTTAATTTAATTCACTCACAAAATTTAATTAAATAAATTCCTAACTATATATTTTTTTAATTAAATTCTCACAATAAAATTTAATTAAATTTAAAAACACTAACTCATTGTTATTTATATATTTATCTCAACACATATTAATTAAATAATAACCTCATATTCATAGTGATTAATTAAATTCTTATTGACCTATATTTTAATTACATGAATCCCCCACAAAATCTATTATTATTATTATTATTATTAAAAAAACCCCTCATAAAACCATAATAATAATAATAATTGCATTATTATTTTTCTTATTATTCAACCTTAGATAAAACAAAACAACTCTTATTAAATAAAACTACTTCTTTATTAATTATGAAACTCTTTATTTAATTAGGTGATTCTTTGAGATACCCAAAAGCCTCTTTAATTTCACATAACTATTACACCTCATAAAACATACAATTGATATCTTTTATCATTAAATTTACACCCCATTTATTTAAAAACTGTTCTCCATTCAATATTCTTTTAATAAACATATCATATTTAATTATGAAACTCCCAATTTATTAAAATATCATTAATATGATGAAAACTCTAACCCATAACCCCTAATTTAATTTCCATAATAAAAATTATTATTACATTCATAAAACTAAAATAATAATAATCTCAGTATTATTATATTTCAATATCTTGATAATCCAAACACCACTACTAATAAAAAATGCTTCATTAAATCAAAAACTCTTCATTTTATTAAATGATTCATTGAGAAGCTCAGAAGCCACATTATATTCTCATAAATGATACACTCATTTAACATGAAACTAAAATATCAAAGAATCAAAATAATCTATGACACTATAATAATAATAATAAAATTATTTTTATTAGGACATTCCTCCATTTAATAATAAAAGTTCCTTTAATAATTATAAAACTTTTTATTTAATTAAAATAGTTCTTTGATAAACCCAAAATTCAAATTAATTTCATAAACCATTATTTAATTAATTAAATATCATTCATTTGATTAAACAACCACAATAATATTAATAATAATAACAGCTTCATTATTATTATTATTGAAACATAATTTTAAATAATTACAGACTATCATATAATATTATTTGGTTAAATTAAATAATTAATTAAATAAGGTTAATTTCACGGTTTGGACTGCAACTCTACAATGCTCGTGCTGATCCATTAAAGTTGACTTTTCCAAAATAATTGTTCTCAAGACTCATCGAAACACTATTGAAAACTATCGAATAATTACTCAAGTCCAAAACCAAAGTGATTAGTTTTTCCACAACTCGAAATAAAACTCCAGAACTCGGTTAAAAAAATAACCCATTGATAATCTGAAAAAAAAGCAAACACATTTTTATTTTAACCCGATTAAAAAACATGGGAAATTACAATATACCCACTATAAAAACTTCTTTTCCCCGAGAAGACATCAAGAACCACTACTAAAACAATGGACCTACCATTGTGATTTAAGAAGATCAGTCAAACTATTACTAAAAAACTCTGTTCAAGAATCTCGACATCAAGTACTGACAGGTTTATCAAAAACGTTGCAACATTACCCACCTTTTGAATTTCCATGTCGTTGCAATAAAATATTATCCGCTAACTAGAACATGTTTTAGAACATATTAACACAACTGTGTGACATTCCCTGAACCAAAATCACCATGTAAAACATTTATCATAAAATCTGTAACATAAACCTATCGGCGTTCCAAAACAACTTAGTCCCATGAAGTCCTCCCAAGCAGTGTGAAAAACATACTTTATTAGCCAAGAACATTCTATGGGTACTACCTACTAAAGGTTATCCCCTTACGATCATTAATGTTGAAACTCTCTCTTGGTCACAGAAAACTAAAAACACATGATTTAAAAGCTCCTATTTTGTTTTATCCATTTTAATTAATTCATTATAACCATTCATCAACTGGGTGAATTTCAACAAACAAACAAGTACTTTTTCAAAACAAGCCACATGGTTTTCAAAAAATTCCCTAGAAAAAAACAATAATGATACCAAAAGTGTTCACATTAAAAATTTTACATTTAGTGTTATTCAAATATAAATAGGCAATATATCATCTAAATTCCTTTTATCGAAAAGGGTACATCCAAAAGTCCCATTTTTTAATCTGAGTTCTTTAAATGAAACCCCAAAATGTTTCATTACAATAAAATCTCAGAAGTATTAAATTCATAACCTTTTTAAAAATATAGTATGGTTATATGGTTATGTTATGTGTGTGGCCATCTAACAATCGATAAGGCGCCCAACCACCTTATCACTATCAGTTGGCTCCCATTTATCATAATCAACATTAATTTAACATTTTATCTTTAGTATCCCTTTAATATATCAAAAAATCAATATCATGTTAACATAAGAAGTAACACAACAACATGATATAACAAAGAAGCATGTCACAAAAACCAAAAATGCTAATAACATAGGTAATATGGAATATAAACACTCAACCATGTTAAACCTATCACCAAAACATTGTATCTCAAGAGGCATGATAAAGCAGATCAAAACATGGAATTGCACCCAAGGAACACAGTCCAAATTATCAGGAATCCTACTAATGTAACTACATGGCATGTTATATGCATGGAAAGTGAATGTCTAAGTGACTAAGATGATGCATGTATGAAACTTCCGTGCCATATCAAGCCAAAAAAATTATTATTTTCAAAATTCAAATATCAATATATTACAGAAAATTCGCTAGTCACTCAAGGTGAAATCATACCAACCGTAACCTCCAATAGTACAAAGAACAATTACCATCCTTGGCGACATGGACATTTCCCATACGAGGGGAGATCAATCCCATGAACATCTATTATCCAAAGAAAAACAAATTCCAATTATCCTATCTACCAACCAAAAAATATTAAGTAAAAGGAATAAAAAGAAAACATAAACCTTTTATACCACTTTGTAACGTCCCAACATGGCTCACCACTAAACCAGTTGTCAGACCGGTTGCCACATGACCTCCAGCGTGTCTCCCTGTATACCACATGCTTCCGACTAGCAGCATGGTTCTAAGGATAATCTTTGGGGAGACTATACCCTATTATTATAGTTTCGCAGTGGTAGATCATAGTAAATTACAAACAATAGTGGAAGAAGTAGTACATAATTGAAAAAATAGTGGAAGACAAATAGTACCCATTTAACAAAAGTGGACGACGTGAATTATACAATTGATAAATGCATGACATGTTATGGATACATAATTTAATGCAATTAAAAAATAAATCTTGATTTATACATCATGTATAATACAAATAAAAGGCAACCAAGCCCTAAGTCTTTCAACTCAAGCATCGTGAGCTCCTTCTCGGTCCACTACTCCAATTTCACATGTATTTTCTAACAGTACAATCCTACAACCAAATAGAATCTACTCGGGTACCCGGTGCAATGGCGGCCCGAGTAGGGTGAGAGATATAAATCTCAATAGGCCAAAACCACTGGTGTCTACCCCAAATCCTGACATTCAACAAATAATTTAAATAGAGAATGCATGCATAATTAAATTAAGCAATACAATGTAACTATATACCTATGTACATGATTCAGCTATTAGCCAGAGTCTGAACCTATTTTATGCATTTGTCTTGTATAGAAAATTTTCATTAAACAATCATTTTCATTTATCAATTATTTAATCCTCATTAAACTACATAATTCTCGAGATCTGGCCCAAGATTGACATTCCATTAATATGTCACTCACCAAAGATATCTCTAAAGACCATCTAAGTTATCAATTTAAAGAACAAATCCATATTTGTGCTTTGGATTTCCTAAAATTTTATAAGATATACATTTTAATCATTCATATACTATATCCGATCCCATCCACTAAAAATATAGATTCTGTCTTGGGTAAATCCACTAATAATGATTTCCCAAATTCGTTGATATGTATAAACCCTTTCTCTAAATCAATTCACAATCATAATGTCATAATAGTTTTCAATAACCAATTAATTAATTTCGTGTACAACCCATTGGACTCATAGTCCAATGTCAATTAATGGGTGTAGAACATCATGTCTAGGACCCTCATGAGTATTTGGAGCGTCATTCATTATCTCACAACCCTTGTGTATTTGGAGCATTAGTCTCTATCCGATAAAAGAATGTTTGCTTCTAAGCTGGGTGTAAAACGCCAGGTATTGCACCTCATGATTATTTGGAGCATTAGTCCCTATCTAACAACCCATTAATCAGTCATTCATATATATTTATCATTAGTGTAGAACTCTATGTCTAACACCCCAAAACCATTCATTAATTAATTAATAAATTAATTAATCCAATCTGTTAGTCAATTCAACTACTATTTAACAATATAAATCGACCATCAAAAGACACCCATTAATTAATTATTCAACATATAAATAGTAATAGAATTCCAAATAAATAATTAACTCAACATTTAATTATCTAATATCTTTATCAAGTCTAAACCCATCCACTCAAACAGTGATTCATCCAGCATGTTAATAATATACGTGCATGTCAAAATAATCTCAAAACAAGATGAAAAATCCCATATATTAAGAAACCATCTCATGCAGCATCTCATATTATTAAACAACTCCATCCAAGACAAATTAATGCATTGAAATCTAACATGCATCAAAAGGTACCCATGGCCAACAGTCATAACAAACAATCAATTCACAATCATAATTTAATGCATTAAAATTAATTAATTCAATAATTAATTAATAAATTGTTATCTCTGTAACCAATCATCAATTAATTAACCATTTTCCAATTATCATGTAATAATTAATCCATTCGTTAATTATTATAAGATTCCAATTTATATTCCGAACATTTAAAATATTCAATATTCTAAAAAATTAGTAAAACTCCCATTTTTTATTCCAACTATTGACTTGATAATTTTTTCTACCATTAATTACCCAATTACACATTCTTCCCATTCATATCATTTAACTGTTTAATGATATCACATTAACCAAATTACAAAAACAAGAAAAAAATCAACACATGTTCATGTCCTCATTTATCTCACGTGGGCTGCATCAATTAATAATATCAAAAGTTTGATGCATAGACATATCAAATTCAAGGAAACTGACATTCTCAATTTATTGATAAATTCTATAATTCTAAAATAATGTTATATGGATTTGGGACCATGCCTCGGGGTGGAACCATTCTAAATTTGAAGTTCATTGATATACTTTGCGGGAACCAATCCACGACTGGCCCAAAATCACACACACACAAGCACACATTTTTAATATATATATATATATATATATATATTCACACGTGTGCCCTAAAACAATCGAAATAAAATTGAAATATTAAAAACGTGCTCAGAATCAAAGCAGTTAAGACCAACACACCACTATCTAGGTACCAGGGTCTCATAAAAAATCAATCACATAATTGAATGATGAAAAACAATAACACAAATATATTACATTACCCAAAACATGAAATAAAAGTGAAAACAAATCCATCCTACTCTCCTTTTCTGGAAGATTCCATAATACGGTCTGGAGGGTCTAGATGAACCCCTTACAAATCCCTAGAACCGAAGAAACAAAGAAACCCAATAAAACCCAAAAAAGGATTTTGGATGAGAAAACAGGGCAAGGGAAGATCCAAATGGCCGATGGAAATCAAAAAACAAAAGAATATGGACTCATCTCACCGAGAAAAACAAGATTCGAGAAGACAGTGGGAGGATTCGATCGCGCAAAGAGGAGCTCATCGAGGGGGGTGTAGCATGCCTCAAAGGAGGGGTCTGATGCATTTTTTGGAATCATCCCATATGGTGGTGCTCCACCCTCATGTTCTCTCCCCCAATTATCAATTACACCCATGATAAACTAATAGTCTTAATATAATAATAATAACAATTATTATTCTCATTTAATATAATGTTACTTTATTAACTAACCTTTAAATAAATGTATCACAGTTAATTATAAAAACCCCAATTAATCATCTAATAAAATTAATATAATAACAATAATAATATGCTTATTATTATTATTATTAAATATATATTTATTTAAAATGAAATTTAAAAAATCATTTTAAAAATCGGATACCCGCACAGCTGATCTGCACCATTTTACTACACATGAAAACCCTGATATCTGTATTTAAAATGATGTAATTTAATTAATACCAACTCGGAATTTATTAATCATTTAATGTTACCATTTAAAAATATCATACTACGATAATGCCCAAATACTCATTTACACATTATTTAATTAAATTAATTCACAAAATTGAATTAAATATATACCCCACTTTATGTTTTTTTAATTAAATTCTCTCAACAAAATTTAATTAAATTTAAAATATCTAACTCATTGTTATTTAATTAATTATATCAGCACAAAGAAATTAAATAAAATCCTCCTCTTCATTGTGATTAATAAAATTCATATTTACTTTTAATTTAATTTAATGAATCCCCCAAAAAAATCCATTATTATTATTCATTATAATAATTACAACCCCTCATAAAACCATAATAATAATAACTGAATTTTTATTATTCTTATTATTTAACCTTAGATAAAACTCAACACCTCTTTCTAAATAAAAAAAATTATTTATTAATTATGAAAATCTTTATTAAAATAGACATTTCCTTGAGATACCCAAAAGTCTCATTAATTTCACACAACCATTACACCACATTAAATATCCTATTAAAATCATTTGACATTAATGTTACATATCATTTAAATAAAAACTCTTCCCTATTAATTATTACTTTAATAAAAATTTCATAAATATTTATGAAACTCCCAGTTTATTACAATATCATTGGTATTTTAAAAACTACAAACCATACCCCCTAATATAATTTCCATAATAAAATGAATTATCATTTTCATAAAAATAAAATAATAATAATATCATTATTATTATCTTTAAAACTTTTGATAATCCCAACACCAATATTTATTAACAATGCTTCATTAAATCTGTAACTCCACATTTTTATAAATGTTTGATTGAGAAACTAAAAAGCCATAATAAATTCTCATAAATGATGCACTCGTTTAACATGAAATTAAAATCTAAAAGCCTTAAAACAATATATGAAACAATAATAATAATAATAACATTATTATTATAATGAAATTCCTCCATATAATAAATAAAGTTCCTTTAATAATTCTGAAACTCATTATTTAATTAAAATGGTTCAACGATAATCCCAAAATCCACATTAATTTCTTCAACTGCCATTTAATTAATTTTATACAATTATATTAATTAAAAAACCACAATAATAATAATTATAAATTCTTTATTATTAATATTTTTAAAACTTTGTTTTGATTAGTTAAAAACTCTAATATAATATTATTAAATTAAATTATATAATTTATTATACAAGGTAAATTTCATGAGTTAGATCGCAACTGTACACTACCCGTGAAAATCCATTAATGTGGAATTTTCTAAAATCATTTTTTCTGATACTCATCAAGACACCTGTGAAAATTATCTGGTAATTACGTAGGTCCTAAAAATGAAACCTTTAGGTATTCCCACACTCAGAATAAAATTATAGAGCTCGGTTTAAAAAAAACACCCTGTTTATAAACAAGAAAAAAATTCAAACACATTTTTATTTTAACCCGGTTCAAAACATAGGACATTATAATCTCAATCATGTTAATTGGATAAATCTAATGAAAACTATAAGGTCATAATATTCATTTTTGGTGTGATAAATAATGGGTGTTATAATATTAGTTATACCACACTATATAAGCATCATGGATATTTCTAACACACACCATGAGATTTATCTATCTTTAGTAGGGACATTTTCATACATTTTAATTTCATGTGACCTATAATTATGTTCTATATAGTTTTATGTCATGTTGAAAGGATATTATTTATCAATTTTAATCCTAGAAACTAAGATAATGGTGAAATATTGATTAATATCCTATTGTATGGATGTTTCTATTATGTTTTACATTATGAAACAAGGACATTGTCCACACAGTTAAACATTATTCTAAAATGAAATTATTTAGTTGTTTTACATCATGAAATTAGGAAAATGACCATGTATATTATTATCTTTTGGTGAGGATGGAAACACAAAATTTTTTATCAAGTGACTTTGATGTTGGCCATCCATTTTGACATAGATTTATACGTATTTAAGTGAACTAACATTAAATTATGAAAAATAAATTAAGATACATTAAATTGGTTTTGGATGTGATTCACACTCCCTTTTTTATAAATATATAATATGATCCATTAAAATAATCATCTTATATATCATAGGGTCCCTCAGAATTTATTTTTGAATTTAGAGTATTATTCCCTAGTATCGACAATTTTATGAAAACCAATACCATATCTCCTTAGTCGAACAAAAGGAAAAAAAATTTCATATTGAAATTTGATGAAACAAATTTTTGATGGAAATCAATATTGTGCAGTGTGTGAAATATTTTCTCATCAATTCATCCCAAATCATAAAATCTGTTTTGAGACATATTGTATTTAATTAATTAATTTTCAATAGTAATGTGATGTTAGAGAAGTTGGACCAAGATGGGTTGAACTACATATATACTATATAAAAGATAATATATGATAAATTACATAGAAGATTGGGTTGTGGGGTGATAATAACACATTTTATAGAATCATTTTAGGACCAGACTTTGAATCTTTATCCACCTTATTCGATATAATTTCATACAGAGTCTTGTTAAAAGCCTAAATCTAAACATTTTCTATTGTATATTAATAACATGGGTGGTTGTAAGGAATATCATATTACTAATGAATCATTTTCAACATGGAAGAGTGGAAATTAGTTTCATTCTTTGTAACCATTAAAAAGTGGGAGAATATGGTAATTAATTTTAAATTCACATGTATTAGGATGATCATATTCCTAAATTCATTGAGGTATATTGAATCCCCCTCTATATTGAGAAGAAGTTAGTTGTGAAATGATCTACTTGAACTATCTAGTTGTTCCATGGAGACACGATCACATGAAATTTATTCACCTTATGGAAAATGACAAATAATATTTATAAATATACATTAAATTGGTAAATCTATCAATATAATATGCATTTATTTTAAGAAATTTGTTATTTAATTGAAATCCTTGAATTCTTTTTTCATTGGGGGTTAAATGTATACATGACTCCTGATCCGGTGGAAGATTAATGAGAACCACATGTTCTAACATGATCATCCTATATAATGTTGAGGGTATATCCTCATTAAATTAATATAATGATTATTCCTAAAATGCATCATTTATATAGTACTTCTTGAGAAGTCAGGCTATCAAAAAGGATGATGTTTATAACCCATAATCATATCCAATTTTTCATTGCTTGATCTGATGAATGAATTCGACATTAGATGTAGTCTATTATGTGGAAAATCCATCCTATAATTATACCAATTGGTAATGATATTGAAATTCTTATATCAGGGGTGTTGTTATTCTCATTGATCTCCTATATGTAATTATAAAAGTATGTTTATACTACCATGTGGTGTGTGATATGGATGATTTTGTCATCCTGGTCTAGATCTCTCTAGGTTGTGGATGTATTAGAAAAAACATAAAAATAGGAAATATATGAATGTGAACTAAGAGATAGTTTTGGCTTACATGGATATTCAACCATCAAACCTCTTATAGAATCAACTAAGAAAATTCATTCCTCTTTATTGGTTGAATAGTCACAATTAATATAATTGATTACTAACTCTGAATCACTAGTGATATTAATATATACCATGGGAAAATATATTTATAAATAAAATTAGGAGTTAATAGCTTGGTATTTAGATTTATAATTGATACTGCCTTCAAAAAACAACAAGAAATGGGAAAATACTACCATTTTATGAGAGATGATGTTGAAACCCAATCAGAATATTTTAAGTCTTGTGATTTCAATATTTCTCCTATTTTTGAGTAGTATGATTCATTGAAATATATCTGTCATTTATTGGTATATTAATTAATAGATAATATCTCTTCATCATGAAAATATAAATCAACTAGAATACATTTTGAGGTTATATGTTCTATATTAATGTCCTCAATTTCATTCCATTGGATTTCTTTTTTTTTTTGGTGTAAATAGTTATTAAAATTTTATACGATTACCACCCATTATGATAGTCTTATATTCATCATCAGATGATTTAGGATGAATCTGTGTAGTTTAATCAAAGAGAATAATAAGACCTTATTAGGTTGTATATAATGTATCTTCTTACGAACAACAAATTATAATGCAAGGAGATTCGTCTCAATTTTAAAGTACGAGCCTTAGTTTAAATATTAGTTCTATTGATATATAATAAACATATATTTATCCTTATATAATCAATCTATGCAAAAAAGACACCAAGGGACCCCTCGAATTATGCCACATGAAATATTTGTGATTTTATTTCGATTGGAGGCATCAGCATAGAATGATTTGAGAGGTATTTATTATGAATTTTTAAATATTCTGAACAATGTTCCTCCCATATATAGTTTATTTCATCCTTCATTAGATTTCTGAAGAGTTTTTTTTGAAAAGGTTCACTATGAAACAATTTATTTAGGTAATGAATCCTTGAAACCCTCTCATATCATTATGATTTTGAGGAGGTGGCATGTTGGGGATAACCATGACCTTATCAGGGTCAACCTTGATGCTGCAATGGTACACCACAAAAAAATGAAATTTTCCTGAAGCGACAGCTGATAATACAATTAAATGGGGTTATATTTAGGTTTTGAATCCATATTTTATTGAATTTTTTTTCATGATTAGTATAGTGATCAAATCACTATTGAGGTTTGACCACAAAATCATCCACATTTAACTCCGTAGTTTTCCCCAGATATATATTCAACATATTTTACATGGAATTCTGAAACGTGGAACCATAATTATTTAATAAAAATGGAATTAATTAATAAAAACACAGCCCTTACAGTTCCGTAAAATTAGTGGGGGATCCTCCAATATTTTATTATAACCATAATATCAATCTATAATAGAGAGGTCCTAGAAAATGGTTGTTTCAATAATAAAACACAACATTATTAGAACTGGGAAATCATACATCATGGAATATCAATTTAGATTCATGAATTCGATGCAATCCCTGGTCTATATATTATTCTTATTGAATAAGATGAGGTTTATAATTAATTTCAGGTACAGAACCTACCTAATAAAGATAAGATTGTTGATCTTGTCAAATTATGATTCCACCTTGATTTAATGAGTTAGATGCAATCTCTTAGATACCATATTGTTACATTGGTGATCGTTATAATGATGGAAATGATGGGTAGACACATCATGATCATTTACATGAATTTCTATGTAATTTAAAATGAAGACATGATGAAATAGCTTCAACAAAGTGACATATATCACATACACATCTGGATATGTGGAATCAAAAATTAATATATACCGTGCGCCTTCCACTATAACATAAGTTATTTATCTATGTACATAAATATTTTTAGAGACACAATTTTCAAATATTGGAGTGTAAAAGCTAATATAAAATTTTCTTATTCATCTATATTCATTTTAGTGAAAGGGAGTGGTGAAGGGACATTTTGGGGATTGTAAGACAATTCAAGTAAAATTTTATCATAAATTAATGATGAGGAAAAATATATAACTCTAAATGTGTTAATTAATGAGAATTATTATTGGGAAATTTTGGATTATACCCTCATCTTTATCTATTATTATCAATGGAATAAGGGGTTCAGGCATAATGATATTCAGGGGATGACATGCGAGAATTTTCAATATCAATCGATGATGAAAATGAATTTTATAATCTAATTGATAGTGAGAAGATATAATCAAACCATTGATACAATGAGGGAGTTTTTTTTTTATTTGGGAATTATCATAGAGACCCAGATCTCAACCTTTATCATTGAAACTAGATTTTGTCAATAGGGGTAAAATATAGGAGAGAGAGAAATGTTCCAAAATATTGGGACCCCTAATTTTAATTTATAGATATACCATCATAATAGACTAATATTAGTTAAATTACATTTAAATTAACAAAAAATACTTTAGGATTAGTTTCTTTGGAAACAACAAAATTTAAACAACTGGTTCATAAAGTATACACATCATCTCCCACTTATCTCTTCATAACTGGAAGCCTTCTTAGACATATCATACATTTTACCTTATTTGATAGCCTGGTGATATGAAACATAAGAATAGGTGATCTATGATGCTCAGTAAGGATAAAAAATGGAGATATCAATGATCAAATAATCATAAAATGAGAAAGAGTGTATGATAACATTATATTAGAATTTTAAAACCATACCATGCATATTATAGATCATAATTTTCATCCATGTAATAAATAATTTCATTTTATAAGCCATGAAACATAATGAAATAAAATAAATTGATCCATGATAGAATAAAATTTGAATAATACAAGTTATTGTGGCATACACATAACATTATAAAAATATTTACTGAGCAGTAATGGATATTTCCCAAGACAATCATAGTGGAATGGGATCACACCCCAAACCACTATAGTAGTCAAGGTTCATTCCCAAAACTATCATAGTAGATAATATACTTTATAAAATATGTTCAATCTCCATTATAGGTATATTTATCTCATGATATATCAGTATTAACAAATTCATTGGAGGGAGATATAGGACTCACCCATAAAATAATGAAAATCATAAATATATAAGCCACAATATGCTTATACATTCATCATATAGGACACATGAAAAGAAATGGGGTTTATAAAAATTTCATCGTATAATAACCCATAAAAATTAAACGTGTTTCATAAAAAATTCATCATCGAATAACCCATCCATAGAAAGAATAAGGATGTTATCATTAGATCATATCCCCAATAAATCACAATTGAAATAATTTTTTTATTATTTGCTGAAAAATAAATACATTTTAAATATCATTACTACTTTCTTAAATTATAAAACATATCCATTTTTTAAATCAATTAAAAAGTATAAAAATATCATGAAAATATTTATTAGAAAATAACTATGTAAAATTATAATTGATGATTCCAAGAAAAATTAGTCATGATGGATGGAAAATTCATTTAGGAATATTATGTTAAAAATATTCCTTGAATAATATATTTGATAATAAAAAAGTACTACATTAGAAAAATGATAAAAATACCGTACAAACTATTTTGAAAAAAGTTAAACGTGGGTAAAAATTTCTTTAAATAATCGTAGGAGAATATTACAAATTGTCTTTAATTTATTTTTATAATACATGTATATTAATGAAAAGAATTATATATTTTATTATTAAACATAAAAACCATAATATTCGTGGTATTTTGATATAAAACACATACTATGATATCTCCATCCTTCAAAAGTACTATAACCTCAGCTTATTTAAAAATATTCTGTTAGATCTCTTTTATTGCGTTCTATGATTAGGATTTCGGGGAAGAATATAACTTATTGAATGGTTCATATCGATATTATAAGAAAAATTATTATATTTTTGTTGTTATAGATGGAAACAATTGTTTTTAGGATTCTTGGGATGAGGTTCCCTTTTATAATTGAGGTGAGGGGAACTATTGGAATTTCACAAAATATTATATTATAATAAATGTATTCCAAATAAAAATTCAGAAAAATGGAATGATATATGTATATAATGTTGTATATTCTTTTAATACCATAAATTAATATAATTTATAAAGTTTTAGTGTCATTTTAAACATTATCTTTTTTATTAACACTTATTTAACCAATTTTAATTTTAACTACAACTAAAAAAAATTCAATATTAAATGTCTCTAATTTTTACATATATATTGATAATTTGACCTGAAATGAATACTTTAGGATATTTTAGACCATATAAAATGAACATGTCTTATTTTAATATTTTTATGATTTTAAAATAATTTAATAAAATATTTTTTTGATAAAATATCATTATTATCAATTTTAACATAATATGTTAAATTCGACTTAAAACATAAAAAGATATGGTTTAATTTCAATCCAATATCTTTAAAAAACAAATTTTTCATATTCAACAATAAAATTATTTCTACTCTATATCTTACAGAAATTATATCACTTTTAATATTTTCAAATTCATTTATTTTATTTTTATACTAATTGAATAAATATTGTTTCCGTGTTTTTATAATTTTTTTGTTAATTATATAATACATAAAAATTAGAAACAAATTTCCATAAAAAATATAACTTCATTTTAAATAAAATTAATATTAATATTCCATCATCACATGATTTTCTTCCTATGTGAACAAAAAATGATATAAAAAACGAAGAGACTGACATTTTGCAACTTTATTTATTTAAATAATAAATGGATATTTTTATTGAGAAATTTCCATTAAACAACTCAATTTAGAGCCTATTGTGTTTTGCGTAAAATTAAATTTATCCAATAAGAATTTGGATGAATAATTTTGGAATTATCACTTATTTTTTAATCTAGACTAACAAGATTTTCCCCTTATCAAGGTGCAAAATTTTACCATTATTACTGTTCATATAAGCCAAATATAAAAGGGTCATATTTATGAAATTTTATCCATATGGTTATAAATATTTAATCTATTTTATCTAATAAAATACCAATAAATGCAAGAAATAAATTTTATAGTATGTTCACAAAATGTAAAAAAAATTACCTTTTAGAAAAACTATATTTTTAAGCATGAAACTAAATTTATTCTTATAAAATTCCTAAAAACATATTTGTTAAATGTTTAAATAATTTGTTCATGTAAATAATATATAAATCGTATATAACTAATTAAAAAATATTGTTTTATTTATTTTATTAGGATAAAAATTCAATACTTTTATGAAATCGTTTTTCCAAAAAAACATCACTTTTATTATAAAATATATTTTGTAAATTATAATCATTTCGTAACTGATGAAATAATTTAAAAATAGATTATCACATATTTTTCATAATATATATATTAGTATTAATTCCTACCAATCCAATGATTAGGAAATAATAGACACATAATATTTTAATATTGTTATATGGTTCAACTAAAATCGATGTTCTGTATAACAATAGTTATCGATGAAATATAAATATTTAAAGAGAAAATTTTCCAAACAATATTAGGGTGTTAATTTATACCCCCTTAAAATGAATTTCACACTTTAAATTCATCACTATAATAAAAATCTATGAGTTTACTTCTGCCACATCACATCCATAGATTCCCACATAGTTTCCTCAAATTGGTGTGTTCACCACAAATCATTGACCATGTGTGTGGTCTTCTTTCATTGAACATTCTCTCTACGATAAAAAATATCTATTAGTTTTACTTTATAAGAAATATCTTGATCCTTTGATACAACAACCAATTTTAGTACATGAAAAATTTCATGTATGTACTTCCTTGGGAGTGATACGTTGAACACATCATGAACATTAGTTATATTTAGTTGAAGGACCAATCCAAAAGTTACTATCTCGGTACAATAATGAAATTTAAAAGGACCAATATTCCTAGATATTAGTTTAAGATTCTTTATATATCTCATCACCCTCTCATAAGGTGATATTTTCTTAAATACATTATTTCCAACTTCAAAACCAAGATCTTTAATATGATTATAATTATAACTTTTTGGTGACTTAGAGCTAGTGTTATATTTCATTAAATTACTCTAACATTCTCTATCATTTTCATACCTAGATAATGTACTACTGGAATTATTTCTCTAAATTTTTCCCATCCTGTTTCCATTCTACATTTCCAACTATAGAGGAATTCATAAGGATATATATTAACTAAAAAGTGTAAGATATTATTGTAATTCAATCCCACCAAACCAAAATTTTGATCCAAAATACATTTTAAATTCACATAGAATGATCTCAAAATTTCTTCTATAGTTGGAATGATTATATCATACTGAACATCTATTTTGGGATGATAATAAATGCTGGATGATATCTATGTATCCATATCCTAGTGAATACCTCTCCAAAACATCAATGTAAACCACAGATCCTAGAAAAATAAAAATGATAGTAGTAAACCAGGCTATATTACGACTTATTTAATATGCAACAAAGTAAGTTGATCTGTAGATAATTCTTCTCTAATGTAAATAAATTGTGTTTAATTCATTTTTTATTGACTAGAACCCATATATCATTATTTCTTATAGATTTTTTGGGGATTCCGGTAACAAAAACCAAGGTGATGTTTTTACATTTCCAATTTAGTTTGGGTAGTGGTTTTAAAATAACTTCAGTGAATCATTTATTAACTTTATCTTTCTGAAAAACCCTACATTGAAAATATTACATTTCTATATCACTCTACTTTCAATACCACTAGAAATACTCTATAAATTATTTATTCAACATCAATCATCATAGTTGAATAGAGAATGACGAACTACATTCTTCATCCATTAAATACTTCTTAAAATACGGTACCAAAGTGACAAATAAAAGGTTCATGAACCTTATCATTCCACCAAAATCGATGTTGAATGCATGGTCATTTTTCACCTTATTTTGAAGCACTACATCTTCCTTAGATTTCCATTTAATAGTCTCTTGGATATATTTTAAAAAAATCATTTGAGATGGATAATATCTATCCATTTATTTAAGGATTTCCATTACAATAAATTTAAATACCATAAATATATGATATCTTGTTATGCTTATAATAGAGATTATATCATGGTCCTTTAAACATGGAGCATCTTCCCACATTTTCACTTACCCAGTGTAGTATTGTTATGAGAGATCATAATATTATTGAAATCCAATAATCATCATTGTTATATGATCAGATATTTTTAAGTAAAATTATACATTAATCATTTTTTATTAGTATATATGTCACACCTTTCTCCATAGAGATAATACCTCCATGTCATACATGAAAAATTGCTATATCTAACTCCAAATCATGAAATATGAAATTTTTCTCATGAAAAATTAATTATCATGAGTCATAAGCTATAAAAATTTCATTCTTCTGGAGGATGTATAACAATCCATTCTTTGATGTGACACTATAAATTAAAAACTCTTATCCACTATGGGGTATTGAAATCATTGGTGAACTAACTAGGATTCTATTGAATTCTTTAATTCATCCCTCACATCTATACATCCAAGTAAACATGTATACTTTATGAGTTAACATTGTGAGTGGATTTAATAGTTATGAATAATTCTATAAATTGAACCAAAAATATAAAGATTAACCATGAAAAATATGGATCTCATTAAAAGTTGTTGGATGATGCCAATGTTCAATAAATTATGTATTTCAATGGAATACTAATAAAACATCAAATTAGATAAGATGACTTAGGAATGAAATTTTTTGAATACAAAATTTAAAATTAGTATATTTTTTCACAAAACATGTAATTACATGGTGTCTTAAAAACAATTCTCACGTGGTCGTCATTATATTCCTTGATAATTGAATTAATAAGAATATTTTCGATAAATACTATCACAAACATATCAAGGTAATATCTAAAGACATTAATCATTAAATCAATGATTGTTGTGTGGGAATTAGTAATAAAAAATGGAATCTCTATAAATTCATAGTGTTCATACCTTTATCCTCATTAATTCATGGAGATATCTTCCTTATAGTCCCTCAATTGATAATTTTTCAAAATGAAGATCAATCATGGAAAAGTATTGAGCTCTTTAGATTTGAAAAAATAAGTACTCAATAAGGGGTAGATAAAATATATACTTGACAGTGGTATTTTTATGTTATCAATAATAATTGTCAAGTTACATTGATATATCCTTGTTCTTATAAAAAAACAGTTTCACCTCAAGGTGAAAAGTTGTCCAAATTAATACCTTTTCATGATTCTCCTACTATTTCTTCATAAATTATTTCTACTCATAGGGGAACATACTATATGGAGTCCTAGAAACATATACAACACTAGGTATGAGTTCCCATGAAAAATAAAAATCACAATTCGGTAAAATATAAGGTCACACTTTTGGGAATACATAAATAAACTCCTACAAATTTGGCATGTCATTGATGTTGAGTTTCTCCCCAACTATCTGAGATAAACACCCCTTTTTCATTAAGAATAATGAATAATACGATGGATGTAATTTACCTGAGAAATTCATTTTTATCATCACACTAATAGGAAATCTTATTTTGGTTTGGAATATCAAATATTACATTGGTTAAATGGAAATTGATGTGGGATATTTATTAATAAACCCAATACATGCCAAATATAACTATGAATTTAACTAGATGAAAAATGAAAATATTTGTAGGAAATGAATTTCCACAAGAATCATCAAAAGAATAATCATAAACTTGGGATATGATAATCATATTATTTGGGTTTATTACTTCTTACTCTACATATATTTTTTTGAGGTGACAATGTGATACCCTTTTAAAAGTCATTAAATACAGAATTGTGGATATATCCAAAATGAAATAAGACATTATTAGTTTTAGATTGGATGGAAAGTATACCTTTCACCATGTTATTATCATGACCCTCATCAAATATAGTAATTACATGATATTTCCTTTTTCCACATGGATTTATATATTGTTAACATCGATCATCATCATTAACATTTGGATTTGGTAACTGGTCAGAATAATTTATATACTCCTTTAATTTCATACTTTTGAGTATGGTGGATCGTTTTGCTGAGATTTATCTTTAATTATTTAGTTACATAAATTCATCACATAACTTCATAATTTTGTTTCCTGATGACCATCATTTAAAAAATTGAATCATTTACCAGTTCCCTCAATTAAATTTCCCTCAAGATTCTTTCGGCACTGTAACCAAAATGTAAGTATCATCTTCTTCTCTCTATGGATTTCATAATTACATTTAAATCCAAATTATCATTTCCTATAACAAATATGTGATTGATGGGTAACTTCAATCTCTATTGCTAACCCAATAACACATCAATCCATTTCTTCATAACTATTGAATTCACTTATGGATGAAACACTTCAGTGACTATGTTTTAACCGACTGAAGAATTTATCAACCTTACCTTTAGGTTATATCATAATACTTGATGTTTACATCATATGAATTGTTAAATCTTACTAATATGTACCAATAGATTCATCATTATTCTTTTCCAAATCATGTTTTTATTTATCCCTTATTGATTGAAGAATATGGCTAATTTGATATAGATATTTTAATAAAAATGAAATAATCCTATCAATATGCATGAAGTCAATTATATGGGGAAAAAAATTAGTGGGTAATGATGATGTCTAATGGAATCACCCTTAACTAAAAATATTACATTCATTTTGAAGGGACACATGTTGGTGTAAACAATCAAATTTTTATATAGTATCCCTTTTCTTGATAGTACATCTGCTGAAAAGTTTCCTTCCCTTCATTTATGAATGATAGTTACTCCAACATTGATAAAAATTCTAAATCTATTGATCAGGTATCACAATTTCATCTTATTTCTTCTTGTCCTTGATAAGAGTCCACCATTGATCATGTTAACCATCAATATATTATTAGTAATAATAACATTCTCATTTTCAAACATTAAAAAATAGAATATATTTTTCCAATGGTACTAGTCCTATTCTATGATATTTTTGGATTATTGGTCCCACTAGAATAAGGTATAAATTTACTCATAAATGACCAAATAGAACGTCGTTCCATCTTTTTATCATTTAGAATATTAGTATGATTCATAGCTTGAGAATATTGTCTTCATATTGAAAAAATAATTTTCATTATAGATCCCATAAAATTAGGTTATTAATGAGGACAATCATTTGATTTCGCATCTCACTGAGTATTAGAAATATGCATTTAGGTTATAACAGTTGAATAAAACCAAATATCATAGTGTAATAAAAAATATTGATTGGGGAAACCACCTAATCCGTAAATATATTTTATAGGATGTATAAATCGGGACACCATTTCTATTACCCCTTAAGTTTAACCTTTTTAATTCATGAAATTTCCAAAAACATTCAAATGTTATCTTATATATCGACTTATCCCAAGGTTTCTTACTTAATATTTCACATAATTGTTTCCAAAGGATAACTAAACCTCTATTTGATACAAAAAATAGTGATAAATACTTTTCACACTAAGATACTTCATATATATATATATATATATATATTCATCAAATGACATTTCAATAAATTACATAATGATTTTGGTCTAGTATATTTAGAATCATTTAGACATAAACAATCAATTCATAAAAAATCTACATCATCTCCCACTTATTTCTTTATAACTATAATCCTTATTATCCATATCATTCTTTGTAATATTCTTCACAACATTAGGAAAGGAAACATACTACAGGGAGTGCTTCGATGCTCAGTAAGGGTAAAAAGGGAGATAACCATCATAATATATGCATAAAATGAGAAAAAGATTACGGTAAAATAATCTTAAAACTATAAAACCATATCCTTAATATAATTGATCATAATCTTGAGTCATGGAAGAAATATTAGTAGTTTATATTGCTTAAATCCTAAAGGAATAAAATAATTTTAGCCATGAGATCATAACAGTAGCATAAGAATTGGAATGGAGGAATACACATAAGAATATAAAATCTTTTCCTTAGTAGTCAAGAATATTTTTCAATACTATCATAGTAAAATGGATTTTCTCCCAAAACTATCATAGTAATAATGGTATACTCTCAAGGATATCATAGTGGACAAAGACTCATACCTAACTAGGTTCACTCCACATTCTTTTCCTATTTTATTTCATGAGATATCAATATTTACCCATTGAAATAGAAGAATATATTTGTATCACCTATCACATAAGTAAAATCATTCATATGTGGGTTATAATATTATAAAGTATTCATCAAATCAGAACCCACGAAAATAAAGGGGTTTCATAAACATTTTATCACAGAATAAACCTAGTAAAAAATGTGTTTCATAATAATTTAATCATAGAATATCCCATGAAAAATAAATTTTTTTATAAACATTTTATCATAAAAAAACCCCAAGGAAAATAAAATGCATTCATAAACATATTTTCAATAAACATAAGAAATCCAAAAAAGGAACAAGGATGGTATCATATGATTACATCATCCATAAATCATAAATTAATTAAATTTTATTTCCTTTGATGAATTTAAATACCTCTAAAATATTAATAAAACAATCTATTATAAAATAAATATTATATTTTTGAAATTACATAAAATAATTAAAACTACAATGTTAAATTATTTCATTGAAAAAAAGCACATAAAATTGTAAAGTAATCTTCAAAAATATATATTATTCAAGATGGTGGGAAAATATTTTCATTAAATATTAGTTATAAAAAAATTACTTCAATACATTTTTCTAAAATTTAATAAGGTACTTTATTTGAAAAATGAATAAATTATTCCTTTCAATCCTTTTTATAAAATGAAAAACATGGTTAAAATATGAATTTCGAAATCATAGGAGAAATGTAATAATGTTCATTAGAACATATTTTAATAAGAAGAATATGGAATAAAAATATTCCCCAATAGATAATTAAACATAAACAATCCTAAATATTTGCGATATTACAAAATAAAACCCTAATATCATGTTTAATTTTCTTTTAAAGAAATATATCCTCCCCTTCTTTGAAATTATTCCATTATATATCCTCTTAGGAGATATAGGTTTGGTCTTTTGAGGAATAAAAACCCTCTATAATGTATCTAAAAATGTTTAGAAATGAAATTTTTAGAGTTTGGAGGAGTTAGAAGGCTCAATGTGTTGTAAATAAGTTAGTTATAAGGTTCCATTATATAATTTAGGTGAGGGGTACTTTTTGATTTTATTAAAATATTAACTTATAATAAATTATTTATAAATCAAAATGCCTCAAAATTTAAAATAATTCAATGATATGTTAGGATAGGGTAGTAATTCCATCAACCAATATAATTTATACATGTTTTGGTGTCATTTTAAATTTTATCATTTTGAATATCCCTTAGTTAACCAATTTAAATTTTAACTATAGTAACCAAATTTTAAATTTTAATTGCTTTTAATTTTTACTAATATGCAGAAAATTGGAACATAAATGACCTGGTAATGAAAATGTATACAGTATCATATCAACATTATATGATTTTATTATTTTTATAATTTTTATGTAATTTAATATAATATTATTTTGATAAAATATCATTATTTTTAGCTAATACACTATTCATTTAATTTTAATAAATAGACTTAAATAAAAATCACTATTTTAATCATATCATTTTAACACAACAGAAATTTTTTATATTCACCAATGAAATTCTTGAATCACAATAAATTACTCAAATTATATTACTTTTAATATTTTAAAATCATTTATTTTGTATTTCCGTTAAATGAAAAAATATTGTTTTGGCGTTGTGTAATCATTTTAAAATTTCTATAAAATGTATAAATTAAAATTAATTAAAAAATGAAAATAATATAATTATTCATAAAATTAATATTAATAATTTTTGTATCATATTTTTCCCTCATTGAACTAATAAAGAATATTTAAAACAAAGAGAGTGACATTTTTTAACTTAATTTGATTTAAATAATATATATGTCATTTTCACGGAAATGAGTCCATTAAACAACAAAATTTAAATCCTATGCTGAAATGTTTCTAATTCCATTCAACCAATATGAATTATTATGAAAAAATAATGCATTGTCACTTGTTATTAATTTAGATTAACTTGATTTATCCTATTCTAGGGTGATAAATTTTACCATGGTTACTATTCATATTGACTAAAACTAAAAGGAAAATATTTATCAAATATAAAAATTAAAATCATTAATATATATTTCATTTTATTATATTCAATACCAATAAATGGTAGATTTTTTTTTAATTTATTTTCTGAAAAAATGATAATATTTTTTTTAATATAAATACATTTTAATAAAAAAACAAAATTTATTGCAATCGAATTCAATGAAAAATATTTTTTGAATTAAAAAAACTAAATATTATATAAATTTCATTAAAAAATTATTGGTAAATAAGGAATTCATTTTATAATTATTATGATCATATATTTTTATAAATGATTTACTACTATTAATACCCTCCAATAAAATATATAGGTGATAATCGTTACATGATAATTGAATAATGGTATGTGGTTCGTCAAAACACATTATTACGTGTGACGTAAGCTATTAATGAAATAAAATTATTTAAAAAATCATAATTATATAATTGTATTACACCAAACATAAATCGTTCCAACATCCCAGGGGATTCATATCCACTTATTTTAATAATCATGGTTTCATGGACTAGTTCTCGTGATTAGTCAAGCCAACAATCTCATAGAATCCTTAATGAATGATTTTGACTTTCAGGGATAGTGTGGCATTCTTTCTCCCTACTAGAGCTTTCCTGTGGTCTAAAATTTTACTTCATTATTTTCTAGTAAAAAATTCTATTTTTTTAATAAAATTAAATGTTATTTAAAAAAATAATTCATTATACAACAATTAATTTATTCCAGTCTTGGTTATAGAATATTAGGGAAATTCCATTAATAAAATCACAGTTTGTAAAAAAATATTAATATATCTAATTGGATTCACATGTGATAACTATTTAAATGAATCCATTATTTTTAATGATTAGAAAAGTGTTGTGAGAAACATTTTAACACATAGTATTAGCATAAATTTACCAAGGATATATTTTAAAATTAGTTGAAATACATTAAATATACATTGATAACATTAAATGGAAAATAAAATGCATTTGACAATATATATAACATAAAAAACTAATAATGAATGGTTTATATGGAAAAAAATATAAAATATATATATACTTTTAAAAACCTTTTAAAAATACTTATCATTTTGAAAACCATTCAAAAATTCTCAAAGAAAAAATATTAAATTTCACTATAAAAATCATATGAAAATAACAATAATTATTATGGACTAAAATTAAACATGAATGATCTTATGAAACCCTTGGGGGACACATATACTATCACTTGTTGGATAATATCATTTTGATGTTGTGGATTCACTCATCACTTTCACATTTGTTCTAAAAGGGATAAATTCATTTTTAAGAAAACATTTTTACTGAAGATCCACCCTTTTCATTCAAGAACCATTAATCACATTTTGATATATTGACTATATTATTTCATATAATAAAATAATCAAATAACATAAAATCCATGAAAATAAAAATCATATTTATAAAAATTACGATGAGTAATCCATTTCAATAAGAATTTATTGAATTCTAAATGAAATAATTTTATATTAATTTCAAAACTAAATTAAATATTGGTAACGAAATGCATGAAATTAAAATCATAATATATAATATCTCTATATCTTAAATCATATATGACATTCATATATACAAAAACAACTTTAAAATTGAAATGATAACTCATATTTTTCAGAAACACCCATAAAAATCCTTTACTTATCTTTTTATGAAGCTAAATAAAATAATAATAATCCATTTGAAGTAAAATTTAAGAAAGAGATTTTAATTAAACAATATGATTAAATATAAATAAAGTTGAAAAAAAGAATAATTTATTTATAGATAGTTTTTTAAATAATATAATTTCTATATATTGTTTTAAAAAAATATTCCTTTACATGAAAAAAAAAATGAACCAAATAAGCACTTTTAACGAAAAAACAATCTACTGGATCTTGAGCACATAGTACATTTCTAAACTCTCGAGGGAGGATTTCAATTTATACCCATAAGGGAATACATCCGAGTGGATATAGCTTCAAAACATGTGGTTTAGATTTATTTCTTCCCTAGAAAGTTGATCTATATATGAGAATAAGTGCTCAACTACTTTATTTTAATACAAAAAGCAAATACATTTTTATGAAATAAAAAAATAAATGAATTATAATAAATAATGCTTGCTTTAGAAAATAATTTGACCAAATAAAATAAAAAATTTGGTTTATACATTGATTGAGCCTTGGAGAAATAATAGAAATATGAAAATGAGTGGATTGTTGAAAATAATTGAAGAAGAAAATACAAAATGAAGACAAATTGGGTCCTAATGTGTTGACCGAGGATGTAAAATTGAAGAAAATTACAGATCAATTTTTAATAATAATAAAAGATACTAGAAATAAATAACACAATCAAACTTTGATTTTCTACAAATTGAAATAATGGAGTATTAAAACAATAGAATCATCGCACATCTGATTATACCCATCTATGTTAAAAACCCTTTTTGATCTTTATATGGTCAACAACATAGAAGACAAACCCAAAGGACTCCTCGAAGTCCATCCCATTGTTTCATTGCCTTTGCATCCAGCTTCCGGATCCTCACCGATGATCATTTTTTTGCAAGCCCTCTGCCTTGTAAAAACTATTGATCCCATCGGGGATCTTCCTCTATACTTGAGCCCTTATTTATTCTAGTAGCCTCACAAGATTCAATGCCTGATTTTTTTCCCCTAATCTAAGGTCACCCCTTATATTTGTATTCTTTATTTTTTTTAAATTAAATTTAAAAAAAGTTTAATATTTTAAAAAATTAATAATTTACATTTTATAAAAAAATCAATTAAAATATTTTAGATAATATTCATTATTTAATATTTTAATATAAAATAATTACTAATACTCATCAATCATATTTACCAAAATATCTTATTTTAATATATTCATAATTCTATATTTATTAAAAATATTATAATTTGAAAAAGTTAAAATAATTATAAAAAATACAGATTACCGTAATTTTATAAAAACCAAATATATTATATTAAATATTAAAAAATTCAATTAATTATATTTAAAAAAATTTATAATGAAATTTTTTTAATTTTAGTTCTTATCATAAATTTAAAATTATATATATATATATACAAATACCATTAAAAATTTATTTAAAAATATTTTTATTAAAAAAATATTTTTATTTTCTAATAACATTTTGATATAAAATTTAACGAATTTAGTCATTCAAATATTATATTATTACAAAATAAATCGAAGAAATATATTTAGATTAATATATTATTTTTTAAAAAGTAATATCATGTTTTCAAAATAAATATTTGTTTATAATCTTCTATATCGATTTTTAATCAAATAACGGTTAATGTAAATGATGATTTATTAAAAAATATTATTACGTAAAATTTGAAAATTAAAATTTTCATAAAATCATAATTGATAAAATAATTTAATAAATCATCATTTATAATAAATATATTATTATTTGATAAATAATACAAATTAATAATATTTCTAATATTGTTTCTATGTATTATTATCATTTTAATTATTCCACGTAACATATAGTCAAATTTTTTTGATTAAATAATTTCACATATTTTTATAAAAGATCTTCCATAACATGATATATTTAAATTATAAAAATATATATTTAATAAGAACATATTCAAAACTTTATTTGATGTTATACAGTGGGTACAATATGGTAACATTATCCTAGATATCAAATGAAAATAAGGTGATCAAATGCTAAGTACTCTCAAATGGGGTTCACATAACATGATAAATCTGTAAATATTGAGTGAATGACTTAAATCAATTAATTTGAAACACATTATATTAACCTAGATCATGGAATGGGTTGATGGGATAAATGTTTAGTCTATTTTGGATAGTATTTAAAATAAAATAACCTGTTTTTTGATGTTTCCCACCCTATGGTTGAATCATGCATCAATTCATTTATATTTATGTGAAGAGAAAGGTCTATTATCACTACGAAACACTATATCATATCCATTGATGGATTAATCGAGAAACTGGTGGCATAATTAGGACAATAACACAATTTAATGTAGCTATGTTAATCCTAATATAGTGTTGAAATTCACGTGCTGCTTACAAACAATGAACATAGAATCAGAGGTAGGGTCTCCAATTTTGGATCTTATCTTGATATGGACTATAGTATTTTTCTCTCTCATGTCATACCCTTGGATTCCCTATCTAAAGGGAGAAAATTTTTATTTTTTATCACCCCATTATAAGAGGATAAAAACAAGAATGAGATCAATTTTGTAATAATTATCAATCCAGATCAATGAATTCTACTATTATCTAAATTTATAGAGGTATTCAGGGGCCTGATATGACATTTTCTCATAGTCAACATATCTATATCTATGATGGATATGAAAACAAGGAATTCAATAGGCTAGGTCTCAGTCTGATATACTTCAGTAGTGATGACCTCTACTTCAAAATCATTTGTTCATGAGAATTCATAAATAATATATTCTTAGTGATTCTATGAAAGGTTATGAAAATCAAAAATTGAAATCATAGATAGAAAAAATGAAATATTTGGTGTCATCATAATTTGGTACCAAGTGCCTATGATTCCCTATATGATGTTTCTCCTAGGTCTATGGTTTATATGCTGGAGTCTTCTATATTGGAAACTTCTTTCCTTGATCGTAATTGTTTTTTGCATATTTGTCATTTATTATTTGGGTTGAGGTGACCCTCCCATATTTTGATGTTTACCATGTACGTATTGATTATTAAATTGACAATATAGTACTATTGGGATAAATGATACCTAAATTATTTACGAGTGGATTGGTTCCCTTGATGAAGCCAATGGAGTGTTTGTCTCTTCATTTCTAAAGATATTTTTTTTCAAAGGGGATATGAACTACATTTCGATGTTTATTTTTACCTTTTGTTCCACAACCCCATTAGAACATGTGACCAATCTCTAATCCTCCCATATTTTGGGTATGTAAATAATTTCTATATGTATATTCTTTAACAAATAATGAATCCACTAAGTGAATTATATTGATATAGCTGCATTGGGATTCTTCTTCTGATGAGGTTTTTATTTGATTAGACAGTGCCTATTTGACCATTTGGTAATGTGGTTACCATCTACCTAATCCTAATGGTGGTAAATGTGGATGATTAGGAACTTTATTACACATTAGTATGTGTTCCACATTTTTATTTTTTCTTATTAATTTAGTTTTGTAAATTCTTAAATGAGAATATCATAGAGGGATTTTATTCCAAAAAATTTGATTAAATTATATCAATGTGAGATAAGGTCACGAAATATTTACTTAGAAATTTCATGGGAATAAAATGAGATTTATAGACCTTGATTTTGGGCATAAAAGTTTAAATTTTATTTCCATTACATAGTACATTATTTTACTCTCATTCCTCTTCTCGAGGGATAGAGGAAACACAACCCACGTGTGCTAGTGGATCTCCCAAGATGAATTTCCTAGATTCATCCATTAAATAGAGAATTTATTTTATGTAAAATCATTATCAGATGATGTTCCATAACATTTTATTATACGGGGAATAATTTTTTTTGTCAATTAGGCTCGCCACATTGGGATTCCATGGCATAAAACGTTTTAATAGGTTATCCTCCATAGCATAGATGATGTACCTAGGAACCTCCTCAATTTAAAATGACTAAACATAATTATTTCACTGCTTATAAAATATATGGATATACTATTTCTCCCTAAGTAACATGAATTTTTCCTAAAATTCAAATGGTGTTATTTCATTATATTGCCATGTTTTTACCCTTCGAGGAAATTCTAGGGATGCAATATGCATAACAATAAACATTTTGGTTTATTTACTAATCTTACCTATGTTTTTGTGATTTTCAATACTCTGAATTGTTTTCCCATATATAATATTCCCACCTTTAGTACATTGTTAGGAGCTCATGGAATTCATAGGGGTATTTTAGTCATAATAACAACATTTGAAACTCTATATGAAATTTATCTATATATAATTTTAATATTTTATCCTAAAATTGTTGCATGTTTAAAGAGTATTTCAAAACATTACAACTATAAATAAAGTCTAATTCCATCTCATTCTTCTGATTATTGAAATTTGAGAGTTAATGTACCATTTTAAATTTAAATATTGAGCAAAATTTGTAGATAAAATAGCAATAAATATCATCCCAATTAGTGGGGGCTCCATCTGATAAGAAATTACACCCAAAAAACTAATATTTATAGAGTCTTTAAAACATATATGATCTTTTATTATCATTTTTATTATGTTTTCCCACTATGGGTATGCATCATGATACAAAATATTTCAAATACTTCCTTATGTCTTTAATATTGTTGAAAACTAGTAATATTGGATTCCTATAGTTGGGTGAAGGTGGATTCAAATATATGCACTTTGCATTTTGTTTCCTCTATTGTTGAACTGATTCATAAATTCCTTCTACATACTCTATTCGAGATTCCATAGAATCATTATAGTTAATAATTTTTAGTAAGATAGTCAGCAAGATAGAAACAAAAGAACTAACATAGGAAAAAAGCTTAATATGGTTCATTTCCTTGTGTTTTTTGATAACTCATATTGGATATTCTAGGGTATATCACCTAAAAGTCTCTATCTACCTCCCCAAAAGAGGTAAATCTAGATATTATCATTCCCTTGGGTCTAGATAGACTAGTTTTTTGTGTCTTGGGTTGGTTAGATGGATGAATTATTATCCCATCATTGGGTTATAATATGTATATTGAGGGATAATTGATAAAGGAGGAATAGGAGTCTCTAATTTGATGTTAGACTTATTAGGAATATTTCCCATGAGTAGTTCATTGTTGAGTATCTTGATATGTTTTTACTCTTCTTCAAAACATGGTTTTTATCCTAATAAATGATATTATCAACCTCTTTATGTGATGGATGAGTTGTAGACATTCCTACCCTTATTCTTTAGTAAAATATCATTGATTATGTGGTGGTAACTAAGAATAGATGATAAATAAAAAAATTAACTTCTCTCTAGTTTAGGGTATACACAATCTCATGAATAGTTTATGTTTGATCGTAGTTAATATAGAAACTTCCCCATCCATCCCTTCAAAAATGGAATCATGTTATAAGTCATCTATAGGGTTAACACAAATAACATTCATCATTTATTAGTATACATACAGAATCATATACTCATAAAAAGTTTAAGGGGATTGGTTTCTTTCAGAATATTTATCTAATGAAAATTCACAATCCTTATTTTTATTTTCTTTTTTTGGGAACTATTATATATTTCAGACCCTATGCTGCTTCACTAATTCAAATCAACATTATCTAATAAATAATCTACACATAGTAATCCTAAGGAAATCCTTAACATCATTTACTAAACATGTCCAAAATGAAATGGGTGTATTATATATTGGGAGGAACTCTGAGGACATTTGTTGTTGTGTTTCTCCAATCTAGAGAAGATTGAATTCCCTATTGGAGGGGAATTTGTAATATAAATACCCTCATCCATATCAGATGGAATTTATTTTCTTTTACCACCATGAAATATTTTACTCATTAGGGTTTTTATAACCATGGCTGTGATAATGGTTATAAAAAATTCCCCAACCCTGTGTCCTAGGGTTGTTCATGAACAACAATTTCATCATCAATTATTATTTACATCATAGTTTTGATGTTTTTTAGAATGATCACGACACAATTCATGTTTGGACCATTATAAAATCACCCTTAAATATGGTGATATAGTCATGGTATTATATTTTCACTGGTGAGAGGCCTTCATAACCATTCTAGAGAATCAATGTAGGGGCATGATGATGGCTTATCCTTACTGAGTTTTTCATTTATAGGATTTGTATATGAAATGATATTTTTATAGAATAACTAGAATGTGAAGATCCTAGGTCTAGGACTTGTCATGAAGAAAATAAAATTCATGAAAAAAAATTCATGGATGAATTTTTTGATATGAAAGTGGAGTGAAGTACGATTCTCTATTCTTAACCCATATTTTGAGGTTTAAATTGAATGGAGAATCCATAATAAATTTTCTTTGAGTCATAAAATAGTTTAGGCATTCTTATTAGGGATCTTTAAAATATTATTCTATCTTTGGGTATCATGAAACAAAAAGGCCATCAACATTGATATATTGGAAAATTTATCCTATTTCTTGATTTTGTTTGTATGTTCTAGTTAAGATATAAATTTCACCATTAATTGATAGTGAAACATATATGGATTTATATTACGATTGTGTATGTATTAGTTATCCAATTATTCACGAATTTCTTACTAAAATGTGTCCGCATACTAGAACATGACCATTATATTTTTTGTCTACTTTATTCGTCATGATAATGACATTATCATAATTTTTACTGATATATTACTATACATAATCTGATCAAAGTAATCATTTCTTGTTTTCCATATCAAGGGTAGTGGGATTGGATGGAATATTATCATATAG
Organism: Viscum album; assembly: GCA_963277665.1. Lineage (NCBI taxonomy): Eukaryota > Viridiplantae > Streptophyta > Magnoliopsida > Santalales > Viscaceae > Viscum > Viscum album. The sequence continues at coordinate 248,562,712 of OY728122.1, read as the reverse complement.
GGGTTAACGATGTGATGGATATAAGGATAAATACCACTTATGTAGGTTCACTTATAGATATGAAAGGATATCACATTATAGACACATGATCCTTAGTGTGGTTGGACTTATACTCTTGCGTGCTTCTAAATATGTGGTCCCTATCAGAGTAGTTTACATCAGGGAGGAGCCTTCTAGTTGAAATCTGATGTAATTGTGGGGAGGATCTTGGTAGTAAATTCATTTATGTAATTGAATATCCACAGCTGGAAATATGATCTATACCAATGGTTTTGGACCAACCATTGGAATAGTTCACTAATTTGGATGTATACCAATGGTTTGGCCAAAACCATTGGTATATGTCACTTATATGGACCTATACCAATGGTTTTAGATAAACCCTTGGTAAATAGGGGACATATACGAACGGTTTGGCCAAACTGTTGGTGTAGGTCACAAAATCATTCTCAAAACTGTTGGTGTAGATCTATACCAATTGTTTTGAGAACCATTGGTATAGTTACATGCATTTTTTCTAGCATAATATTACATCGAACATTAAATAAATCAAAATTTAGAATAATTATGATAATAAATATATATATTTCTTAAATTATGTTCACAAAAGTATGTTAGGTTAGTGGATAGGTCGTTCAATCATAGACAGGAGGTGATGGGGTCAAAACCAACCAGATGATTATTTTTTGAATTACATATTCTGATGGTTTATAGAACTCTTGGTCCAGATTTTCATATTACATATACAAACAGTTTTCAAAACCATTGGTATTGGAATATACAAATGGCCTTTCCAAAACCCTTTTTATAGAGCTATCTTCATGACTAACTTGGAAACGGTTCTCCAAACCTTTGTTATAGCCTATACCAATGGTATAGAGGCCAATACCAATGGATCCAGTCTTTTTTTGTAGGGTATTTTTTTAGTACTGATTGTTACAAATTAATGGCCGACAACAAAGAGTATTACTACAACATATGCTCTGGATTAGGAATTTGTGGTGTGTGGTTATTGATTTGTGGGGAAGGGGAGGACATTCTTTACATTTTATCTTTCAACCAAGAGGATTATTTTCATAGATCCCTCCATGAGAAGTGTTCCCATGATTGATTATGATATTTTAATGAGGACTACCTCCATAGTAGTCACTCAGCGGAGAACCTTCATAGGTACTAATGTAAATATTATTGGGGCGATCTCCATAACTATGATTATATCCCGTTTTAGATTATGAGTCAGTAGATTATTAGGCCACTATAAAAAAGATCTTTAATTCCCCAAAAACATCGTCATTGATTAGGGGAGAGATGTGAGCCTCCTACTATACTTTGTGTTTCCCCTTGAGAAACAACTTCTTATATTATCTTCATTGGTTGGTTGGGGTCATGTGTTGTGCACAAAAATATGGTATCCCTCCAATAAAATCATGTCATTCCATCATAATTTTTTATGGTCCCTTAATAATGGGTAGAAATGTGGTCATACCTAATAGATTCCATTAGGGTATATTACGGAATTTCCATACACCTAAGGGGAGATAGAGTATCTTGTACCTTTTATGAGGCTGATAGAATATTCATGGGAGTTCATATTGAGTTGATAAGAAAATAAGCCTTCAATGATGATCCAATTGAAATTAGATGATAGTATCCATTAAAAACAGAAATATGAGACCAATCATGTTCTTAATTCAATTATAGAATGTACTAAAAATCCTACAGAATGGTAGAAAGAATATATTTCCTCACCTAAGAATATTCCATAGTAAACTGATGAGATACTCTAGTGGTGGTCTCAGAATATGTGCATGTCACATGTTCACTATAGGGATATTCAAATAGAATATGTCTAAAAATATTTATATTTTTTCATTGGATAATTAGTGATATTATTATTCCCATTGATTTCCTGCAATATATAATATCTTAGTTTTTTTATATAAATATCAATATGGGATCATTTTTTAGTGGTAGTGGGTATATAGGCTCGCTCTTGTCCTCCACTGATAGTCAGGATAAGCTAATGAGAGTTATGTAAGTGGGGGAGAATATTATCCAACCCTTATATTACTGTTAGGATATGCAAGAATAATCCTTATAATGATTCCAACTTATCCTGGTATACATGACTAGTAAATGTGTATAGATTTTCTCCCCCCTATTGGATGTTAGGAAATACCAAATTGGATCCTTCTATGATTTTAATGGATACTAACTAACATAAATAATATGAACAATGGTATGGGCCTAATCATCAGTTTCTAGTAATGTATGATATATTAATTATTTACTTGAAGTGGTAATATAATACTGGTCTATGTGAATGGTGGTTCTCCACCTCTAGTGATATCTCTTAGGTTCCTAAATCTAATTGACCAACTTACTATGTGGAATCCTTAGTTAGTTTCTATTGGATTGATACCATGAGACGGAGGTGATGATGGTGGTTTAAGGGAGTACTTATAGTATAATATTTATATAATTTGAGGTTGCATCCAGCCTCCTGATACTTCCCCTGAAGAAAAGGGAAGTACTTATTTCTACGTTCTGAGGAAAGACTCCCAAAACAGTTAGAGATAGATATATAGAGATAGATATATGTGTCTCCTTCTTCATCACTACCAATAATTGAGAGAGTGGTTAACTAGGATTCATATACAAGTGGGATTCATGTGAAACTTAAATATTTTTGATAGTACCATTTAAATTGTACTCTTGGACCAACCATTTCACCACCTATCACTGGAAATGATGCATTCATGATAACCTATTTCTATCTGATGAGGCCTCAACATTATATATGTTGATCCATTTTTATATCTCTATGATGATTCCATTTATTTATATTAATGTGGGGTCTCATTTTGATGGTACCTATAAATATCAACAAATTCAAACAAGAAATATCATCAATGCAGCATCATATGTAATTGCATGCTCCAAAAAAAATTCACAGTCAAAGTATTCACATTAGGTTAACCAAATTTATTTCCAGTGAAAACTCACAATACATTCATTTTGATTGAAGGAATACCTTCTTTCTAAATGGAAGTGATAAATGGGACATTAATAGTGACACATTAGAATGTGCATTGGTCCTGAAGCTGGAATGTTAGGCTTATCACACCATTTTCAAGGGATTATTATTTACTCTTGGATTACTATATAGATTTAAAATGTGTTTGTGAATATTTTCCAAATATCAGTGTAGGACTTGTTACCCCCACACAATATATTAATTATTGAAATGGATTAATGTAATTACATGTTAAATATTAGAGTTCCTACAACATTGTGGAATATATATATATCAAAGGTTCTCTAATGATGGAATAATCAATATGTATAATAGGTTAAATATCATTTTCATTACTAATTATTGATGATTTTTTTATGTATAAATTTTTTTAAATCAATATATATAGTAACATTGGAGTTTATCTCTTTCCATGGAGTCAGTACATATTGGTGGAATCAGGATCCATCCCATAAGAAGGTTTTCATATGTATCTTTATAAAAAGGATCAAAATACATGTAGTTTTGGTCAACATAATGGGACATGAATACCCTTTATGGATATGAGAAAATGATGGGTTCATAAATTTTAACATTGTATGGCTAGGACTTGTAGGTGAATGCTTCTATGAAATGGATGGTGTGGGAATTATGCCTAAGTGACCCTTCTGGTTTGACCTCTATTAGAATATGTCCCAAATATGATTGGTTGGATTCATAAGGAATATGGCCATTTTATATATGGGGTATGTTTGGTTATTAAGAGTTAGTTCACTAAGTAGAATACTGTTTTTTAGGAATGTAGCCTAAAATGTGAATATGGTGATACATATATTGATTATGTACCTAGAGGAAACAAATGATCTTCTTAGTGGGAATATGGCTTAGTGATTAGGTACATATATTACTATAAGGAATATACCATTGATATAATGGATATAGATTATATTATTAGGAGCATATCCACATTATGATGGATGTAAAGGGTTGTTGATGTCCTATTTGGAACTCTACGTGGTGTTATGTGTATATTTCATAATAGGAATAAATACCCACTTTGATCATGTTTTGTAGTTTCAGATCATATAGTGGGATCGTTTTATGTGATTTAATTTCATGATGTAAGGACATATTTAAGTAGGTTTACATCCTACAAAAAGCATGCTAACAAGGCCATTAAACATTATATTTTGTGGATCGATGTGTCTTCCATGGTATGAGAAATGATGATTGAGTGGGGATTACACATATGGATTTTCCCTGATGATTAACCTAACTTGTGACAAATGTAAATGGATCGATATTTAGAGATCACACTTGATTATAAGAAATGTTTTTATTCACATGAATTGGAATATTACGAGTGTGGTTTATGAAAAAATTGATGATTTCCTACTAGTGCTTGAGAATAATTAGGATGGATGCTTCCTAAGGATTTTTTTCTCTCCTTCTCTCCCTTGATGATTCTTAGTGTATAAATCATCTATGGGTATGGTGTTTGGTAAATCGTTAAAAGGAATCCCATTCATAGATTTGTCATTTATTGGAATCAATATATTGAATGGGTATACTATGTCAGTAGAGTTATAATATTTTTTTATGATTATGGACCTTATTATTAAGGGGATTCAAGAAAAAAAATCCCTTAGCCACCATCAATTAAGGAGGAAAATAAAGAGGTTCCATGTATAAAGAGACATCATGAATGAAAGAGAGGCACTATATAATTCTCAAAAACCTGATCATGTGTATCCAATTTCATTAGAATAGGCATCATCATGGGCCTTTTTGGTTTTCATCCCTGGATGATAAAAGCTATGGTGGTATTTTGGATTAACTTGATCCAGAGAGAAAATTCATTGGAAATTATAAATGTAATGGATTTATATTCTATAATCAATTTAGTGATTCCTACTAATGTCAGGAGGAATTGGATTATTATATAATTCCCATATTTAATAGAAAACATTGGAGGGAGGGAGGCTACCAAAATGCAAGGCCCTATTCCAAAATAGATTCTGTGAATTGGCCCTCATGGGGTAGGATTTATAGAAAGGCCTTGTGGGACATACATTTAGAGGCATACGTGTACAGTAATGTCTAAGATATATCTTCAAGAGGTATTATTTGTTGGATATCCCTCGGTATCTATCTTTTCAAGCTACCCTCATGAGGTAATCTTCATTGGATAACCACATAAGGTGGCCTTTGTTTAAAATCCATTTGGAGTGTCTTTCAAAAAGTTTTATTCCTGGGATATACCATTGTTGAATTTAATCATTATGTCACCCTCTTATATTGGGTTTTTTCAAAATTTCATTATAATAGTTTGAATTTTTTAGTTTCCTAAGGATTACCTCTCTGAGATAATGCTTCCTAGAAATGATCAATGAGTACAATGTCTCTTTCTTTTTATTTTTTTATAAATGGAACTAGAGTATTTATATGTGATAGTTAGTTTCCTAGTCCCAAAATAAAAGTTCTTATATATATATATATACACAACATGATTCAATAGAGTGATTCAATGACTATAAAAGGGCTTCCACGGAAGGATTATATGGTTCCATAAAAAATAACACTCTAACATTGTGAGGGTTGGTTCTATATGATGTCTAGTTAGTTTCCCACTACAAATTAAAAATGTGGCACCCTAGAAATATAATCTCTAACAAGATGTGGTTGAGGAATTCATGAGGTTAGATAATCTGTAGGGCTCACTCACAGTTTCATCACATCATGTGTTTAGATACATGATGTAGATACCATTTGGTTCCATTATTTCTCATGGTTCGAGATTTCATAGGGATACCTCATGGTTCCATTGCTTTTTAGGGTTTGTGACCTCATGGTTCATCGCTGTGATTTATAAGGATCCAATCATTATTCATGAACACCTTTTATGAATTTATTTTTATAAATCATTCTTCAAATTATTTTTAATGGGTCTCAATATATACCAAGAGGTTTATTTTACTAGGAAATATTTATGTTCCCTGAAATTTTTTCATATTTTTATGTCATCACTCTAATAAATTTAAGATACGTAATAGTGTAATGTAATATATTATAAGGCCTACATAAATTAATAAATGGGCCAAAAAAATTTAAAAATTGACATGGCCCATCTGGGATAGACACATAAATATCAGTGTTTTGTTATATTTCTTGGAAACTAAATTATGATGATATGAAAAAAATAGAGTATAATCACCACTTTATTATTGATTATAATTTTATTTCTATATATTAAAACATAAAAATCATCATCTATATTATATTTATAATTTAATGCATTAAATCATAAATAAAATTGAAAACCTTAATTTCAAAACCTTCATATTAAATACTCCAATAAATATGACGGTTTTATTTATCTAATAGTTTTCAATGGATGTGTTATAAATTATTCTCTGAATATTTATCATAATGAATTTATATATATTACTTTTTATTAAATTTTTAACATTGGTGTCAAATAAATACATAAATATTCTAAAACATTTCAAATATGAATAAAAACATGATTAATTTCAAAATTTGAAGAACATGGTTGATCATTGATGAACCATATTGTTAATGGAACATGGTTTCAAAAATTCATTTTTCCATTATAAACAAATAAATGTGGAAATGAAGTGTAAAATAGAATAATGTATATGAGTATAATGTTTTAATTCCATTTTCCTTGTGACACATATTTATAGGGAACATGAGATAGTAATCAATGGAAAAGATCAATCAATATATCATAAGTCAAATATAATGGTTTTAAAACCAAAGGGTGGAGACATTGAATGGTTGGACATATGATGGGATTTGTTTTGGGGTCAGGGGAATTATAAAACTTGGAATTACGGGACACTATTGAATCTACATAATTATCATTATTTTATAACATTCTCCCTTGGATGTCATAATTTCATAGAATCATAAATATTAACTTAAAATATCATGAGGAAAAAATAATTAATATAGTGTTATTGAATTATTTTTCATTCAACACCATAAAATTTTTTTAGTAAATCAATTTTGGAGAATAATTATTAAGGGAAAACATGTTCAAAATTCCCAACCACTCCACATAATCACATGATAGACCTTTAGGTCTTTAAATCATTGTTTTATAAATCAATTTATCAAATACTGTAGTTTGAAATGCCTTTTACAATAAATGTAAAATATTATCATTAGACTTCATTTGTTCGATATAAATCACAATCTTCTTCTAAAGATCATTATTAAGAATGAATTTTGGTGAGGTATTATTTGTTTTATCACCATTTACATATTAAACCATTAATTTTTTTATACAATAAGTATTGATTTTATATAATATATTTAGAATATAATTCATTTTATCTGATACATAATTAATATTGATATTTTTGATAATAAAACTCATCTATTCACATTATTAACATTATTTATGAATTTCATTGAATCAATGTGATTATTGGATGTAATAGATAGGGTATTTTATAGAACATTAGGAAATTGTAATACCACCACATGTAAATAAATATCATGTCTGAGATATATCTTTATTTGGATCAGAAAAATATCTAGAATTAGAAGTACTCACCAATATCAATTTTTATATTTTAGAATAAAATAATCCTCAATAAATAGATCCTTAAAAGTATCTTAATATTTTTATATAACATTTCAATGTCGATGAGTGGGAGAATAATTATACCATAACAACATGTTCACAAAAATGATATATATGAAGAATGAATACACTAAATCCAATATATATATATATGATTTTTTATAGCTAATATCATAAGATATTGTATAGTATTATCGGATGATACAAAAAATATATAATTAATATTTAGTTTGGAATTTTGTTGGCTGAGACATAATGATGTCTTATCCACTTCTATACCATAGCATTAAAATGATAAAACATATAAATTTTCTCTTTTTTTATATAATTAATGTATTTCATTAAATGAAATTCATGGGAGATTCATAGTATCCGGGGGTTCTAAATGGTTTGTAAACCACATGAAAACATCAACCATTAATAAAGTTTGAGGTAGTATTTGTATAACTTAATTGTGTTTTCAGACTATATATAAGGTGTAAAAAATTAAGGTGGTGTGGTTTAAACCCATGATGTAATTACATGACCCTAAATCTCTCCCTATCTTCACCTCACTTTTCCATCCTCAAAATTCTAGAATATCATGGTTGGAAGAGTATTCATGTAACATCCCAGGTAAATAAAGAATAAATAATTTTCATATTTATTAATATTTACGAATTAAATAGTAATTTTACTTTATAGGGGTTGCTTTGTTCGATAGCGTACCCGATACGCAACAAAGAGTTTCATTGAAATCTTACGTTGCACACTAGTAATAAAATAATATTATTTGAAATGGTAGTTAACACATAGTTGTTGTATTGGTTGGAATGGATAGAAATAACTAAAATATTATTATATATGTTTTTTAAATGTTTTTACATTTATATAATATAAGATAAAGGCTTAAAATATGGAAAAAATTCAATTTTAGGCATAAATACCCTAATTTTCACTAAAGGTTCACTTGTTTCCTTTTGATGGCGAACCGTCATTAAATATAGTTTTTTTACTCTTATACATTCTATTGTACCAAATAAAAATCTTCTTTAGAATCGGGACATCAAAATTTACTTTGTGTAAATTTTTGGTATTTTTCTGATAAAGTTCATTTTTTTAATGAATAGTGTATAATGTTGTATTTTAATTCAAAACATATTATTAATCTAATTTATTTATATGATTATATTATCTTTTTAATTGGGTTTAAAGTGAAATTAGAATATATTTTGACCATTAAATCCAATAGTGGTCGTTGAAATTAATTTCACTTTGAAATCGGACTTAAACTAGTGTCAATCTTTTGATAGTTATTGTTTCATAAATTCACGCTATTTTCTCTGACAGAGGGAATTAATTATTAAATTAATTAATGAAACTTATATGTTTTTAATTTTGTAAAATTTAATTCATTTTTGAATTCATTATATCAAATACATCTTAGGGTGATGTTTTGGTATTTTTCTGAAAAACTCCAATTTTTGATGAATAGTGAAACCACTAAGTGGTACTTATAAAAACTGATTTTTCGTTTAAATGAAATTTTACCACCTCTGTGTTTTGAATTTCAAAAATCCCACATAAATGGTTCTCATTAATAATTAAAATGTGGTTCAATGGGATTAAAATAAATTTTTGGTGAATAGTAACATTTACGTTTTTAATCGCGATTACAGGTGATAAGTGTAGTTTAAGGTTAAAATAATGTTTTAATAATATGGAATGACCTAGACACATGTCCTAACCTTATTTGATATGTAATTTCTGACAGAGAAAATCCATGGGTCAACTTTGTGACCCCATGGAGCCACTTTGGAAGGAAAATAACATTAATATCTTTTCATTTAATGTCAAAGTAAAAATGTCACAAACATGAGTTGTTTTACTAAAAAAAATTTAAATGGGGTTATACAAGTCATATATTTGACTATAAATATTAATTATAATGATAAAAATATTTCCTACATCATGATATTTTTTTTAATAATTTTTAGACATTAAATCAATTAAATTATTTATGGAACCATGATGATGCAACGATTACCTCATTATTTAACGATTTAAATAAAATGAAAAGATAATGTAAAATCAAAGACCTAAACTTGCCAAAAACCTATTGGATGGGTATATATCGAACCCTTATCACCTTATCCTCGAATTATATCAATTTGGGTCCTTTTAAATCCGAAACGCATTTTAAAATAAAGTAACATTTCTTTACATTCCAAGAGTGTCCCTCCTCTCCTCTTATAAAAGGCCCCCACCTCTACCACCTTACCCACACTTCCAAAGCCTTTGGATCGGCCACCCCCTTCCCATTTTGTCTCTCCACATCCCTCTCTAACTCTTAGAAGCATCACATTGGGCAGAAGTCTTCCCAATGAAGCCTTTGAGCTCAAATCTAAGAGAGTTACCCAATTTTAAGGTAATGTCTTCACTTTTGTCCTTTTGTTTTATTTTTCTTCTCCAACCCCCTAAACTCTTTTTATTCATTTATTTTGTAAAAACTACAGTATCCTAAATATACTAGGATGTTTTTATAACATGATTTCTAGTTACACATACACACACCTACATCTAATGTTTAACGAACATACTGTTTCTGTGGATGGAAAATTTCTGCCTCACAAAACGATGATTGTTAAATATTCTTCCAAAACCTTCAAATGTGGCCATTAGGATGTCAATATATTTATATATGATATATAATATGTTTATGTCTTCCTTAAGCTTCTGTATTTTACATTTATGGCACACCTTCATGTCTTCCATTATGGGTATACGCGATATCTTCATTTTAGGAAGTACGGACTACCGCCCCCTCAATGTGATTTGATTCGTTAAAGCCATATGTGGGATGTATAAAGGATGGATTTAAAGTTATTATATATGATTTATGTTACATATAAATGATGAATATAATTCTGTAATTAAAATATACAAACCTATCATTTAGTTTTAATTCCATTAATATGACAAAGAAATGAAAGTTGTCATCATGCGTAAGTACGGCTTACCGTCTCCAGGAACGGTGCATTTCATTTCTTACCTCTAAATGATTATGTAATATTATAAATAAATTTATATGCTGTATATATATGATATATATGATATCCAAATCATTAATATCATTCTGGATATAACGACTCTTTGACCACACGAACAACATGTAATTGTAAGAAGTTCACTTATGACTTAAGTACCAAATATCGACAAACAACTGTTATCAACATAAATGACTACATAATGTTCATAACATGGTAATAAGTGATATAAAATGAATAATTAACTTGAAAAAGGATCTAAATCAATTATAAATTAACTCAAGTTTATTATTCAGGACGTTAAAGAACGATCGAGTCAAGTCGGACCCGAGGTAAGGGACTTCGTCTCAATATCCATTCATTGGGGCATATTTTTTTTTATGCACCACTTTCTTTAATACGATGTATAAACCTCTTTGACTTTTACATTTATTCAAAAGGAATATTTTTATACGAAGCATTTTACTAAATGAAAAAGGGGAATGTTTTTGTCGTACGTATGCGGCAACAAAGACTTCTCTGCCGCTGCGAGTATTATTTCGTCTTTGGCTTCCTCAACCAGATATAATGTTTTTAAAATGAAATAAATACCATATACTCTTTTATGTATTTTGGTAATGAAAATGGTTTTTATAATGGATTTGTTATGTCAATATATTTATGTGATATATTGTGATCAAAGTGTGGAAATGTTTTCATTCCATTATATTTGTTTTATGTTTTATGATTTTATATTGGTACTTGGACATCTGAAAGGTGGTTACATGATAAAACATATGATGGGTGGTGTCGTGAATACCAGGACGGGTGGTTATGTTATAACCTCCAATATATTGGGAATGGAAGTCATCCTTATGGCTATTCCATTAAGTGATATGTGTGGAAGTCGACCGTATGGTTATTCGATTTTAGTATGTTTATGTACCAAGTTACCTTTATATGTTATGTGATATTTATATGGGTTTTATGGTAATCTTTTGGTTAAAAAAGGGTATGTGATGATTTTTTTCAGTGAAGAGTTTTTACGTCATCATAAAGGTGAAAAGTATTACTTTGATAAAGTATACTTGGTTTAATTGTTGTTTTGATAAACTAACAGTTTTCATTCATTGTGTATACCTTACTAAGCTTTTTATGCTCACCCAAAGTTTTTTTGAAATGTTTTTCACAGGAATTAATGTAGAATAGGGTCAAGGATGGGATCAAGGGAAATTCATGCTATATAAAACATAGAACTATACATGTTTCTTTTTAAGAGTTTTTTTTTCTATGGAAACTTAGTAGAAGTTTCTACTTTGTAATCTTTTGAGATGTAATAGTTATGTTCTAATTCTCTAAAACTCTAAACCTGAAAAGATCTTCAATGTGAATTATTCATTTAATTCAATATTAAGTAAGGTTTAAGGCCGGGGCCTTATAGTTGGTATCTGAGGGAGGTTTAGACAACATTAGGAGTTAGAAAATTGTTTAATTATAAGTTAATTTATGGTATGACTGAAATGATATAGCATTTAAAAATTACCATGTTGCTTCGCCTAAGATATTTCTGTGTTCAGAATGGTTTTCCGCAGAGGAAACAAAGCAGCTATGTTGGGATGGCATTAGGAGGAAGAAAACCTTCTAAATAAGCAACCAGAAATGGTTGGAATCGGAACTAAATAGTTTGTTACTGTGATGGCACAGTTGACTCAGGCTATAAATGGTGGTGGTATCCATGCACGAGATCAGCTGAATCAACCGCAGAAGAAAATTTCAGTGGTGGAACATTTCATGAGGCAACATCTCCCATCATTCAGAGGATCATCTGACCCTGTGGAAGCTGAAGGGTGGATTGAAGAACTGGAGAATATTTTTGATGTCATGGGGTGTTCAGAACATCAAAAGGTTAGTCATACTATTTACCATTTTCAAGGTGAAGCTGATCAGTGGTGGTCGATGGTGAAAAATATCTGGGATAGTGATGAGATTGATGATCTTCACTAGGACGAATTCAAAGGTATGTTTCTTGAGAAATATTTTCCTAAGGTGGTTTTTCATAGGATGGAAAAACAATTCCTAGAATTGAGGCAGGAGGATGACTCAGTTTCTTCTTATGATGCAAAGATCACTTGATTGGAAAGGTATGCTACAAACTTCATCCGAGATCTTGATAGTAAAATAAACCATTTTTACTCAGGGTTAAAGCCAAATTATCGAAGGGCTTTAGCTTCTCGTGAGTTTAAAAGTTATGAAACACTTGTTCAATGTGAAAAGAAGGTGGAAATGGAATTTGCCGACGATCAGGTGTTCTTTGACAAATGAATGAATAAGAGGTCCAGTTGGAAGGAAAAGGGGAATAATTCATCAAATAAGCAAGGAGGTAAGAAAACCAAATATCCATCATGTGAGAAGTGTGGTAAAATGAATCCTGGAGAATTTTTATCCAAGTCTGGAAAGTGATTTCGGTGTGGTAAGTCAGGTCGTATTGCTCGTAACTGTAAGGAAGATGATCAAGGAGGCAATGAAAAGTCAGCAGTAAGATGTTTTAAGGTTAATGAAATGGGTTATTATGAAAATGAGGGTCTAATGAAGAACTCAACTGAGGGAGAGCAGCCAGGATATAAGCAGAAAGGGGTGGTGAAATCCATTGTAACTACTTCAGCAGATGTTGGGCCATCGAATGAAGTAGTTTCAGGTACACTGTTCGTTTGTTCAGATTATGCCAATGTGTTGTTTGATTCAGGGTCTAAACATTCATTCATTTCTGAGAAGTTTTCTAGTAAATTGGAAATTCCATCTCATGATATGAATCCTGAACATATGGTAAAAACACCCAGAGGGAACGTTGAGACAAAAAGGAATTATAAAAACCTTCCTATCCTTGTGTGTGGAAAGAATCTACCAGAAACCCTTATTGTTTTGCCTCTAGTAGAGATTGATGTTATTTTGGGCATGGATTGGCTTTCTGTTTATCATGCTAAGATTGACTGCAGAGCTAAAATAGTTTCTTTTTAGAATGATTTTCAGTTTGTGTACAAGAATGAACCCTTTATTTTGATAAAATATCAGGAAGTTGAGAAACTAGTAAAAGATGGAAATGAATTTTACATTTCACATATTATTGAAAATAAAGGAACTATTCAGATTATTGATGTGCCAGTGGTAAATGAGTATCATGATGTTTTTCCTGATGAGTTTCCTAGTATTATTCATGATCGGGATGTTGAATTTACTGTTTACCTAGTTCATGATTCTAAGCCAATTTCAACACCCCCTTATCGAATGGCTCAAGTTGAACTATTAGAGTTAAAGAAGCAATTGCAGGAGTTATTAGATAAAGGCCTCATTAGACCTAGCACATCACCATGGGGTGCTCCTATGTTGTTTGTTAAAAATTAAAGATGACACAATGAGATTTTGCATTGATTATAGAGCCTTAAATAACATTACTGTTAAGAAAAAGTATCTTTTTCCTCATACCGATGATTTGTTTGATTATATCTAGGGAGCTCCGTATTTTTCAAAGATTGACTTGAGGTCGGGTTACCATTAGTTGAAAGTGAAAGAAGCATACATTCTGAAGACTGCATTCCGTACTAGATATGGCCATTATGAATTTGTAGTTATGCCTTTTGGGTTAACCAATGCACCTGCTGTATTCATGGACCTTATGAATAGAATTTTCAATGAGTTCTTGGATAAGTATGTGGTAGTTTTCATTGATGATATTTTGGTGTTTTCTAAAACTAAAGAAGAGCATGAAATTCATTTTAGGTTTATCATTCAAACCACAAAGGAATTGAAACTATATGGAAAATTCAGCAAGTGTGAATTTTGGTTACAACAAATTTCATTCCTGGGTCACATTGTTTCAAAAAATGGAATGACTGTTGATCCTGCTAATACAAAAGTTTTTGAGGAATGGCCAAGACCCACAAATGTAACTGAGATCCGTAGTTTCCTTGGATGGGTAGGTTACTACCGAAGTTTTGTTGAAAATTTTCCACGGCTATCTAGTCCAATGAATAAGCTATCTTGGAAGGGTGTTAAGTTTATCTGGACAAAAGAATGTGATGATTTTTTTCAGGAGTTGAAAAGATGATTGGTGAATGCTCTAGTTTTGGAACTTCCTTCGAGGAATGGTGAGTTTGTTATCTATAGTGATGCTTCATTGAAGGGAATTGGTTGTGTCCTTATGCCGAATGATCAGGTAATTGCATATGATTCACGTCAGTTGAAAACTCAGGAGGTAAATTACCCTACACAGGACTTGGAACTAGCTGCTATTGTTTTTTATCTAAAAATTTGGAGGCATCATTTGTATGGAGTAAGGTGTGAAATATATACTGATCACAAAATTTTAAAGTATATATTCACTCAGAAAGAATTGAGCATGAGACAGAGGAGATGGCTTGAATTAATTAAGGATTATGATTGTACAATTCATTACCATCCGGGAAAATAAAATAAAGTGGCTGATGCTTTGAGTCGAAAAATTAATGCTTCATTAACCATGCTACATTTGGAATGAGATCCTTTGGTTTTTGATTTGATAAAAATTGGCATAGAAGTAGTTGTTTCAGGAAGTTCTTCTATTTTGTTTCATGTATCAGTGAGATCATCCTTATCAGACAGAATTAAGCAAGCACAGAGGGAAGACTGTGAGTTGCAGAAAAAGTTAGAGCTGGTTCAGAAGGGTAAGTTGCCAGAATTCAACATTGATAATGATTGTGTTTTGAGATTTGAGAAGATATTATGTGTCCCTGGTGATTCACAGTTGAATAATGAGTTGTTATGTGAGGGTCATAGTTCCCCGTTTTCAGTTCATCCTGGAAGTACTAAGATGTACAGGGATCTGCGTGAGTATTACTGGTGGGATGGAATGAAAAGAGATATTGCTGATTTTACTGTGAAGTGTTTGGCATGTCAATAGGTTAAAGAAGAGCGGACGTTACCGAAAGGGATGATTCAGCCTTTACCCGTGCTAGAGTGGAAATGAGAGAATATATCCATGGACTTCATTGTGGGATTGCCAAAGACACCTCGAGGTAATAATGAAATCTGGGTTATTGTTGATCGCTTGACTGAATCTACTCATTTCCTTGCCATATGAGATAATTTTTACCTAGATCAACTTTCCCGTTTTTATCTTAAAGAGATAGTCAGTTTACATGGATTTCCTCACTCTATTGTATCTGACCATGATCCCAGGTTCACTTCTAACTTTTAGAAAGTCCTTCAGAATTCGTTGGGTACTGAATTAAATTTTAGTACAGCTTTTCATCCTCAATCTGATAGGCAGTCAGAACGAACGATCCAGACATTGGAGGATATGCTACGAGCTCTCTCTATGGATTATCAGGGATGTTGGGACCAACTTCATTCTTTGGTTAAGTTTTATTATAATAACAGTTTTCATTACAGTATACAGATGGCACCATTTGAGGCATTATATGGGAAGTGGTGTTGAACTCCATCTTTTTGGGATGAAGTGGGTGAAAGGAAGCTGATGGGACCAGAATTGGTAGAAGAGATGGCAGAAAAAGTTTAGTTGATTCAAAAAACACATGAGAATAGCTCAGAGTAGACAGAAAAGTTATGCCGATAATCGGAGGAAGGATATATCTTTCGAGGTAGGTGATCGTGGTTTTCTCAAGGTTTCACCATGGAAAAGTGTAATGTGATTTGGTAATAAAGGAAAGCCGAGTCGATGGTTCATTGGACCATATTAAATTCTGGAGAAAGTTGGATCAGTTGCATACAGAGTGTCATTACCTCCGAGTTTATCTCAGGTACACAATGTTTTTCATGTTTCGATGTTCAGAAAGTATATTCCAGATCCATCTCATGTTTTGAGTCTAGAGGTAGTTCAGCTGGAAGAGAACCTATCTTATGAAGAACAGGCGGTCCAGATTGTTGACCACATGGAGCAAGTGTTACGGAATAAGGTGATTCACCAGGTAAAGGTTTTGTGGAAAAACCATATGGTTGAAGATGCGATGTGGGAATTTGAAAATGCTATGAGGGACAAATACCCCCACTTATTTTGATAAGTGAATAAAATTGTGATGACGTAATTCCCAAAAGTGGGGAAGGATGTAACATCCCAGGTAAAAAAGAATAAACAATTTTCCTATTTATTGATATTTGTGAATTAAATATTAATTTTACATTAAATGGGTTGCTATGTTTGATAGCGTACCCGATACACAACAAAGAGTTTCATTGAAATATTATGTTGCACACTAGTAATAAAATAGTATTATTTTAAATGTTAGTTAACACATAGTCGTTGTATTGGCAGAAACGGATATAAATAACTAAAATATGATTATATATGTTTTTTAAATGTTTTTACATTTATCTAATAAGAGATAAAGGATTAAAATGCGGAAAAAATTCAATTTTAGGCATATATACCCTAATTTTCACTAAAGGTTCACTTATCGCCTTTTGAGGGCGAAGCGTCATAAAATATATTTTTGTTCACTCTCATAAATTCTATTGGACCAAATAAAACTCTTCTTTAGAATCAGGACATAAAAATTTACTTTGTGTAATTTTTTGGTATTTTTCCGATAAAGTTCATTTTTTTAATGAAAAGTGTAAAATGTTGTATTTTAATTCAAAACCACTTTTTAATCTAATTTATTTATAGGATTTGTAACATCCCCAAATAATAAAGGGTTAAATGACTAAATGATATGACTCATGTCAGTAAGGTGCACCTTCCTTTTCGGGATCCTATCTGATTAGAACTCCACAGTTAAGCTTTCTTGGCTTGGAGTAGTGATCAGGATGGGTGACCTCCTGGGAAGTTTCCCATGGTGTGTGTGAGTGAGGAAAAAACACACTGGAAAGGACATGTGTTGGCCTGTAGGGATTGTCATTAGTCATATAACCCGTTCAGGTATGTGGGTGGGCCCTGGGGTGGGCCCCACCTGTCTGCGGGGCAATTGGTGGTACCTGGTGGGCTAGGACCCGACGTCCATGTTGAGGCGGGGTGGCTGTGCTGTCACTGGGACCCGGTTGTCACATTTGGTATCAGAGCAGGAACCCAGCCTTAAGTGCGGTGAACTGCCTGGGTTGAGATGTAGGGCCCACAACGAGGGCGTTGTGCTCTAAAGGGGGGGTGATTGTAACATCCCAAACTAATAAAGGGTAAAATGACTAAATGATATGACTCATGTCAGCAAGGTGCACCTTCCTTTCCGGGAGCCTATCTGATTAGAACTCCACAGTTAAGCGTGCTTGGCTTGGAGTAGTGATCCGGGTGGGTGACCTCCTGGGAAGTTTCCTAGGCTGTGTGTGAGTGAGGACAAAACACACTGGAAAGGACATTTGTTGGCCTGTGGGGACTGTCATTAGTCATATAACCCGTTCAGGCATGTGGGTTGGCCCTGGGGTGGGCCCCACGTGTCTGCGGGGCAACTGGTGGTACCTGGTAGGCCAGGACACGACGGCCATGTTGAGGCGGGTGGTTGTGCTGTCACTAGGACCCGGTTGTCACATGATTAGATTATCTTTTTAATAGGTATTAAAGTGAAATTAGAATATATTTTTACCATTAAATCCAATAGTGGTCTTTGGAATTAATTTCACTTTGAAATCAGACTTAAACTAGTGTCAATCTTTTGATACTTATTGTTTCATAAAAAAACGCTATTTGCTCTGACAACAGAAATTAATTATTAAATTAATTAATGCATCTTATAAGTTTTTAATTTTTTAAAATCTAATTCATTTTTGAATTCAGAATATCAAATATAGCTTAGGGTGAAGTTTTGGTATTTTTCTGAAAAACATCAATTTTTGATGAATAGTGAAACCACTAAGTGGTACTAATAAAAACTGATTTTTCGTTTAAATGAAATTTTACCACCTATTTGTTTTTAATTTCAAAAATCAGACATACATGGTTGTCATTAATAAGTAAAATGTGGTTCAATGGGATTAAAATAATTTTTTGGTGAAAAATAACTTTTAAGTTTTTAATCGCGATTAGAGGTAATTAATGTAGTTTAAGGTAAAAATAAGGTTTTAATAATATGGAATGACCTAGACACATTCCTAACCATATTGTATATGTCATGTCCGACCAAGAAAATCCATGGGTCATCTTGGGGACCCCATGCGCCACTTTGGAAGGAAAAATAACATTAATATCTTTTTATTTAATGTTAAAGTAAAAATGTCACAAACATGAGTTGTTTTACTAAAACAATTTTTAGATGGGGTTATACAAGTCATATTTTTGACTATAAATTCTAATTATAAAGATAACAAGATTTAATACATCATGATATTTTTTTTATAATTTTTCGACATTAAATAATTTAAATTATTTATGGAACCATGATGATGCAGCGATTACCTCATTATTTAATGATTTAAATAAAATGAAAAGATTATGTAAAATCTAAGACCTACACTTTTCAAAAACCTATTGGTTGGTTATATTTATAACCCTTATCACCTAATCCTAGAATTATATCAATGTGGGTCCTTCTAAATTTGAAACTCATTTTAAAATAAACTAACATTTCTTTACCTTCCAAGAGTTCCCCTCCTCTCCTCTTATAAAAGGCCCCCACCTCTACCACCTTACCCACACTTCCAAAGCCTTTGGCTTGGCCAAAACCTTCCCATTTTGTCTCTCCAAATCCCTCTCTAACTCTTATAAGCCTCACTTTGGGCAGAAGTCTTCCCAATGAAGCCTTTGAGCTCAAATCTAAGAGAGTTACCCGATTTTATGGTAATGTCTTCACTTGTGTTCTTTTGTTTTATTTTGCTTCTCCAACCCCCTAAACTCTTTTTATTCATTTATTTTGTAACAAATCCAGTATCATAAATAAACTAGGATTTTTTTATAATAATCTTTCGAGATACACTTACACACACCTACATCTAATGGTTAATGAACATACTGTTTCCGTGGATGGTGAATTTCTGCCTCACGAAACGATGATTGTTCAATATTCTTCCAACACCTTCAAAGGTGGCCATTAGGATGTCACTATATTTATATATGATATATAATATGTTTATGTCTTCCTTTAGCTTCTTTATTTTTCATTTATGGCACACCTTCATGTCTTCCATTGTGGGTATATGCGATATCTTCATTTTAGGAAGTGCGGACTACCGCCCCCTCAAAGTGATTTGATTCGTTAATGCCATATGTGGGACGTATAAAGGATGGATTTAAAGTTATTATATATGATGTATGTTACATATAAATGATGAATATAATTCTAGAATTAAAATATACATACCTCTCATTTAGTTTTAATTCCATTAATATGACAAAGAAATGAAAGTAGCATTCATGCGTATGTACGGCTTACCGTCTCCATGAACGGTGCATTTCATTTCATACATATAAATGATTATGTAATATAAAAAATAAATGTATATGATGGATATATATGATATATATTATATCCAAATCATGAATATCATTCTGGATATAATGAACCTTGGACCACACGAACAACATGTAATTGTAAGAAGATCACTTTTGACTCATGTACCAAATATCGACAAATGATTGTTATCCACATAAATGAATACATAATGTTCCTAACATTGTAATAAGTGATATAAATGGAATAATGAACTTGAAAATGGTTCTTAATCAAGAAGAAATCAACTCAAGTTTATTATTCAGGACGTTAAAGAACGATCGAGTCAAGTTGGACCCGAGGTAAGGGACTTCATCTCAAACTCCTTTCATTGAGGCATATTTTTGTTTTATACACCACTTTCATTAATACGGTGTATAAACCCCTTTGACTTTTACATTTATTCAAAAATAATATTTTTATACGAAGTGTTTTACTAAATGACAAAAGGGAATGTTTTTGTTGTATGTATGAGGCGACAACGACTTCTCCGCCACCGCGAGTATTATTTGGTCTTGGGATTCCTCAACAAGCCGTAATGTTTTCAAAATGAAATAAATACCATATTCTCTTTTATGTTTTATGATTTTATATTTGTACTTGGACATTTGACGGGTGTTTACGTGATAAACCATATGACGGGTGGTGCCGTGAATACTAGGATGGGAGGTTATGTTATAACCTCCAATGCATTGGGTATGGAAGTCGGCTATATGGATATTCCATTAAGTGATATGTGTGAAAGTCGACCATATGGTTATTCCATTTAAGTATGTTTTTGTCCCAAGTTACCTTTATATGTTATGTGATCGTTATATGGGTTTTATGGTAATATTTTGGTTAAAAAATGGTAAGTAAGGATTTTTTTTTCAGTGAAGAGTTTTTACTTCGTCATAAAGGTGAAAATTATTACTTTGATAAAGTATACAGGGTTTACTTGTTGTTTTGATAAACAAACAGTTTTCATTATTTGTGTATCCCTTACTGAGATTTTTATGCTCTCCCCAAGTTTGTTTTAAAATTTTTATCACAGGACTTATTGTGGAATAGGGTCAAGGATGGGATTACGGGAATATCATGCTATATAAAACATGGAAGTAGACATGTTTCATTTTAATAGATTTTTTATTCTTTGGAAACATAGTAGAAGCGTCTACTTTGTAATATTTTGAGATGTAATAGTTATGTTCTAATTCTGTAAAACTCTATATCTAAAAAGATCCTATATGTGAATTATTCAATTAATTCAATATTAAGTAAGGTTTAAGGCCGAGGCCTTATAATTCGACTCAGGAATCATGTAATTTTGTATAGCCTATGGATACACTATAGAGGAAGGATATCGGATGGATGTGTCTTGGTATTCTTTATCAAGAATAATTTTTGTAGATAATGTATATATTTTGTGAAAGGTTCATAATTTAAGTTACTTCATTTAATATAAAATTTCAATGTTTTAGGTATTTCGGCATGGGGATATGGATTAAGATTTTTGAATTGCATCAATTTTTTTAATAATTTTCATTTGATCCTTATAAATCCAATAATTTTATCAAATAAAATCCATTTAAATTTATTCAAAAAACGATATTTTAAATGAATATAGGTCATTATTTGAACAAGTTATTGAAAAAAGAGTATCGTGGTTTTGTTAGGATATACATGACATTGTAAGGCACTATGAGTTTATTCTAACATATGAACACCTACTATATTTAGTGTAATGTCATCCAAATCATAATATTTGGTGAATAAACATTATACATATGACTCTGTAAAATGTTTAATCTCTCACAGGTTCCACATTAGTCAAATCAAAATTTTATAGGCCATGTTTAATATCACATGGGCTAGTGAATGGATAATTCTTAAAAAGACATGCCAGGTTGCTCAACAAATAAATTCCACCACAACAAAATTTAATATATTGTATGAAATCTTAAATAAATCCAATATATATGATGTTATATGTGAATTTAATCCAAATAAAGGGTGTTTTCATTGAGTTAATGTCATGCATCTCTTATTTTAATTGTTTACGATCTAATTTGCACTCAGATTATTCAAACTGATGTACCCATATCACATAGTAGTGACCCTAATAAGATATTACACCTTACATAGACCCTCACCATGTGGGTTCATTCTTACAGAACCCCTACATGACATATAAATCATACATGATGCTTTTATTATTCTTCCTCATGGAATTGTTTATCACACATAGATCTCTTTCCATTGATTTATTATTAAGTGACTAGCAAGTTTTTTTCCTTAAATAATACATTATAATGTCGGTTTAATCCTAAACACTCCAATCATCAATCATAACAGATGCTGGGGTTGTAATTAAAAATTACTAAGAAGGTATATTTTTTTCCAAAATATAAAATTATAATTTTTTTACAAAATTATTAATTTTTTACAAAATATGATAAAAGATATTTTCAGATGTTTACTAATTTATAAAAGTTTTTTTAATATTTTAAATTATAAAATGTTTAAAATTAATAATTCAAATTTTTTTGAAACATTTAATCTATAAATATCCATAAATATTAATTTTTAATATTGAAATATCATTTCCAATAATAAGGAATGATAAATAATTTGAATAAAAATTGTTTATATGGAATTTATAATTTTTATTTATAAATTATTTATAAAATAAAAAATTAGGATAAATAATATAAAAGAGTTCTATTTATTATTTTTAATTGTTTATAATATTTAAATTTGAAAGATCAAAGTAAATGACCTATTTGGGAAATTATTTAAACCACATCAAAAGGAGTTTATATTATTCATTTTATCAATGTTTAAAAGATATTAAATGGGTGATATTAACATTATATAAATTTTTTACATTATAAAATTGAAATATAAAATTTTTTAATATTACATAATGACATAGATTTACAGAAAATTTCATATAATAAAAAATACAAATGATTTCATATTTGGAAATTAATATAATGTGTTTATAATTACTTAATTATGTAATATCCGGAACTTATATTATGACATATTTATAATATTTATTTATGAATTGTTCTTCATTATTTCATCTCATTCATAAATTTATGAATTGTTCATTCATTTATTTTATTCCCTCGTTTTTTATTAATTGATTTAAAATAATTATATTATGAATTTTGATGTATAATTTGTTTAAATAGATAAACTACTTCTAGGTTGTCACAAATGCATCTAAGGAGTTACATGCTAGGTATGATAATGGATTTAGTTTTCTCCCTCCTTCAATTTGGTTTGTATTTAGATATGAGAATCAATTAATTAGTTAATAGTGATTTCTTCAATTTTGGGGTAAAAAATATATTGATATTAATATTTACCTTGAATAAAGAATCCCTGGGTGAGGGGACTTTGGTTTAGACTACTCACAATCCAGGAGGATTATTCTTGTTCTTCAAAAGTTTGGGCTGACTATCTATGTCTCTATAATTCCTCATGTAGTGATTATAGATATCATATTATTCAAATTTTATACATTAATGGGTTTTATATACCTTATACAGAGATTAAATTTGGGTATGTATAAATATAATTGGATTCTTATTTGGGTTAGTCACACAAGATATGAGTTCTGTAAATTGATATATAATAGTATGTATTGAACATAAAAATTCGATGGAATAGGTAATATTCCAAAATAAATCATTAGATGTATCAATACGTTTAAAATTAAAACAATATAAAAGATGATGACATCAAATACCCATTAAAATAATAAGGGCTGGATTCGTTCACAAGTCAGAAAATGTCTAGACCTCGATCATCCAACATGGTAGGTCTTTATAAAGTAGGATACTTGTGGACTATCATATATATTTCATGGTTGAAATTACTAAACCTAGGAGTAAGGTAACCAAAACCCTCTTTGATCTTTAGATTTTAATAATTTAAAAACCTTAAGAGTTTGGATTTTAAATGATTTTTGTTGATTTTATCCCTATAATGTATTTGGAAAATACTTGTTTGCATAATTATGTATGGGTTATATTTAATTGTATTGGCAAAAGGTAAAAATTGAATTACTATGATGTGACATGAACGAAAAATAAATCTCATTGATTAGTGGAATATGGATATTGTCCCATAAAGGGGTATGATGAATTTAAAAGGGGATATTAGTTTTGTGGGAGAAAAATTATTAAAATTCCTTATTAAATGTATTTAAAACATTACACCCATCTAATAAAATAATATTTTTTAGATTGATGAAATCATAAAAATCATACATAACATTTAGATTGATCATTGAAAAGGCGAAGTTTAATATAATTGACTTTTTAAGGTTAATGACTTCTGAAAATTTCTTATGTATGGATGTTATTGGAGATAAAACAATATCTTCCTCAATAAGTTCATATTAATGTTTTTCAATACATGAATATATATTCTTAGAAGAAACATAGAATGATTAACTTAAATATTGAAACTAGTTATCTGAAAAATAAACAATGGAATTTTCGACTCTGGTCATATCTCAATATGTTTAGTTCTGTTAATTACATTGATTATATAATTGATTACCTTCATATTAGTTATGGAAGTTGAATTTATTATGGTATGTTCATTTTAAATTTTTTAAAAATGTGAATGAGAACAATCAAAATTTACTTAATATTCTCTAAGTGATGATTAAAGATAAAATGGGGAATTTGATTCTCAAGTTTTTTGTGTTGTGTTGAAAACACAGGTGGGTAAAATTATCATTCAGAAGAATAAAAGTTATCAGTAGTCCAAAAATGTTTATTCTTATATCCATCTAAAGCCATTGAAACATAAAGTTATTATAAAAGAGGTTTTTTAATTGAATAGAATCAAATTTTCTAATATACCAAAATGGGATTGTGAAAATAAATCTAATTTCCATGTTCTGTGTATGTGTTATATAATTAAAATCATTTAATTTTAATGGAATATGTTATCTTTTCTATAGATCAAAATTTTTATAAATAAATAATTCCAAATAAATTCAAGAATAAATTGCGCTTATTTTTTTCATTATGGTGTTGTTGAAAAGAGTTATAAATAAAATATTTTAATGTAATAGAATATATCAAGATCAGATAAAACTATGTAATGTATGTGTATCTTAATATCATTTCACTTATATGGTAAGAGAATATGTTTTCTAAAAACTAGTTTTTTGATCAATATTAGATATTACAAATGGAT
Organism: Viscum album; assembly: GCA_963277665.1. NCBI lineage: Eukaryota > Viridiplantae > Streptophyta > Magnoliopsida > Santalales > Viscaceae > Viscum > Viscum album. The sequence continues at coordinate 248,537,467 of OY728122.1, read as the reverse complement.
TATAATTTATTAGATACAATAACATTCTTGATAAGAAGATAAATATTTGAATGTTTAATCCAAGGTAAAAGGATTTATGTATTATTTTATTAAAATAAAAGGAATTTTATAACTCCTCATGGTTAGGTTGATGTTTTTAAATTCAAATGGATGTTGAATACTTTTTTAGTGGATAGGTAAATTATTTAACCAAGGTATATAAGTGGGTTTTGATGCATGGAACACCTCAAAAAGGTGTTCTAGAATGGAATAGGGATGTGAAGATGTGATTGGGGCATGGGAGAGTTGTTAAAGGTTACAATGTGGGTATTCTAACCCATAATGTAGAACCACATAGGCCAACTAGATAAAACCAATGGCTGGATGTATGTCATATAAAGGGGGGAGTCAGTTCTCACCACCATCTTCTTCCATTAATATACGTCTCTCATTGTTCAAATTGATGTTCCCATTTAGGATCCAAGTATAATTCTGAGGGGGAGGGGTTGAATCAGTGATATCTTTTTCTTTTAATGTTTCCTTATTTTTGAAAAAACCTTCACCTCCTGTTAAATAGTTTCTTCCCTGTGGAACAAACACAACCATAGGAAGCCATGCTTTACAAGGATAACTACTCAATAGGAGTATCTACATCCTTGGTATGGTATAGAAACAATCCAGTACCACACAATCCATTTGAAAAAAATCCATTTATGTGGAATACAATGAGTAGGATTTACTCTTACACTCGTGTAGCACTTTGAAAACAATCCAATAGTGTGTGTGATCCCTCTTAGCCCAAATAGGGTAATGTAATTATTCTATTCTTATTAAGGAACTTTCACAAATCAAATCTTTCAAAACTATTCTTCAATTTCCTTTCCAGAAGGTGGTAAGAACCTCCTGGTGCAAACATCTAGCCCGCCACTCCCTACTTGCGCGCCACTCCATACTTGCACGCCACCTGTTTGCACGGCACTCAGATTGTGAGCCACTTGCACTCCACTCCCGGCCTGCACGCCACCCAGCATGCACGCCACCTGCTTGCGCACCACTCTGGTTGTGCGCCTACCAGCTTAAGTTCCACTAAATACTAGCACACCACTATTGTGAACAACTCAAAACTAGTATGCCACTTTTGTCATATACACAACCAATTTCTTGAAGACACCTCCCTTCTTTTGCACCTCTAACAACTTGTGTTGCACTTCGACTTGCTCAGCACCATGCTTCCGCGCCACCCTACACGCACGCCTTATAAATAACCCTCAGCTCGCGCACCACATTAGCTTGCGTTCCACTCTCTACTACATGTGCGATCGGAGCTCAAACTTTTTCATAAGTGGTTAGACATAAAAATGAGGAGGCTAGTCATATAGTTTTTGGCATTTTGGTGACTTGCGCACAACATACACCTGCGCACTACTCTAGAACTTGAGCGCTGCTCCAGCACTTGCCCACTGCTCCAGCACTTGCATGCCACCCAGCACTTGTGTCCCACTCTTTCACATGTGTGACACTTTCTTTCCTTTTTCATATTTTGATACGAGGATGTTGAAATATGTATTCCGCACAACATACACTTTCTCTCCATATATACTTGCATGCCACACTTGTGTGCCACTTTTAACTTGGGTGCCACTATCTTTATTAAATAAAACAATTCTCTACCCTCCCTATGCTTCATATGTATTGCATCACAAGTTCTCCAAACTTATGATATTTGTGAAATACAAATCCACAATTCATCGTCATGTTACAATGGAAAGTACTGAAACTTCCCTATCTTGAAGCAGCATGATTCCTTCCAATAAAAATTTTATATGGCTGGCATTTTTATTTATCCCCCTTTCCATCATAAGGCTTGCATCACTTGTTCTCCTAACTAATGTTATTTGTGAAATACATATCAAAAAATCATCGTCTAGTTTTCAAGACCTTTACAATGTGAATTGATTTAGTTTCATTGAAAACAAAAATATAACACTCTTTTGCAACAAACTATTCTTAATTCCTTATCCATCCTACATGGACCCAATAATCTCCCCCTTTGTATTTTGATGTCAAACATGATTCATAAATCACTGAACTTTGTAACCATAATCAATGGATTACATATAAAAATTTATAAGCCTACATGAGCTAACTCGTTTTAGGAATCAATAATTATTTACAGCCAAAACCATGCTATCTAAAAACAGTGACTATAAAATCTAATGATTGTATCTCCTCTGCCTACTTCTTATCATATTTCATGATTTTACATCACCATTCATCACTTCTTCAAATTTCCTGGAAAACAACATTGTTTACTATAACAACTCCAAAAAATAGTCAGAATAGTTCACACACATACATGCTTGATTCACAGCGTACCCACCACTCCCCATCAATGCATGCATTTATGGGGATATTTTTATGAAACAATTCTCCCCCTAGACAAAACTATCCAAAGGAATGATGAGATTTGGGACAGAAACACGTACCTTAACCATGATGAGAAAGAGGTTGGACACCCATGTTCAACCATAAATTTAAAAATGTTTCCTTCAGTAATGGTTTTGTGGATATATCATCCACTTGTTTAGATGTAGGAATGTACTACATCTTCAATTAATTCTTCTCTACCTACTCTTTGATGAATTGGTACTTTATATAAATGTGTTTTGAATGGGAATGCTGTACCAGATTTATTGTAAGATTTATTGCACTCTGATTATCACAACCCAAGAGAAATGGTATCATTACTTCAAAAAGTAGATCTTCCAGCTGAGTCTTTATCCAAATTTGTTGAGTTGCATCTTGAGTATCAACAACATAGTCATCTTCAGCTGTGCTAAGACATACTGAATTCTATTTCACGGTATTCCAACTAACACAACTTTTCCCCCGAAACAAAACTCCACCAGATGTGGATCTTCTATCATCAACATTTCATGCCCAATCAGCATTAAAATACGGGAATAGATCTATATTTCATGAGCCATCATACCTGATTCCAATTTTTTTTCCTTTGATATATCTGAGAATTCATTTTCTAGCAATAAAATGTGATTCTTTAGGAGCACTCTGAAATCTTGCAGATAATGTGACATCATTGACGATGTCGTGTCTTGAGGTAGTCAAATACAATTGACTTCCAATCATCTTTCAATTCACTTTTTGATAATCTTCCTTACCCTCTGCATCTATAGAAAACATGGTTCCCACTGATATTGGTTTGGAAACTGGGTTTGAATTGTCCATGAAATACTTCTTCGGATGTTCCTTAACATACTTTTCTTGAGACAGAAAAACGTGATTCTTCTTCTGTGAAATTTGTAGCCCATGAAAGTACATCATTTCTCCCAGAATGGTCATCTCAAATAACTTCTTCATCTCCTCATCAAATTATTCACCTGATCATTCATCATTTCTAGCAAATATAATATCATCGACATAAACAATAACGATAAGTGAAAAATCCTGACATTCCTGGATGTAGATATTGCTATCAACTCACCCTTTCATAATGTTCATAATCATTATCCAAGTATCTAATTTAGAATACCATGTTCTCAGAGCCTGTTTTATACCATGAAAAGCCTTCATCAACCAGCACACATAACAATAATCCATTCCAATAACATATCCATAAGGTTGATCAATGTAGACTTTCTCGTCATGTCACCATTCAAGAATGTTGATTTTACATCCATTTAAAAGATTTTGTAACCTTGTTGTGCAAAAATAGAAATATAGATTCTGATTGGATCTAATCATTCTAATAGAGAAAAGGTTTCATCAAAATCAATGCCTTCAATTTTTTAATACCCATTGCAATCCAATCATTCTTGGTTTCTTATTACTTTACCTTCTTAATCCAGCTTGTTCCGGAAAACCCACTTTGTACCAAAAATGATCTCGTTGTCCGACATGGGTACAAGATTCCATGTATCATTATTCTATATCTGATCATGATCTTCATTCATAGCTTGAACCCATTCTAGATGCTCAAATACTTCATTTACATCAATTTGTTCAAATTTGGAATAAAGAGAATTATGTGTTATAGCATTCGTTGTTCTTATTGTTTGAACCCTATGATGTTTATCTCCAATAATATTTTGTGCCTCAACTTTTTTCCTCAACCAAGGATGTGTTATCTGAACTTCATCCTTAGTAGTCGAGATTTCTGAGTCAGATTCCTCTTCATGAGTCGGATTTACACAGTCTACAACATTATAAGAATCATTAACAAAATCTTCTCTATCATGCTCAACTTCAACATCAACATTTGACTTCTTTTCTTTGTCATCATTTTCAACACCATTTATATCTAAATAATCAATAATTCTTCATATTTATTTGTTGAGACATCTATATCCTCTTTCTTCTTGAGAATAAAGAAGAAAAAGTCCATCATTTACTCTTTGTTTAAACTTTCCAAGGATTCCACCTTTCTTCTTTGTAATTCATGGACTTCCAAAAACAGTTCAGTGTTTCAGACATGGTTTTTTTTCATATAACATTTCATATGGAGTCATATCTGAGTTTGAAATAATGAAAAATCAGTTCGGAATATACACAGCAGTTCCCATGGATTTCCTCTAATAATAATGAGAAAGACTATTCTAAAGAAACTTACTAATCCCTATTACCACCAAACTTTGATTCTTTCTTTCATGGCCCACATTTTATTGAGGTGTCTATGGTAAACAGAACACATGCCCTATTCCATGCTTCTCAAGATAACATTTAAAATCTTCATTCTTATACTCACCACCATTATCAGTTCTCAACTTCTTCACTGAATACTCACATTCCTTTTCTTCTTTCCTCCTGAAACTCTAAAACATTTTCAGAGCATCTAACTTATGTCTCATGAACATAACAAAAGTAATGAGAGTAAAGTCATAAACAAATGTAATGAAGTAATTATCCCCTTTTGTTGATTGTTTGTTCATTGGTCCACATATATCATGATTTATATTATCCAAGGATTATTTTGAACAAATTTCAACTCTCTTATGAAAAGAGTTTGTAATATTCCTTTTTTCACAGATAGTGCATCACCAATCTCTTCTTCTTAATAAAACCTCCATATATCGATCATTGTCTCACAATGATAACTTACACATGTTTCTCTGACACATATGTCCCAACCATTAATTCCATAAATGATTTTCATCCACCATGCCCATGTAACAATAATTTTGTACTTCACCAACTTGGAACAAGATTCCTTTTTCACGTTGGCCTCTTGTTACTATACTTCCATCATTTTCAATTTTCAAAACTAACCCATATTTTTTTATATAACATTTTTTCCCTCATCAAAGAGTTGTGAAACACTCATAATATTATGTTTCAACCAATCAACAGATAATGTTTTCGTAGATTTCATTTTTTTCTTTTAAAATGATGGCTTATTCAACACCGTTGATTCTCAGAGATTCATTGTTTTCAAATGTAACAGTTCCTTCATTGATGTCTTTCACATTATTCCAAAAATTTAAGTCTCTTATAATATGAGAAGAACACCCACTATCAAGAATACATTGATTTTCTCCTTTTTTAGCATTCAAAGAAGTTTTGATAACATGAGATCTTTAGTCTTTTTTCCCTTCACTTTCTATTGTGTATCCTCCAATTTCCTAGCCAGGTCTATGTGTTCTAGCTAGACAAAAATGCGCACTTTCTTTTAGGTATTATCAGACATGTACCTTTTAGATTTTAAAAACAATGTCTTTTGAGCATTATTAATAATCTTTTGTTTCTCTGGTAACACACTAAGGCTGCCCTTGGCACGATGTCTAGGTCGATCAAATCATTCACAAATAGTTTCTAGTGGTTGGAACCTATTCTCAACTGTCACACTATTCTTCTCAGGTATCTTTTGAAATTTATTTGGATACATTATATTTTGAAAGGATTGAATCACCCTCAATCCTTTTTTTTAAATATTGTGGAATAGTTGTAATGTTGTTGGTTGAACTAACACAAATTTTCAATGTGTTCGAATCCAACACAATTCCAACAGTAACCATAGAAAGAATATTTTCTTCTGAAACATCTATACTGACCAGATTTGTGAACATGCTTCTCAATAACCTTCTTAATATAACTTTGTAGACTATCAACCATCATGTTTTCATTTGTAACTCACTTTCTCATTTCAGATTTAACAGCTCTAGAAGTATTATAATTATTTCTTTACTTGTTATTTTTATTCAATTATGAATTTTTATCATTGCTGACTTTGACCAGAAACATGGTCTTTCCAGCCTTGTTTTTTTCAGAACCAATTTCATCTTTCATTTCGACCTATTATGGTAGCTTTTGTGGATCCTTTTTTAGTTCATTCTTACTGGAACATTCACCAAGTTCTGAGATAGAATTTATGAAACTGATCTTCATTTAATTAGCATTATAAAGTCTCTGTTGGAAAACATCCATCTCTTATTCTATTTCCATGATCTTTACATAAATATGATCAATACGATTCATTGTATTCTCAAGATAATTATTCAGAACATCAATCTATTTTTTCATCTTTATTTTCTCATCACTAAAACCTCTTTGATTGTTTAATGTGTAATTTTCATTTATAAGAATGTTTTTTCCTTCCCAATCCTTCTAATTTTCCTCAAGCATTCTTTCAACTCTTCCTTCAGATGATATTCAAGGTGATTTTCTTCTTCTTCAGAATTGTTCCTCTCGTACTCATCATTATTCACTACATCAATAAAGTTGTTCTATCTAGTTTTTCTCACAAATAATTTCTTGGATTCATTTTCGTTGTCTTCTTCTTCTACATCTTTAGATAAAAAGATTATTCTTTTTTATTTTAATAACATTTTATCCTTCCTCTTTGTAAGTTATTTATCATTGTCAGCTTGTTTCATCCACAACCTTCTTGGCCTTCTATTATCATCATCATTGTATTATTCTTTATTCTTATGCGGACTGTTAGCCACAATGAGACCAAAATATCCACAATAAAAACATTTCAAGGGATGTTTACCCTTGTATTTCCCTATACCTTTTTTCACATTCATAAAAAAAGGATAAAATTGAATCAAAATTTTTACATACCTCATATTCAGAATCAGATTCACCAGCATCATCTTCAATTAGAGTATTCTTTAACATCTCTCTCTATATATACTTGAATGAAATTTCACTATCATCATTTTTTACCTTCATATTATTCTCCCATATCATCTCATAAGTAATGAGAGTGGTATGAAAATCATCCAAATATAATGTTTCAGGGTATCTATCTTCTAATGATGATACTTTAGCATCAAACTTTTTAGGAAGAATACTCATGATCTTTTCGATAACTGTAGAATCCTCTAACGTTTCACCATGACATCTGATATTACTGACAATATCATTTATCCTGGTAAAGAAATTCCCAAAAGATCCAAATTCTCCCATTTTCAAATCTTCATACTTCTGTCTCCAGATTTTTTGTTCAGCCTTCTTCACTTTTGTATTTCCTTCAATAATGTTCTTCAGTTTGTCCCAGTTTCCTTTGGATATAGCAACACCTTTCACTCTTAAAAAATCAGTCACAGAAAGGGATGAGAGTAACACATTTTTAGCTCTTCACACATTCTCAAGATTCTACTTATCGACAGGTGTAAGAGGAACCTTGTCATCAATAGAAGAAAAATCCAGCTGTTGTAGTTTCAAGAACATCATATTCAAGAGACATAAGATATGGCATCATTCCGTCCATCCAGATGTGACAGCTCTTTCCATAAAAAATTAAATCTCCTTAATGTTCACACAATTTAGATTCTCCATCAGAACTTCTCTTCAACCACTTCAGCAATGAATAAACCAACGGAACCTAACTCTGATACCAATTGAAGTTCCTGGTCCATATCCAAGTAAAACGGAGATGGGGAGGGGGTGAATCAGTAATATCTATTTATTTTTAAGTTTCCTTATTTTTGAGACAACCTTTTTCACCTCTTAATGAGTTTATTCCCTACTGAACACACAAAACCACAAGAACTCAATATTTACAAGGTTCCCTACTCAAAAAGAGTAGCTACATCCATAGTATGGTTAGGAAAAAATCCAGTACCACAGAATCCATTAGAAAAGAATACTTTGATGCGGAATATAACATCTAGGATATACCCATACACTCGTGTACCACTTTTAAAACAATCCAATAGTGTGTGTACTCCCCCTTATCACAAATAGTGTAATTTAATGATTCTTTTCTCCTTAAAGAACTGTCAAAAATCAAATCTTACAAAACAAGTCTTCAATATCCTACCCAAGAGCAGGTAAGAACCTCCTGGTGCAAATAGATTGTGTGCCACACCCTTCATGCATGCCTCCCTACTTGCGTGCCACATGTTTGCGTGCCACTCAGCTTGCATGCCACTTTCACTTCACTCCCTGCTTGAACGCCACCCAGATTGAGCACCACCTACTTGCGCGCCACTCAGCTACAATGCGTACTTGATTTCGTGCAACTAACTACATGCACGCCACTACTGTGCACTACTCACAACTTTCGTGCCACTTTTGGCTTTTAATAAACACACTTCTTGAAGAAAACTACCTACTAGAGTTCCTCAGAAAACATGCGCACCACTTCTTCTTGTGCACCACTCTTCTTGCAAACCACCCTAATTGCATGTCTTATAAATAACCATCACCTCACGTGCCACTTCATCTTGCGCATTCAGCACTACTTTTGTGACCAGAGCTCAAATTGTTTCTTAAGTGTTGCTCCTTGAAAAAATGAGGAGGCTATTCATCTCTTTATAGGCGTTTTGGTGACTTGCATGCCACATAAACTTGTTCCCTTCTCCAACACTTGTGTGCCACTCCAGCAATTTTCCACCTCTCCAGCACTTGTGAGCTGCTCCATCAGTTGCACGAAACTTTTTTTCCTTTGTCATATTTTATATGAGGGTGTTAAATGTTTCATGAACGTAACAAACACTTTCGCACCATATATACTTGCGCGCCACTTTTGACATGCCTAAAACACTCTTTCTTTTTCCAAAAACACATCTTTACTCTCCCTATACTCCAAAAGGCTTGAATAAAAAGTTCTATAAACATATGATATTTTTGAAATACAAATCAGCAATGCATCTTCATAGTTACAATGGAAAGTACTGAAACTTCCCTATATTTCAGCAGCATCATTCGTTGCAATCAAAATTGTATATGGCAGGATTCATCATTTCTCCCCCTTTCCATCTTAAGGTTTTTCATCCCATGTTCTCCTGAATTCTGATATTTGGGAAATACATATCAGTAATGCATCATCTGATTTTCACGTCCTTTAAAAAGTGAATTGATTTAGCTTCATTGACAAATAAAAAACAACACTCTATAACCACAATCTCTTCTTACTTCCTTATCCACCCAACTTGGTCCCCACAAAAATTTTCTTCCTCTATAACTCAGATTTCATAGGAAATTACACCAGATCATAATATAATCACCTAGTTCACACTATGTTTTCTTACACCCAATGGTGAGGACATCCTATGATTCCATTTACACATCTTTCCTTAATTATTTTACAAGGAATATCACTATTTGTTCTTATATTTTTTCCAATTTATAATTTTATAAAAAAAAATTACATAGTGTCATTGGATATATAATTTGCATGGTATAGGTCTGGGGGTGTGTTGGGGTTGGTCTTCAACTCATGTATTGAGGAAATGGTGAGTTTCTTGTGTCCTATGAGTTTTAGGATTCTGGTAAACATGAATTAAGAGGATCAATTTAAAATATTTTTTTAATAATTAATTTTTTATAGATTATTTGACCTGAGTTTAGAGATCATGTGGTTTGGATGAGGTTTCATTGTTTATATATGCCTTAGAACATCCATCATTAATTTATGGTTTTACCAAAAGTCTTAAAAATTGTATGTGATCCATTGAATCAACCATTAGTATTTTTGTGATCCAAGTGAATGTGTCATTTGGAAATACTAGCTTCACTGTACATGATCTATTTTAAAAATAAAACAAAATTCATGATGTTCATAAATTCAAAATCTCATATCTTTGGATAAAGTTGTAAATTGGTTAAAAAGGTGGTTTTAAAATGGTATTCTAAAACCATTGATATTTTGTAAGGTTTTTACAATATAATTGAGACAGAACCAATGAAATAATAATATAAATAATAAATATTTTTAAAATTAAGTGAGTTTATGAGGCACTGTAAAGTGATTTTGAAATATAAATTGGAAAGGTTTTTGAAATAGTATTTTGAAATTGTGGATTATTTTTTTTAAATGGGAGAGTGAGGTGAGGGAGGTGGTGTGTGTTGGGAATTTATGGAAAACGGATGATTGAAAATTGGATATTTTTATATGTAATCGATAATGGAATTTTTGAAACATGTTGGAAATGGGGTTTTCCTAAAAATTAGAATAGATTTGGAATGATTTTTATTTATGGGAATTGTATTATTTTGGAAGAAAAAATATATTTTTTACATTGATAATTCCTTGGTTTATTTTGGTTTTTAATGCATCGATGTTATGTTCACTTTCTAATTGAATTATATTTGTATTATTGCATGGAATTTATGGTTAAATGATGTGATAACAATGGGATGGGGAGAAGTGATATATGGTTAATACATGTTCAATTAATGGTGTTGTCTTGTTATCTCTCAATTGATATTTGGTTTCTGGTTATTTAGTTGCGGTAGAGTGGCTTTCCAATGTAATCTCTCAAAGGGGGATAAAATATAATAAAAAAAATCAAAGGTATTTTGAAGTTAAAATAAAATAAAATAAACAATATAGAAGGATGATGGTTGTTCATTGTTTATAAAATAAGAATATGAATCATGCTGGATGAAGATTATATATATTTTTTAAATGAAATTTGATTAATAAAACAAAACGAGAAGATGATTTTTTGAAAATATATTAAATGGTATAATCGATCTATATCTATGTACTAAATTACTTATTAATCATTATAATTTAAATTATATACCACTTAATTATGATCCCATAACATGTTAACCCCCAAACCCTATGAAAATTAACTAAACCACAAAGATTAAAAGAATTAATCTATAATCTAGCTTTAGTACATGCAATCATTACACCATACATTGATTTATGTAATAAGTCTAAAATATGGTAATTGGTGAGTTATGGAACATACACACTCTAAAAATGAATATGAAATATTTTTAGGGAGTATATTTTAACTCTATAAATTTATCCCGTGTGGTTGGGTTTTACCGATTAAATTTGAGATCTCGTAATTTATTCAAATCTCGACCTCGCATGTTTTTGTGTCTATTTATCAATTGATTAATTAGTTACTTCTAATTCCAAAACAGAATTCACTGATTATATTTTTTGAATTATAGTTTTTTAATTATTCAAGATAAATAAATGAAGAAGGAATGTGGTTGATCGATTACGAATAAAACTACACTTTCATGGGCGACACAGTCATCGTAGAAACAAATTGCATTTGCAAAGATTTAGAAAGGGTATAAACCAATTATTTTTTTACTCTTTTATTTCTATCCCAAATATTAAGATTAATTGAATATTAAAATTGCAAATAATAGAATAAATGGATGAAATAAAAGTGGAACTAACAAGTTTTTAACCCAATGAAATGTATTAAAACATGAGAAGGATTGAAAGGCTGTGATGATGGAATCCTCGCTTAAAGTGTCCCTAATATGAGTATAGAATGTTAGAGAACCTAAAATGTGATGATGGGGCTACAATGAAAATCAAAAATGGAAGCACTTCAATACTTGGTCGAACATTCAAATGAGGATTCCAAGGAGTAAATTTATAGCCAAAATGGGGTGTTGTTTTGGGCACCCATATTTCGAGATAGTAATAGTGTCTCTCTTTTGGGATAGTAAATGGGGATATCTAGACTTGAAAAATAGAGAAACATTATAGGATAACATCTTGTCTGTCTCCATGTAATATTTGTTGTCCAATATAGGTTTAAAGCGTGATATATGGTTGAAATACATAACCAAATATTTGGCATCGTGCAGATTCTATCCCATGAACTGATTGGTTCGTATGGCCCACTTAATCGTGGAATTGGGATTCAGTTTATTGTGATGAGCTTTTTAAAATGATATTATGGCGATTTAAAAAAAAAATCATCCCATTTTGAGCTACATATTTTTTGAGATGTGCAAAATAGTGGATATATTTCCTTAGTCTTCCTTGCAATTTAGCTCATTTTACTTATGGATTATCTTCGCCCCTCAAAATCATCTCATATTACAACCAAATCACCAAAACAATAATATTTTTCCTTATTAATAGTTATAAGAATTTAATAATTGAATAATATTGGATTTGAAATTTGGGATAATATTTTTAATTTTAAATACAAAACATGTTTAAAAAAATAATGTAAGGATAAAATAAAGAAGTGAACCATGATGTGATCACACTCCAACACTTACTATTTTTTACTCCAAAGAAAAACAAATATCATGTAGTCCAAAAATAATTGTGACATGTAAACATAAATATAAAATCAATTAAAATTGAAATCTCATTCCCATGAAAACTATCAATTTTACAACAAGAAACAATAGATATCATGCCACCTCAAAAAACCATTATTTCAAGTTCTTAATTCATATCATTTAATATATTTCCGAAAAATTTATCCTCCCATACCCACAAAACACTTACCACTATTGAATTTTATCTTATCACATAAATTTTAATTTTTTATAAATTCCATTCTCATCAAAATTCATACAATGCTCACTATAGGAATTATAAATGTCTACATCTCTACCAAATGTGAGTCAAGGAAATAAGATTATCATGATGAATTTTAATGGATATTCTATGGATTTCGTTTATTAGGATTTAGATGTAAAAATGTTGAAGTTGAATGAGGTGGGATTTTATAATTTGAAGAAAAATTGTATTATTCTTATTTTTACACAAGCATGGTCTTCTCCTAACTCCCCTTAGTATCAATTCATCTCCATCATCATGAAAACTTGTAGAATGTGTACAACATTTGTAATTTCAGAAAAAAAAATCAATCTTCTAAAACATAGTTTCTTGTGAATGATCTAGGATGGAATAACTTTCGCTCTTCGTTGGAAGCTCCATAAAGGCATAACTTCTTTTATCATGAAAGCTCCAAAAATAAACAACTTTCTACATAATGTTTTTTCCCAGAAGCAAAAAAATATATTTCAAATGTAATTTTCCACCCAAATTATCAATAAATGTGGTATCATAATACAATATAGCTTCCCCTGTACATCACTTCATGTTGATACTCCAATTTCAAATCAACAGTTTGTTGGATAGTGAAAATTGACTTGTAATGTAGCTAACCTAATAAGGTGTTCCTAGATTGTTTGGGCATCAAGGATTAAATGTTCAATTTATTCTATTATAAAATGGATTCTTATGAAATATGTGCTTTAATACCGAACAACTATCTTAAAAATTTCAAACCGAAGTACCTCGAACCCTCATGTTCTGGCAGGAAGAAGTCAAATTCTGGTTAAATTATGAATGTCTTGGTTATCTCATAACGGGAGGTAAATTTATGGAATATGGAAAGAATTTTTAAAAAGCCTAATAAGAATGAGATTTTGAATATACATATACTGCGATGTGGTATGTGATTCAAAATTCAGAGTACATTTCATGAAATTACTAAATATTTGAACCTGAAACAAAGTCTTTTTCATTATTAATTTAAGATTATTTTCATGGGATAAATTTTTTCACTTAATGATATGGATTTCAAGAATGTGATGAGAATCATTTCATCTCAAAATAATTAGAAACACGGAAAAATTAAGGAAAACATAAAAAAATTACTAAAAAAATGGTTTCCCCCCCTCACATAAAGTATTGCATTGTCATTAATGTGAACCAATGAGATGATATGTGAACATGAAATAAAAAATTTAAATAGGAAAAATAATATAAACTTGTAATGGTTAGGAATATCATGATATTCTCAATTGATGATATGGTCACACACTGTGAAGAAATCCACAGAATCAGTATAAATTCCCTCAATTTATTGCTTCAAACGCTGGCTGTGGATAGTAAAGCTTCTTCTAGGGTCCTTATGTGTGATCTCCAATGAACTATAAGTAAAATAATTAGATGACATATATATACCATGGGATATGGAATAAAATTTACTAGGCATCTACTTTAGTCATGAACTATAGGGTATGACTTTATCTCCAACATGAATCTACCATTGTTAGATCATTCTTTCATGAGATACTTTTGATCATTCTCTATAGAGCATTATGATTTCAAATTATGAAAATCGATTCTCCTAATGCTCTTTAATTTTTATCTTCCATTGTATTAAGTCTTAGTCCAAATCCATGTCACATTTCATTGTATCCAAATAATCCTGATGGTCAAATTCCACAGGGATATCACACACATTCTAAAAAAAATCATAAATCTGGAAATACTGAAGGGTGTCTTATATGTTTCCTATAAGACCATAGCACATCATCCAAGTTCATTCACCAATCCCTCCTATATGGAAGCATGGTTTATTCATAGTAGGAAAAAAATATTTTGATGGCAAAATTTCTTAAGGGGGGATGATTGTAACGACCCAAAAATTAATTAATAAAAATTAAAATTGGACTATTTAAATGTCATTTTATGGTAATGTAAACCTTATGCACTTATTTGGTTTTATGTTATGGATTTTAAAATAATGTTAATAATTTTATCTGTATGCTAATATAGAAGTTGAATAGTTATCGCATGATTATTATATATATAGGGCTTTAAAAATCCAATTTACTCGGAAAAATGAAGCGATGGACTCATCATTTAGACTTTCCCCCTACGAATCACATTTTTTTGATCTCAAAAAGGAGGTGGTATCATTGGGACTCACTCCGTACTAAGCCCCATCTAAGCTTGAACATGTTAAGCTTGACTAGAACTGGCTATTGGAGAAGTGGAAGTTAATAGAGATTACCACCCAAGTGATGTTATCTAAGCCACCCCAAGTTTCTGTCACCATCACACACCTTACCCTTCTGTCTTATGCGAGTGTTTTAAGGGGTTATGTAACAGGACCGTAGAACTATTATTATGGAAATTAATCTTGTATTGAGAATATACATTTTTTATTATTGTTACTTGGTACATATTTTTTAATGAACAAATAGTATTTTTAGTTAATATTCGACTATGAAATCAATTTTTTTGAATTAGTGGATTTTTGAATTACATATTATTATATAAAATATTTTCATTATTATTAAATTAATTCTTATTAAATATAAATTATTGTATAATTTTATGAATTACATTGTAATTTTTATTACGGTTTTAAAGATATTTTTGTCAAAACCAATGAATTTTTTATATATGTCGGTATATATTTTGAAAGTAAAAATTCACATATTTAGAAAATTATTTATATAAAATGAATATTATTTTTGTAATAAGGATTTCAAAATTATCCAATGGTGAATTTTTTATAATTTTCTATTATGGTCGAATTTTTGGATAAAAATGAAATACCGTTTAAATATATAATGTGTATTATGACATCATAATGGAACAATAGTGATGTAATAAAATACTATAAACATTATGACCAGAAAATATATGTTTTATCATTAGTATAATTATATTTTAGATTTGTTTGATTTGTTTGAAAGATCTTTAGTGGACCCTCCATGACTTATAAAACATTTTCTCTTTTAAACAATTTTTCCTTTAGAGTGTGAGTCACCTCCACATAAGAAAACATGTTAATATAATAAGTTCGTCAATTGAACTCATAAAATATTGTGTTGCAATCCCCTCTGGAAAAAACCATTGGCAGAACCCATCGACTGGTTAGTGGTATCGATTAGTTTAAGGTATGGTGACCCAAACACAAATAATAAATAATTCCCTCTCCTTTCCTACATTCACCCACCCTAACTCCCACTTCCTCTTCACTAAAAGCCATTGGAGTACATCCAAACTCTTCCCTCCTCTCTCTATAATCCTCCTAGAGTGACCCAAGGTCTTAATAAGCCTCTCTGAAGCCTCTCCCATGCTTTTGGGATCACACTTCCAACTAAGGGATTTCTTCCTTTCTTATTTTTGTCCAATTTTCCTTAAGTAGTTATTTCCTTTTATTATAAATTTTAAAAAGTTTGGGTATGATTTTAAACCACCCCCATGCGTCCCTATATATGTTTGTATTATTGGAGACCCCTTTGTCTCTTATTAATGTATCTTAATTACACCTGTTACCATGCCGAAATTCCTTGAGGGATTTCTCTCTCAGCATTTAAATCCAAGTAATTCTGTTGTATTATGATTCTAAATTTCATTATGTTTCTTGGTACATGTATCTATATGACCCCATTAATGTAAATTTCATGTAAATATGATTAGACAACCATTTATCTCTCATAATCAATTTTCATGACTCCTTATGTCATGCCGTTATGCTGCTGAAATTGCACAGTGATTTTCCATGCCAAGATCATTGTGTAGTGAATACCATACACATGTCTCTATCCAGGGTATTAACTTATATGAACATATAAATATTTAATGGTACTTTTATTTATTTATTCCACATTAATTAATCGTGGAATAACATATGATTCTGATTGATTCTATGATATATGATCCATGTGGCACACTTATGCATGAAATGAAATGATCAAGAAGGGCATGCCATGATATAGCTCCAATGAATAAGGTAAATTATAGTATCAAGATACTCCATGATCAATGAGTGATGAATCATTCTTACTAATGTGAAACTAGGGTTTACACTTTCTTCATGTGCAATGAGGGTTTACCCATTCTGCAGGTTCTATGATCCTTGGCTCTTGCTAATTTCATGTTAATTGTTGTTTCCACATTTCAATGTGACTATTATCATGCTTTATCCTTCCATTATGTTCTTGTTTCTCTTGTGATCAATTGATATTCATATTGTATATCATGTATTTTATTACTCATGTTATTCCATGTATATTCCCTTAATGAGAATTATAAATAAACCTTTTTTTACATGACCTCAGGTTATCCTATGCAATGCAAAGAATGACGGAATGTAGTGGTCCTATAACAAAATATTTCAATAAGAAGTTGTGTTCTATTATGTAAGTCATTATGTAATGTTACAAAGACCCAAAGGCCCTATAATTCTCAATAATCCAAGTTGTATCAAGTGAAGATATTATGTAATAAATCATGTTTAAGTTTGTAATAAAATCAGGGTTGTCACACTGGATGAGTTTTATTGGAATTTTTTAGAGTTTTCAGCTCTGGATGCTTTAACCAAAAGGCTTAAAAAATGGTAGGTGGTCCCCAATACTTTATCCCTTATCTTTTCATGTTCCATGAACTTCACTACTGGATATAGAGGATTTTCCAACGGTTCTAAACCGTAGGGAAAGGATGCAGAACCGTAGGTATATGTTATACCAATGGTTCAGCAAACCGTAGGTAAGTAATGAATTGGGAAAAGTTTTTCCCAATGGTTTACAGTGAACAGTTGGGATAGGGTGATGAAAAATTACCCTATCCCAACGGTTCCGGAAAACCATTGGGAAATATTTTTCCCAATGGTTTACTACCCTTGGTTTACATGCACAAAATTATCATGTTTTTCCCAACGGTTTGGAAAACCATTGGAAAAAACCCTACATATCCTCTTTCCAAACTGTTTATAACCATTGGTAAAAGTGTTTTACCAACGATTCTATGAACTGTTGGTAAAACAAGACTTACACATTCTATGCCAATGGTTTTGAACCGTTAGCATAGCCTCTGCTGGGAAAATTGCACAACAGCTCTGCAATTTACCCAGAAGCTCTCCAATTTGACCACATGCTCTCCAATTTCCCACCAGGTCTGATTTTGTGGGTTCCTCTCATTTTCAATCCAATTATTGTACCTGAAATAACTAACTAACACTTGTATATAGAGAAGCAATTCATAAACATATAACATATAATGGTGGAACTATACACATCCATAATTAAATTATAATTCATAATGTAATTATAATCATACATAATTCATTTATAACTCAATTTAAAATTTAGATGACAATTATATCTGTAATAATGAATTCAATTCATAATTTGATCGGTTTCTTGTATACCATATATTTTTACTTGAAATAATGTCCATTTTAAACATAACACATACACCAGGAGAGCTACAGGCCACACCGTGCCTTAGATAGAGGTGGGGTTGACTCGTACACATCACATATGACCCATGGATCTTTGTGCTAATGTATCGACACAATCCGAATGCATTTGGTCGGTTTTCCATATGCCAGTTGATGTTTTTCAATTAAAATGATGTACTTTTGAAACAAAAGGAGACTCATCGAGTGGTTCCAGCCACACCGCGCCTCTAATTGAGGTGGCGTTGACTCGTACACATCACATATGACCCATGGATCATTCTCCTAAAGTTTCAATGGAAACCGAATGCGTTTGGTCGGTTTTCTGTATGTACTTAAATTGTTGTCCATTTTAACCAAAAGACGGACACTTTGAGTGGTGGCAGCCACACCGCACCTTGGATTGAGGCAAGGTTTACTCGTACACGTCACATATGACCCATGGATCACTGTGCTAAAGTATCGACACAATATGACTGCGTTTGGTCAGTTTTCCGTATGCCAGTTTTTGTATTTCACTTCAAATTATGTCCTTTTGAAACAGAAGACAGACACTTTGAGTGGTGGAGGCCACACTGCGCCTCGGATTGAGGTGAGGATGACTCATACACGTCACATATGACCCATGGATCGTTGTGATAATGTATCAACACAATACGAATGCGTTTGGTCGGTTTTCTGTATGCCAGTTGATGTTTTCCAATTAAAATGACGTACTTTTGAAACAAAAGGCAGACACTTTGTGTGGTTCCGGCCACACCGCGCCTCATATTGAGTCGGCGTTGACTCGTACACGTCACATATGACCCACAGATCGTTTCCTAAAGCTTCAATGGAAACCGAATGCGTTTGGTCGGTTTTTCATATGTACTTAAATTGTTGTCAATTTTAAGCAAAAGACAGACAATTTGAGTGGTGGTGGCCACACCACGCCTCGGATTGAGGCGGGGTTGACTCGTACACGTCACATATGACCCATGGATCTTTTTGCTAAAGTATCGACACAATCTGAATGCGTATGGTCAGTTTTCCGTATGCCAGTTGATGTATTTCACTTCAAATTATGTTCTTTTGAAACAGAAGACATACACTTTGAGTGGTGGTAGCCACACCGCGCCCCGTATTGAGGCGGGGTTGACTTGTACACGTCACATATGACCCATTGATCGTTGTGCTAAATTATTGACACAATCTAAATGTGTTTGGTCGGTTTTCCGTATGCCAGTTGATGTTTTTCAATTAAACTGACGTACTTTTGAAATAAAAGGCAGACACTTTGAGTGGTTTCAGCCACACCGTGCCTCGGATTGAGGCGGATTTGACTCTTATACATCACATATGACCCATGGATCGTTCTCCTAATGTTTAAATGGAAACCGATTGCGTTTGGTCGGTTTTCCGTAAGTACTTAAATTGTTGTCCATTTTAAGCAAAAGACATACACATTGAGTGGTGGCGGCCACACCGTGCCTCATATTGAGGTGGTGTTGACTCGTACACGTCACATATGACCCATGGATTGTTGTTCTAAGGTATCGACAGAATATGAATGCGTTTGGTCGGTTTTTCGTATACCCTTTGATGTATTTCACTTCAAATTATGTCCTTTTGAAACAGAAGACAGACACATTGAGTGGTGGCGGCCACACCGCGCCTTGTATTGAGGCGGGGTTGACTCTTACACATCACATATGACCCATGTATCATTGTTCTAATGTATCGACACAATCCGAATGCGTTTCATCGGTTTTCCGTATACCAGTTGATGTTTTTCAATTAAAATGACGTACTTTTGAAACAAAAGGCAGACACATTGAGTGGTGCCGAACACACCGCACCTCCGATTGAGGTGGAGTTGACTCTTACACGTCCCATATGACCCATGGATCATTCTCCTAATGTTTCAATAGAAACCGAATGCGTTTGGATGGTTTTCCGTATGTACTTAAATTGCTGTCCATTTTAAGAAAAAGACAGACACTTTCAGTGGTGGCGGCCAAACTGCACCTTGGATTGAGGCGGGGTTGACTCGTACACGTCACATATGACCCATGGATCGTTTTTCTAATGTATCGACACAATCCAAATGTGTTTGGTTGGTTTTCCGTATGCCAGTTGATGTATTTCACTTCAAATTATGTCCTTTTGAAACAGAAGACAGACAGTTTTAGTGGTGGAAGCCACACCGCGCCTCGGATTGAGGCGGGGTTGACTCGTACACGTCAAATATGACCCATGGATCTTGGTGCTAATTTATCGACACAATAAGAATGTGTTTGGTCGGTTTTCCATATGCCAGTTGTTGTTTTTCAATTAAAATGACGTACTTTTGAAACAAAAGGCAGACACTTTGAGTGGTACCGACCACACCGTGCCTCGGATTAAGGCGGTGTCGACTCGTACACGTCACATATGACCCATGGATCGTTCTCCAAGAGTTTCAATGGATACCGAATTCATTTGTTCAGTTTTCCGTTGTACTTAAATTGTTGTCCATTTTAAGCAAAGGACAGACACTTTGAGTGGTGGCAGCCACACCGCGCCTCGGATTGAGGCGGGGTTGACTCGTACATGTCACATATGACCCAAGGATTGTTTTTCTAATGTATAGACACAATCCGAATACGTTTGGTCAGTTTTCCGTATGACAGTTGATTTATTTCACTTCATATTATGTCCTTTTGAAATAGAAGACAGACACTTTGAGTGGTGGCGGCCACACCGCGCCTCGGATTGAGGCGGGGTTGACTCATACATGTCACCTATGACCCATGGATCGTTGTGCTAATGTATCGACATAATCCGAATGTGTTTGGTCTGTTTTCCGTATTCTAGTTGATGTTTTCAATTAAAATAACATACTTTTGAAACAAATTGTAGACACTTTGTGTGGTGTCGGCCACACCATGCCTAGGATTGAGGCAGAATTGACTTGTACATGTCACATATGACATATGGATTTTTCTCCTAAAGTTTCAATGGAAACCGAATGCGTTTGGTCGGTTTTCCATATGTACTTAAAGTGTTGTCCATTTTAAGCAAAAGACAGACACTTTGAGTGGGGTGGGGCTGTCCGGGGGCTGTCCGGGGGGGGCTGTCTGGGGGGCTGTCCGGGGGGATGTCCGGGGGCAGTCCGGGGGGCTGTCTGGGGTCCAGGGAGGAGGGTGGAGGGCTGTGCGGGGGGTGTTCGGGGGGGGGGGGGGGGTGTCCGGGGTCCATGGAGGAGGGTGGGGGCTATCTGGGGGGCTGTTCGGGGGCTGTCCGGGGGGCTGTTCGGGGGGCTGTCTGGGGTCCAGGAAGGAGGGTGGGGGGGATGTCAGGGGGGTTATTCGGGGGGCTGTCCGGCGGTTATTTGGGGCTATTAGGGGGGTTGTCTGGGGTCCAAGGAAGAGGGTGGGGGGGCTTTCCGCGAGGCTGTCTGGGGGGCTGTCCGAGGGGTTGTTCGTGGTCCAGGGAGGAGGGTGGGTGGGGGGGCTGTCCGGGGGGCTGTCTAGGGGGCTGTCCGGCGGGACTGTCCGGGGTCCAGGGAGGAGGGTGGGGGGTTGTTGAAAGTCTATAAATAATGGGGGTTCCCAAACACACTACCACAAAAAGAGAACAACATCCATAAAAACAGATAAAATTTAAAAATAACTCAACTCCAATACTATACTACGAGTCTAGATAAAACCAACAACTAGAATAGATTAGATATAAAATCTCAGTAATATCAGTCAAAAATGTAATGGATCAACTTATCCCACATCACCATCACCATCATCACCATCATCATCATCACCCTCATCCTTGTCCCCATCATCGTCCTCTCCCTCGCCCTCCTCCTCATCCTCGCCCTCCTCCTCACCCTCACCACCCGCCTCGTCCTCCTCCTCTCCCTCCTCTTCCGCATTAGACTCCTCACCATCATCATCGTCAAGCTGTACAATGTCCTGACAACCAAAAGAACTACCACCTGGTTCACCGTATATAGAATGTATCGATGACCTATACTCATCAAAAGCAGTGCCGGCCTCTGCTAGAAGTGTAGGATGTAGAACGTCAATAAATTTCATAAACGCACTGTTTGCCCTAGTAGACTGTTCTGCCATCTCTGTGGCCCTTTTCACAGCCTTTTCTACCTATGCCCTAACTTGCTGTAACTCAGTAAAACTATAGATCGTACCTGAGGAGGGCCAATACCTCTTCGGGGCTATCCTAGGTCGACAGCGTACTCTGCCAGAATGGTCCTCTACCAACATCTGATGTATGTGATCTGTTGGCCCAAAATTGTCTGGTTCTTGGGCATCAAGGGCCTCTAAAGAAGCCTATTACAAATATAAATATATCATTAATTTAAAAAATAGTTATTAAAAAATAAATTCAATAGATTAAAACTTACAATCTGAAGCTGAGTCACTTCGTTGATGGAACTTCCATCCTTTTTCCGTCTACTAGAGAAAAACAGTTTTTCTTGAGGCACGCGTCCTTCAATTTTTTGTATTTTCCTCTACAATGACATTGAAAACTAAAGTTATATGAAAATTTTAGCAAGCTATTAAATAATTGAAGAAACAAAAGAAAGTGTAAGTCGTAATGAATACTTATAAACAATTGTTATACCTACTTCCTCTCATGATTAAGCATCGTAGTGCGTCCCAGTGTGTGGAGATATTTTTTTGCATCAATGTTCTTATTATTTTTTCCAGATGATTCCTAAATAAAATTTGAAAATGCAATAGATAGTATTAATGAAAAACATTAAAGTTATTATTTAAATTCCTCAAATGTTATAAATACCTTAAACTGGATACACGTCCAATGAGTAATCATCTGACGATACTACTCTATAGGACAATCATCCACCACTGGTACTTCCTCTAACTCAGTGCCAACTCTAGAAACCCAGCCGATATACAACTCATTCTTGTAAGCTCTCCAAAGCTCGCCTAAATCCTTTAGACGCTCTGATCGTGCACCCTCACCATCGGGAAAATTAAATCGAAGATGAAATCAAAATATTAATTAATATAAATACAAAAATAATTCATGGCATTAAATAGAACAGATTTTTTACCCATATCTCTGCCCAAGCTCTATCCTTGAACTCATGTGGCAAATTTCTCCACGATAGCGGGCTGACGGGAATGATGTCAGAGTATTTGAAAAGCGTACACAAAAAACTCTGACATTGCTGCCCTGTTTTCTCAAACATTTGGTTGTCTTCATTATAATCCACCATAACCTATGTGTGGCAGTTTCACACCGAACGCATGCGTGTACGCCCCCGGCCATGCCACCTGTCAGTAGATGTATCTGTCATGAAATAAAAACAAATATTTTATCAAAACATGTTATAATGAAAATAAATATTTCTATAAAAATGTGTTAGAGTTCTATAAATATACCTGTGTCGGTCTGATTGTTGAGTGTCGTTGGATCCACAAAAACTGATGGAACACCCTTTGGTGGAACAGGAGTCGAAGACGATGGAATATAGAAGCTCGGAGAGACAGAAGTAGAAGGAAAATAAGATGGGACAGCTGTCTGACTAGATGCTGACTAAGGAGTGGGAATCATCAATGGATGTGAAAATGATGGTCCAGAAGATGCAGATGGTAGAAAAAACATGGGAGGTCTAAATATCCCGTGTGTCTCTAACGACACACCGAGATCAGAATGTGGGAAGGATGACATGTCAGTGGGAGGGGCAGGGTCTAGTCGGGTACGCGCAGCTGCTCTTCCACCTCTGGTACAAACCCTCATCATACCACCGGCTTGAGTACTAGGACCAGTACTAGTCTCCTTGCCGAATAACTGTCAACGTATAGGTGGATCCTACAAAAATGTTTAAAAAAAATTAATCACAGGACATTATATATTCTTTAAATATATCAATTTCAAATAATGTACTCACTGTAGGCACTAATGGTGGAACGCCCATCTCCGTCATTCGACGATTATTGTCCATCATTTTTTCCTTCATCTCTATTCAATTTTCTTCATTTCCTGCTTTTGGAAACAAATATGTAATTAATTATAAAAATAAAACAAATGTGTAACCCAAAAAACTAAATATATGATGGAATAGGAGATTCATAGGTAATTTACCTATCAATTGTTTTAGAAGAGCTTGAATGGATTTAATAAATCATACAAGTTTTAATGTTCACCAAGTTAGAAATATTTTTTGACTATGTTTGAATACAGTTCAATTCCAAATTAGAAAATGCAATTCAAATAATACTGCAACAAATAAACGTTGAAAATTCATATAATGGTCAATTAAGCTATCAATTGTTTTAGAAGTGCTTGAATGGATTTAATAAATCATATAAGTTGTAATGTTCACCAAGTTAGAAATATTGTTTGACTATGTTTGAATACAGTTCAATTCCAAATTAGAAAATTCAATTCAAATAAAACTGCAACCAATAAACAATGAAAATTCACATAACAGTCAAGTCAGCTATCAATTGTTTTAGAAGAGCTTGAATGGATTTAACTAATCATACAAGTTTTAATGTTCACCACGATAGAAATATTGTTTAACTATGTTTGAATACAGTTCAATTCCAAATTAGAAATTGAAATTCAAATAAAACTGCAACCAATAAACATTGAAAATCCACATAATGGTCAAGTTAGCTGAAACATATTTGTGATCAATACTAAATCAATTTGAATATTACCAACCTTAACAACCCAACTTGTGGTAAACCAAAATAATTGAGAACATGGATGAATGATTCTATATATTTTCAACCAAAACTTCAGGTTCACAATCAACTCTGACAATTGAGTTATTTGAGTCATCAAAAGATATAAATTGATTGGTTCCAATGGTACTAGGGAAAGTGTCAATTCCATCATCATCATCATCAAAAATATGTCTTGGAATTACTTCAACTATGACACCAAATTTAGGTCGAAGTTGGACTTTGACATAAAAAACATGTTTATCCATTGATGCCAACACATATGGTTCTTCGGTAGCAAGAGTGAGAGTCATATTAATTACTCTAAGTCCACAATAATCAATATATGTGCCATGTCTTGTCATCGAATCAAACCAATGGAATTTCATCATTGTGACTCGTCCATGAGATTAATAATCCAATATTATTATTTTCTCAACAACTCCATAATAACCCACATTTTCAAATCGCGGTCTACTATCTGATGCACTGGCATAACAATCTGTTGTGGCAGTAACTATAACACCATCATGTTGTGTTCTCAGGTTCTTTGCTCATTTAGTGATAATAAATTTATACCCATTGATATCAATTGATTTACAGTCACGAACCACGGTATTAGGACCAAAAGCCAAAGCTCTTATTTCCTCAGAGACAGAGTTAGCAGACAAACTCAATACCTACAATATAAATGACTATTAATGTTAATTAAATATTGATATAATTATTTTAAACATTAATTTTATTATTCCTTCAATTTTAACCAAGTAGAAAACTATTTTCTGTGCAAAGTCTCTCTCCTTCTCAAAGATAAAGAACGATGCTTCCTATTTATCATTGTTTTATGTTCCCTGTAGATAAAAAATATTAATAGTTTAAAAGATATATATGTATGATATACATAATCAATTTAGTTACCTGATATAGTCATCAAACAAATCACAGTTGAACAAAACTGTGCGATGTGCCATCTCCCGCTCTTCATGGCTTAATGTCTTCAATGTATATGATCCAAGAATTCCTTCTATTTGAGGAAGTGATTGAAAACTGAGTTCAATTTTCTCATACTGTTCTTCTTCATTTCTCATTGTTCTGTTCGATCTTGTAGTAAGATCAGAAAAATACATAGAGAAGAAATCCATACATTCTTGAACCAAGTAACCGTTCACGATATAACCTTCGAGATGATATCTGTTTCAGACATAAGAATTTAATGTGAACATATTTCTTTCAGTTGGATACATCCAATGAAAAGAAACAGGTCCTCCGAGAAGTATTTCACTGGAAATATGGACAGTCAGATGCAGCATGCACGTGGAAAATGATGGAGGAAATATTTTCACCAACTCACACAAAATTAATGGGGCATATATCAACATTTTTTTCAAGAAAGACTTAGAAAACTTCTTAGAACAAAGATCTCTAAAAAATGGCACAACCGAATAACAACCACCCTTATGTTATTCGAAAAAAGTTGACAGATTTCTATTGGAAGAAACTCATGTTGTAGAATGTGATAATCATGAGTCTTCAATGATTTTAGCTTCAACTCTCTTCTGTTGACCCATTTAGATATGTTTCTTGAATAGCCATCAGGAACTCTAATAGTATCTAATACTTCCAGAAATTGTTTTTTTTTTGCAGGTGTCATCACATAATAATCACATGGATGTTTCCATTTATTTTCACTGATATGCACAAGATGCAATTTTGGTCGGATGCCCCAATCCACCAAGTCACACTGAGATCGTAAATCATCTTTTGTCTTACCCATGACATTTAGAAGAACTGAAAGCAACATTTCGCATATATTCTTTTCAATATGCATTACGTACAAGCAATGACGAAACAAATTGGTAGACCAATAAGGCAAATCAAAAAATATACTCTTCTTCCTCCATTTGTAATAGGTTTCAGTGGAAACATTCTTTCTCTTTACAAATTTCATTTAACCCTCCCTGAACGAAAAACTGAAATCTTTCAATTAATTAAGCACGTCAGTTCCAGACATACATTGAGGTGGATCATCGGTCTCTATGGTATTATCAAATCTTCGACGATTCATTCTATATGGATGATCCATTGGCATGAATCATCAATGTCCCATAAAACTGAAACTCCAGCGATGTTTCAGTCTTCTAGATTGTATATTCTTCATACAAACTAGACATGAACATTTTCCCTTCGTGCTCCATCCAGACATCATTGAATATACCGAAAAATCATTAATCGTCCACATAAGCGCAGCACGCATCTGAAATATGTCTTTCGAACATGCATCGTATGTGCGCACACCCACATCCCAAATAAGTTTCAACTATTTTATTAAAGGTTTCATGTATACATCAATATCAATGCCGGGATCAGAAGGACCATATAAGAGTATAATCATGAATGTGAAAGGTTTTTTCATACACAACCATGGGGGAAGATTATAAATGTGTATAAAAAATGGCCTTGTGATGTGTGAAGTAAGTATCTTCACAAACGGATTAAACTATCGCATGAATGACCAGCCCCACATTACGCACATCAGCTACAAAATCAGGATGTCGAGCATCAAATCTCTGCCATGCAAATCCATCTGCAGGATGCACCAACTCATCATTAGTCTTACTTCTCTCGGTATCATGCCATCTCATTTTTATTGATATGTCATCAGACATAAAAAGATTCTGATGTCTGGGGATCAATGGAAAGTGCCACATTACTTTTTGTGGAATGCGGGATGGTGTTCCATCAGCTTTTGACTTCCAGCGGGATGTGCCACATTTTATACAATCATTTCGCTCATCGGTTTCCTCCCAAAATAAACTGCAATCTTTCGGGCATGCATGAATTTTTTTTCTTGAAAATCCATGTTCCTCAACTAACTTTCATGCCATATATTCGTTTGAGGGAATATCTGCTTCATCTGGAAGTAAATCATTCAAGAGGGTAAGAATGTAATCGACTGTTGTATCAGAAATTCCATACATATTTTTCCCATGAATCAATCTGTTTAAAAATTCCATCTTTTTAATTTTATCGCATTGTCGATATACTGGAGTCGTGGAAGCATCATTCAATTTTTTCACACAATCAATATCATCATTTTCACATGATGCATCATCTGTACTCATATCAAAGTATTCTTGATTCGAAATCCTTTCTTTTTCATGATGACGAATAAACGGAAACCGGTCATCTAAAAAATTCTACATTCCAGTTCTTTCATTTCGATCATCACCAATTTGAGATTTCATTTTCTCCCCATTTTGATACCACACAAAGTAGTTATCTTGAAAACCATTTTTGGTTATGTGGTAGCTGACTTCTTCACAGCTCAACCAAGGTCTACCAACACAATTAGAACATGGGCAGTGTATGCGACCACTATCTGAAGCATTGTGAAATGCAAAATCTATAAAGATCTCCAAATTGTTTTGAAAATCGCTTGAGATCCGATCGGTTTCATACATCCAACTTCTGTCCATTTTTTAAAAAGAATTTATGTAAGTCATGTTGTCATAAAAAATTCAATAGGATTGAACTTTAATAGAAAATACATTTAAGTAAACGATAAAGGAATAAAATAATCAAGGTATCAACTACACATGTGAAAAAAACATACAAATGTGTCATTGAAAAAATGTAAAACCAACAAGAACCTAATGTGTTATATCACATCACAACATGTCTCATCCCATAACCATATTAGTAGGGTATCATGAACATGAATAACATCATTCTTGTGCTATCCTCCTACCCTACATGACCCCAACCACATGCCACATCTTATTATAGCCTTATCACATCACACCTCACCGGAAAACACTAGGGAAATCATAATACATCTCACCTTAAGACACAGGGACAATCACATCACATCATGCCTAAAAACACATGGCCAATCAATTTTGAAGGAAGAGTAGGGAAGACGTGGTAGTTATCCAACCATATAACCACCATCCTAGATATTAGAAAAAATACCCATAACTCAAAACCTCTGATAGTTGGTATGTTTATCCAACTCTGGTTGGGAATGTGTAGAAATAACATAAAAATACATGATATATAGATAGAACAAAATACCTAACCTATGGGTTCACATTAACTACAAAATCACACCCTTCAGTACTACCATAAAACACATAAACCATACCTCCACCACACAAGATGCATAGCATTTCTCACTTTCATTTATAAGCCACTTCATTCACACTTACATTGTCCATTCATTTAATGTTAAATTAAATAAATCCATTTACAACACATCCATTTATATTCCATCTCATTTTCTTAATATCTTGTTATTTTGTTTTAACAGAATAATTTACACCATAGATAACTACGAAACTAATAAAACCACCACAAAATAACTCACCATCTCACAATAACCATCGACGCCATGTTACATCGACCAACCATCTCACCAAAACAACCACATATCACAACAAAAATATTTCACATCACAATCCACCGCACAACCAAAACCACTTCACCACATCATACACCACAACTTCATCACACAACACCTCCACACGATACAACACCACCACACATCATCACTATTATACAACTTGACATGTCACATCCATGCCCACTGACCATCACATTACAACCCCACATATCACAATGCCCAACCGGTTACCTAAATCCCCATAAAACACCCTAAAACATACAATGAAACACAACAAAAAACCTCTCATAGAGGAAACATACCCCTACTTCCACAATTTAATTATTCAAGGTCTTTTATTACATTACCCCTTTATTTAGCATGGACATTATAACACAACTAATATTCCAAGGGAAACTAATTAATTAACAAAATATTCAATCATTTCCCTATTTTTCACGGTGAAATATCATCAAAATACAAACTTAAAACTAAAATTTTAGATCAATAACAATAAAAACAAGGTACCATATGTGTATAAAGAATAAAATACCTGATTTGAGATGATTCAGCTGGGTTTTCACCTATTCATATGGGGGAGTTCAAGAGTAGCATAGAGATGGAGCTGGATTGATAACTTAAAACTAAAATATTAGATCAATAACAATAAAAATAAGGTAGTATATGTGTATAATGGAAGAAATACCTGATTTTAGATGGGTTTTCACCTCTTCGGATGGGGGAGTTCGCAAGAGGATTAGAGCGCTGGATCAGGATGACTTTAGGGTTCTTTTGCGAATGGGGGAGAGCAGCACAGTAGTTGTATTTGTGGGAAATCTTTCCCAAATGTTTTTAAAAACCGTTGGGAAATAGATGTTCAGGGTACCCTTTCCCAATGGTTCTATAGAACCATTGGCAAAAGGGTACCCCTTCCCAATGGTTCTGTTGAACCGTTGGCAAAAGGGAACCTAAAACACCCATTTACCAATGGTATGATGAAACCGTTGGCAAAGGGTGACTTTTCCCAACGGTTTTAGTTAACCGTTGAGAAAGGATTCCCTAATCCTTCGACACCAATGGTTTACAAAAACCGTTGGTAAACACCTATTGGTAAAAACCAGAATTCCAGTAGTGCTTGTTTCATGTGGTAATACCAACTTTTTAGTACATGATCTATATTAAAATAAATCTGTTAATATATTCCTTATGACGTACTTTTTTAAACAAAATTGGAATTAGTAAAACAATTGTTTTGAAATAAAATTTCCCATCCATCGATAATTGGTAATGAATTTTACAAATATAAATGTTATGGAACAAATTTAATAGTAAAAAAAATATAAATTGTTGGTGGTGTGATGACTTCATTTTAAATAAGTGGATTTATGAAATGGGGTTTTTTGTTTTTCATTGTAATGATATTTTGAAATATATTTTGGATTGGTCCACAAAAAGGTATTTTAAATTAGTTAATTAGTTTGGTTGGTAAGGGAAGTGTGAGATGTGGGTGGTGATGTGAGTTGGTATTTTCTATAAATTGGGTGTTTGAAAAGATGTTATTTTGATATGTAATCCAAAATAGTATTTAGGAAATGGGTTGGAAATGGTTTTTGGCGTTGAAATTAAAATGGATTTGGAATGGTTTTTAGTATTTGGAATGAGTTTATTTTGTAATGGATAAGTTAAGTGTCCCATTAAAGCTTGTTTGGTTTATATTAATTGTTATGGGTGTGATGTTATGTATACTTTCTACAGAAATAATATATTTATTGTTTGTTGTAATTGATTGTAATACCTATTTAAACACATCCCTCGAGGGACGTAATGACGTATGGTTAACCCGAGGTTGAGCAAAACCCTCCTAGGACTTAGTGATATTTGGTTAACTTGTGGTGAACATAGCCCCAAGATATTCACATTCCTTTTAATGTTCTAGTGTATCCTTTATTTCTAGTTTATTACTATAAAAAAAGTGATATCTTTGGTACACTGGCTACCATTAAATCCATTAAACTAATAGATAAAATCATCAAGAGATTGAGGTCATAGAAGTATGGGTATTTTAGATATATTTTATCAAAATCATTTCCAAATCATATGTCTTAATTAATTTCATCAATTTCAATTATTTATATCTTTTTATCAGCCATTTAATTAAATTTTAAATCCATCAAACATAGTTAATCGATATATATTCAAACCACTATTTTTTTTATTTATCTTTTATTATCATATTTAGTTATACTCTTGTGCCTTCAACTATGATTATTTTAATTTAATTTTTCAAATGGCTTTAAATTATTCAATATTTTATAAATAAGTTTTTAAATGTTGATTTTTTAATGTAATTTTTATAGGGAAATTCAACACACCACATACCAGTTTACCCTACTCCCGCATATATTGATGAGAC
This sequence comes from Viscum album, assembly GCA_963277665.1. Classification (NCBI taxonomy): domain Eukaryota; kingdom Viridiplantae; phylum Streptophyta; class Magnoliopsida; order Santalales; family Viscaceae; genus Viscum; species Viscum album. Next base: position 248,505,841 of record OY728122.1, on the reverse strand, counting down.
TGTATTATAGGAAAACCACCGAAAAAATTTATATAATTACCATAAATGATATTGTAAATTTTTTTAAGAACATACATCCTATGATGTATATATTTCCTCAAATAATTATTCTTCCTTGAAGACAATGGACCATTTTATATTTTAAACTAATACAATTCATACCCAGCAGATATATTTCAGCATATTTCCTGAGGAAACTGTTGGTATAAATAATTTTAAAGAATGTGGTAAATCTTGATGGAATAAAAACATATATGAAATACCTTTTTTGGTTCCATATAATATAATTTGGTCCTTTACATTGATTGCTAATATATAAATATTTTCACGTATGATGAAATATCACCCAATATGCGATGACATGATGCTGTGTGAATTAAGAATAACGATGCGTTGGTTCATCTTGAAGATAGATTAACATATAAGAAATTTGATTCAAAGTATACTAATTTATCTATTATGGTTCATAAGGTTAGGTTGGCTATATCATTTTACTGTTTTAATTTGTTTGGTCAGATGCTTACTTCATAGAACATGTGGCCAATTTTCATCCCCATTAATAACCTTCCTCTATATATCTGTACGGAAAAAACATTCTTTATTTAAATTATACTGATATAAAGACCTCATGATCATAGAGATGACATATATGTGTACTTGTAACCTTTAATAATAGAGATAAAGTGTGAATGGAATTTTGGCATGAACACATATGATGATTCATTGAAATAAATATTTCATATATGGTCTTAGTGACATGTTTAGAAACATCAATTCATGAATTGATTATAAACTAGTTATTTTTCTGGGACATATTTCATTGTATCCTACTCTATTGTACCCACACCCTACTTGGGATGGCATTGCAGTTGGATACCAGCGAAGATTTTTCATGTTATTGAATGAATGAGTTCAGGTCATACAACTAAGTACATGTTTTTCATGGATGTGAGTGTCTTCTCGGATTTGATATCCGAAGTTCAGTGTGAGGCAAGACTCATAGTTGTAGCAGAGACATAGTGTATCATTTGGGTTTACTTTTATGATTGTACATTTGATTGACTTAGTGGGTGGTAAGTTTTTATATCATATGTCATCATTTATTTCTCTTTGTATGTTTTTGTACCTTATTCCTTATATGTACTTTTATGGTTATGATGTTCATTTATTTTGGTGACTGTGTACTCTAATATAGGGGTATAGCTTCTTTAAGATAACTCCATAGACATTCATTGCTAGTTGACAACCTCTAGAATTTAAGGAGGTCTGTCTGATGTCATATAGAATTTTTGTTGTGTTACTAGTAAAAGAGTGATTCAGTTTGAGACATAACAAATTGATATTTCACCACCTTTATTGGAATATTTCAAACAATAATATTCCTTTCTTAGTGGTGCTCCAAAATCATATAATATCATATAGGATATAAATACAAAAATTTATTTGAGAAGTATTACCACTTAATGAAACAAATTTTATTTCTTAATATAAAATATTTTTTGGGTCTTAACATTGTATTCAAAGGAGTATATTATTTCTATGTGTATAGTGGGAGTATGTTTGGACTTATGTTTTTCAATGATAAGAAATAAAATATTATACAAGTCCAAATATTCCATTTGAATTTCACTTAAAATCATTATAGAGTTGAGGATGTGTTTGGAAAATATAAATGCAAATAGTTTTATTAGATTCCAAAATATTTTAGATAATTGTTTGATATAAAGGGTTCCAATAATGAATATAATAAACATAGAAAAAATTCTAAATAAAATGCAGGATTTATTTACATCATAATATTTGATGTTGTAATGTTAAGGAGTTTGGATATGTTCAAGGAGACGAACATTAAGAATATTATTCCAATATCTCACCTTAATCATTACGAGAATACTTCAAAGATGATGTGCACTAAAGACTTTAGTGGGATGGTTTTATCAGGTGGTCATAAAGTGATGCAGTAAGAATTATATAGAGATTTTATTTTGATAAAACCCCATGAATGATTATTAAACATAATGCTAATATTGAAACCTATGTCATATGATAATACAGGGGCTTATGTAGGATTTTGTAAAGTATTTATAAAGGATTTTAGGAATATAAAATGTATTAGAATATATATAAGTCATATCAACAATATCATTAATTCAAATGTTCTATGTATGTATATAGATAGATATAAATATCATGAGGTGAAATGATAATTTACCACTCAAATTATGACTTATAATTAACCCTAACTAATGTTTATCAAGGATTAATATTGGTTATGATGATATTTTAAGTTCTTTTTCATTAGATTCATATATCGGGATACATATATATGATAATGTTCTAAAAGAAATGTTTTTTGTATTGGTTAACTCATTAAGTATTCAACAAAAATTTTAATACACTATATATTTGATATTCTCAGTTTGAATGGTTCATATTTGGAGTCCACAATACCTGATATTGGTGAGAGACCTTACATGACCACATTCTTACATTGAAACATTTCTTACACAAGCCTAGAGGCATAGCAAATATGTTGGTATTTGGGTATATTATGGACCATTTCATCAGTTAGAGCTCATTCAAGATGGTAGTTTTCATCTCTTTTGATGTGAATGACATATGGTCCATTAATTGAGATAGACTGAGGAAGTATAAGTTTGTACCTAGATAGCATATATTTTGTGGTTATTCATTTGAGTGAGTGGTATATGATGTTCTCATCCATAAAGGTGAATTATGTGGGATGTATTCATCAACCCAATAAATCAATACACATTGAATCAGGATAATATGATAAGTTGTATGGGATTGACATACCTAATGTCTGATGTTTTTTCAAGCACATCGAAAAAAGGGTTCATATGAGAATGCATGCATTTAAATGAAATTGCTACTGAAAAGAAAGAGATGGATATACATATATATATATATGTTTGATGAATATCACATCAGATCCCATAATATTTTGAGTATTATTAATGATTTGGTAGAGGCCTCTTCTTTCTAACATTAAGAGATCTAGGAATTACAATTTTCTATCAAAACTATAAATTCTCTGGGAGTTACACATTGTAGTAGGCTAGATGGGGATTGATTTTGACTTAGGGTGCTTCTCCAAATGTGTTTTAGTGTTAATCCAAAAAGATTTTTGGATAGGTATTGATAAGTTAAATCATAAAATGTAAAAAAAGGGTGATGATAATGACAATTTCCAAATGTATTTTGAAAATTATTCTATAGGTTTTTTGATATGATTTCACAAGATATTATATGTGATATTATATAAGGTGAAATGACACAATGGTTATGTAACATTAGTGAAAGTGGGTGATTGGAGGAGACATTCCATCAATCACATACACATATGATGTGTTATGGCCAATATTGTGAGTCACTATATAGATATATATAATAGTATGAATTATATTTATATAAAAGATTCATATTTTGATTTTGTAATATCATTGAATTTGATATAAAAATTTCATATCCATTTCCTTACATAGGAAATTCAAATTTAAAACATTTTAACCTTATCATTTATTATCAATCTTTAAAGAATTTTATTATATGATACACATTGAATAAATTCTTGTTACAAAAGTTTTGTAAACTATATGAATAACTCTTATGATTCATAAAATATGAGTTATTATATAGATAACATAGGAGTAACCAGTTTGACTATAAAAGGAGGAAGACGCCATTTGTTCAAGTTATCCATGGAAGATTCAGGTTAGCTGGATTAAAAAGGAGAATAATCATCAAATATATTCCCCTTAATCTAGCAGTTTGAACATTCCATAAGAATGATTAAACCAAATATCTACATGTTCATGGGTAGGTACGCATTCATCATTGATAACAAGAATGGTGAATGAAAAAATATCATGAAGAAATAAACCCCCTACCTAATGGTTTGGATTTATCATTGCCGAAGAACAGACATGCGCCGCCATCATTCATTGACCCGCGATCCTCTATATGTGATCTATTATCCATGATCTGTGATCCGCCAATGTTCATAAAACTTTTGGAGTGGTAGGGAACCACCAATGTCTTTCTCCAGATATTCCATGGAAATTTAGGTTTATATATTAACACATAATTCTTATTTAGTATGGGAGAAAATATAATTTGTCGGCTTGTTACAACATTGTAGCATTTCTAAATTTCCCCATTTAAGAAATGAAATGGGCTGACTTGTCACTGCATTGCAGTGTCGAAAAATAACTATGATTAATTTTAAAAGAAATAAAATAAACTTCATTAAGTTTATTTTATGCTTCTTTAAACTGTCCAAAAAATAACTATCTCTGTCAGCTCAAGCTGGTCTGTGTTAAGCCCCGCCTAAAAAATCCCACATTACAAAGTCAATTGTGGTCTCAAATTTCCAATGTATGTCCCCTTTCATGAAGTATTATTATATTAACTTATTTAAATATTTTATATATAGTTACGTCGTTTTCATGTTTTCTCACTAGAGACCTGTAATGACTAATGTTAAGTCATGCCTTGGGTAAACCCAACATCACTAATGCAATGGTGCCTTTAGATTTATGATCTACGAATCCGTTTATGAGTTATTCCACCTTTTCATGAAAACCATTCACTTGCGTTATAGAAAAACATATCATTTTTCATTGAACCATTTAGGGAACACCGGCCCATAGAATCTCATTCCATCGTAGTTCCTAGTCTCATAATTTTCTCATAAATATTCTAAAAAAACCCTAAAATTTGATTCATTAAATTCTACCCACCATAAGTTATTATATCTTAAAAATCCAAACCATGGGATACCCAAATAGAAGTGGGTATGATAACAAACCTGAGACCCCCACTCCAATGTTGTGATTCAATGATTCTTGTGCTACCACTGGGCACACACTGAAGGAATTGACTGGCCATTAAGGTTCCTCTCCTTCTGATCATTGATCTCCATGACTAGGATGCAAAGTGAGAATCCTGATCAAAAACTATCATCTATGGGATTCCATGGAGACAATCTATAACATGAACGTAGAGGAATCCCATGATCTATACTGATCTCTACATCAAAAAATCTATGGTGTGTTCAACATGGTGAATTGGTAAACAATCACATAGATTGTATCATATCCTCTGTATAGACATGGTAAACCCATCACAAAGTCTGTCGTTAACCTTTCTCACTCCCATACTGAAATCCTATGGATGAAAAACAAACCCCTTCCAAGCATCGGGTCTCTACACGGTGATTTTTTAAACCAAAATGATTATTCAAACAAGTGCTCAGCTTTTATATCAAATTTTAAGATATGCTATAACCTATTGCTTCATCCATCATGTTCTTCCTAACACCTAGATTCATATCTTGATGTATCTCACCACTCTAGGTGTCCTCCATTGTAATAAGAACTAAGCACAGTATGGCTAAAAAGGTGAATTTATGGAACTCCCTCAAAACTCCACCTGAAACACCAATGGTACTACTGTGCATACTCTAAAAAAACAATAAGCTACCCACCATTAGAATATCCATCAAGGGAATTTCCTAGGGAAAACTGAGCATGTAATGTCTAACCATCAGTATCACTGAGTCATGCTTCCCGAACTCACTATAATATTAAAGGGGTAACAACCACCAAATAGAGGTAAGATGCATCATCTCTTTCCATAAAGGTTAGCTTTAATGAGGTGAACTACTCTGTTTCGTCTTTTAGAAAGTATGAATGGGATCTCCATCGGAGAGCATCTACTACCATGTTTCCCTTATCGGGAGTATAGAATCTCTCCAAGTACTAGTCTTAGTGGATATCTGGAAAACACATCTTTCTCAAGTTAAGAACATTCTAAGATAAGACATATATGATACTCTTGTGGTAATGGTAGACAATAAACTGCTCGCATATCGGGTAGTGTCACAACATATTCAATTAAAACACTACTATTGTCATCTAAAGATAATGGGTCACATAGTTCTTCTCATGTGGTCTCAACTAATGTTAAAAATAGAAAATCACCACATTCCTCTACATCAGTACACAAATAATTAATGTATCTAATGCATCACATAACACTACTTACCCAACTCCATCCTCTGAGAAACTCAATATTAGGGTGCCCATAAAACTCTGTTTTAACTACTGAAAAGCATACCAGATCCTTCATATCCACACGAATGACTTCCCTTTCAAATGATTGAAGTGATCATCGATCTATTGGTAGTGGATACTCATTATCCACTTTCAATTCATTAATGTATTTGTAATCCACTCATGACCTCAAACATTGGGTCTTACTGGGCCCTTCCTCATTAAGTCCTCCCTCTGCACCCTCAATTCTTGGAGCACATTGGAATCCATCCAATATGACGATGTTGATGTCGGTGCCATCCCAAGGAATAATACAACAAAATATTCTACCTTACTATGGTGAGTTAATCTTGGAACATCTTTTGGGATGGTTTCCATGTTCCCCACCCCAACATATGAAAACTAAAAACTCATAGCATCTGCTTCCCCGAGTGTAAGGCTAACCAACTCAAGTGTGATCGAATGAACCCTCCTATGCATGCAGTCAATTCTATGTTTCTTGAGATTCCTTTTTTTCTTTCCAAGAAAAACCTCATTCCATCACAGCGGACATGTCGCAACCTCTATAACAAACAATCAATCTGGGTATGAACTATGGATAACCAGTCCATACCTAGATTGATGTCCAAAGGCCTCGAATCTATGACTAAGAGGTTCCAAATGAAACTCTTTCCTCATAGGTGAAACCACACTGTCGATAGTTGTGTGATTATTATACCTCTTTCCATTAGTATCTCCATAATTAAGGGTCTAGTCAATAGTTTAACTGGAAACTCTTGGTCTCGAACAAGATCCTTGATTAGGAAGAATTATTAACACATGTTTCTATTAATATGAAAGCTAAGAGTAGACAGATACCATACATCAAATTATTCATGAATTCGTTGGGTCATATTTCTTTGACCGCATGCAGTTTCCCGTTCCACTGTCCTCCAAATCCATGTGGCTCGTGTGGACCGCATGGGGGTATTGGTGGTAACATGTCAAAATGTATACCACCACCTACAACTCTCCCAGCTCCTTTGCCACATCTTCCACCCAATAAATCTGTCTGTTCTTGCCAATGTCTCTACCTCGATAGCCCTGCTACAATTTACATATCAGTAGCAAGACATGATGGAAAATATCTAAATAGAAGTCCCCTACCCTCACTTGAAACACATTCCTTCTCTCTAGGCAGATTGGACTCACCTGATGAGACCTAAGCAACAGATCCCCGATCTTGTGTCCTCCACTTAGAACAACTCATATATCCAATTCTCTACGACTGACTTCGTTTTCCTGCTCCAAGGATCCCTGCTCCAGCATTCCCAATACTCACAACCACTGGCTATATCCAATCATCCAAAGGACTTTCAACCACCAAAGTTCTGTCATACACCTTAGAATAAGTATGAATGCATAGAGTAATAATAATGGATCAGATTTCACTAATCACACCATGCTCAATGGTCTGATCCCTGGAACAGTAGTTGTGAATCATATCAATTGAGTACTTCAGAAGGTTGGTATCCCTCGGTGGATACTCAGATATAGACATGTCGTCCTGTTGTAACTATAGAAGCTCTTAAGAACACATATCCCATATCTTTTATAGTTAGAGGCACTTCTCTGAGGATGGTTCTAAAACTCTCTCCATAAAAGATTCACCTCATCGTTATATTGGGTAATCAAAATCACACCATTTCTCTGCCCTACCATGTATATGGCTCATTGAAAGGACCACTATTTGATCTACTGGCACCCTGATAGGATGGAAAACTCATTCACCGCATCAAGGTAGTCCCCACCCATGAGAGAGTCGGGAATGCCTCAGAACATGTTGTCTCTCTATCGTTGAAACTCATGATGTGTGATCAGCCTACACATCTCATTCTCTATAATTATAGATTAAATATTCCACACTATAGGTGTTGGTATAGCTGGTAAAAAACCTAGAGGTGTTGTCTCTAGTAAAAATCACGGTACCAGTATCTTGTTACCCTAGGGATCATCCTCGTTATCAAGAGGTGTAATCCTAACTTTCAATCTACATGGAAGCATCAAAAAGTAAAACATTATGTACCGTGGTTAATAGTGAATAACTGGTGGTAATAGTCAAGAAGGAAATGGACAACAGAAACCCATTCTTATATGATGCTTGTACACTCATTTTACATGAAAATAGTATTCTCATCTACCACATCGAAAAGTAGAATTTAAGTTTCGGGTGTATAGATATGTTGGCAGCCACACCAACACTGGATTCCCTGGCATGAAATCTCAACCCAAAACACTTAACAATGGTTCCCCAAACCAAACTCATAGACTCTGGGTTCTTAAGTAAGAACCAGCCTCACTTTGATACCAAAAATTTATGACCCATCCCCCAGGTCCAGTGCCATGAAAACCCCAATCTCGCCTCTCATAGGATAGTAGCTAGCAACTAGCACCGAGTTGTCATATACAAAAAATGGGAGATATTTCCCTAAGTACCTGTAGACATGCAGACATGTCCAATACACATATTCTAGAAATTGAAAACATCTTGTAATCAAACACATGTTATGATAGTAAAAAATTGTAGGTATAGAAGACAAGAATTAAATCTCAACAAAATGGAAAAGTAAAAGTAAAATTAGCTAAAACACCTCTATAAAAAGCCCCACCCAAAGGGTTGGTTCAAAAACAAATATCTGAAGCCAATGAAGCACACATCATTTGTCAGTTCTTTCTTAGCACCACTCGACTCAAGTCCACCATGGACATTGTCAAAGTGTCGATCTTCCAAAAATGTCACAATACATGAAGGAAAAGCCTGTGCACATGCGAGTAAATAAAATAAACACTAGGGAAGCCCATAATATAATGTAAAAGATCAAAAATAAAACACCACACTGAAAATGTAATCCTCTCAACACATTTATGGATCAAAAACAAATATTACAAGAACATTTAGGTATAATTATAAAGGATCCCAGTACTCAAGGTGTAGATACCCAAAGAAGGACGTGCATGGACATTACATTACTTTTACGGAATACTTAATACATGACATGAAGAGACGCCCAAAGACCGTATTATTTTAGTGTCTTTGTAAACTCGAAACTAAATCTTCTAATCATGGTGAAATGACTTTAACATATACCATAAAGATCTTCCCCTTTTGGTTTTCTTACCTAAAACCTTTATTTATATCCTGGGGAAAAAACATAGAAAGGGTGATCTCAAATGCTCAGTAAGGGTAAATATAGAGAACATTAAACAATCCATAAACATTTGAATGCAATAACATGAACATAAAGTCAAAACATCAAAATCATGAGTAAAGACATAAATCTTGGAAGTACGTAAGGCATATATCATAATGGAACATCAATCATGATAAATAGCCTGGAAATAAAACTTGTAATTGTCGGAAAACATTAAGAACATTATTTTATTTCAATAGTTGCCAAGGCATTGCTCCCAAGAACATCTTAGTGGACTAAGTCCCTTTATGAATCCAGTTCACTTCTCGTTTCAATCCTATAACACTGAACCGGATTAACATACTATTCCAGCCATGTCTATCTCATGAGATATAAATCTTTAACCAATGCATTGGAAGGAGATATAGGTCCCACCCATGTTATAATGAAATCATTCTTACTTGTTCCACAAAATAAACTTAAAACATTCATCATAACCCAAACAATAAAATGGGTTTCATAAACATCATCACATAATCCATATGAAACAAATGGATATTTCATCATAAGAAAAGTAAAACCATGTAAATCATAGAGAAATTATACATGAAACATACACATATGAAATAATTTCATCATATATGGAAATTGGTTTTGATAAAACACTTGAAATGAATTCTTGAGGAAAATATCCTTTCTTCTTCAAAATCATTTTCTTTTCACAAAATTCCATGCAATTTTAAAAGAAAAGTATTTTGTTTAAAATTTTCATAAAATCATTTGGATGATGATTCATGAAAATAAGGCTTTATGAAAACTTAAAAAATCATTTCTTTCCGTATAAGTTAAAAAACCATTCTTCTTGTACTTTTGTCGGAAAAGTGAAAAAGTACCTCATATGGTAAACAAAGAATGATTCCTTCCATACAATGTGGTAATAGTTAAAAAAGGGTAAGAATGACTTTAAACATAAATTTAAGAAATGTAACCATTTTATGAAAAAAATTTGGGAACATATGGACAAGGATAATAAACATAGACCCGTTAAATACTTGCGAATAAACAATCTCGGATAAGATTGAGATTGGAATAATTATCCCTTACCTTATGTCCTATATGCTTCATATGTATCTGAACCTCCTGTATGATGATTTAAATAATGTCATTGATTTATTACAGAATCATATTCATTGTTTTATATCATATGTGGTTCAATTAGGTATTTATATTACTAGTTCATTTGTCAATTCCATGTTAAAGTAGTGTTTTGGGGAAAATTGTTTCTTTTATAGTACGTGTTTGGACTTGTTTTTCATGATATTATTATTACTTATATCATGATTTACTTACTTCTAGAATGTAAAAATTGATTTATGTATCATATATATTCAGTTTATATATATATATATATAATAGAAAGACAAATTAAATGAAACACCGTTCATGGATACGGTAGGCTGTACGTACGCATGAACGCTGTTTTCCTTTATTTATTGACATGAATGGAAGTAAGTAGATGACATATATATATATATATATATATATAAATACAGTAGCTTCATTATGTTATATATTCCATTATTATTCATTATATATACATTATAATCATTCTTAAATGGTTAATCATGGAAAATGAATCTCATCACGTTCGTGGAGACGGTAGTATGTACGTACGCATGAGCGATGATATAATTCCCATGATCGTGGAATTGTATTGAAGTGTATGTATAGTATTACAGAATAAATATCACTTTACGATAACCATATATAGTTATTTTTTACACCATTATACCCATCCATGTAAGGTGGTGGTGTAAAAACTTATTACACCACGGCGTGGAGACGGTATGTCGTACGTACGCACGCGTGGTGATTTCATTTTATGATGGATCGATAGATGGAGAAATATGGTTTTTTCATATTCATAATAACATATCAGTATATTAGTGATACTTATGTTATTACTTTATAATGAAACAACTAAATAAGAAGAAGTTGAAGAAGAATGAAACTTGAGAGAATCGAAAGATGAGATTACCTCTTCTTCGACGTACCTCCTTTAAGCCTTCCCTTAAGGAAGTAGAGTTGGTCTTTTGAGAAGACCAGAACCTCCAGAATGTTTCTAGGTAAGTGGGGAAGAGAAATGGGTAGGGATTGACTAAGAATCAGGGCTCAAAGGAATGTGAAGAGAAGAGGGAAGTGGTGCCCTTTTTATTAGGGAGGAGAGGGGCACCTTTGGAAAAACTCAAAATATTATTTTATAATAAAGTCATATTCGGTGTATAACAGCTCCAAATTGATTTATTTTGAATCTAAGGTGGGTATGGGTCGAAATAATATCATAAAATAGAATTTAGACAAGTTTAGGTTTCTATTTTAACTTTATCATTTTGATTTAACTTTAAGTAAAATAATTTTAATTTTACCGTGTCTTCTTGTTTTCTTACACTATAAGGTTAAGAAACATACTATAATAAGCCAGTATAACCCCAAGTTGTTTAATATTAATATATATATCTGTATATATGTCATTTGGCCGATCCTTAGATTTTTATGAATAACATTAATATTAATAATACAATATTTGTTTTAAAAACTATTTTATGTGAAGTTTGACACTATTTGGTAATTGATTTTTTTAAAAATCATTAAATAATTATTTTTTCGAAAAAAGTTAATTAAATTTATACTAACATGTCATATAAACTTATAAAATTAGTGGAATTCATAAAAATTCTTAAATTACATTTATTTGGGTATTTATAATATTAATTATGTGAATATTTCATTAATAAGATAATTATTATATCATTATTGTGTCATAAATAACATAAAATATATAATATCTAAAAATAAAAAATAAAATAATATTATGTAGGAAATCGTTTTAGCTTTCTAATTAATATTTATAGTAGAATTTATCTTATGTATAAAACTATTTTAAAAATGTTTTAGTTATTAAACATTGATTTTAACTATTTTAACCCTTCTTTATATAAATTAATAATAAATGTCCTAATCTAATCCAAGTGGACCTAAATGGTAATATTTAATTCCAAAGGTTGTTTCTGGTCGAATTAAACTTATCCAATAGAATTAGGACATGTGTTAGGGTAATAATAATATCATTTTTACCCTTAATTACCCTGTTTACTTTTAACGATGGTAAAAAAAGTAAACAGTTACTATTCACCCAAAATTATTTTCATCTCATTGAACCACATTTTAGTCCTTAATATTAACCGTGTCTCTTGGATTTTCGAAATTCCACTCACAGAAGCGGTAAAATTATGTTTTATGTAAATTTCCAAATTCTCCTAGGAGCTGGGTAATAGACGGTGAAAAGTTCAATAAAATTTTTTTATATCAAAATTTATTATAAAATGACTCCAATTAATTACTTTGAACTTATATAGGTATTATGTATCAATTTTGACTTAAAATAAACTTAAATAATATATTTAATTAATTAAATAAAATGTCGGTTTTTAAATAGTAACCTAGTGTTTTCACTATTCATCAAAAATTGAAAGTTTTCAGAAAAATACCAAAATTTAACAGCAGGAAAATCCCAATATTCCTAATCCTAAAATGAATTCCATTTTGAAAGAAAAAATTTATAAAATTTCAAAAAGTGGGTATTACTATTCATAACGACTAATTCATAATAATATTATAAAAATATATCATTTAGGGAAACTCGGTATTGCGTACTACACACACTATCAAGGAAGGTCGTTATTGCGTGTAATGTAAGCCATGTTAGGGTTGCGTGTAGTGCAAGACTCCTTTGTTGTTGCGTATAACAGAATCCAACCATATTTTATTTACACATAGAATATATATATATATATATATATATATATATATATTCACTCAATGTTGTGTATAACATAATCAAAACTTATTTCATTTATACATTAAACAAAATATATATTTAATGTTGCATAAAATAATTTCCACAAAACAAACTTGAAATTATGTGTAACATGATCCAATAATAGTGTCGCTTATATTGAAACCTAATACGGTGTTGCGTATAGCGCAAGATAATCTTGGTGTAGCATACAACAAAAGACCACAAAGAAATTAAATAGAATAATTCTCATAAAATCTCGGGTTGTTACATTCAACCCCCCTTAAAACGAATTTCTCCCTTGAAATTTGTCTGGGTTAAAAATTGTTTTCTACTTGATAGTTTCTTTAACACAAACCCTCATCTTAAAAAGGAATACCAAAACATATATTTAAAAACTAAAGTATGAAACGTAACGGTTACCCAAATTAACTAATAACTAGGATTCCACATAGGAGAACATAGGTGAAAATATGGATATGGAAGAGAAATATTACCGTCATGTTCTGATGGAGAGTGGTATAGAACATGGATTTGAAAAAGCCTTCAATCACAAAGCCATAAATTTGTGATGATCTGGTGTACCATCAGATTCATTGGATATAAGGGCACTAGTACAACATTTTTGGTTTTCAAGATCATTTCCCTAAACTTGAAGAATTAAAATTAGAAGAAATACATACATTAATTTTGTAAAATATCACCGTTGTTCGTGCCTTGAAAAATTTCCACTTCATCTCTTTAAGAAATGAAGTTGAATTTTTCTTTCACGATGTTTTAGCAGAACATGCGATAGAATGATAGGTCAGTCCATCTGTCTCAATCATAAGTTAGAAAAAGTTATAAGTTCATCTATGGTGATATTAATTAGATATGATTCCAAAATGGACTTATACTTCCTTTATCATCATGCATATTAAAATAAAACTAGTTTCTACTAACCAGGGACTTCATTTAGGCCAGTGGTAGGAAATAAAGGCATATCGCACTTTGGTTGTGGGTTCGATTCCCACAGCCTTGTCTGACGTGACGGGTTGTCGCCCGTCCTGCAGGTTCTCCTTTTTTAAAAAATACATTACTATAACTTTCCATTAATAATATCGAAAAAGTTTAGCCTTAAACAATACTAACTTATGTCCAACATAATCCATTCCAATCTCTAGGGTTATCCAAAATACTGTTGTCCAATCTCATATTATAGTGAAAACAATTACCAGAGAGTTCATATAATAAGAATGTTAATACCATCGTTGATCCCCATATATCATATGATATGTCTTGTTGGTCACATTCCAAACATTTGAAGGCCTTAATCGTGTATTATCTTGGAAAATGGATACCCGTTGAACCTTAGTGAAAACATGAATGTAGTTAAAATTTAACACTTTCCACATACCAAAATCCTCAAAATTATATATACTCAATCCAAGATATCACTTAGTCCTTATATCAATCATGAGCTCATGAATACTATCAAACATATTATTTCCTCCTTATCCATTCATTATGTGAATATCATATTCATTCCAAAAATATCGGAATAACCTTTCATGGTTACCAGTACCATTCAACATATACTTTCAAATACTTTAGGAAAAACAATAGTGTAACAATCATTAGATGATTCTTTATTCCATTATACCATTAAATTACCTATACTACATAACTTATGATAGACATACAATCATTCCACTACATTCTTAAACCATTTACCAAGATTCAACACTTTATTCATCTCGTATATCGTTTGTAGTCTCCTCATCATTATCCACATAAATACTACCCATATGACCATGCTGATTCTCTTCATGAGATATTCCCTTAGGGTATTGGTTTGAATAATTCCCATACATTCCACATTTAAAACATCTAATCATTGTTGACGTCGTAGTAATACCATTATCCTTATCCATGGTGTTAACTGAACCTTTTCCTTTACACATACTGGATTTGTGTCCTTCTTTTCATCACCCCAAGAATCTTCCAGTTCCTTTGAAACATTCTCCATGATGCCTCTTACCAAATGATTTTCATGATAGAAATTGAACTTTCATTCCTTTATGATCATCATGAAGCTCCATCTTTCTGTTATTAGCTGAGTCGGGAAACTTACCAATGTTGTGATTGTTGATCATATTATGAGATTGCTGATTAAGAATAATAATGATATGTGGACCTCCAGATCCAATTTCATTCGGTTGCTCTTGAAGAATATCATTCAATTGTCTATCATATCCTCTATTATCGTGAATCTTCCAGTTCCCATCCATTTTCTAAAACCCAAAAATAATAGTGTGAGAGGCCAAAATCATAATCAAGGGGGATTACCTTAAATATCAAACATCTTAGGTCAAATTGTATGATCGTTACCATAATTCTAGGACTATGACCTATATGTATAATTATCCTTAGGTACATCCCTTGACACACCTTATAAATATCTCTATAGATTTCACTAAAGTTTTTGAATTCTAGTTTCCAAAGGTTAACTAATCCTTCACTCTGATACCAACTGTAGAGACCCAAAGCTTGAAGTGCATGGACATTACATTAATTTTTCTGAATACTGAATACATGAAACAAAGAGACGCCCAAATACCATATTAGTTTAGTGTCTTTGGAAACTCGGAACAAAATTTTCTAATCATGGTGAATGATATTCAACGTCTCTCATAAAGATCTTCCCATTTTGGTTTTCCTACCTAAAACCTTTATTTATATCTTGGGGAAAAGAAAACATAAAAAGGGTGAGCTCAAATGCTCATTAAGGGTAAACATAGAGAAGATAAAACAATCCATAAACATTTGAATGCAATAACATGAACATAAAATCTAAACATCGAAATCAGGAGTAAAGACATAAATCTTGGAATTACGTAAGGAATATATCATAAAGGAACATCAATCATGATAAAATACCTTTGAAATAAAACTTGTAATTGTGGAAAATCATTAAGCAAATGATTTTATTTCCATAGTAGCCAAGGCATTGCTGCCAAGACCATCTTAGTCGACAAAGTACCTTTCTGAATCGAGTTCACTCCTCATTTCAGTCCTGTAACACTGAACCAGATTAACATACAATTACATCCATGTCTATCTCATGATATATAAATCTTTACCCAATGCACTGTATGGAGATATAGGTCCCACCGATCTCATAATGAAGTCATTCATAATTTTTCCACAAAATAAACATAAAACATTCATCATAACCCAAAGAATAAAATGGGTTTCATAAACATCATTCCATCATCACATAATCCATATAAAACAAAGGGATATTTCATCATAGGAAAAGTGCAACCATGTAAATCATAGATACATTATACATGAATCATACACATATGAAATAATGACATCTTAGAAGGAAAATGGTTTTGATAAAACACTTGAAATTAATTCTTGAGGAAAATATCCTTTCTTCTTCAAAATCATTTTCTTTTCACAAAATTCCATGCAATTTTAAAAGAAATGTATTTTGTTGAAAATAGTCATAAAATATTTTGGAGAATGCTTCATGAAAATAATGATTTATAAATCCGTAAAAAAACCTTTCATTCCATATAATTTAAAAAAACATTCTTCTCATACTTTTTCCGGAAAAGTCAAAAAGTACCTCATATGGTAAACAAAACAAAGTTTCCTTTTATACGATGTGGTAAGAGTAAAAAAAGGGTAATAATGACTTTAAACATAAATGGAAGAAAAGTAAACATTTTATGAAAAAAATTTGAGAACATATGGACATGGATAATAAACATAACCCCAGTAAATACATATGAATAAACAATCTCAGATAAGAATGAGATTGGAATAATCATCCCTTACCTTATGTTCGATTTTATTCGTATGTATCCGAAACTCCTGTATAATGATTTAAATAATTTCATTGACATATTACAGAATCATATCCATTGTTTTATATCATATATTTTTCACTTACTTATTTATATTACCCGTTCATTTGTCAATTCCATGTTAAAGTAGTGTTTTGGGTAAAATTGTTTCTTTTATCGTACGTGTTTGGACATGTTGTTCTTGATATTATTATTTATTATATCATGATTTACTTACTTCCAGAATGTAAAAAATGATTTATATATCATATATATTCATTATATATGTATATAAATAATAGATAGATAAATGAAATGAATCACACCGTTCATGGATACTGTAGGCCGTACGTAGGCATGAACGCTGTTTTCATTTCTTTATTGACTTGAATGGAAGAAAGTAGATGATATATATATATATATAAGTATAAATAAATCCAGTTTCTTTATAATTTCATATATTTCATCATTATTCATTATATATACTTTATAATCATTTTTGAATTGTTAATCATGGAAAATGAATCTCATCGCGTTCGTGGAGACGGTAGTCCGTACGTAGGCACGAGTGATGATATCATAACCATGATCGTGGAATATTATTGAAGTGTATTTATAATATTAAATAATCAATATCACTTTAAAATAACCATATATAGTTATTTTTTTACACCATTATACCCATCCATGTAAGGTGGTGGTGGAAAAACTGATTACACCACGGCGTGGAGACAGTATTCCGTACGTACGCACGAGTGGTGATTTCGTTTTCCGTAGGATCGATAGAAGGTGAAATAGATTGGTTTCATATTTATAATAACATATTATTATATTAGTGATACTTATTTTATTACTTTATAATGAAAAAACTAAATAATAAGAAGTTGAAGAAGGAAGAAACTTGAGAGAATCGAAAGAAGAGATTACCTCTTCTTCGACGCACCTCCTTTAAGCCTTCTCTTAAGGAAGTAGAGTTGGTTGTTTGAGAATACCAGAACCTCTAGAATGTTTTTAGTGAAGTGGAGATTAGAAATGGGCAGGGGTTGGCCGAGATTCATGTCTCAAACGGATGTGAAGATAAGAGGGAAGGGGTTCCCTTTTTATAAGGGAGGCGACGTGCACCTTCAGAAAAACTCATAATATTATTTTATAATAAAGACATATTCGGTTTATAATAGCTCCAAATTTATTTATTTATAATCTAAGGTGGGGATGGGTCTAAATCCTTTCATCCAATATAATTTAGACATGTTTAGGTATCTACTTTAACCTTATCAGTTAGATTTATATTTAAGTTAAATAATTTTACTTTTACCATATCTTCTTGTTTTCTTACACTATAAGGTTAATAAACATACTATAACAAGACAAACGAACCCCATGTTGATTATTATTAATATATATAACCTTATCTAGGTAATATTTCAGATCCTGGGATTTTTATGAATAAAATAAAAATTAATAATACAATATTTTTTTTAAAAACAATTTTATGTCAACTTTGACTCTATTTGGTAATTTATTTTTGTAAGAATCATAACAGAATGATTAGATCGAAAAAAGTTAATTAAATCAATAATAACATGTCATATTAACCTATAAAATTATCTTAATTCATAAAAAATCTCATATTACATTTATTTTGGTATTTATAACATTAATTATGTCAATATTTTATTGATAAGATAATTACTGCATCATCATTGTGGCACGAATAAATTAAATTATATAATGTCTAAAAATCATAAATAAAATACCATTATGTAGGAAATATTTTTATATTTCTAATGAATATTTATAGTCTAATTTTTCTTATATATAAAACAATATTAAAAAAATTTATTTATTAAACATTGATTTTAACTATTTTAACCTTTCATTAAATAAATTAAAAATAAATGTCCTAATCTAATCTAAGTGGACCTAAATGGTCATATTTTACTCTTAAGGTTGTTTTTGTTCTAATTACACTTATCCAATAGAATTAGGACATGTTTTAGGGTAATAATAATATCATTTTTACCCTTAATTACACTATTTATTTTTAACCGTGGTAAAAAAAGTAAAAAGTTACTTTTCACCAAAAATTATTTTTATCTCATTGAACCACATTATAGTCCTTGATATTAACCATGTCTGTCAGATTTTCGAAATTCCACTCACAAATGAGGTAAAATTATGTTTTATGTGAATTTCCAAATTCTCCTAGGAGGTGTGTAAAAGACTGTGAAAAGTTCAATAAAATTTTTATATATAAAAAATAATTATAAAATGACGCCAATTAATTACTTTGAACATATATAGGTATTATGTATCATTTTTGACCTAAAATAAATTTAAATAAAATAAATAATTATTTAAATAAGGAGTCGGTTTTTAAATAGTAACCCAGCGTTTTCACTATTCATCAAAAATTGAATTTTCCAGAAAAAAACCAAAATTTCACCCTAGGATAATTTCGATATTCCGAATACTAAAATGAAGTCCATTTTGAATGATAAAATTTATAAAATTTCAAAAAGTGGGTATTAGTTTCATAACGGCTAGTTCATAATAATATTATAATAATATCTCGTTTAGGGAAACTCGGTATTGTGTACTACACGTGCTATCGAGGAAGGTCGTGATTTCGTGTAATGTAAGAAATGTTAGGGTTGCGCGTAGTGCAAGACTCCGTTGTTGTTGCGTATTACAGAATCCAACCATATTTTATTTATACATTGAATATATATATATATATATAAACACTCAATGTTGAATATAACATAATCAAAACATATTTCATTTATAAATTAAACAAAACCTATACTTAATGTTGCGTAAAATAATTTCCAAAAAACGAACCTCAAATTGTGTGTAACATGAGCCATGAATTGTGTTGCGTATATTACAATCTAATACAGTGTTGCATATAATTCAAGATAATATTGGTGTGGCGTACAACAAAAGATATCAAAGAAATTAAAAAGAATAATTCTCAGAAAATCTCGGGTTGTTACACAAGGTCTCATCCATTGCTAGCCATATGGTTCCACTCGAAGAACACTCAATCACTGATATCTCACTCATCGAGATATCTGATAGTGAGCATGTAAAACTAGTCAATAAAATGTATCAAATTGATTATTTGGTCCTGATACGTGATGATGTTCCCAAAGAAATATGGTCTTACAGAGATAATGGGTCTTAATATCACATCCAATCTATAGTCATATGATTCGAGTGAAGGAATATTGGAAACAGATAAGACATAGAGTCTCTATAGAAGACTCACTCCACATATTCACTGGTGAATTAATCCTTGTCTTCATAAGAACAAGACTTTGAATCTTCACAGGATACATACTCTGCTTCTTCGTAGGAGACCAACTCTGTTCCTTTGTAGGAGACATGTTTCATGTCTTCACAGGAGTCCAACTCTACGTTTTCTCCGAAGAACAACCCCTAATCTTCAAAAGGCCACAACGCCATGTCTTTGCAGAACACCAACTTCACATCTTCCCAAGAGACAAGCATCGCTTCTGTGAAAGAGAACAACCCTGCCACTTTGCCACACCTAGTCACATGATTCCATCACTAGGGCAATAGTTTTCATAGAACTAAATCGTCAAACAAAAAGGTCATATTCATAAAAATAAGAACAATACAATAGAGTATCTCAAAAGGTCATTATTTTCTTGAGGGTCCTAATTCCACAAATGGATCATCAAATGGACATATAGTTTGAAAGATATGTTCCTTATAGTGAAAAGGTGTCGGTTGGGTCCAGGTTTAGTCCGACCCAATTAGACCGACATGACCTAACCAGGGGCCCAACGACTAGACCCTTTGGCGCCAGTTGAACCTGACCTATTATACTGGGCCATCCGGTCAGCTCTAGCCTAGCCCGCTACAAGCTCGACCTGCCTGTTCTTGCCCAGCCACCATGAGCATGCTGGTTCGGTCCACCTAGATGCAGCTCGACTGGCCACACCCCTCTTTGTCCCACTCAATCAAAAAAATAGTGATAATAATTTCCCCAATAAACGAGGTTAGTTCATTTAACTAGAGCACACCTGTGACATCACTACAGGTTCCCCGTTCGACGCAGCTCTGATGAGCTTTGTCCCTCCACCGTCATGGCCTTCCAACACCACTTGTGGCCACTACCTCCACAGGTTATGCCTACTGGACTTCAAGTTAGAAACCTCCTACCACATCCACCCATGGCCCCCTACCACAGGCCATACTCCCACCGCAATCCCACAAGTCTGTGGGATGCCTCCACAGATGGCCGTCTCCTTGTTGCCTATAGTGCACCGCTGTAGCCGCATGCGGCCGGTGCCACTATAGGTGGCTAATTTTGCGGTCTACTGTGTTCACTCTGGTGCTCCGATTCTTGATCCTAGAGCTGTTTTGTTATCCTTGGGTATACACCTTTACTACCATCTATTACAATCTTCTTGTCATCACCAAGTGGTACTACCATGTTCGGAACCACCCAAAAAAACACGCCACGACCATGAGGGTTCGCCGATGAAGAACAAAAGAACAAGGAATAAAGATAAGCACAATAAAACCCTTAGAATATACATTGGAATTGTTCATGTCATCCTTGTCCCATTCATGTTAGAAGGATTATAAAAAAGAATAATCATCAAATATATTTCCCTTAATCTTGTAGTTTAACCATCCCTCAAGAACGATTGAACTGCGGATCAACCTATTTAGAGTTTGGTCCATATTTATCATTTAAATAAATAAAGGGGAAACAAAAATATCGCAATGAAATAAACAACCGATGTCGAGGTGTGGATCCTTAATTGGTGAAAAAATGTAGCTACACCACCGTCGTTTGTTTATCCTTGATCCACGATCTATGAACTGGGATCCGTGATCCACGATCCGCCAGCATTCATCATCATTTTCCAATGGGAGGGAACCACCAAAGCATTTCTCTATAGTTTAAAGTGATTTTTAGGGTGATTCATTAACACTAAATTCCGATTTTATTTGGGAGAATAAAAATACAATCAGCCCATTACAGTGTTATAGAGTTTCCATGCTATTTCATTTATCAAATGAAACAGGCTGACTCTTCGCTACATCCCAACGTCTCTATGAATCATTTAAAAGATATAAAATTAATTTATTTAAATTTATTTTATTATTCTATAAAATATACAAAAATTAACATTCCTTGGTGAACCGCACATGACAATGTTTGGACCCCCTAAGGAAAAATCCATATTATGAACTAAATGGTTGTCACATATTTCCAATTTGAGTCAGCATTCATGTTTTATTGCGATTTTAAAATAAAATAATTTTTTTTAATTTTTTTTATGGTTACAACCTTTTCGGGTTTTTTCACTCGAGACCTACAACAACTTATGTTAAGTAATTCTTATGAAAAAACTGTCATCCTGAACACAAAATACCCTCATATTTCTAATATGGTCACTCATTTTAAGAGTTATTCCATTTTTTAGGAAAAACACTCTTGCATTTTATAGAAAATGTAAACATTTTTTGTCAAATCATTATGGGCACCCTAGGCCTCAGAGTTGCACGTCGTCCCAACATCTGTTCTTAGACGTTTCGTAGAAAAATTTTAAATATAAAACTTGGAAAATAACTTATATTAAAAACATGATAAATAATTTAAAATCCAATATTTTTCATAAAAAAATTTAAAAAAAAATATAGGTATGTCTACATTTGTATATTATGTTATATTTATGTCTTGGTGCTGTAAAACATAAAATAAATAGAATCCTTGCGAATTTTGAAATTTGGAAGAAATTTAAAATAAATAATTTCAATAACACAAATAAATGAAAGACGTAAAATCAGACCCTTTGGACTCTCTTACTACCTCATTATAGAAGAAATTATTTTTCCAATTTGAATTCTCAGACTGATATTGGAAGAAAAATTAATTTTCCCAGAGGAATAGGATTTTATAGCTACTCATTTTTTACATAGAAAAAAAATTAAAAATAATTACCAACCACAAAAAAAGATTTCCCATTATGATTTTTATTTTGGAAGACACCTGAGGAAAAACTATTTTACATCAAATGAATGAAACAATATATAATGTTAAAATAATGTCTGTAGATAAAAATATTGACAATAAATAGAAAAAAGTTGATCCAAAAAACAATGAAACAGAAAATAATATATCGATCAGTTGACGAAAGTGATGAAAGGTACATTTATGAAAAAAACACTTGGAAAAGGGTTACAATAAGATTCGACATAATCAGACCAAGATCAAAAGAGAATACCCAAAAAAAAATGACAAACATCAGATGTAGACCCAATAGAAAACCGGACACATAAAATGGGTAAATGTAACACCTACCTTGGATATGAAAAAATCGAAACCCAATTTCATAGACTAACCCCTTAAGTTATGATGGATATATTCCTACAAGTGGATTTGTTTCTTCCATGATTCAGACATCTCACCCATCCACCACCACCTGGGACTCCCACAGCCTTGCCTGGCTTGAGATTGAAAGTGGTTAGACACCCCTACAATCAATTGACCTTATATGGAGCCTCATCGCTCTGTTTTTTCCTCTCCTCAACTTGACTCATGTCGCTCAGAGTTAGTCTACTCCTCGGAAAACCCTTGGTCAACACCCGTGAAACCCTACACCTGATTTTCCATTATATTTTTATTACTTAACTATTATTACTTAATTCATTTATATAATAAAAATTAATTTATATAAATATAATAATTTGTTCATAAAAACATGTAATTGTATTATTTGACTGTAATTTACAAATTTCATAATTTCTAAATTTTTCAAAATGATATCATCATTTTTATTTTATAATGAATCATATTGCATTTCTTATTTAAAATTAAATGAATTTAATATTTTAATACAATTTAAATATTAACAATAAATTTACATAAAATATTTAACATTCTAATATTACTAGAGATAATTCTTTCAAATAATTGTTTATTTAATACACCAAAATTATGATAAAATATATTAATATATCATACTTATTTTATATATATCATAGGTAAAAAAATATTTTATTTAAAAATGCTTTCATTAAAATTATAATTTTATAATAATGTACACTCAAAAATAAATATCATTATGATAAAATAATATTTTTATTCATGTAATAATTAAATTTATAAAATAAATCAATCAAATATATTTATAATAAAAAATTAATTTAAGGAAATTAATAATATAAAATGGTATTTTTAGAATGTAAATTAATAATTATTTTGAAAACTCTAAATTTATATTTAAAAATATTATTGACATATAATGTAATTAATTAATAAAAATAATTTTTTTATAACTTATTTTATTTATAATTCTAAAACCATGTAACGTAATCAACAATAATAATTTTAAATTTTCTGGGTTGTTACATTCTTCTCCCCTTAAAAACAATTTTTTCCTCACAATTCATTCAACAGATTCCAAAAAACTCTGAATTTACATCTTCAGAATTAAGAAAACTGGGACACATATACTCTACCACTTAAAGTACAACATCTAATATCCAAAGCTGTCTAGATCATTCCTCTCATACCAATTATAGTGGGACAAACCAATGCTTTTCGATTCCGTTCAAAGAATTTATTGTATTCTTTTATTTAAAGAAAATGAAACATAAAGATCACATTATAATATAGAGGAGATATACCAATCTTGATTATGAATGATTAGATAACAACTTTCAATTTCAAAGAGTTGAAAAAAAAATAAAAACAATACTATAACTATTGTTATGCATACAATATCTCCAAAAAGCAAGTCCACCTAACATAGAACATCAACGTCACCTGTGATAATAATTATAAAACTTAGGGAGAGCATTAAATTTATTATTAAGGGTTTCTGAAAGCATTAATAAATTCTTTTAAAACAATTTTATGAAATAAACATATATTCTTAAAAGATCTTTTTATAAAATATCTGTTCTAAATAAATAAAAAAACAATATTCTCTCAAAATAATAATTATTGAGAATATCATTGGGATTTGACCATTGAAATAAATATTTTTAGTGGGACATTTTTTATACTTGTAAAATCATACTAAAAATATAAGGGCTTTAGTCATAAATCATATTGAATAATGTCCCCTTAAGATTTATGGGTTCACTACCCATATCATAAAATTTGTTATATTATTGCAAATTTTATGAAATCAGGTAAGGGACATGGATATCTAATTCATGCCCCAAAAATTATCTAAATAGAACATAAATAAATTATTTTCCACAGAATAAAATAAACACACTTATTTTCATGGAATAATATTTTATTTGAAAAATTAAAAAAAAATGGGAGAAATACTTGTTATAAAATAAGGGTTCTTATGTAATATAAATTAATATAAACAAACATCGAATAAAATTACATTATATATAGATGATAACTAGATAATTGCCTTATCGAACGATTTAGGACATTCGAGGAGGTGTATAAACCATTTGACACATTAAATAATAATTTTTTATTATAATGGTACGTAAAATGATATCAATTTTCTCTTATAAAAAATATATGAAAAATTTAAACAATAAAATGATAAATTATGAACATATAGTAAACCATTAAATATATAATTAAATTAAAAAAACTATCCCATTTTAAATTATTAAAAACATTTACATTAACTATATCAATATAATTATGTATACACACACACATAAATATTTTATATACATTATTTATAGTTAAAAATAAAAATTAATCATTGCAAATACATCTAAATGATTTCATAAAAGAAACGAAATAATTTACATTATAAATAATAACATAGAATTGAATTTCAAAACAATTCCCTTCTATTATGATTTCTTGAAATATGTAGATATAAATATATATTCATATATGTATAAAATTTTATAAATTTGGAACAAAAGTAAACTCACCCATACAAAAATCAATAAAAATAAGGAATTTATAAGGATTCCATTGAAACCTAAATTTCAAACAAAACATTTTTATAAAAAATTCTTAAAACAAAAATGAATGGTATGTAAACATTTGTATATAAATTTATATATATGATTTGGTAAGATGAAACATAAGAAAATTGAAACAATTTGAATATTGAAATTTGATAACTAGTTGAAAATAAATAAATTCAATAACACTATCACATTAAAGGAATAAAATTAGAAACTTTAAACTCTCTTACATCCTCTTAGGAGTGAAAATTTGTTTTCCATTTTTTCCACAATAATATAAGAAAAAAAATTTCATTTGCACAGATGAATATGATTTTATAGACATTCCTCATTTACCCAGCCAAAACAAAATATAAAAATAATTGACAACCATGGACATGATTTATCGAAAATCTATCTATTGAGAAAGAAACCCATGGAAAAACTAGTGATCATACAATGATAAAAAAAATTATAATGACCAAATAATGTATGCAGATAAAAATACTAATTGAATATTGATAAAAGTAAATATACAGAACTGTGAAAAAGAAAACCATATATATATCTGTAGAAGAAAGTCAAGAATGACACATTCACAATGAATAATCCCACGAAGATGGATTAAAATAAGATTCGATATAAATGGACCAAGATAAAAGAATAAAACTAAAACTAAATGATGAAAATCAATGTTAGACAAAATTATAAAT
Organism: Viscum album; assembly: GCA_963277665.1. Taxonomy (NCBI): domain Eukaryota; kingdom Viridiplantae; phylum Streptophyta; class Magnoliopsida; order Santalales; family Viscaceae; genus Viscum; species Viscum album. The sequence goes on along the minus strand of OY728122.1, from coordinate 248,479,255 downwards.
CCTACACCTAATACAGGGAAACGAAACACGGGGTCAGATCTAGACGAATCAATACCCTATTATTAATGACTAATTCTTTTGGGGATGCTGGAACTACTCCAACCTCTGGATTTCTACATCTGATATCGATACATGTCAGCTGGACACTGCCGTATTGGACTCCCATTATTGTGGTCGATCTCATCTCAAAGGCACTCAAACCCCACTATAAGCAACTGATCTACCATTGACCCTCAGTGCTCAGTTTGGTCTCCCCTCATATTGACTCATAGTCGCCCAGACATAGTTGACTTCCATGCAAAGCTGTGTTCGATGCCCCATGAAACCCTATGCCTTATTTTGCCTTATATTTTTATATCATTATCATTATTTATTTGTTTCTTTAATAAATTTTTATTTATATTAAGATTATAATAGTTCTAAAAAAAATTATTTTTATAATATAACCATAATTAAAAAATTTAGAAATTCATAAAATTTTCAAAAAGATATCATAATTTTTATTTTATAATCAAACGTATTAATTTAAATATTTGTATCGAATTATATAAATTTTAAATTTAAAAAAAATTATATATTAATAATAATGTTTGTATAAATGTTTGAAATTCTAATATTACAACTTATAATACATTAAATATAAGATTTTATTTAATATACTCAAAATATGATAAAACATATTAATATATAATACATATATTATTTATATTATTTATATTATCGCAAAATAAATAATTTTTTTAACAAATTTGTTTATTCAAGTTATAAATTTATATTGGAATATACAAAAAATTATTATCATTTTTATAGAATATTTTTTTATATGTATTATCATTATTTTTATAAATGTAATCAAATAAGTATATATATACAAAAATAAAAATGTAAAAAATTTAATTCTATAAAATTTTTTTTTTGAATTTTAATTTAAAAGTAACATGAAAAATATAAATTTTGATTGATAATTGTTATTAAGTTATAATCTAAAAAATTAAAACTCTTCATTTAAAATATTATTTTTTTAAAAATAGTTTATCTAAAATTCAAAAAACAAGTCTTTTAAAAAGAAATAATTATTTTAAAATTTCTGGGATGATTTTATATATCATTAATGTATTTTAAAGAATATCAAAAAAATTTCAAAACATCATTTTCAAACCCACTTGAAATATTAATAACGATGAAAATTATAGTTTTCAAATGTTTTATCTCAGTTCTCTAACCCTGTTTTTTAACTCAATTTTAATAATCTCAAGGGGTGATAAATTTTATTCTTTCTCTCAAACAAGATAGTAGTTTATTATTTGGGGTGAAGTGTTAATTTTAATATAAAAGTAATTTTTGAAAAATAGGGGAGAATATTTATTTTTTTCAATGGGGGGAAAAATCTCAGTATCATGAAAAATATTTCTCTTAACTTTATTATATTAATTATTTATTTCATTTCTTATCCAAACATTTTTTATCATAATTTTTTTTATAATGTTGTTTTTCACATTATTCATCGATTTTAATTAACACAAACACTCTTAAGTGAGTTTAATGTTTTCATTTAAGTGATGTGTATCTAACCCCTATGAAATTAAATTAGAATCATTTAAAAGATCCTTATTTTTTAAAAAGATGTTTTTACATCTTAGTAGAAGGATATAAGAATCACAGACATTCATTGAAGGATGTGTATAAGCCTCTTTTTGAAGCCTTTGGTTATAGGCAACATCGACTATCTGGTGTAGTTCCACTAGCCAACACATGGAATGGTTAGGATATACCTCATCACGAAGGGCCCCACTAGATACCTAGTTGGTGGAGCATGAGATAGTCAGTGTTGAAGGGTAGTGGAAATTTAATTTCTATAGGAACATTAACTAATGGTTAGAGTCTCCCCATCTATCCAATGTAATTAGGATGAGAATTCCATGTGCCACCAAACCTACCAACAAATCAGTTGATAATACAAGGTACCTAGTGGCATTATGACGATATCTTTGAACCCATCATTTATGGTTGTAAAAAATCATTTAACATGGACATATTCAACATAAAAACCCCTCAATGGATTACATAGTGTTTCCAAAGGTATTATATCATATAAATTGAGACATTTAATTCATTGTAACCTCAATTTATTATCCAATCCCCAATGAAAATTCTATACCATCTTCAATTTCCATCAATATATTACTCATTTCTAAATAATCTTTTTTCATTATATAATGTGTGAAAAATTATAATATCTAATCATTCTATTATACTATTCTCATTCCCAAATATTATCTATCATTTTATATGATTGAATTGATATCGAAATTAAAATTGATTTCTTCCTTGAAATATTTCAATTTTCCAATTTCTCCAATATTTAGTGCCCACTAACATAATGGAATTTTGTTTTCATGAAATTTTCTTTTAAAAAGAATGTGGCTATTTTTCATGATGTTTATCACATTCCGTTTAATATTCTAGTGTATCCTTTATTTCTAGTTTATTACAATAAAAAAATGAAATTCTTGGCTTTTGTATGCTGGCTACCATTAAATATAATAGACTAATACATTAAATCCTCATGAGATTGAGGTCATAGATGTATGGGATCTTTAAGAGACATTTTATTAAATTCCATTCCAAATCTTATATCTTAATTAATTTCGCCAATTTAAGTTATTAATCACTTCTAATAAATCATTTCATCAAATTTTTAATCCATCATACAAACATAATAAATTTATTCTCAAATAAGTCTCTATTTTATTCTTTTTATTTTATTATCATATTTAGTTATACTCTGGAGCCTTCAACTATAATTCATTTAATTTAATTCATTAAATGGATTAAAATTATTCAATATTTTATAAAGAATTTTTTAAATCTTGATTGATTTAAAGTATTTTTTAAATTGAAATTCAACCCACCACTTACTAGTTTACCCAACTACTGCATATATTAATGGGACTGTATTATAGAAAAAATGTCTATATAATTTATATTATGACCATAATTTATATTTTTACATTCTTCATGAACATACATCCTATGATGCAGATATTCCGTCAAATAATTATTCATCCTAGAAGTGAATGGACCATTTTCAATTTTCTAATAATTAAATACTTTCTTACATGAATTATATCAGCTAATTCCATGAGGATAATATTGGTATAAATAATTTTAAAGAATGTGGTACATCTTGAAGGAAGAAACTCGTGGATGAAATACCTTTTGACACGCCATTGAAAATAATTGGGTGCTTTAAATTGATTTTTAATATATAAAAAATTTTCATGTTTGATTAAATAGCACCCAATATGTGATGACATGACGCGGAGGGAATTATGAATAATGATTGTTTGGTTCATCCTGTAGATATATTAACATATAGGAAATTTGATGCATGATATAATAATTTTTCTATTGAGGTGCATCGGGTTAGTTTGGTTCTATAATGTTAATGTTTTCATTTGTTTGGTCAGATGATTACATTGAACAACATGTGGACAATTTTCATCTACATTTATAGCCATCCTCTATATATGTGTTTGAAAAAACCATTAGTTATTTAATGTATACTGATATCTAGACCTTCTGATCATAGATATGACATATGTTTGTACTTGTAACCTTTAATAAAAGAGTTGATGTGTCATGGAATGTTGGCGTGAACACATATAATGATTCTCTTGAATACATATTTTATACATGTGTTGTGATTCTATGGATGATAAATTATTTTCCTCATTATTCAATGATTTTAGGATGGTGTACAGATGGAAAACTGTAATGTCCTATTTATATGAATGATACATGATTTTGAATTCATAAATATCACAATAGTTTCAATTTTATGGGACATTATTATTCCTTTATAATGGATCATTTATTCACAAAAAAACATTGATGGTTTGAAAATTCTATTGGGACCAAAAATAAACCCAAGAATATGTCTATAACAGAGGTGCTTAATGAAATGATTTAAGAAATTTTTTCATTTAGAAATGTCTATAAAAATCTAAAGAGACAAATAATGATTTGTCTGAAACCAAGTTAAATTAACTGAAGAAGGATTCATATTTGTTTTTCCTTATTCGTCAATCAATATTTATGATCATTGTATTGACACAATTCATAATGAGAGAATATTATGTTAAATTATTCTAAATGTCAAGGTGAAGACAAATTATGATATACAATCTCAACATGACTTGGTGAATTGGGTTATCTTACCAGAACTATAACCTGTGTGTATTGGTGAAAATAAATATATTTTTTTTGGGATTCATATGTGATGAGACCATCAATGGAAAATAAATTTATGTAATTTTTATGTAATATCATGGTTCTTGATATCTATAGATGAATAATATGTAAAATAGTTCAATAAAATAATGTTGAAACTGAAATCACATAAAACTCATGGCTACCACATCATTCTATTGAAATTGATTCAAATAATGACCATTCTTTTTCTATTTAATAAACTGAGGATGGTATTGATTTATTAGTGCCATTTTTATAAGGATATATTTGATGATTTTTTTCCAAGTCTTTTTTGAAAAAATAGGGAGATTTTCATGACCCATCCCCAAGGGCTAATGTCGTGACTACCCCCAAGCCCACCTTTTTCATGCTACGGGATGGCAATTATCACCAAAAGGTCATATTCCAAAATGAGGAGGCATTTTTCTTTAAACCTATTCACATTTACAAAGCTCAAATTGTTGACTGTAAACACAAAGTAAACTACAATTTTCACTAAGACAACTATTGTGAGTATAGTACCCATGTAGGGGTTAAAACACATTACTATGTTGGGAACCTAACCCAAAAGGGAAAGAACTCAAAACATGCCCACATAGCCAGATCACACAGCAAGACCACAAAGAAATGACCTCAAAATAAGATCACACAAAAAGTACTCAAATCAAAGACGGTTCACACCAAGTATTAATAAAATTATAGAAAGAATGATTTATCAGTCATAAAGATATATCATCTCGTACTTCTGATGAAATCATCCCTGATGAGCCACTATGGTCTGCTTAGCTACTGGACCATTAAGGTCCGCTCATCTTTTGGATCACAGAGGTTTTCTCTTCTGCGAGACCACTGAGATCCTCATGTCTATTGCACCACTGAGGTACACATTTTTGCTGGACAACTAAGGATTTCTCATCTACTGGACTACAGTGTCTTATAATTTGTTTGACCACTAAGGTCCACTCCATTGTTAAAAAAATGATGTATGCTCTTCAGCTGAACCACAGAGGTACACTCCTATGATAGACCACATAGGTCCGCTCGTCATTTGAACCACTGAGATACAATACTCTACATAACAACGTAGGTTCTCTTATTTGTTGTAACACTGAGGTCTTATAATCATATCATTAATGCCACAGCTAGTCCTAGTATTCCCGCTCTCCAGTGAGCTTTATTCAAGGAGACTCTACTCTTCTATCCATTGGTTGTATCACGGCAACCACAGAATTATACATATAGTATTATTAATGGAATTTATTTTCACAAGGGTTCCTATACCACAGATAGTGGGTCAATTGGATGCCCAGTCTGAATGATATTGGTGTTTTATTAAACAAAGCCATTCTGCACTGGGAACCAGTCCAACATGGTCGAACCAACCCGACCCAGGGGTCTCATATGGCCTGTCCCATTTCAGACAAACCAAACAAATCTGATTGGGTCTTGGATGACCCAGTCTGGGATGAACCATTGGCCAGGCCCATTGGGATTTTCAGGACCCGACATGGTTCGGTCATGGTTCCTTCTCCCTTGGTCTCCAACGACCCAGTCAACGTTCTTCAGCCCGGTTTGACTCAGTCAGACTTGTACAACCAAGCTGGGCCGCCCCATATTGGAGGAAAAGTTTTCCATCAGCTTTCCCAGGAAAGTGGCCTGTTTTAGTTCGTGGGCTTGCCCTGCATTATAGGGAATGTTTTCTCCTTTCCTGGATTTCAGTAGCTTCCGGTTCGTGCGACCACACGATGCTAGGGTGCTGTTGCATTTTTGTTTAGCTTGTCCGCCCATGCAGATCGGTTCCATTGTGTGAACTGTGGCTATCTGAAGGTCCATCTCAATGTCATGGACCACAGAATGCAGCTTGTACCACCAATGCGGTTAGTTGGCCATGTCCCCCTGTGCCAGCTGCTATGGACTTGTGCCGCAGCCTCTTGAAAATGCCTCATTCCACCAAGCTATGGCCCTTCCGGCAAGATGTCATCAACTCCCACGGCCTCCTACCGCTAGACGATGCGCTGATGCACCGATTTGGTCCCTTCTAGACTGTGGATACCATCACCACCAAAATAAGTGTTCCACAAAGAACGAGAAGAACACAATATGGGAAAAGGGGATGTAGTCACACATATGAACACCCAACTGGTGATCTATGACATGATTGTGTTAACTTAGACACATTCTTTTTTGTAAGATCATGAAGAACCAAAATAAGATGGAATGATAAAAAAAGATAAATATACCCTTTATCCTTCATCCTTAACCATCACACATGAATGAACGATCCATAGAATTATTTTTTCATGAGTAAACTTATGTTCGTCATTTAAAAGAATGAATATGGAAAATAAATTCCCACCAAAATGAATTAAAATCTTACCTGATAAAGGATATAGCTCGAGGATAATCATTCTTTTACGTTCATCAATATTTTATCATGAATCCTATCTCTAATGGTTTCTTCACCATCATCCAATTCATCAGCATTAGTCATTTGGGAGGATTACGTTATCATTTTTTAGAATAATTTTGGGGTTGTTTGTGAACCCTTAATTCGCTATTTAATTAAAGAAGGAAGATGTATGCACATTGAAACATCGACACCCTGCTCTAATAATGAGGTACAATAATGAGATTAATTTATGAAAATCATTGTCTCCTCATCGCTGAACCACAGTGCTGACATGCCACTTCTTAACGATGAAGAAAAAAAATAAAATAACTTTTTAGGTTATTTTATTTTTCATCTGAAATGTCTGCAAATTAACATTTACCCATGACCCTCATCGGTGAATTTTAGGCTTCGCCTAAGGGAAATACATCCTCATTAGTTCACCAGTATTCTCATGTTTCTAATCTGTGTTACAGTTTATGATTTATAATGATTAAAAATATCGTTACATAATTATTTTATTTATGACCAAAAACTAATATCCCCAATTGGCTCAATCTATCCAATGTTTGGTCTTTTATAGGTGAATCGTGATGATTTATACTCAACAGTTCCCACATATTTTTCATCAGGGAACCTGTTTAAATGTTAGAAAAACCTGATCACATGTTTATTTAATGAACATTAAAAAATAGTTCAAAAATACGATTCATCCACATAGGGTCTCTGAATCTTGTCCCATATAAGATCCTGGTCTTTAAATAAACATATTTAATTCTAAAAACAATTTACATGGAATTGCAGGGTATTACATTAATCCCACATAGATATTTACGTCCTCGTAAGTCAATACAATGGATACTCAAACAAATGGGGGTACTATGAATGAATATATGTCTCCCACTCCCACATGCTCTCCTGGAGATTACCATTCTACCAAAGAACTTGCACTAGAGGAATAGACCATCCACAAAGGATCCTCTCATGTCAATCCAGTCTCTCCACCTGGTACTCCGTGAATGTCGCCTTGTCATCAATCTCCATATCACTCTGGTCGATGAGGTGAGTAGGGTTGCACACGTATCTCCTCAGCTGGGATACATTGAAGACATTGTGCACCCCCTCCAATTGTGGAAGTTGAGAAAAGCAGTATTCCACCTCACCCACTCTATGTAGTATTCGGAAATGTACTACAAACCGAGGAGATAACATATTACCCCAGCCAAATATCTGTACCCCTTTTCAAGGATAGTCACATCCGAATATTTTATCCCCCACTTCAACACCATAGTTCTTCATAGACTATTAACATAAGACATCTGTCAGTTCTGTGCAATCTTCATCCATTATCGGATGACATGCACCTTCTCAGTTGTTGCATGTACCATCTTTGGACCCATGAGTACTGACTCCCTCTAGATTGACCTGCATTACGTTGACCTGAATGTTCATCCATATAGTTCCTTTAAATGGTTCATACCGAGGGTGGATTGATTAATATTGTTGTTTTAAAACTCCATCAATGGTAGGTGGAACTTCCAACTATGACCAAAATAAATAATGCATGTATAAAAACTGTCCTCCTTGGTCTGTATAGTCGACTACTTCTGACCATCTATCTGTGGGTGAATGGTTGTGTGCAAGAATAGATGAGTCCCAAACAACTCCTATAATCTCTTCCACAACAAAGATGTAATGTGTGCACCATGATATATGACTTTCATAGTAGAGACACCATAGAGTCAAACTATCTTCTCCATATAGAGGGATTTGATGCTCTCTACTTAACTCTATTCTCAAATGGGTAGTATATGGGATGACTTGTTGAGTCGAGTCTTTGAACACCCATATGGTATTGTTCCCCCTCTATGTATGTGGTAAGACTGTCACGAATTCATTAGATATCTCATTCAACATCCTCTCGGAAACCTTGAGGGGTTCTGTCAAACCTCATGGAAACTGGTGCCCAGCCTTCACTTACTAACAAGTGAGGCATCTTGAGACAATCTCTGTTACTTCCTTATTCATCCCCAACCACTTGTACCAACATCGATTATCCTAGTAAATCATCAACACACATGGATATACCTCTAAGTAGGATGTATTAAACACCTTCAACACTTCCTCTTATAATGCCACTGGTACAACAGTGCATCAACTGAAATGGATGGCGTGCTCCCTACCATTAGAATTTCAATTAGGGACATGTGATGTGGACATCAGGGAACGTTTAGTCTCGTAGTTAGAATCTATGACTATTTCCTCCCTAACATTCTATAAGAGTGGAGGATAAAATACAATCTAATAAAGATAATATGCCTCATATATATCCATAGAGGATTTCTAAAGTGAGGACAGTTGCTCTGAGGCCTTGTTCAGTAGCTGTGAACTCGTTCTTCTTCTGAGAGTATCTTCCACAATGTTCCATTTCTCAATGGTATAGAATATCATTAAGTTATAGTCTGGGGGGAACTATTGAAAACATCACTATATCATATTCAGATCCTTTTAAGAAAAAATATAATTGAGAATCTTGTGGTACAAATAAACAATGAATTTTTCACCAATAAGGTTGGGACTCCACATCTTCAAGGCAAAGACATCCAATTCCAACTCAAGGCTATGAGTCGCATAGTTTTTCAGATGTGGTCTCAATTGTCATGAGATATATGGAGTCAATACATTCCCCCGCAGTGGGACACAACCAATACCCGTTCCTAAAGCGTCATATTTCACCATGTAGTTAGTTCCCTGCTCTAGAAACCTTAAGGTATGATCACTTTTCAAGCTCTGCCTCAACTGTAGAAAGCTCATCCATTATCATTTTTTTTTCACAGGAAGGGTTTTCCATTCATTGTAAATTATTCATGGATGATTCCAATCTGGATAAGTGAGGTACCAACCTTTGATAGTACAAATTCTTCCCAAGGAAACTTCATAGCTCAGAAAAGTTCTTATGAGGCTCCCAAGAAATCAATCCTCAATCATTACTAGATCCACTGAAACTCTAGCCTCTAAGATGGAATCACCTTGAAGGTGGACCTTCTGTATCCGAAACTCTCACTTTGGGAGAATTTAGTAATTTAGTTCTCTGAAAGTGTGTCCAAAACCTTCCCCAGGTGTATTTCATGCTCCTCCTAGTATGTCGAATGCACTATGATGTCATCAATGATTGTAACACACTGACACCTATAAAACGGAGTCAGTGTATTAAAAAGTACATTAGAATGGTTAGAAGGAATTAAATTCCTAATGGAACAATCAGATTATTATTATTGAAGAAACTAGATGCATATATTTATCAAAAAATAGAATTTTAAATGGTTACAAAATACAATACGTTACAAAAACATAGGACTGTATCAAAAAGAAATCAAAAATGATATCCTCTTCATCACCTATTGAATGTAAACAATGAATGGGGTGAGATAAAACTCTCAGTACGATGTCAAAATGGAGAAATCATGAATCAATAATAACTGAATTGTAATCAATTTGATATAACTAATATGGAATGGTGAATAAAGGAAATACTCAAGTCATTAATAACCTTTGAATGAAACTTCATCCATATATTTTTTCATAGTGAAAACCTCACAGATAGTAATAACTAAATATTAATAAATAGAATTCTTATTAATTGGATGTCAAGTATATGGAACATGATACCATAATACCGTAAAAACGGTTTAGTTCTATGGGTAGAAACTCATCTGATTATTTGAAACAAACTCAATGGGTTTTATCGCCAACTAATTTGTCTCATGATACCTACTAACGCATCGAGGGGATATAGTGGGCCCCACCTACCTCTACATCCAAACCATTCTGTATACATAGATTCAACACAAGAGAAACCTTATTTTACAATACCCATATAGAATAAGGGATTCATTTTCATCAATATTTAGACAGTCAAAACAACATTCAAAATAAATACCGTTATTAAAATCGTATATGGGTTAGAAAATATTCATATCCATGATATGAGAATATGGATATTTAAATGGAATATAATTTAAATTGAAACGTGATCTCAAATGGGAATTCGGTACACCACATAATAAAGAGTGGGTTCACAATACTAAGCATGTCATAATGAAGGGAAGATTGAGACAAAACTTGGTACCACATTGTAATCAACTGATTAATTTGAACAAAAGATAATAACCACGAAATGAATCACAAAATAAAAGATATATAAATAGATTAATGATAATATATATCAAATTCTAGAAAAAAATACCATATATAAGAAATAAGAGACAATCATTGGAAATATCATAGAATTGAAAGTGAGATGAGAAAAACCTTTACAAACATTTCGGCACGATAACGAGTGTTCATGCAAGGGCGCAATGAGAGGTAACAGGGTATACCATTATTTATATTCCATAAGGTATGTATGGTGGAGGTTCAAAAACATACCCCAACATTAGGAATAAAAAATAAATGATCACAACAAAGGGGAGATTTTTGAACAAAACTGAGAGAGAGGATCCCTTACCATATGCTTGAAGGTGTTCTTGATTGTTCATAACGACCAGAATAATCAAATTTAGCATCATTAATAAATAACTATAGAACCTCAAAGACATTTAATTTCTATGTTATGACCTTATTAGGTTCATTAATGGCCTTTTTTTATGGTTTAAGAGATTCAATTTTATTATTTTGGTATCATTTTGTTCTTTGGTATTCATGATCTATTTACTATTGTTCATGAATGGATATTTAATTGAAATATGATTAAAAATACATTATTATTAATATATATTATTAGTTAAATTTAAGAGATATATATTATCTTATAATTATTATGGTTATGTACCATGAGTATGACTCATTCGATGAGTTAAAACTAAACACTTTGATTTGGCTTGGACATTTTGTGCACAATAAAATTGTTTTGTATTCTTATTCCATATTATGAATGTGTAAGGATTCAAGAAAAATAATAAAGAAAAAATAAATATATAATTTTCTATTTCGACTAGTGAAAATTTGTAATGACCATTATTGAAGATAGTAATTCAAATTGAAAAACCATCTTCATTAAGTGTGATAAATTAACATATCTCGGATGGTGTTTGAATTTATTGTATAAAATGAGGGGGTAAAAGATATATTACGATGTAATATTCCATTGGAACAATTAAAATACAGATCATGTCAGGTAATGTAATTATCATTCGATTTGGATGAGGGGGTGATAATGGAGAAAAAATGAATGGAACTTTGTAAATGAAATTGAATGAAAATAAAAGAATGGTTCACCTCTTGAGTACTCTTCCTTGATAATCTCCTTATGGAATTTTTATGGCCTTTTGGTGATACCACTAGGTCATGGACATGGTGAGAGGGCATGGGGATAGATTTGGGTCGCATCTTGTCAAGGAACAAGGCTTAAGAGGAGTGAAGAAATGAGTGTGTGTGGGGGGGGGGGGGGGGGTTATAGTGGGGTGGGGGGTGGGGGTGGGGGGGGTTATAGTGGGGGTGTTGGTGGGGTTGGGGGGGTTGGGGGGGTTATAGTAATAAATGCATGTGACTTCGAACCAATTGGGATTAACTTAGAATATCATCATCTATTACTCAATAAATCCATTATTTTTCTCTTATCGTAAATTATCGTAATTTACTATTCATACAAAATTCATGTATTTCAGAAAAATCTTAGAAATTCACCGTTAACATTTTTTGACGTGTACAATCCAAAAATTATGTCCATTATAAAAAAATTCATTTCAAAATATGATTATTTTTATATTTAATTAAAAAAATTATTTAATTAAAAAATATAAAGACATAAATTATTCATCTTCATTTTTAAGGCACCTAAATTTACTTATATATAAATGAGTGTGGATGCCATTCCTAAGAATCATAATACTAATAAAAAGTGTATGTTACTATTCATAATGGTAGGTTACTATTCCTAAGGGTAGTATATTATTCAAAAAATATTATGATTATTCTATCAGACTCTAAATATCATCCAAAGCACAACAGTGTATGCTAGATTTTCAAAATCAAAACATACAAGGGGAAAATTTACGTTCAATGGATCTGATGCGACTATCTCTTAAATAACCCAGTGTTGTTTTAATGAAAATCAGGGAATTATAAAATATAGTCTATGACTCGAATAAATTTAAGAGAAACATACCATAAAATTTTTGTGGTGCTATATTAATCCCTACTTCAGAAATTTTACCTTCAAAATTATTCATTTATAAACCCCACCAAAAAGATGTGGGTGGATATTTTTCATAAAATCCTCAACATCCTATGTTGCTTCCTCTATATTCTGGTTTTTCCAAAGAACATTTTCTATACATGTTTTCAGATTTCTCAATACCTAATCCCCTAAGTCAACGATTCGGATAGACTCATCACAGTATGGAACATCGGGTTCCAGTTCCATTTCTTCTTAGGTGACTACATTCCTTGGGTTTGGAATTTATTTCTTCAATAATGACACATGAAACACATCGTGAACATTGGAGAGACTTAGAGGCATTGAAAATAGTAAGTTACCACTCTGACCCTTTCTAGAATTTCAAACAGTCTGATGTTCCTGGGGCTTAGATTCCCATTCTTAGAGAAAATTTAGACACCCTTCCTTGGAGATACATTCAGAAATAAATGGCCTCCCACTTGGAATTCCAAATCCATTATCTGGTTGTTAGAATAACTCCTTAGCCTACATTTGGATGCTATAATATAGGCTTGTATTGTCTTAACCATTGTTGTGGTGTCTTTAATATGTTATAGGCCTATAAGTGTCCTCTCACCAACTTCATCCCAACATGTTGGAGTTTGACATCTCTTTCCATATAATGCTTCCTATGGAGGAATTGGATTACAAGAATGGAAGATATTGTTTTATGAAATTACCTCCAATGGAAAGTATTGATCCAACATATATTGGATGTCAATAGATCATGATATCAGCATGTCTTCCAAAGAATTAATGGTCCTCTCAGACTGTGTGTCATTTTGGGGGTGATAATCAGTACTCATACGAAGCTCAGTATTCAAAACCATCTGGAGACTTTTCCAGAATCTGTACATAAACTATGGATCTCGACTGGACACAATCAATATAGGTTCACCATGAAGTCTTATAACTGCATTATCATAATGTCATTCCAGGTGATCAAGTGTTAAAACCCTTATTATTGTGAGGAAATGCAATGATTTTGTGGGATGATCAACAATTACCCATTTTTCATCATTCCTTATAGGTATTCTCTGTAGTTCTATGACAAAATCCATCATAATTTTTCCCCACTTCCATATAGGAATTTGTATATTCTACATCACACCTTAGGGACATGGTCTCTTTGCCTTCATTTGTTGACAAAGTAGAGACCATGACACGTAATCAGCAATTTCCCACTTCATATTATCCCACCAAAAATATTCCTTCAAATCTCCATAAATCATGGTGATTCCTGGGTGCATAGAGAAATTCGAGCTATGAGAATAAACAAATAGTTCCATTTTTAGCTCAAGTGCTGAAGGAATTCATATCATCTTCCCAAATATTAGAACTCCTTTCTCAGACACAAAGTCTTCCAAACTCCCATCACTGAATGCAATAATTTTCTTGTACAGATTCTCATCATCATATTGTTAAATTCTTATCTTCTTTAATAAAGATGGTTTTGCAATCATTTGAAAGAGAAAAGATGTTTCCCCTTCCTTAACAATTCCCATATCCATCCAAAGTAGACCCAACAATATAGGATCTCTCTCAACCCACATTTCAGTTAGAAGTTCATGATCATTCATACTTAATGGATTTTCCACCTTATTCGCATTTCCTGGGTGGTAGTGTATTTAACAATAATAATATTTGAGTAACTCAACCCAACAACTTTGCATCATTTTGAGTTCTTTTTTTTGTGAAACTGTATTTGAAACTCTTGTGATCATTGAATATCAATCAATTTTCACTATAAAGATTATGTATCAAAATATCCAGAGATAATATTATAGCTTCTAAATCAAGGTCATGTGCTGGAGAATTTTTCCCATGAGTCTTCAAATGCCTCGATGCGTGCAAAATAACATTAAAATTTTTCATGAGGACACAACCTATACCATTCATTGATGCACCACTGTATATTACAAATCCATCACTTTCATATAGAATAGTCTAAATTGGAGAATTGACCAATAATATTTTAAATTCATCGAAGAATTATGTACATTCTATTGACCACACAAACATAACTACTTTATGTGTGACCTTGGATAGCGGTTACCCAGTCGGGAAAATTTATGAATGAAATGCTGATAGTAACCTGCTAATCCAATAAAACTATGTACCTCAGCTATGTTTGTTCGCATGGGCCATTCTTGGATTTCCCTTCATTTCATAGTATCAACTAGGATAACGTCCATAGAGACAATATGACCTAGAAAAGATACTGATTGAAGCCATATTTCCCACTTGCTAAACATCCCATATATTTCATTTCATCAAAGAGTTATCAGAATAATCTCCAAGTGATCCTCATGGTCTTAATAGAATTTTGATTATAACAGGATATCATTGATGAATAACAAAACCATTTTATCAAGATATTCCATTAAAACTCTATTCATTATATCCCTAAAAATAGATGGTGCATTCATCAGTCCAAAAGGCATCATTGTAAACTCATAATACCCATACCTGGTTCCAATGATGTCTTCAAAATATCTTCATCCCTCACACGCAACGTATGATATCCAGATTGAAGGTCAATCATAGAAATATATTAATCTAAATGCGAGTAAATAAATCATCATTCTGAGCTAGAGGATAATTATTCTTTATTATAATAGTATTGATTTCCAGGTAATCAATGCGAAGCCTCATCGATCCATCTTTATTTTTGACAAACAAGATTGGGTCTCCCCATGGAGAAACTCTAGGTCGAATAAATCCTTTGTCACTCAACTCCTCTAGAAATTTCATTAGCTCCACTAACTCCACATTGGCCTTTATATATGGGGTATTTGATTTAGGTGTTTCACTGAGAATTATGTCAAATGAAAACTAAATTTCTCACTCTGGAGGATATCCATGTAAATCCACTAGAAACACATCAATGTATTCATACACTATATTCACATATTAAATTTGATGATTTCATTCCTCAACAATAGATATTATGTTCTATTCATCTCAATGATTTTCTTACAATAGTGATACTAGTGGATGATCACGATAAGAAATAGGAGGTGAGCTCTACACTTTAAAAATAATAGATTCTACACCATTTTCAAGAATTTTAGCTTCCATTTTCATGCAATAAATCTTCATGTCATCATTTTAATCTAATTCATACTGTGAATAATGTCATATTCAGTTAGTGTAATGAAGATAATATTATAAACAAAATCACATTTATGTGTCATGGGGGAGACTAGTTGACAGGACTTTGTTGCAATGATGCATCCCCTAAGAGTTTTGACTGATAAATCCTTTATTAAATGAAATTGGTCATGTGTAATTTTCATGGAAAACTGGGATGATATAAATGTATGAGATGATCCAGAATCAAATAATGTGTTGGCTATGATTGAGGAAACAATTAAAGTTCATGCCACTACACTGTTATTAACTTCAACTTTTTCAATTATAATCGCATATGTTCTCCCTTGCCCACTTAGATTTTCCAGAGGCATGTTTCCTTGGTATTTAGGACTATCATTTTCATAGTGTCCCATATATATACAATTGTAGCGTATACCATCATCATATTAATTCTTCCCCTTGCATTCATGAGAAAGATAACCCTTTTCTACAAACTTATTGATGACTCTCATTCCTTTTAAGCATTTCCCTAGATGATTTTTTCCACAATTCTCTCCTAATGTAAATTTCATCATTATGTTTTTCTTCTTTAGAGATTCATCGTTCCCATGTTTATCAGAGTACATCTTCTTATATTGGTTTCCCTTGAACAAATTTGATCTAGAAAATTACTTCTCTGTTTTGATGGAACTTGATACAATTTCATCATATGATGAAAATGATTGAGAAGACAGTGCCCTTTGAGGAGTTGGCTTAAGACCTTCAACGAATTGATCAATCATGTTTTCTGAGTCACATATGTAATCTATGGCATACAGTTCTAGCCTTGTGAAGGTAGCCTCATACTCTGCAACACTATCTTCTACCCTTTTCATTAAGGTAAGGAATTCCTCTCAATCTCATTTCATTCCTCAGGAGGAAAATATTTTTAAAAAGTAGTTCCATAAAATTCATTCATTACATATGTTTTATATTGTCTTCCCCTATGGTATTCTAAATCACGTACCACCATTGATCATCATCAACCATGAGACAACATACATCCCTTAAAACATTTTCATTGTCATTACATCTTAATGCCATGATTATATTTTCATGGTACTTGATACACTACTCAACAACCACTGGATTAGTAGTCCTCGTGAATGATGGGGGCTTCTACAACATGAAACGATCCAAAATTGGTGTGGAATGGTTATTTGTTACAACCTATGTATGTGGTCCCAATATGGTTATGATCTGACCTGCTCCAATAGTGATTGTGTTGACTTTCAGAATGGGGAGATACCTACATTGGCCACGTGAATTGACTCCCATTCTTCAATTATAATCCATTTCTAAATAATAGTACACACTAGATTAGGTTATGAATCATAATTTATAATATTTACTTAACAAAATACTTAGCAAAAATTGAGATCCGACACATGGCTAATCCCGTAATAAGAAAAATGGTTTCTTTGAAGAATAATTTACTTTTCAATACATCATAATGGCTTATAAATAAAATAGTAATTATCCTAAGAATATCCCCCGATAATGTCCTAACCAATAGTGTAGCAAGTACCATTGTCGAGTACCAGGATATCCCAGGTCAAGCCTGAAACTCCTTGCCAGAACTTTCACTCTTAGGCACATCTGTTCCATAGACACGTCTACCTACTAATATCCAGATAGGGATGTATTTTTTAGTGTGATTCACATAATCTACACATTTCCTAAATACCAATATATTCTTATTCGTTTATCCTAATATAATACCATAGGGCTTTATCCCATGGTATACATTTCCAATTCTAGTTTCCACGTTTTCTACTAAACATCCTTTGATGCCAACTGTAATGACCCGACCCCTCTAAACAAGAGATGGTACATTACTAAGTACATTGGAATGGTTAGAAGGAATGAAAATTATGAAGGGATGATAATATTAGTAAACTTTATGTAACTTGATACATATAAGAACCACATAATTATATTGGAAAAGGTTAAAAATCATGACACATAACAAAAACAAATGACTACATCCACAAGAACACAATAAATGATATCTTATTCATCACCTATTGAAAGTAAACAATGAAAGGGGTGAGATCAAATTTTATGTAAGGGTTAAAAATGGAATAATCTTGAATCAATAATAATTGAACAGTTACCAATTTGACATAGTCAATATGTTAACATGAATAAATGAACAACTCATTCAATAAACAAACTAATAATGGAACTATATCCATAGATTTTTTCATAGTGAAAAACTCTTGGATAGTAATAAATTATAATTAATAAATATAATTACTATTAATTGGACATCATGTATCTTGAGAATAATACAAGAATTTTGTAAAAACGGTGTAGTTCTATGGATAGATACCCGTCTGATTTTTGGAAACAAACTCGAAGGGTTTGTCGCCAACTGATTAGTCACATGAGACCTACCCTTACATTGAGGGGCTATAACAGGACCCACCCATCTCTATATCCAAAAAATTATTTATACATATATTCAACACAAGTGGTAGATGGCTTTAAATTATCCGTATATAATAGGGGATACATATTCATCAATATTTCCACAGTCAAAACAACATTCAAAATAAATACCGAATGTAAAATGGTAGACAACATAGACAATAAGAATATCCAGGATATAGGAATATGGATATTTAAATGGAATATAATTTCAATTTTAATGTGATTTTAAATAACCATTAGGTACACCACATATGAAAGAGTAGGTGCACAATACTATGCAGGTCACAATGTAGTGAAAATTGAGACCAGGCTTGTTACCACGTTGTAATCAATTGATTCGTATAACCAAAAGGTAATAACCACCAAATGAATCACAATATACCATGAATATTAATTGAATCATGATAATATATATAAACTAGTAGTGAAAATATACAACATAAATTAAATAACCAGCAAACTATGTAAATCACACAAAATTGAATGTGAGATGAAAAAACCCCTTACAAACATTTCAGCATGGTAAAGAGTGTTCTTACATGGGATTAATGAGAGGTAATAGGGTATACAATTATTTATATGTCATAAGGGATGTATGGGGAGGTGAAAACCATACCCCATAATTAGGAAATAAAAATAATAGTTTATAACATAGGGGAGATTCTTGATCAAAAGTTAGAGAGAGGACCCCTTACCTTATGCTCTAAAGAATTCGTGATCGTTCTTAATGACCTGAATAATAAAATTTATCTTCAATAATTAATAATTCCATAACCTCGTAAACAAGAAATTTATATGTAATGATCAAATTAGGTTTATTAATGGACTTTTTTATGGTTTAATAGATTCAATTTTATTGTTTTGGTTGCATTTTGTTCTTTGGTTTTCATGCTCGGGTTACTTATATTCATGAATGATTGTTTGTTTGAAATATGGTTAAACATCCAAAATTGTTCATATAAATTATTAGTGAAATTAATGAAAAAAATTATTTTATAATGATTATGGTTAGATACCATTAGGATGAATCATTCGATGAGTTAAAAATAAATTCTTGGATTTGGTTTAGCGTTTTTGTGAAAAATAAATATGTTGTGTAATATTATTCGCTATTACGAATGTGTGAGGATTAAAAAACATTAAACAAGATAAAATACATATATTATGACTTGGTTCAACCATTTTTACTTTTTTAGGACCATTATTGAATACAAAAATTCCAATTCAAAACTCTTCTTCCTTAGTGGGATAAATTAACACATCTCAGATGGTGTTTGCATATATGGTATAAAAGGAGTGGAAAAGAGATATTATCATGAAATATTAAATTAGAAAAATAAAAATCCTGTAAATTTATGGTACCATATTTATCATTGAATTTGGATGATGGGAGGTGATAATGGAGAAAAAATGGAAGTTTTTAAAAGAAATTTAAAGAAAAGAGAAGAAAGGATCATCTCTTTAGTACACCTCCTTGAGAATCCCCTTGAGGCCTTAGTTTTAGGACATTTGGGGAGACAAGAAGGTCATGGACGTGGGTAGAGTGATTGGGGAGTGATTTGGGTAGAATATTGTCAAGGGACAAGGCTCGAGAGGAATAAAGTGAGAGGGAGTGAGGGGTGGTTTTATAGTTGGGGAGAAGAGGGTTTTCATAATTTTTTAATCATTAGTTTATCATTTCTTCACTAGACCTAGACTAGTAAGTAATACATAAAAAAGAACACGAATAAATTAATTTTAATTTGAACCAATTTGGATTACATCATCAGATCATCATCAATGACTCAATAAATCCGATTTTTAGCATTTATCGTAAATTATCGCATTTTACTATTCATAAAAAATTCATGTATTTCACAAAATGTCCAAAAATTATCCCTGACCATTTCATGACGTGTATAATCCAAAAATGAAGTCCATTTATCAAATATAATTTTGTAAATATTATTATCTTAGTATTTAATTAAAATCATTTTTTAATCTAAAAATACAAACACATAAATTATTCATCTTCATTTTCAAGTTGCATATGATTTTTTATACATTCATGGATGTGGATAAAATTCATAACAATCATATTACTAATCATAAGGTAATATTAAAATTTATAAATGTATGTTTATATTGATAAGGGTTTGTTAATATTCACAAAAAAAATAATTCCTTTAGACTCTAAATATCATCCTAAACACAACAATGTACGCCATATTTTCAAAATTGAATTAATAAAAGTTGAAAATCAAAGTTCAATGACTATGATATGGAAATAACCTAATTAACAAAGTTTCATTTCAATTAAACTCAATTTTTATGAAATATAGGCTATGAATCGAATGTATTTATGAGAATCATAACATAAAATGTTTGTGGTGCTACAATAACGTCCACTCCAAACCTTTCTAGGTACAGCTGTATGATCCAGTTCATGAGCCCCATGAACATTTCTAGGGTATTAGTCACACCAAATGACATCAATATGTACTTTTTTAGGCTATAGTAATAGTCGATAGATGTCTTTGCTTTGGACTTATCGTGTACTTGAAGCCGATGATAGCCTGATCTGAGGTCTACCTTCAAGAACCATCTTTCTCCCATTGGATAATTGAAGAGATCATCAATCATTGGAAGAGGATAATTTTTCTTCATAGTCACATGGTTCAGGCTTCAAAAGTCCATGCATTACCTCAAACTTATGTTTTCCATATTGGAAAACAAAAATGGGGATACCCATGGAGAAATGATGGGCCTTATGAACCCCTTATTCTACAAATCTTCCAACTATACCTCATCTTATGAAACTATGTGGAAGACATCCAATATGTAGTTGTAGATATCAGTGGCGTCCTAGGGTACATGTCAATTTAGAAGTCTACCGTTTTTCTTGGAATTTATCCACGAAAATCCTATTTTAATATGCCATCGTACATGTCTACCACTTTGAGAAACTGTAGACTTGTATTGTCCATTGTACTATGTGTCATACTATCCATTTGAGGAGTGATCTCCAACACCCTCCTACATGCGAGTCTATCCCATGCTGCTCCGGATTCCTTTTTTACAATAAAGGAAATCCTAGTCCCATCTCTATCGACACAATGCATTGTACAACTAAAATAGTAGATCAAATTATGCACTATTGATAGCCATTCCATACACATAATGATGTCCTAAGGACTTAACATTACTACTAGGTGATCCTAAAAAAATGTCTCACCTCCAAGAGTTATCTCAAACTGCCGACACCACTGTGTGATCATTATATCCCTTCCTATAGGAGTCTGTAATTGTAATGGTTGACCAACAACTCAATTGAAATATCTGAGCTATGAACAAGGTACATGGAAAAGAATGTGTGATTGGAACATGTGTCTATAAGATCTATAGAAAAATTGGAGAATACAATGATTGTACCTCATATGTTCTCTAGGACGTCGAGACTATATGCCTTGACTACATGAAGTTGAGCCATCCCCTATCCACCTGCTCATAGATCCTGTTGAGGAACACCTGGGGCAGTGGTGTTAGTATCTTTTACCTATGCCAACATCCTACTGCTTTTCCCAATCCTCTCACAAATCTGCCGCCTGGAGGAAGGCCCTGTTAATGTCTCTACCACTACCTCAACTGTCGGTCTACCGTATTTCGGTCCTCTTCATGGTGATTCAGGTAATCCCAAGCCATGTGGACCTTCTCATTGCATGTATAGCATACTCTTCTCCCATTATGACTCCCTTTACCTCGGGAGTCACGTACCGCCGACCATGAGTCTTGAGGTCATCCTACAAATGGTATGGACCATTTGGACCCGTGTTTCATCTTTCGACTACCCACCATTGATGACTCGTCCACCCTTCTCTTGGTGGTAGATCCCACCATTGTTTCTTCCATGAAAGTATGAACTCCAGTATTATTCCTCACTCCCACACCCCAGCCTTCGTTGGGTTGCTGACAGAAATTGTTGATGCCCTGATCTCCCATTGGAGTCATGTCTCAAAGGTCTGGGACATGATAAAAGTTTCTCGTTCCATATCCGTAGAGTAACTGAAGATGTATGTGAACCTCGCAGAGTACTCAACCACCTTCGAGCTTCCATACTACATGTTATGCTGCTTCTGTATGTTAACAGATTACAAAGTCACAAGTATGAACTCCTCCCAGAATGGTTTCTCGAAGTTATACTAGGGTAGGGTCACCTTTTCATGGGCCTGGATCGTCAAACTCTACAATCTCCCCACCAATCCCTATTTTAGGCTTGAGGAATGAACAACCATCTAGTCAGGTGGAATCCTGACTAAATATAAGACTCACATAACAACCTCTAGTGAATCCTTAGCTACCTGAGGATCCGTCCCTCCCCAAAACATTATAGGTCTCTGTTGTAGGAACTGGTGTAAGGGATTGATCCTACGTGCGTCCTCTAACTGTAAAGCCAGTTGTAGCTGCTGACCAATTGGAAATGGTATTGCTGGGACACCACCTAAAGGTTCCATATTAGGAAACGGTCACTGTACTTAATCCTCGTCACTCTTGGGACAATACTCGTGGTCATGCACTAGAATTGTGGATTGCGGTCTATAAGATGGAATCCTAAAAGATATCATGCTAATCAACATCCCAAATATTATACCAGGTGTGCTGACTCTAACATAGAGAGATCATGATAAAACATCCCAAGATTCATGTAACTAGGGTTTTCATGTATTGGGTTAGAAAATAGAATTCAGGGTCCTGGTGTATGGAATAGTTTTCTACCACACCAATACTAGACTCCCTGGACTGAAAGATGAATTGGAAACACCTAACACAATTTCCCCATCAAAATTTACAGACTCTTTTTTCATCTGGTAGAATTGACCTCCTCTGATACCATATTGTCATGACCCATCCCCTAGGGCCCGGACAGTGACTACCTCAATCCTTCCTACCCTAGACATGGGGATGTATATTATCCCCAAAAAATCATATACCAAAAAGAGAAGGCATTTTTTTAAAATCAATACTCCTAAAGAAATCTCAAACTACGAAATTTAAACACAATCTAAACCAAAAATGTCACAGAGACATCTACTAAGATTAAAAAACAAAAAAAAGCACAAAGGGGCTAGAGTACAAGCCAATAATATAAAAGGAATGTAAATATTCCATGATCTATCAACTCAAGAACATACCTAATGTGTATGTGAAGTTATCTTCTTATAGATGTAGTAGTGTGCCCATCTTTCATGTCATACTAAGAACCTCCATGTCCCGGACCACCAAGGTCTCCATCGAATCATCGATATCATGCACCTGACACAACACAAGTAGGCCCAGATTTCAATGGGTTGTATAACCCAATAATTAGTACGCACCCCAAACCATATTAAAAATACCACAATTCAGGTCCACACAACAAAATCACACAACAAGACAACAAAGAAACACCACACAACATTATCACATAGTAAGACTAAAAGGGAAACACAGCTCACATCAGGAAGAACTAAAAGTATAAAAATGATGATTTATCAATCATAAAAGTTGAAGCATTATGTATTACTGTGGAAATCATCCCTGGTGATCCATTGAGGTCATATTGTCTATTGGACAACTGAGTTCTGCATCCCTACTGCAACAATGAGGTATGCTCATATGCTACACCATTGAGGTAATCTCATCGATATGAAATCTAAGGTTTTCACTTCTACTAGACCACTGAGGCCCGCTTGCCTACTGAAACACATAGGTGTGCTCTTTTACTAGACCATTGAGTTACACTCTTCATATCCTTCATGTCACAGTCAGGCCTAGGATTCCCTCTCTCTCTAGTGCACCTCATTCTGGGGAAAAATATATTTCTGAAGCAATTTTTATTATCTAGACTATCAATGAATATTACATTGATTTTTCCAAAAGGACCGCCATATAGCATGGGAACATACGCTATAGACAGTGTATCAAATGGATGCATGATCTGAATGATATTGGAATTTTCGTAAATAAGGGATGGTTATGTCTGGACCAGGTCCGACATGGTGGGACTGACCCTACCAACCCGGCCCAAGGGTCTCGCTTGGCCTCACCCAATTCAACCGACCCGACCCAACCCAGTGTGGTATAGCCCATTGGGGTTTGTTGGACCCGGTCTAGTTCAGCTGTGGGACCAGCCCGCTGGGTCGCCAAGCGACGCGGTCCGTATTCTTTGGCTTCGTCTGAATTTTCTAGACCGGTACTTCCTACATAGGAGACACAACAACCAGGTTTCCCCTCCCGCCCGGCAGGCATCTGTGGCCTGGTTTTCCTCCAGTCGAGTCTACACAGCGACCCAGTTTAATTCATAGGCATGACCTGCATTGGTGGGCTGGTTTTGTCCTAGCTAGGATGCTGGGCATTTTCTAGTTCACACAGCCATGTTTGGCCTGGGTGGACCCACATTTTGACCAGATGATCCACTAACACGGACTGGTTCTTCCACTTGACCCGCGGCGAGCCGCGGTACAACTTGTTGTGGTTGTCTGCAGAATCCGGCTTACACCATCAACAAGGCCGTGTGGCTGCATCTACCTGCATCCAACGACTGGCCTCTATGTTGGTAGTATGCTTCCTTATGACGTCTCCCACCTTCCACCGCTGTAGTGTGTCGCTGGCTCTCTCTATTTCTATGGTCTGTCTCACCGCCACCCTTCCTGCCCGATGCCACCATCTACCACAACCTCCTTCCATGGCCAGAGGCGTTGTTGCACCACTTCGGCCCCGTATGGAAGACACATATTGCCACATCCAAAATCATTGCACCATAATGAATGGATAGAATTAATTATGGAAAAAGGTGAAAGAGTAGTACATATGACGACCCAAAGAATTTTCAAAGTCTTGTTATGGTTGGCCTAGATGTGTTCTTGTTAGATGGATCACAAAGAACCAAAATAGGGTGTAATAATCACTAAAATTAATATCCACATTATCCTACATCATTAACCATCACACACGAGTGCTCTATCCACAAGATAATTTCTTCATGAGTTAACCTGCATCATGCATTTGGACGAATGAATGGGGAATTGTAATTCACAAAGAAAAGCATCAAACCCCTACCTAGGAAAGAATATTTCTTGTGGATTATCATTTTTCATCGTCTTTAGATCTCTTATCCTAAATATTCTCTCGAAGGGTGTTGTCACTACATCCGATTTGCTGGTGTTCTTCATTGGAGAGGTTTCCTTCTTTCTTCATCAGAGGAATTCCATAGTTATTCGTTAAACCTAAATTCCTTATTTAACTAAATAAGGAAGAAGCATGAATGTTATAGTGTCTCCACACTGCTATATTAATGAGGTTTATCAATGAAATCCATTAATGGGATTCAGTATAAACTAATAAATTCACTATAGCACAGACGCGCCACTTCTTAATGGTGATGGAAAAAATAAAATATCTTTTAATGTAATTTTATTTTTCTTCCGAAATGTCAGAAAATTAACTTCCGCCCATGACCCGTACTGGTCGAGGATGGGCACCGCCTAAGGGTTGCACTCCCTCATGATATCAACAAAACTCTCCGATATCCAATTTGAGTTACCTTTTAGGATTAATAAGGATTTAAAAATAAATTAATCATTAAATAGTTATTTTATTTACTGCCAAAAATTACATTCCATTGTCGGCTCATGTCAGCCAATGCTAGACCCATTCTAGATGAATCCTGGAAATCTATGTTCCATGGTGCTCTCTGATTTATGATCTAGGCATTGGTTTAAAATTTAGGAAAACTCACTTTCATGTTTATTTAATGATTATTAAAAAATAGTTCAAAATTATTTTTCGTCCACTCCTAGCATTGGAATCATGTTCCATTTCAGAGCATGGTCATGAAATAATCCCATTTAATTTTTGGAAGTATGTAACTGGAATTTTGGTTTATTACAGAGACGTACAATTAATTTTGTTTGAGTTAGAGATAATTTCTATACCATATTTTTTCATTAGCATTCTAAATCTAACTGTACATATTTTGAAAGAAATAATTTTTGGGGGACTCATTTTTTTTAACCCATAGAAAAACAATGTTAAAAATGTATAATTATTTTTGGATTAAAAGTCATCATGAATGTTATATTTGTAAAGGATAGTAGTATTTAGAATATATGGATTTGTATTCGATGTATTTGGAGGATGTGAGAATAATATGTAACCAATTAATGAGAAATAAAGAAGAGTAGTATAATAAAATTTAACTCACTTTTCCATAAAATCTACATAATTGGGGGAATTATTGGATCATATAAATTGCTAATATTTAACCATGATGACTTGAAGATGGAACATCACACAATATTACTTAATAGTGGTTTGTTTTATGTGTACATAATGCAATTTGACCATGTATATGTTTTCTCATACCATGTTGTTTAAAATATATATTAAACTGTTATTTCCTTTTTATATAGAGAATATAATAAAATTATAATTATAATTAATTGTTTCTTTCCATTCATAATGAGGGAGGATATTGGTAATAATGAGTGTTATATTTGGTTGAAATTAAAATTAGGAGAATTATTTTAATAAACCATAAAAAATAAATATTTATATAATTTTAATATTAATTTATATTATTGGTATTGATTTTACCTATTGACTATGTATCTAAAGAAAAAAGAGTGTTGCGTTTTGGACTAGATTCTTTGTTCAAGAATTCAAATGACTGGTTATTAATTACTAAAAAATTTATAACTAATTGAGTAGTGAACTAGAGGACACAACATGATGGCACGATGTTAACTACAATGAAATACTTTTTGGAAAATGAATCATATACTAGTACATGATATTAAAATGTTCCTTATTATGGAAATGTTGAGAAAATATTAATATTGGATTTTTACACCATTTTTCATGGTCCTATAATAAAATTAATGCGGTTTCATTCAATGGTATGAAGTTGACACATTTATTGATATTTGGGAATTTAGATTTATCGATGTCACTCACTTCCATACTAACAGTGAACCATATATTATAGAATCAATAGTAAAGAAAGTATTTAATGTGAGTGACCATCTATAGCATGAATTTAGTTTCATTAGTGATTTAAATTCAAAGACATATTTTTGATGATAGTGGTGATGACACCATTACTGACCCCATTGTTTTTTATAAATTTATTTTGTATTATGCCTCAAAAGGCTAATTTCATGTTTTTTATTTTGAACATGATGTAGTTAAGGGAATTATAGAAAAGAAACCATATGTGTTATTAGATCATTTTGTTTAACTCAACTTCAATCATTCAAGTCGGTACTATTCAAATTTCATTAATATAGATTGAGTGAAAATGGTATGTTTTGTTTAGTTTTTTTTGTTTATATTTAATTAGATTAATTTCACATCATTAAAAATTATTCATTGACTCTCACATGGGAGGGATACTCCATATATAATTTTACACTAGCTCATCACACATGCATTATTGGATATGCATTTCCCAACACCAAAACATAAAATAAAGAATAAAAATAAAAATATTATATTTAAAATTACAGTTTCGATGTTAAAAACAATTAAATTTGGAAGCGTGTTCTAATACTTCCAATACCACCACTGGGCCCCATCATATATGTGAAGCCCAAGGTCGCACCAAAAATCACCATTGAGTACAAAATCTCACAGGGGAGCCCAAAAATAATTATAAACAACATTTTAAACTAAATTTATATATTTTAAATAACAATTTTTCATTAATAAAAAATTAAAACATGTTCAATTTTTTATCCAAAAATTCAAACAAGACAATACATAATGAAAACCAAGTTAGAATTAAAGATTACTAATAATTCATAAAAAATTAAACAAGATTTAAAATACAATAAAACAAATTTAAATGGTTTTAAAATTCATTATAATAGGAGTAAAATTCATAAAAAATATTTAATTTTATATAGGAACATAAACTAGATTAAAATAAGTTTAATTTTATATGGTTTTACAAACTATATTTAATTGAGATTTCACATATTATATAATTTACACGAAAACATTAAAATTAGAATTCATATAAAATGAGTTTAATGATTTCATGTAATATCTTATCATATTACATTTAAAATATATAAATCTTATATGTAAGCTGTTAAATTAGCTTTTTTTGTACACTCTAAACATAGTTTATATGCCTTGATTATGTTATATAATCATTTATTAGATGTTCAATTTTCTAATTTATACTCTTTGATCATTATATGTCACATTTTTTCATGATGTTTCCTTCCAATTATAATTCATTAATTATTCCTTACTAACATAAATACCAAATATTCCATTCTCAATAGTATTTTAATTATAAATAAAATAGTTACATTTCATTCTTATATAGATGATAAATGATATTTAAAAACACATAGTTATAGAATACTTGAAAATGATCGACGAATGTGAGAGACGAGAATACCTCCTATGGAACCCTTCTTGAGTATAGTAATTATACTATATATCAATAACAATAAATAAATATATTTTTCTCATTATTTTTAAAAAAACTATTAGGGACTGTCATCTAGGCCATATATTTGATCTACTCAGAATACTACTAGTGGTGAGCATCATGACCATTCGAGTGTGTTTGTGGGGGTGGGGGGGTGGGGGTACTAGAAGTGGTACTCGTAGAAGCTTGTATGCCTTTTCATACCTAGATCCAACACCATATACATTATCTACCTCAATGTTTCCTCTTACTATTCTACATTAGGCTCTAGGGATATTCCTACCCATTCCTTCATCATCAAATCAAATAGTATCCACATCTTATATATTGTTTCCATATAAAATATGGATCCTAATCCTCTCTATTTTTATCATAGAAATTCTAGGCCACCTTATTTTCTGACTTCTACACATGCAAGATTTGATCATCATGACTTTATGACTTCTACTCTATATATATTAAATGATACAGAGCATGCATTAAAGTATAATCATACTTAATACCCTACTGTTCCACCACAACCCGCAAATCCAACAGATCGAAATGATAATAATGCATTACTCATATGTTTAGAAGTGTATTAAATTATGTTTCAATATTTTTTTAGTGACAATGTCTACAATTTATATTCATCTCTTTTTTTATTTTTTCCCAGTTGGATCATTTAATATGCAACTTGGTCACACACATATGCATGGGGTGTGGAACTATCATGCACCAATCATGGTTGATTTTAATGAAGAAAACCAATTGATTAGTAAAAATCGTAGATAATGTTGAAGTTTTTTTGGATACATTAGTCTATTATAGTGGCATCATTCTCAATAAATTAATTTAATGGAGACATATTGATAACAAAATAAAGGAGAATGCATTGGATTAGATATGGGTAAGATTTTTTTTTAAAAAATTAAATGTACATTATTATTTTATTTTTATGAATTAATGTTTTTTTCACTGATTCACTGTAACAATATAGATTATCAAGACTCAAAATAATCAGGTTTTATGGAATTAGGGGAACTGTGGATATCATATAATAATGACCTATATGCCAGCTAGGCTAGTATACTTGACTATGAGTTAGAGGGTATACCAACCGTCAAGGATTGTATAGTTACCCAACATCAGAAAATTTTCACTTATTAGATGAGTATGTAGTTTATGGTATTATTCAATCTAAATGTTTTTGTATTGAAAAGTAAATAATTATGATTCTTATTAATTCTTTTTTTGGTATTATTGAATTTCCCTTTATAGAAATAACCAGAAAGAAAATTAAAAAACAAGGGTGATAGAAATTACATACAGACACTAGAGTGAATGAAATTGTGGGGTAATGAGATAAAACAATTATTTTTTTACAAATGAGTTGATTTAAGTACTTATCGCAATTAGCATGAACTTATTTGAATAAAAAAAGTTAAATGGATAGATGTAAACTAAAAAAACAAACCGAAAAAACTAACATGGAACGACTAAACTAAGGAAGAACTAGCCTATCCCTAATCTATAGAGAACCAATCCATTCAAATTTAACATTAAATGATTTTAAATATCATGATACATCAGAGTAGAAGCCAAGTATCATTAAGTATAATGTATTTGAATATTTTTTAAATAAAACAAAAAACCTAGAACAAAATATAACATTACATTATTTATTCTTCATAAAGAGAACCTAACATCCATTGTTCTCATAAATATTCATATGATAACCAGGGGAGAACATGAAAAAAGGGATGAGCTAAAAATCCTAGTTGGGGAATAAACATAAGAATAAAGCTTTAGCACATGGGTTAGAAGGCATAACATAATCATTCAAAAAAGGCACAGAACATATGAAATCATAACACATAAACATGGGATTTTAAAAAACAAATCCACAGTAAAGTGGAAGATGAAAATAACATGAATTTATCTATTGTAAAGGATAACCTCCATGACCATTTCTCATGGTAGCACAAACCAAGGCTAACATCCAAGACCATCACACATGGTAGCACGAGCCAAGGCTAACTGCCAAGACCATCGCACATATCGTCTCATATTAATCAACATTACCCAATTCATTGGAGTGATATCATGGGGAATCCCTATTAAATTTTCATGATTTTGTTTTCCCTAAATGAATCATACATAATCAAACATAAATAAACATAAATGATACCCCATGGAATGAATTGGGCATGAAAATCTTGTCACACAACATAAAAAATGGGCGTATCATAAATGTATCCATGAATAAAAGGATGTAAAATATATAAAGAGGAATGTATTATATTAATATATTTCATGAATAAGTGACAACATATAGGAAAATCATTTAAATTGTTTTTCATTAAAACATTTTATGCAGTTTTTAGGGAAAAACTATAGCGACTTTAAAATTAAAAAGGGAATAATATTTTATATAAAACCATAAGTGAACCAATATGGTGTTCATAATAAAAGGACTGATTTTATAATACAATGTTGGTTAAAAATATAGGATAGAGAGAACTTGAAATTGTTTAATAATTCAAAAAGTTCCCTAAAAAGTTTTCTTTTAGAGAAGTAAGGAAGAGGGAATCAATTGAAAACATGTATTTCCCGGACAGAGGACGATGGATGCATATTTAAGCCTAAATTTATAGAATATAAACAGAATGTATAAGTATAAAAAAAATGTAAATGACAACCTCATTTTTATAAAAGAATGATAGAGTATCCTAAAGGATTATAGGAGGTTTGGTCATAATCCCTAACTATTTATCGTCATGGTATTAGGTGTAATTAAAAGGGATTAATGTGGGAGAGAGGGGTTTATTATATTTTATAAATCATGAGGAAAATATGTGAGAGGTGTAAAATCATACCCAAATCATTAGTAATTCCACATAGAATGGTATAACATTGAATACATTCTTGTGTAAAAGTGAAATAGAGAGGATCCCTTACCTTAAGTATGATGGTGGTCTCCACTTGAAATAAATAACATGAATAGTATAATTTGGTTCAATAATTAAAACTTCTAGAACCTATTCTATATTTAAAATATTTATTATAACATTTCTATGTTCATATACAACAGTTTTGGTTGGATATGTGGATCAATTTCATTGTTCGAGTCTATTTTATTACATGGTTTTAATGACTGTTTCATTTATATTCATGTTCATATAAACATGTATGATGAAGGTGGATGTCTAGAATCGATGTTATATTTTATTATTGAACTTCTATAAAGTCACTGGTTGATAATTTAATTTGGTTACATTGAGTAATGTTGTATCAATATATAAAAATTTACTGGAAACCATTTGGGTTAATTGACAGTTTTGGACCCCAATGCTCATGTTTTGTTTAATAAACCAAAATCATTCATAAAAAAGATTCCAAAACTATTGATGCGACATAATAAATATATTATGGTTTGGTTCAACAATGAAAATTCCTTCATTACAAGAATTTAAAATGGTAACAGAAATTGAATTCCCACCGTACTTGATTATGGAAAATTAACACATATCATATGGTTTCATTACTAGTATTATAAAATAACATGTAAAGGGGATATGATAATAAATTATTGGATTTTCATGACAAAATTCTAGTAAATTTACAGTACTAGAGTTTTCATAACATTTAGATGAGGACTGTTAATGATAGAAAGGAAAGAAATGAACTTGAAAAAAAAAGAATACAAAGAAAAGAGGAATATACCTCTTGATTCAATATTACTTGAGAGACTCAAAACGAGAGAGTATTTGGTAATTGGAGGAGACTGAGTGCTATAGGACTTGGGGGAGGATCTTGCGGATAGATTTGGGAAGCATTGAATGATGGAAATGCTTGATATGTGTGAAGAGAAGAGGGGAGTGTGGGAGGGTTTTATGGAAGATGATAGGAGGGTTTTCTTAATATTTTATTCATTAGTTATTTATTTTTCCATAAGACAAGAAAATTTAATGAATATTGGGACCAAAAATTGTAATATGGGCATGTCAGTAGGAACCAACCTCCATTTACATCATCCATGACTCAAGCATAATGTAGAAATTCAAGTATTATCATTTATTGTAAATTGTTGTATTTTACTATTCATAAAAAATTCAAGTATTTTAGAAAATCCTAAAAATTGACCCTAATATTTTATCAATGTGTATAATCACAAAATGAAATAAAATTTTCAAAAATAATTTTATAAATATGATAAATTTTGTTTTTAATTAATATAATTATTTACATGAAAAATATAGATTTTAATACTATAACATATTTTATAATGCATTCAAAAATGAATATGGCATTGTAAAATTATTTTAAAACCAGAAGATAGAAAAATGATAATTTATTGGAAATTTTTTGGAAAATAAATTTTATTTTAAATTATTTAATTAATTTTAATTAATTACTAATGAATTAAAAAATACCCATAATTTTACTGTGGTAATATTAAACCTTAAAATATGGCAATATTTTATTTATACTCTCATGGATGAGGTTACAATTCTTTTAGACAATTTACAATTCATAAGGGTAATATTACTATTCATAAGTGTATTTTTCTATTCATAATTGTATGTTACTATTTGAAAAAAATTATGATTGATCCACTAGACTAAAAATATATCACTGATCAAAATTGTAAATGAGAGATTCTCCAAATTCAAAATAGTGTAGTGTCAAAATTATGTTTAAAGGTCACATAGTACTTAATAGTTCATTGTGTTGTGATTTCATGTGATTATATGAAATAATTATAAGAAGTTAATTTCCATTGAAAAAACATTGGGTTGTTACATTATCCCCCCTATAAAATTTCACCCTTGAAGTTTCATTTTACAATCTAGGGAAAAACATGTGTAGGAACTTTTCCTTCATTTCCTCCTCTTGTATAATGATACCATGTCGTACATATGGTTTTGATACAGTATATTGACCAGGTGAGTAGTCTTGTAACATAGATCTTTATCTGTATGATTGAAGATCTTCACTAGGTTCCTCTCTTAAAAAATATCATTCACAAACTATACCACCTCTAATGAGAGTACATGTGAAGGGTCTAGTATGTACTACCTTAATATCGATACATAGAAGACATCATGAACTTTAGACATGTTAGGTAGTAGTTCTCGTCGATAGCCCAAAACCCCGCAACGATTAAGAATCTCGACGGAGCCAATGTACCTAGTAATTAACATCCATTTTTTTTTCTGAATTCACTTCACTTTCTTCAACAGAGATATGCGTTGAAATACCATGTTCCAATATTGAACCCGAGGAAGAATCGATGTTTTTTCTCATATCTCTTTTTTAATCTTTGGGATATCTTTATGTTCTCACAAGTGGTTTTCACCTTCTCCACCAATTCTATGACAATTTCAGTTCTTATAAGCTTACGATCACTGACATCTTCCAGACACAATGGTGTTCTACACTGCTTCCCATCATGGGATTCATGTGGTGCCAGTCAGATGCTCGAGTGGAAACTATTTTTGTTTGAGAATTCAACAAGTTTACGATGTTGGTATCATCCTTATTTGTAGTCTATAAAACATTCCCTCAACATATCTTCTAGTATCTTAATAGTTCACTAATATTGGCCATCATTTTGAGGATGATAGGCCGTTGTAATGTTCAATTGCATGTTTAGAGCATGCTGGAGTCTTTTCCACAACATTGAGGTGAATCTTAGATCTCAATCAGAAATAATAGTGAGTGGTACAAAATTCAGCCTTACAACATCCTTGATATATATCCATTCATGTTGATCCAAGGAAATGTCCTCTCAAATTGAGATAAAGTGAGCAATCTTTATAAGATGATCCACAATGACCCTTGTAGCATTGTTTCCTCTGGATGCCCTAGGAAGTTCACTTACAAATTCCATGGTGATGTTCTCCCACGTCCATGTTGTTATGGTTAGTGTTTTCATCATTCTCTTAGACTTTTTTATTTTAGCCTTCACTTGTTGGTATACCATGCACAATAATGTATTCTCAGCTCTCTACTTCTTTATATTGTCCCAGGAAATTTTCTCTCAGAGATCTCAAGACAACTTTGTGCACTCTAGGTGGATAGAGAAGGAATAATTTTTTGTATCATTAAGAAGATAATTATTTATATCTAGATATGATGGTACACATAATCATTACCCAACTCATTCCACTCCTTCCTCATCAATAATGATCTCAGTGGTTTTCTCATATTTAATGGCTTCCACCCTTTTCTATATTTCAACATCTTTTCTTTGTGAACCCATTATTTTCTACATAGGGTATGGTTGAGCAATCATTTCTGAAAGTATTGTTGATTTTTCCCTCAATGATCCACACGTCCATCTTCAACAATTCTAAGAGGATCAGATCATTTCTAATTTACATCATTGATAAAGATGAAAGATCCTTTCTACTTAGTGCACCAGCCACCTTGTTTTCCTAACCTGGATGGTAGTTGATTGAGCTATCATAATCCATGATGAGATCTATCCATATTCAATGGTGAATATTATGATCATTTTGTGTGAATATATATTTGTGATTCTTGTGATCATTATATATAAAACACTTCTCCACAGAGAGATAATGCTGTCATATTTCTAATGCAAAGATCACAACCGCAAACTCCATATCATGCGTAGGGTAGTTTTTCTTATAGATATTCAACTGCCTTGCGGTGTAGAATATAAATTTATAATTTTGCAAAATCACATAGCCTACTCCATTATTTGAAGAATCACTATACACCAAAAAGTGTTCTCCACATGTTGGGAGTGTGAGTACTAGTGCATTGATTTTCCTATTATTTCACTCCTTAAAACACTCCTCAAATTCATGGGTCCATACAAAAATTACTCCCTTCCATGTCATCATGGTCATTGGGTTTGAAAATATAGAAATGTTCTTCAAAAATCAAAGATAATACCCAGCTAGAGCTTGAATTCTACGGATCTCCACTACTGATGTTGGCATTGGTGACCCTTAAATCGCCTTTGTCTAGTAAGGGTTTGCAGTTATCTCTTTTCTAGTGATAAAATTCTCAAATAATGGTACTTCCTCGATTTAGTACTCAAATTTAATATAATTCGCATACAATTTCTCTCTTTTCAATGTCTTTAACACCGTATTTAAATGATCCCAATGTTATTTATTTCTATTGGAGTATATAAAAATAATATCGATAAAGGCTCCCAAAAAATTTTCAAGGTAATATCTAAAGAATCTATTCATTAAATCCATGAAAATTTATGGAGAATTACTGAGTCCAAAGGATGTTACTATGAAGACATAGTTTCTATACCTCATTCAAAAGGGTGTTTTGGAAATATCTTCATTCCTCACATTTAATTAGATATATCCCAACTGATGATCAACTTTAGAGAAATAATTGTACGAAAAATCTTATCAAACAAGTCATCAATCCATGGAAGGGGATACAGGTTATATATCATGATTTTATTTAGCATACAATAATCAATGTATAGGATCATCGATCCATTCTTATTCTGGAAAAAGAGGACTGGAACAGTCCATGGTGAAGCACTCGGGCATATAAAACTCTTCTCCAGATTCTCCTGTAACTTCTTCTTTAGCTCTTCCAACTCAAGGATTGGTATTATATATGGTGTCTTTGATATAGGTAGAGATCCATGAATATGTTCAATTAGGAACTCCAACTCCCAGTCAGGATGAAAACTAGAAAACTCTTTGGGAAATACATCAGTGTAATCCCTCATGATAAGAATGTCTTTAAGTATTATTCACTCAATTGTCTCAATATTTTGGTCTATATATGCATTCCTATAAGGAATAAATATCCCCACTTTTGAATATTAATATAATGTAGATTCATCATCCTCCTTAATATTTTAATCAATTATACGATTCTTTGGGGTCTGAAGAGTGACATACCTTTCATGACAGTTGATGTTCGCTTTGTATAATGAGAGCAAATCCATGCCCAGGATAGCGTCGACTCCACTAAAGAAATTATTATGGGATTTTCATAGAGTTTCAATCCTAAAACATTAACAAGGGAGGAGTTTTAAACCATGGACTTAATGATTTCCCCATTCATTGTTCACACATATAACATATCCTCCAAATTTTGAGGTGGTGTTTGGATAGTTGTTCTAATCATTCAAGATGTTAATGATTGTGTAGAACTATAATCAAATAGTACATTATCTAATATTGAATATATAACTAGATTATATGTCACCATTTCATTATGTGGCTCCACCTCAACAGTAGTGATAACATAATCCCTTCATTTTTTCCTAGGAGGTTGCTGTTGATCACCTCCAGTAACCCTCAGCTTAAGTTAATTGTTCCCATAATGCACATGATTCATATAGTTGTAACACCACACTAAAATCTATGTGTTGATCTAAACCTTCCATTCTTATTCCACATTAGCTGGATTCTTCCGAACATGTTGGTTGCTTTTATCCAGATCTTCCAACTTTCAACATTTCAAGCAATTTCGGGTTCCCTTTAGGTAGATCCCAGGATGCATCTTCCAACCATTTTTACATGTGTGATAATCAATCATCATTCCACCATGGAATTTATTTTCAGGACCACCCAAATTAGATTCCATTTTTCTCTTCATGTCACCAGGACCATGATACCATGGAGAGTCTCTGATCTCAATTTCAACCATAAGGGGACAACAAAAAATATCCTCTTAACTGTCAATATATTGAATCACTAGAACTTTTTGTATACTTGACATTATTCTACTAAAGAATCAATATAAAATTATTTTTACTATCAATACAATGAAATCGGAGTGCCTTTAATGCAATGTGATGTTAGATTTATATGCCCTGATGGACCCATCTTCCTTCTTCTTGAGTTCATGGAACACTCTTTCCATTTTCAGATGGAGGGTTCGAGGAAAATATTTATTGAAACCCATTATCTCGAATCAACCAATCCATGGAAACAATTTACATTTGGGTTTTCATATTATTGATCATTTACCACAATATATCACCTTCCCCAACAAAATTATAGACCGCTAATCTGGATTTTGCTTCTTGTCAGCATTGGAGGACAGAGAATATCAATTCAATGGAGTTAATCCCATATTCAGCGAGGAGGGGATCAAAAGATCCACTAAAAATGGGAGTCTTTTTATGTATGAAGGATTCAAATTCAAATTTATCTTTCCTTTTGGTAGGATGGTGAACCATATGATTCAAGTTATTATTCATAAAATAAGCCAGCTGACCACGTGCTGTCTTAATGTTTTGAGCACCCATTCCCATCATATCAGGAATATCCTACGTGAAATATTAACATTCCCTATAACATTTATTGTTTGGAAAATTACTTATATTTCATGCCATTAACTATGAAAAAAATTCAATTAAAGTTGTTTAATACTAAGTCATTGAGCATAAAAGAGGAAATTATTAACATATGTTGATAAATATGTAATAATGAATTATATCCTAACCTTTGATTCCCTAGGTATTAATCTAGGGTATCCGTGATCTATTTATTATCTTATATTCGTATGGGATCTGTTTTTTATTCCCATAATAATGTTCTTTACTAAGATCATTAATTTAAAAACACATATCCACTAGGAGTTTCTATCAAACTGTACAGAAAGGCCCATTATCGTGCACCATTTCCCATTCGAGTCTATATCAATGTAGTGTTCATTGGTTTTACCCATAGATATATTTGTTCCAGAGCTACCTCAATTGGTTATTATCTATATTGGGATGTATTTTCTTAATAAAACACATACATTATAATTACAAAAATTTAGTGATATTTTATTCCATTTATTACATTCCTTAAGGATATTACAAAAGTGATCTATTCCTAATCTCCTAAAAATCTATACAATCCTTTAATACCGTCTATATCGACCTTGTCCTTTTACATATAAGATCAAATGATTTTATGCATATTTATACATTAGTATAAAAGATAATGATTCAGATGTCTAGTGTCTTTGATGACTAGGTACATAAAACTAAAATCATGTAACTAAATATAAAATTTATTTTTTTAGTCTTCATCATGATCCCCAAACTTCCATTGTGATCATACATATTAATATGATATAATGGGGATAACATGAACACATGGATTAGATTAAAGGCGCATTAAGTGAATGAACATAAGAATAATGTTTAGCTGATGGGTTATAAGGAATAAAATAGTGATATAAAATGGAACAGAATATATGGAATCATAACATATAAACATGGTATTATAAAAAACATGAATTCCAAGTAATGTAAATGAAAAATAAAACATGAATTTTGCATAATTAAAGGCTAACCACCAAGTCCATGGACCATTGTAGCATAATCCAAGGCTAATTTCCAAGACCATCACAGATGGTAGCACAAGACATGGCTAACCACCAGGATCGTCACACATAATGTCTAACGCGACTCAAAATTACCCATTGGATTTAGGCTCTATCATGGAGTACCATTATTATCTTTTTATTAATATGTTTTCCACATAATCAATCATAAAAAATCAATATTCTATAAACATAATAGTTTCCCATGGAATGAATTGGGTATCATAATCATTCCATAAATCAAAACAAATGGGAGTATCGGAAAATAGGGCATGAAAGAGAGGAACTCAAATACACATGTTCAATCATAAGATAAATATTTCATATATCATGGTTAGGGAATTTATGAATAATGCAAAACATTTAAGAAATGAATTTAAGAAAATTTAGCATTAAATCATTTTTCTGTAGTTTTTAAGAAAATACTATAGAGCCTTTAAAATAGTAAAGGGAAAAATATTTTATATAAAACCAGAAGTGAAACAAAAATTTTTGGTGATAACAAGGATTATTTTACAAGACAGTTGTGGCTTAATAAAGGGTATATAGTTTACTTTAAATCGGGTAAGATTTCAGGAAGTTCCCTTAAACATGTTTTCTTATAGAAAAGTATTGAGGAGGGAATCATTTAAAAACATGTATATCCCTAAAATAGGATGAGTGATGGATCATGATACCTGATTTTGGAGCATATACACAGTATATATAAGTTTTACAAGAAATGAAAATACTTCTTCATTTGGATAGAACGAATGATACAGAAACTTGAAGGAATATAGGATGTTCGGGTAGAATCCCTTATGGTATATCTTCACAGTATTAGGTGTTCTTAGGAGAGACTAATGTGATGGAAAGTGTTCATCATATATTATATATCATGATGGAAGTATGGGGGATGTGTAATATCATATCCAAATTATTAGGAATTACACATAGAAGGGTATAACATAGTGGACACTCTTGAGTAAATGTGAAGGGGAGATGATCCACTACCTGAAGTATGATGGTGTTCTCCACTTGATATCAAGGAGATGAATTGTCAAATTAGGATCATTAATTAAAAATTCCAGAACTTATTAGATATGTAATCTATTTATTATACTAATTTTAAGATAATTTATAAATATTCCGATTGTTTTGAGGTTTAATTTCATTGTTCGGGTTCGTTTTCTTACTTATTTTTAATGACTAGTTCACATGTATTCATGTTTGGACAAACATGTATGATAAAGGTGGTTGTACAGAATTGAATTTATATTTTATCATTGAACCTCAAAAAGGTTATGTTGATGAAATTTTAAATTGGATACATGGAGTGAAGATGAATCATTATATAAAACTATAGTGACAACAATTTGGGTAATTTGGTGGTTTTGACCACAAAGAACACGTTTTCTTTTACAAATGAAATCCTTGTGTAATAAAGGATTACAGAACCATTGATGAGGCATAATACATATATTATTGTCTAGTTCAATATTTAAAATGGATTTAGGGCCATAATTGAAAATGGTAATAGAAATTAAAAAACCACAGTCCTTGAATTTGGTAAATTAACACATATTGAAAGATGTCTTTATTACTAAAATGAAAGACTAGTAAATGAGAGATGATAAAAAATTATTCCACTATCATTAAAAAAATCCCAATACATGCATCTTATAGGAGTTTTTATAAAATTTGGATGAGGAGAGGTAGGCATAGAAAATAAAACATATGAACTTGAAAAGAAAAAGAAAGAAAAAGAATGAGGAATTTACCTCATGATTCAATCTTCCTTGATTGCCTATTAAGGGGAAGAGATTGAGTATTTTGAGGATACCAATGGCTCTTGGACGTGGGGGAGGATCTTGGTGAGATATTTTGGTACGATTTTAGTGAAGGCACAAGGCTTGGGAGGATTGAAGAGAAGAGGAGAGTGTGGGTGGTGTATAAAATAGAGGGGAGGAGGGTTTTCATAAAATTTTAATCATTAGATTTGTGTTTTTTCATAATATAACTAAAATTAATGATTATTGTTACCAAAGCTATTAATATGTTCATGTGAGTTCTAAATAATGGCCATTTACATCATCCATGACTAAAGCATGATACAGAAATTCAGGTTATCGTAATTATTGTGATTTAACATATTTTACTATTAAAAAATAATGTATTTTAGAAAAATTTCAAAAACATACCCCTTAAAATTAATCAACATGTAGAATAAAAAAATAAACTCTATTTTTCATAAATAATTTCTAAATATGGTTAATTTAAATTTTAATTACAATCATTATTTAGTTGACAAATACTGATCTTAAAATTTTAACTTATTTGATAATGCTTTCAAAAATTAGGTAAGGTTTTATTAAATTATGTTAAAAAAAGAAGAAATAAAATAAATAATTTAAGAACAAATATTGGGAAAATACATATTATTTTAAATTATTTATTTAATTTAAATTAATTGTTTATGACATACCAAAATTCCTATACATTTTCTATGTTCATATTATCACTTATAAGATGCCTAAATTTCAATTATACATTCATGGATTAGGTTACTATTCATTTAGACAATTTACTATTCATACTTTTCACATTACAATTCATAAAGGTGTGTTACTATTCATAAGGGTTGGTTACTATTCACTTAAAATTATGATTTTTCCATTAGACTCTAACCGTTTTACGGATCCGAACTGTGTGTGACAGATTTTCGAAATTAAAAACACAAAAGTGTAAAAATTATGTTTAATGGTCAAATAGTACATAATAATTCATTGTTTTTTGATTTCATGTTATTATATTAAATAATTATTATATGGTAATTTCCCTTGATAAAATAGTGTGTCGTTACATAATCAAACTGATATGAAAAATCCAAAATGAAACTAAACAAACATTACATGATCTAAAAAGATATGAGGTTTTTATAATCCAACCTTAAATATTCCAGGGATTGATGGATAAAAATGAGTATATTATAATATATTACTTTATAAGACTACTTTGGTATAATGAATTGATTTATAACAAATCAAACATGGAAACCTGAATTCACAAAACCACAATTATCATCTTAATACTACCAAATAACATCCCAATCATCTATTCCAGGTCAAATACACATGGTTCCACACTATTTTTCCATAATTCCATTTGTATGACCATAAATCTACTCATCCATTAAATAACTTAAATCTAATTTTCGTTTATACCCTAAAAATCCACTAAAAGGGTCTAAAATATAAAATTACAACCCAAAATAAAAAAACTAACTAATTCCTTTGACAGAAACTATATATATTAGTTTTATCCTAAATAAACCATTATTATCTCCATATCACATATATGACCCAAAATAAACAAAATCATTAAAGTTAACATAATATTCAAAAATTTCACCCTCATAAAAAATTCCACTTAAACACTTAATCACTCATCAAATCAAGAAAACACAATAAAATGAATAATATATTGATTTATGACTAAAATAATTAGAATGTTATAACATATTTATTTAAGACACCTTAGAGTATAATGAAAGACATTAGAACCAATCAAACCGAGCAACTGTAATAACCAAAACCAAAATTCTCATCTATAGGCCACTAAATAACATCTTAATAATATATTTTATATAAAATAAATATTTTTTGTCTTAAATTTCATAATAAAATCCACATTATCATAAAACTATTTATATATCAATGAAGTTACTTCCATTTCCCATTTATACC
The DNA here is from genome assembly GCA_963277665.1 of Viscum album. Classification (NCBI taxonomy): domain Eukaryota; kingdom Viridiplantae; phylum Streptophyta; class Magnoliopsida; order Santalales; family Viscaceae; genus Viscum; species Viscum album. The sequence continues at coordinate 248,436,317 of OY728122.1, read as the reverse complement.
CCAAACATCCACCAAATGTGATAAAATGTAAAATAACCACCCAAAACGTTAAACTCATACCTAATTCCATATAAGGAAACCATATAAAATAGTTTCATCATAAATAAACCATGACCACCTATATCTCACACTTATTTCAATTCCTTAGGTATTTTAGGAAGTGTATTATTTCTATAAAATATGTTTTTATAATTCTATATTTTTTATTTGTTCTGATGAATTTGAATATATTAGGAAACAAGTGAAACAAGATAGTAATTATAATAAAAACACTATTATTTCAAAGTAAAATAGATGAAAAAAAACATGAAACGAAGTATTACACGTCATTGATGATTACATCAATTAAAATTGAAAAAATAACCAGGGATAATAATTTGATATTAATAATATCTTTTTAACTAGTATCCCCAAAGAACACCATTTCCTATAAGAATCATCATTTTTTATAACAACACAAATAGTAAGGAAGACCACAAAAACTGGAAAAATAATTTTGTGAGATCTAAAATTTAAATTATGAAAATTTTATGTTACAATGGAATGATTTGTGCATGGTTATATATATAAGATTAAAATGTAGTCATTATGAATATTGTAATAAAAAATATGGGTTTTGGAAATATGGTCTTTGGATATATAAGTTTCCAATTGGTATAATGTTATTTTATATTGGAAGTAGTAAATTTAAGAATAATGAAAATATGAAATAATAAATAATAATGAAAAAGTATAAAATTAAAATATTTTATATAAAGTTATTTATGCATTATGTATTATTAATAACATTAAAAATAATAATTTTTGATATATTGTATTTTTAATAATTCATGTAATTTAATGTATACCAATGTATTATTAAAATTTAAAAATTTAAAATATAAATAATTTATTTTAAAGGTAAACACTATTTAACATAAATGAAATATTTTTTATCAAATAATATTTCAATTTAAGTAAGATATGTTTTATCATAATGAAATAAATATACAACTTTTGAAATATTATATTCACATTATTTAAATTGTAAATTTATATAAAAGATGTTAAAATCATTTAATGTTATAAATAGTTATTTTTTAATAAAAGAAAATTTTCATCATATTTTTTATTTTCACAAAAAAAAAATTTATAAATTTAAATTTTATATAAATTACATATTTGTGAATTTATAAAATTAAAATTAACCCAGTATTAATTTTTGGGTGTTTTTCTAAAATAGTCGATTTTAGGACATTAGTGTAAATATGGTATTTACCTACACTATATCATTATAATTATATAAGAAAGACCAAGATGATTATAAAAAATAATACTTGACAAAATATTAATTCATTTTTCAATACTATACATTATAAAAATACTATTTTTAATTTCAAGAATATATGATACATTTTAAGGACTTAAGTAATATTTTTTCAATAAAAACTATTTTTTGTCTTTTCATTCTATTAAATATAAATTTATTAAAATTCAATTTTTGATTTTTTTTAAAACCTCATAAATTTTATTTCTTTTATAACAAACCAATATATATTATTAAAATCATATAAAATGATATTTTTATTAGATACAAAAGTTTTTTAGCTAAAAATACACATTTTAGAAGAATGGGTTTTTATGCATTACATATGCTAATAGTAGAATTACATTTTAATCACTTTTAACAATTAAATACGAAAATAATTTTATTATATTTAATTAAAATTTATAAATTAATTAATAATTACATTTTAATTTTTTTTGGAATAAAATTAAGTTACAAATGTAAATATCAATTACCACTGTCAAATGATTATTTTTTAAAGAATTACAGTTTTAAATATTATTTACCTTTTAAATTAAATTGATTTGTATTACATTAATATTTTATTACGAATTCTATACATATATAAAAGTATATTAAACATACTTTAATTGATAATTAATGATAAATAATATTAATTGAACATAACAAATAAAACCTCATTTTCAAAAATAATAACTTTTTAACGCATTATATGTTTTTTATTTAAAAGTTAATTTCCTCAAATTATGAAATTGATTTTGGTTAAATTGAGTCGCAGATAGGTTTAACAATGTCAAAATTGTGTAATACGGGCCATATTATATTGTTTCCAACAAAATAATTATAATGATTAATATTTAATCATGCTTAATAATTGTAAAAATGGGTAATCAAATGTGACCCAATTTTTACTAAATAAACAAGGATTTTGGACTTTCTAGTATTCCATTGTAAGGTTAATTATTTAATAATACATGTTCCACCAATATTTCCCCACATATTTCCCCTATCTCACTAAACATACCAAACCCCAACATGAGACTATTCATAACCCATACATGACTTTAGTTTCTGTGGAAACACTCATCTTTTTCACATGGTTAAGAGATCGCTTCCACTCATTATCTCATCCCTATCCAACCCAAATATGTTTATAATAAATTTTAATTCCCTATATCTCTTTAGATACCTCTCAAGGTGATACTAAGGTTCAATGGAGCCCACCCATTCTTTAATATGATACTTATAATGTTAAGGGTTCCCCTCCAAATCCTTTCAATATAAGTACTTTATTTAGGATAAGATTGTTTTATTTCAAAATGATTACAATTACATGTTTTAATAAAAAAAATACTTTAAATTCTAAATGATTATCTATTTATTATATACTTCACTTATCTCTCATTAGACCCATTATATAACAATTTTTGTCTTACCATCATGTTGTCGAAGTCACACCTTGATTTCAATGTAAAATTTATATGTTGAAAGCCTTTTTATTTCATTGTGATTTGGATTAAATGTGTTCATAATCAATCCTTTATAGACTATAATATTACTTATTGAATATATCTTACAATTATTTCACATTATTCATATTTAATAATTTCTTTTTTAACACGTAAAATTACTAAAATATTACTTATTTTTCCAGGTAATAACATCATGTTGTGAATACGCAAAAATAATATCATTAATTTGTATTCATATTGATGTAATATTATTTTATTGATTTATGATGTATATTTTTAAAAAAAACATTCCCTACCTATAGGTTAAAATGACACCTTTTTATGATGTTTCATTGATGTGAATCATTTAATGATAAACATATGTAGGGTGCACCTTGATAACACTCAAAAGAATTGGGTAATAATTAATATCTAGAAATAATATGTTCATGATACATTGGATTCATTCAATGATAATGGTTTTTGATAGCATGGTGAATAACCTTGTCAAACTTCTATTTCAAAACCTTAGTGATCAAATTTGGTGATATGCTTATGAATGTATCATATTTATGTTGTAACCACTATTACTTGTTATGACTCATGTAAATATTTTCATGTTATGCCAATGTTTATTATGATCATTTTATAAATATTTTACTTATGTTCATGTTCTTATATTATGTCTAAATATTTACCCATGATATTCATTTATGCTAAATTTTCATTGTTTATCCCATACTAGGATTTATTCTCACCACATTATTTTTAAAATTCTCCATCTGAAATATATTATAGTGAGCTAATAGAGGATATAATAATAATGACTAATTTTAATACAGTTAATTTTTTTATGTTTTATTATCTCATCCATGAATTCCATATATTTTTTCCTTGTTTCAATGTCACTAAACCTCAAAATAGTCTTAATGAAATTAATAGTGTAGTAATTATTTTTTTGATGTTTGAATAAAAAATGTATAAATTCATGGGCTGTAAGAATTTTTATCATATAAGGTTTTAGTATTTGTGGAAATTAGGACTAAAATACCTAAGCGAAAAACCTATAGATAATTCCAAGGGACAAGTCTAACTACTGGATAACCACATTATTGTATTGTAATATATAGATTTTGTATACTTTTTTGAAAATAGATCCATGTATGGATGTTGTCATGTGGTTGTGACTAACTAATAGATGAAAATAGGTGAAATCACACCCAAAATGATTGGTTATTAATTTACTCAATAATCACATTGATGATTGATGAGTCAGTATATGACATCACACCTAGCAAGACACTCTCTAGGGATATTCTTTGGTTTTTTATATACTCTTTATGAATCATTATGAAATATAGATTTCATTGTTAAATTGTGGGATTCGGTTGACATGTATATGATATCCCAACATAAATTAACACATATTAAACTAAGATTCATATAGTATTATCTAGAGTTATTGTTAAAAAGTTTGATAATGTAAAAAAATAAGTAATTTTCAAGGAGAATTCCTCTTTTAATTTTAATAATTATCCCATAATATTAATTTTTAATCATTGATGTTACCTTTTTTGGTTTTAGTGATAACTAGAACCAAAATAAAATGACTTAACAATGTGTGGGTGTGGAAATTTAATGATTGTGTATATTATCAATCCCTTAGAATATGATATGGGATGAGAAATATAGTGGTTATTTCAAACCTAAAATCATGAAATATGATTATCAATATAAACATAGTTGAAATCCGATGTGAATAAAAGTATATAAATATGAAGACAAATGAAAATAAATGAAATTAACATAATGAAAAATTAAATATTAAATAAAATATATGTTAAAAATATGGGATGAATCAACCTGGAAATTACCTCTAGGGGAATAAGATATGCATTAATTTTGGAATTGGGGTATATCAAGAATCCATCTATCAATGTAACATGAAGTGTTTAGTTAACATGGTTGAATTAAAGATAATTAATCCCAATGTACCATCAATAATTAAATGTCTTATGTGAGATAATCTTGGGAATTATTCAATTCAATGACCCTATCCATAAACTATCCAAGATGATTAACATCACTAACCTTCAATACCAAAAGAAAAATATAATGACATTGTAAGAACTACTCCTAATGTTGATCCAGATATTAAAGGTAAGTATACCCTCAAACATAATGTTTTATATGTCAGTCTAGAATTTTATTCTAATAACTCTTGTAAATGTAAAATGTTTTTAATATCATTAAATCACTACAATGATTATTTGATTTCTATTGGAATGTTTTGGTTGTACAATTATTATATTCCAAATTCATTTTTATAGGAACATGCATCGATAAAATAATATTATCCTTCTTTTACATAATTTTAATGTTATTTAATTCATGGATTGGATCGCTCCACTTAGAGGAAAATTTATATGTAGTAATGAGACAAATTTTGTTTTTGAATATAATATTTTATCAAAGAAATTATGAGAATAAACACCCTATAGAATCAAATTTTATAATTCAGTCATCATTTCCAAATAATGATAGTCTCTTGGCTAAAATAGTTATAGAGAATCATAATATTAGTGATATGACTATTTTGTGGAAGGAGTTAAAGTTCTCATGATTGTAATATTGAAATATGTCTATAAATTTATCCTATTTCATATATATAATTTATATTACATTAGATATTTTCATTCATATGTGATATCGAAAACTATGAGGATACAATTTATTTATATTTAGAATAATTCAATGCACATACTTTTAGGAAGCATATTATATTCATAAACATTATGCTTAAAATTCTAGTTTTTCCTCATGTTCAAAGGAATTGATATAGATTAGGTAAAATTCATACAAGATATGGATTAAATTGACAACACATTGTTTCTTCATAGTAAAATGTTACAACAAAATCACATGAAAATAAGTATTGTAGATCATGGTTTATTATCTATATTAAAACAAAATGAAATAAAAGGGGGGAAATGTATAATATAATTAGTACCCTCATCTCCCCCAAACCACCATTGCCGTTATGAATCACTCTTAGTATAAGAGGCATGAAAATAAGAAAAAATATCATGAAAGAAAAATACATGTTTTGAAATCTAAAATAAAATATATGGTAATTGTAAGTGAGAATAAAATAATTTTATTATGGTTATATATATAGGATTAAAATATGGACATTTCAAATATGGCCATTACAAATATGCTAATTAGAAATATGGTTGTGGGATATAACAGTATTCTACAGGAATAAGAACATTGTATATTGTCTGTAATAAATTTAAAAACAATGCAATTCATGAATAATAAATAAAAAAATATATAATATAAAAATATATATATATATATATTCATTACGTATTATTAATGAAATTATAATTACAGTTATATAATATAAGGAATTTATCAAAATCATAGAATGAAATTAATAATAATGCAATAGTAAAATTAATTTTTTTTTAAAATGAATAAACGAATTTAGGGGTAAATATTATTTGATATATTTTTTATTCAATAATCTACTTTTATTTAAGAATTTTATCTTGAATCATAATAAATGTAATGGATCAGTATTTAAATTTTATATTTACATTATTCAAATTATAAATTTATTGGTAATAATATTAAAAACACATAACATTTTAAATGGTAATTTGTTCAATAAAATAAATTATATTTATAATATTTATTTTCAATTAAAAAAATAAATTTATAAATTTTAATGAGATGAAATAATTTCATTTGAATTTATAATGATAGAATTTTCTTAGTCTGAATTTTTGGATTTTTTTTGAAATAGTTAATTTTAATTGAACAGTGAGAATACAATTTTTCCAAAAAACAAACATTATAATTATTTAATAATGATCTATATGTTTATAAACCCATTGAGTTTATTAAAGATGTTTTTAATTTGTAAAACTATATATAATAAAAAAATACTATCTAAAATTTTGAAAACCAATGATTTAATTTTTAATGATTTAATTAATATTTCCCAAATAAAAACTGTATTGGTATTATCACTTAATTAAATATTATTTAGGTAAAACACATTTTTTTATTTCTTTGAAAAACACATAACTATTATTTCTGTTATAAAAAACCAATCTATATAATGAAAATAATTAAAAATAAAATCCTTGTTAATATTAACATAAATTATTTCCATATCTTATTAGTATTTATTAATTTGATTTTATAGTGAATTATTTATTATAAGAACTATATGTACATTTTCAGTCAAGGGGGAAACGTTTATTCACAATGTAATTGGATTTTCATGCATTATAATGTTTTATATGAAAGATTTATTTCCACATTATAGATTTTTTATTCCAAAAAATGATCTTCATTTTTGAGTTCATCATGTCAATATTATATTATGTTGTTTTTTTCTGAAATGTTTTATTTTTCAAGGATTATTTAAAAAGATTTATTTTTATTACAAATGTATTTCGGTATTAATAATTTTAAATTTTTCATTTTTTCGAATTTGTTACTATGTTAAATTAAATAAATAATATTTTTAGTAATCTAATTACAACATTCCGAATGAATTATATTCTTGATATTGGTATAAAAACATATTTATACCTAAAAATTCATTTTTTTTCTTCTTAAAAATACATTTTTCATTGCGTTTATGTTGTTTTATTTTAAATTAAATACTACCACTTATGTTAATTGATCCAGATAAAATTAATCTCATTTTTGTGATTATTATAATTAATATTACATAAATTGTTCAACATATATTTTAGTTATAATTTACATTATAAATACTAAAAATCTATTAATATGGTTATGGTTAAATAAATTTATTAGGGGGAGGGTTAAACATAAGTGATATGGGCTAAAATGACCTAGAAACATATCTACATTCTATAATTAGGCCATATTTAGACCCTATATCATATAATTTTTGAAAATTGTCTATTTTGGGCCATTTTTTCATGCGATAGTCATTAATATATTTTAATCTTTTAAAATTTCCCTGTGTATCCTCTCCACTACATAAAAAATTGAAAACCCTCTACTGGAATCAACACACTTTAAGAGCCTTTCGGTTAAACCAATAAAATAAAAAATTCCATCCTAACATCCTAAAAAATTTATTATAGGCCGTTATTTGATTATAAATTCAACCTAGGAATTAGTTATGTATAACCCTAAAGAGGTAGCTTGAAGAAGAGATATAATTCATAACTGGACATTTTTGTTTTATATATATTTATAGCTCTGTAAAATATTCTCACACCTTGATTAAATAATAATGATATTATATTAAATATAATAATATTGTATTATTTTAATTTAATAATCTATATCTATCTCATTCTTCAATAAAATGGTAAATGAAACCATCAATCGTGTGTACAATGGTAAACTACCACACAAATCGATGTAATTCATTTTTCATAACCATATATCATGTATGGTAATAATGATAGGTTTAATTTATATATATTATTTTCATGAAATATTTATCATTCTACAAAGAAAATATATCATCTACTTTCTTACATTTCTAACCATTGAAAAATGATAACAACGTATATACGTATGTGTGTATTACCACATGTACAAAAAGAAGCTATTCATTTTTCATGACCACATCACATAGATTTTTATATAAGTGTATTTGAAGAAATAAAATTAAATTTATGACACAATCACCATTCTAGAATGAATATATAATATTTACCTTTTTTCCATCATGCATATTGAAAAATTGAAACATTACTTATCTATAAATACGAACAATTCTCATAATTATTGTATCATTATTTAATTTTCCTAATCAGATTTTGTTGGTTTTAAATGTATAATTTATGTCTAAAAATTATAATCAGTTCCTGATTATTTTTCTGGATATTATGGAATAATGTAGACATTAAGAATATTCGACATTCCAAAGGAATTTTAGGTATGTGAACAAAATATCATCAAAACAACTGATGTCAACATAATTGACTGAGTAACTGCGTAAAAATAAATAAAATAAAATGAATAATAAATTGGAAAATGTTTCTTTTGTAAATAAATAATTAACAAAATTTTAATATCTATTAAGATAAAGAACGTAAATAATGATCCAGAATCAAGGTAAAAGACACATTACATTGAAAACAATATATTTAATGTTCTTCATGAATTATTTTTTTAATTTTTTTCTTCCATTATTTCATGAATGTATTTATATATTAATAAATGAACAATAATGGACATTTTATATCAAATTTTAAATTATTTAAATTGTCGTCCAAATTATTTTTAACAAATTTTACATGGATTTGTTTTAAAAAAAAGAAAAATGAATTTTCAACTATGTTGTATATGATGTTAATCGGTATTCCGAACATTATAATAATTATTTTAGGTTTGGATTCCATTATATTATTTAATGTTTTCAACAGTTCAAAATTCACTTTTCCTTTATTTTAGGTATTTTAAAAAAATTTCTAAATGGAATGGACATTTTAATATCAAGAATTTTTTTCCTTATGGGTTTAAGGAATATTTTAATAAGTATAATAATTGAAATGGAAGATTTCATATGCTCTGATTATCTTATTGTTCATTTGACCTGTTTAAGATGATTGTAATGACCCAAAAATTTATTAATGGAATTATTTCCATTCTTATGATTAAATTATATCGTATAAAAAACACATATAGCATAAAGATATAATAAAAAAATTATTTTTTTAAAATAATAATGAAATAAGTGATATTCATAGATATTAAAGATCCAATAAAAATGAAATAATAACTTGATATTTTGAATAGTAACATGACCATTTGGAATAGTAAACTAGTGAAAATTATTGTAACCTCTCATATGAATGTAGAAGAAAATTAGAAAACTTTTAAATTCAAATGTGATATTATTAGGTCATTATATAAGTAAATAATTGTTTTAAAAATGATCAATTATGTTGTTGTATTTTTTGTAAAAAATAAATTTTTATTAAATATAATTCATTAATAGAATATTTATTTCCATAAAATATATTGATAAATTAATTTTTTTTTATGATTATATTATAATTTTATGAGACATAAATTAATTTTTCAAAGTGTTATAATATCATTTGTAATTTTAAAACTATTATTTTTCAAATAAATTATGAATTTAAATAAAAAATAAATTTCTCATATTTTTAAAATTATTTTCATAAAATGGGTCTAATTTTTTAATTCTACATGTCAAAAATTATTAAGGTTACTATTTTTATATTTTTATAAAATAGTTTAATTTTTTGTGAATAGTGAAATACGGTAATATACGTAATTTTACAATTAAATTAATCATTTAGTCGTAGATGATGCATGAATGATGTACGATCATAATATATAACTATATTAAATTATTTTAATATATTTGGTAATAATTCTCAAACTATTGATAACCTTGATCCTAAATAATAAACATATGAATAAAATAATGAGGAAACACCCCTATCCACCTCTATAAATACCACCCTCGCCACATCTTCTCCTTACAACTCCAAATCCATTATTCCTTTCCCAGTTCATTCATTTTATAATTCCAATACCCTCAAAAATATCTAGGATCCCTTTTTTCAACAAAATACCAAAACATTTTCACTACGGGGGTTCTCTAGGAGGACAAATTCAAATGGTAAAATCCTCATTATTTTTAATTTATTTTATTTTCAATTTCATTTATTTCTTATCTTCTCCTCTCCAGAACATACTAAAGTGTCATAATATTTCCATTATATATATATATATTAATTTAATTATGTTAATGGAATAATTCATCTTAAATTCTATTCCCTTATCCTATTATTATACAAATTAATTTTTAATCTTTAGCGTTTCGATTTACCACCACTAGGGATGATGAGTTTTCACTCTTCACTACCACCTTCAATGATTGTAATAAATCCATTAATATAGTTAAAAAAGATTGTTTTATAACTATTATAAGTTAAATAATGTTCTGGAACCGATATATAAGTAGGATCTTATATAAAAGGAAACAATCTCATAATTGTAATAAAACCCAACAAAATAAATTAAATCATTTTGATTAACATTAAATCTAATAAATCATCCTCATACTATATATAAAAATACATAAAATAATAATGAATTATATTTATGTTCATTAATAAAATATAAATTCAATTCTCTAGAATCATTCTCTTTGTACTTGAACTTCCATACTTATAAACAAGTAATCGGATCATGAAATCCACGGAAACAAACACTCCTGAACAATGAAATTAAACCCTATAACTCATAAATAATTCCAAAATTGAAGTTAATTAAAATATAATAAATCAAAAACATGTATAATAGGTTATTTATTTTTTAATTAATGAATGAAATTTTATTATACAAGATATTAAAATAATGAAAATATTCATATATTAGGTAAGGGGATTCTCAAACCCAAATTCATTTCATTGGGTTATTGATCATTCATGAAAAATATTACAGTGGTTATTTTTTTTAATATTCCTATGATATAATTTATTTGTTCATTTATTCTCTATTCAGGGATTTAAATTCTTCCAATACTATTTTATGCCAAATTAAATGATTCTCTAAAAGCAATCTTCTTTATAAAAACACATATTTTAGTCTCTTGAGATTATTTCTTCGTCCCTCAATATTGTTTATTAATATACTTATTATGTTATTACCTATTTATTTTTGGAATTCCAATGTATATTGATTAATTTGTTATTTACTAAATGAATTCAATTACTTTTCATGAATTATTTTATGTCCAACATTGATATACATTTTATGTGGAATTCATGATAATGTAAATGTTATAATGTGATGGGTGCACCAAAAAATATATTGGGCATGTAAATGTTATGATGTTAAGGGTGAAGGAAGAATTATAATGTTCCTCAATTCATTTTCTAATGTGATGTATCCGATGTGATAAACTAGAATTTTCATTGTATTTGACCACCAAGACATGATGCTTCATTATTATGCATTTCCAAATTCCATGCCTTTATATAAAGTTTCCTTTCATGATGATGATGGTGACCCTTTTCATATATGATGATAACGATGATTATTCTCACTGATTTTTCATGTCTCTTATTCATCTTCTTACCATTATTTTAGCTCACACCTTCTTTTTTTGTATATCCTTAGGTGTATACAAGCACCTAGGATAACATGATGGAAACTAAGATGCTAGAGAAGAAGGAATTAAATAAATATCTATGTTTTATTATGTAAAATCTGTGCATATTACTAATTTTCCCATGATACTAAACATTTAGATACATATTGTGAGATGCTTTTATGTTGTGTAACATTAAAATGACGTAATAATCATGTAAGAAATGTATGGTTTCTGAAGTTGGTAAGAAATCACAGTATAGTTATTTTTTTAATTAAGATTATAGAACCTCAGTGTAAACCCTTAATATGAGATTTAAAATAAGTATGCACCCAAGAATCATTGATTTAGAAAAACTATATACATAGGGATCATGACCGATATGTCATTAGATTTGATTTCACAAAGGAATAAATTATTCATTATATGTTGACTAATGTTTTGTTTAGACATATTCTATTTTAGAAAATAGTCGGAGCTATGAGAAACAATGCCACCAACCCACGTGAGGGAAAATGTAGAAATTTCCTTAATGACATATCCTATTACTTATGAGGTGGATTTTGTAATTTCAGGGAGATTCATACCCAGTCAGCCTAGGATAAGAACAATAATATAAATAAAATGGAATTTCCACCTTCCTCTAAGAGGGAGAAACTAGAAATCAATTTTTTATGTATCAAAAAACGCCGATGTTCAGTGGAACTTCTAATCCATTAGTCGCAGAATAGTGGGTCATCTCAATGGAGAAAATATTTTTGGTACTTTGTAGTTTTGAGATGACGAAATTGACTCTGTTTGTTAATCTTCAAGATGGATATGCCGATCAATATTTTTCCTTGATTATGAACACTAAAACTAAGGAAGAGATTGAAGAGATGTAGTGGAAATTCATTAAGATAATTCTTCTTAACAAGTATTTCCCTCACACTCTTCCAGAAAATATGGAATCTGAGTTTATAGAGTTGTAGAAAGAGGAGGGAGAATATATCATGTCCTATTATGGAAATTTCACATGTCTCACAATGTATGCCTCTGGTTTTTTATTTATAATGAAATAAAATTTTATAGATTCTCTCTTTGGTTAAAAACAAACCTTTGAAAGGATATAAATTTTTTAGTATTTGGGAGTTATGAATGACCTGTTTTATGTGCTCTCAAAGTATAGATGTAGTTTGGATAATGGTCCCATAGAAATTGTGATAGGAAATTAATGGTGTATTTTCATGATAGGGGATCAAATGATACAGTTTGAAAAAAATATCAACCAATCAGATGTCAAAAATTATAGAAGCAAAATCATTGTAATTTCCTCAAATGGATGGGGAAATTTTTTAATCGTGAGATAGAAGGGCATCTAGCTCATGATTGTTATATAGAAGTAAATTAATCAACCAATTAGATGGATGAAATGAGAGAACCACCCATGGTACAATGATTCAACTATAAAGAGAAAGGGAATTATGTAGTCCAGTGAACTAAACCTCATGTTCTTGAGGGTAATCAGCATTATCACCCACCAATGTTAAAGGATAAAGGGATATATTATTCCATCTCTAAAGAAGAAGTGGAGAAATAAAATGAATCCATAGAAGGTACACTTCCTATTCCCAAAAGAATGTAAAAAAGAATTATTTAATTCTAATTCTAGATATTTATTTATATCTTCCATGTTTTATATAATTATTAATTCAGAGCCCCAAAACCTTGAAGTAGAGATATACCTAAAAAATTTAATTGTGAAATCATTGAATCCCAAGTGGTGGAATCATCTCTTACAGGTATATGTGGTAAGAATCTTATAGTGAATATCATGATACCTCTGTTTGTGGAATTCAATGTCATTCTAGTGATGCATTGTCTCTCATTATATAGAGAATAAATAAAATGTCAGGAAGATGAAATATCATTAAATATTTTGAACCATCCCATGTGACTCTAAAAATTCATGGAAGAACATGAATATCCATTATAAGATCTTTCAATAGTGTGGGTGTTTATTCCATGTGAATATGTGTACCCTAATCAAATGGTTAAGTCAATGGAATGTATCAACCAAGGGGAGATGCCCATTTTTTGGGAATATAGTGATGTATTTCCTAAAGAGTTACCCAAACTTCCCCTATATCACGAGGGAGATTTATCAATAGAACTCATAGATGGAGATACTCTTATCTATTAATCTCCCTATAGGATATCCTCTATTGAACTATATGAGGTAAATAACCAGGTATAAGAGAAATGTGACAAAGTGTCGATATTCCATAGTGCATCACCTTGGGGTGTTCCAATGCTCGTTGGAAGGAAAAAGGGATGGCTCAATGTGGTTGTGGGTCGAATATCATGAAATAAATAAGGAAATAATAGGAAAAATGTATCCTCTTCCACGAATTGATAACTTTTTCGATCATGTATGAGCTTCTAAATACATCTAAATGGGGTATCTTCATTTTGGATATTATTAGATAAGGTGATGAAATAAGTCATTTATAAGACTTCCTTTAATGCATGGTATGAGTACTATGTGTTTACAATTATGACATTCAAACTTTTTAATTTCACTACAATATTTAGGGATTTTATGAATTGAGTATTTAGATAGTACCATGAATTTGTTTTGGAGGGTTTTATCGATGATATTATCATATACAACAAGGGAAAGGTGGAACATGGATAATATTAATGGATTTTTCTAGAGAAATTGTGGACGGATAAATTGTACGCCAGGTTTAGTAAGTGTAACTTTTGGATGCAGTAAGTCACATTTTTAGAAAACGTGATCAACATTGATGGAATATCGGTTCACCCTTCAAAAAAAGGCAACTTAAGAATGTCCAAGATCATCTAGTGTCACAGAAATATTATTTTTTCTTTGATTAGCAGGGTACTACATTAATTTTTTGAGATATTTCTCACAATTGAATATCTCACAAAAAAAGATAACAAGGAATTGAGTAATGTATATATGGATGGAAGAATGTGAGGAAAGCGTCACGTAGAAAAATAAGAGGTTGATCAGTGCACCTGTACTCACATTATTGTAAAGTGGAGAATGTTTTGTGATATAAAATTACTCTTAAAATATTCGATTGTGTTGTTTACTCATTAAGAATTATAAACTGATAGCCTATGCTTTATGAATAATTAATATCAATGGGAAGAACTACAAAATGCATGATTTTTGCAACCAACTATGATTTTTTCCATGAAACTCTAGTGGCACGACCTCTATGGTAAGAAGTGTGACATATAAACCAATCGAAAGAGTATAAAATATATATTAATAGAAGGAGCCCAACAGACATCAAAAGAAATTGTTAGAGGTAATAAAAAACTACAATTTCCCAATTCACTACAATAAATGAAAGGAAAACAAGGTATCTGATGCTTTTAATTGAGAATAACCAAAAACTATATCCATGGCGTGGATTGGTAATGAAATTTTTTTCATGGATATACTAAGGATGAATAGGAAATTTAATTTCAGGGTATACATCCTACATTTCCCAAATGGTTTCCCAACTATATAACCTTGATAAGATCAAAGAGACACAAAGGGAAGACCTGGAGATTAAAAATAAGGAAAAAGTAGTAAATAAAGGGAAGTATCATGATTTCTATATCGAGTCTGATGGAATGATTCAGTTTGGAACAAGTCATTGTGTCCTTTAATCACCTAATAAAAATTAATATCTATTAGATATTGCAACTAACTCTCCTCTCAGCATCAATCCTGGAATAACCAAAATTTACCGTAATATACGAGAATACTTCTGGTGGGAAAACATGAAGAATTAGATTATAGAGTATTTATCATGGTCGTTGAAATATCATCAATTTAATGTTAAAAAAATTACAAGAGTACAATGAAACCACTGCATATACACATGTGTAAATGGGAGAATGTCTCTATGGACATTGTCACTGGTCTCCCAAAGACATCTAATGATAAAAATGAAATAGGGGTTGTGGTGAATCGACTCAACAATACTTCCCACATTACTTTAATTCAGGAATAACCTATATTTAAAAACCATTCTAGGATATATGTGAAGGAATAGGTGAGGCTAAATAGGGTTTTACATTCCATCATCTATTATCTTGATCCATGGTTCACATCCATATTCTGGAGGAGTCTTCAATATTCTTTAAGTATTGAAATAATTTTTTTTTACTTTTCACCTCCCAAATAAATGGCGAATATAAAAGACTATTTGGATTCTCTAATATAATCTAAGAGCATACTCAATGGAATTAAAAGGTTTATTGGGTCAACATATCATATTGGATGTGTTCTTATAGAAAAATAGTTTTTACTTGAGTATTCATATAACATCATATGGGGAATTATTTGGTAAGAGATGTAGAACTCCAACATGTTGTGATGAAGTTGGTGAACAACCACTACATTAACCTAATATTGAGAATGAAATGACATAGAAGGCTCATTCAATCA
Source organism: Viscum album (assembly GCA_963277665.1). NCBI lineage: Eukaryota > Viridiplantae > Streptophyta > Magnoliopsida > Santalales > Viscaceae > Viscum > Viscum album. The sequence continues at coordinate 248,419,983 of OY728122.1, read as the reverse complement.
TGAAACATATCAATGTTACTCATATTCGAAAAAGGATGTATACTAAAAACCATATAAGTGACATGGAGTTAAACATTGGAGTAAAATTTTTCCTTTGAATATCACTATAGATGACATTCATGTGGTTTGAAAAGAATGGGAAGAATATCCCATGGTACATTGGTCCCTTTGAGATCGTTGGTTGCATAAGAAAAGTGACATATCAACTAGAACTTCCCCAAAATATGGATCAAGTACATGATGTGTTCCATGTATCACTCCTGATGATGTACATAATAGATCTGTCTCATGTACTAAACCCAAAGGTGTTATAGATGGATGATGATTTATCTTATGTGGATTAGATGGTAATGATACAAGATTAGAGAGAAGAGGTTCTACGCAACAAGACAGCCTTCCCTTTCTATTTTTTGTGAAGGAAATATATGTTTAAATATGTGTCTTGTGAACTGGAGGAGGTGATGAGGGAAAATAACCCTCACATGTTTATGTAAAATGAATTTTCGAGGGTGAAATTTCAAAAGGGGGGACGAATTTAATAAACTAAACATTTATTAATCTAATTAATTCTATTCTAATGATTATAAATTCTGGAATAGAACACATATGTAGCATAGGGAATCCAATAAAACACTATTTTAATAAAAGAATAATGTAATAAGTGATATTCATAGAAATTAAGGATCCTATACTAATGAAATAATAACATGAATATTGGAATAGTAACATGACCATTAAGAATAGTAAACCCTCCATTAGAATAGTAATCTGACCTATGAAAGTATATATAATATATAGGAATCCCATAAATTAAAATATGATATAATTATATCTCTGTATAAGTAAATAAAACATTTATAAATGATAAAGTATGTTTTGGAATTTTTTTGTAAAAAATAATTTATTTTTAAATATATTTATATAATAAAGGAATTATTTTATTTAAATAGATTCAATTTTTTTTCATATGATTATAGGATAATTTTAGGAGGCCTAAATGATTTTTTCAAAGTTTCATAAAATTTGTTATAATTTTAAAGTTGATATTTTTTGAATAAAATATAATTTTTAATAAAACATACATTTATGAAATTTAGAAAATTATTTTAATAAAATTTATTTCATTTTTTACTTCAATAGTAATAAAAATGATAAGGGTTAATGCATTATATTTTTATATAATAGTTGAATTTTAGGTGAATAATAAAATCTATTAATTCACAAAATTGAAGAAGTACATGAATTATTGATTCATATATGATATATTGATGACATAATCTCATAATCTAAAACTATCCAAAATTATTTTAAAATATATATTAATAGTTTCTCAATAATTCACTATCTTGATCCAAAATATTAAACTGACTATCACAACAATGAGAAAACACTCCCCTCCTCCCCTATAAATAACACCCTCACTAGCACTTCTCTTCACAACTCCGAAGCACAAATGTAGGTCTATGTTCAACCAAATACTCTTCACACCACCCTCTTCCATTTCCAGGAGCCCTTGGATTTATATAATGTCCAAAAAAATACCATCGAGGTTCTCAATGAGCATAAATTCTAGAGGTAAAATTATAGGGTATGGGCGTAGCGGAAGTGTGTGATGGGTGGTGCCTAAAATTGTTTTAATGATTTTGCATCAATATGAGATTTAATAGATGATAAACGTTGTGATCTATAGAATTGAATCAATGAACATAGGCAAGTGAATGTACTATAGAACTATAAATTATTATCACATATTATATATAGTCAATTTAATTAATTAAGAATTACAATTTTAGAATTATTTCATCATTTATAGATATGACAATATATTTAAATGGTATCATCATTTCATTTTAGGAATGAATATTATATTTATTCTTTTGATGATCCACATGTGTTCCAAAAACATCTGAATTTCTCCATTGAAAACATAGGGTGTAAGCACAACAGATCCTATCGCTTGCATCATCCACATTTGATCACCTCATGATTCGCTTCCGTAATATTAAAATGGATCTCAGATTAAATGAGAATGGGAGGCAGAGGAAGATCAGTCTATATTTTGAGGAGAGCTGTTAGATAAGGGAGCTCTCTTGGTCTTGATAGGGTTATCCAAATCTATGGTGCACAAAAAAAACAAATTAATCAGCTAGGTTATAAAATAATATAATTAGATTTATATACTGCTAGGGTAATAATAATGTTTTTGAAAAAGTTACATTATTTATTTATTTATTCCCATCAGAACTCCATGTCATATAATAATAATATTATTATTATTATTTATCAACGCACACATTACATTATAATTTCATTAAAAAAAATTTCTCAAATAATATTCAATATTTATTATTCCTCAAATAACCATTAAAATTGGTCTTCCATTCCTAAAAAATATCTTCTAGGCCATGAATAATGACTATTTATTAATTAAATAAATATCACTACATAATTTCCAAATAAATGAATAAATAATATATTCACTAAATATAAAATAAATATTTATCAAATATTCATCCCAGATTATATTATCTCAAATAATTTGTGATAGAATAAATAAATAAATAAAACATAAATATTTTTTAAACCCTATTTTGGATTAATATTTATTAAAAAAAATTATGTAATAAATAATTATAATATTATTAAACAGAGATTCTTGATAGACTTATTGTGTGACACTCTTAGAGTTATTCTCAGTGGCGATAGGATAAGTGGGATAAAGCCTAATTTTATATTCAATCAATACACTAATGAAAACAAAGTAAAAGAAGTTAAATATTTAATAAAATAATGCCTCATATATATGATTATTTTGTAATATAATACCTTATTCATGATATATCTAATCAATCTATTTGTATACTGATTCCATAAACCTATATTCTCGATGTATTTTTCTTTGACTTCAAGGAAATTGAAATTCTTATGGACTTCCTTAAACATGGATTTATATAGACTATATCATTTTCAACAAAGGTACTAAGGTATTAAATTACGTTAAATAATAGAAGGGAAAAAATCTTACTCATATTATTCATTAAATTAATATTAATCATGAAACAAAAAATGAATTCTACCTCCCCGAGCACATCAGTTGTCATGGTTTTCAACAATACATCAATGTACCTAACCCATAATACTCATTAATCGTAGTCATAATCCCTAAAGATCAATACACACGTCTGAAGATAGAAATATTAAATGACACATAGAAATATGGATTTTCTACCGGTGGGTCTCATTCTCATAATATCCTACACTGAATATTACATGGTTCATAAACCATTAGATTGTGTCTCAATGTCCTATGAGTCTCCACCTATGACATACCATATCATTTGTATCTATCATATAATATCATCCAACTATAGAACTTAATTTTAAGAATAGTTTCATAACACTTTTTTTAACATATCATAGTAGGGAACTACTATAATATTTTACGGAAAAAATTACTCTTATGACATTATCACAAACCATGTTATGCCAAAGATCAATCTAGATGTGATATGTATTTTGTCTGTAATCAAAACTATGTATACAATTTATCATAATATATATAGAATTTGGTTCAAGGGATCCATCTCCTATAGACTCCCACTTTCACTAGATCCATTAGCTAACAACATTTAGTTTGTTATCTCTCACAAGATACTCATTCTTTTTCTAAGATATGACTTTTGTCATGGGGTCCACCATGTTCTTTTTCTTGGGTACTCTACATAAAAAAACAATAACCCATTTATAAAAATTTCAAAATAGGAGATACATAGAAATTATATTGATGGTCAATTTGTGTGACATTGGCTCCTTTTCAAGATCCACTACTTTAGTATCCTCACAATACAATGTGAAATTGTCATTATAGATATGGAACACATTATGATCTTAGACAAATTTCCATATCTATGTGGCTTCTTTTTCTATATTAGAAGCCTCAATATAATCAAACTCTATTATAAAATCATCGACCACAAGATAATTTGAACTCTTCCTTCTCACAAATCCTCTAGTAAAAAATCATATCCTAACGGTGTATTTAGATCATTTTGATATGTATAAAAACTAGAATCATTATAACCCCTAATTACCAGCTCCTCATCTCCTCAATAAACAATGAACATATCCTTAGTTATTCTTAGATACATAAGCATAGCTTTAATAGTAGTCAAATGATGTTCTCTTAGATCTGTTTGATATCTTTGTACCATGCTCAATGTATGGAAATCATAAATTCTAGTACATAAATTGGAATACATGATTTACACTATTGTAGAATAATATGTGAACATACACATTATCTATTTCTCTTATTGTTTCTAAAGACACATATTCATAGAAATATGTAAACCATGTGAAACTGGTATAAATACCCTCCTGGATTGTTCCAAAATAAAAATATTTATTATTTGGTCATTATATATACTTTGACATTGTCAAATATGCCTCTCATATTTATCAGAATAGATATTTATCTCTATAACATTGGTTACTTCTCCAAAGTCCTCCATGGAGAAACATTTGTTTATCCTATCCATAATAGAATGAATGATAGTTATGTCTTTTCTATTATATAATGTGTCATCAACATATACAACTAGTATAATAAATGAATTCTAACTAAACCTCTTCTAAACGGGTGGATCACATTGATTCTTAATGAATGAAAATTAGTTTATGGATTCATCGAAACAAATGTTCTTCAAAATGGATAGATTCTTTAATCCTTAAATGGATCTCTACAACATGAAAAGGATTTTGGAATCACATGGAGTCATAAACCATTCTGGTTATGTCATATATACATATTCATAAAGGTTCACATTAATGAATGCGGTTTTGATATACATCTTCCAAGTCACATAGTAATTGTAAGATTTTATATAATGAATAAATATGATGTATTTAAACTTGTAAACTGGTGAAAAGGATTAATCTTAGTTAATTCCTTGATTATTTTTAAGGAATTTTTATACAATCCTTGCGTAATAGGTATTTTCTTTACCTTCCACGCATATTTTTCTCTAGAAGACATGTTTTGACTCAATGAGTATTACCCTAATTGGTTCATCGATTAGAACACAAACATGGTTCAGATACATGGAATCCGTTTTAGAATTCATGGTTTTCTTCCATCATATAGCTTCTGATATTTCAACTACATCTATGTTGATGATAGGTTCATCATATTAAACCAATAATGAGTCACCATATTCTATGACTAGAAATAAACATCTCTATGGTTCTCCTTCCACTCTTGTACTCCAACATGATTCTTGTTATTTAGGAAAAACATATTCCATCGGGACCTTTGGAATCTGTTCTTATACTAACTGTTCTGAATATTTAGCATAAAATTCATTATAGTTAATCATTCCAGCATTATCCTTTTTGATGATGTTATCCTTATCATGAAAGATGGATTGTATGGAGAAAATCTATTTTTTTCTAATGTTTTGTATAGGATGTATACCTTTTTTTATCAAAATACCTTATAATGATACACTATGTTCTCTGAGTTTCATGTTTTTTGTCTGAGATGGAATTATCAAATGCTCCCAAAACCCCATGCATGTGTTTGGAACATAATGGGTTTCTTTCCACTACATACGTATAAGGTAATTAATTATGATGTTTTTGTTTGTACTACGTTTAATGTGTATGCTATAGTTTGTAATGAATATTCCCAAATAGATAATGGAAGATTTTCATGACCCATTATCAACCATACCATGTCTTACAAGGTATGGTTCCTCATTTCACTAAAACCATTGCACTGTGGCGTATAAGGTAGATTGAGTTGACATAGAATCCCAAACACCTATAAGAAGTTGATAAACTCTTGTTTATGATATTCACCACCTCAATCTAATATATGATTATTTTATCTTCGTAGCGTGTTGATTCTCTACGTCATTATTGAATACATTTAATTTCTCAACAGAATCTAACTTATAACTCATCAATTAGTCATATCCATATCTACAAAAGTCATTAGTAAAAGTTATGATGTTAGAATATCCACCAATATCATCAACATAAAATGGTCCACACAGATCAGTGTGTACCAATCCTTGATGGTTTTTCCCTCATATTCATCAAATGGCGGGTTGGTATTTTTTTACGTGTAAATAAGCATGACATATTTCATGTTATTTTTTCTCAAATGAGTATAATTAACCACCTTGATAGAGAATAGTTAAATTCTTCTTGTTTACACGGCCTAAGCGGTGTTGGAAAAAATATGCATTGTCTGAGTCATGTGAACACAATTAATTATCAATTTCCAATACTTTGTTTTTGTAATTTAATACATAAAGACTCTTATTTAAATTCACGACAACATAACATATGTTTTCCATAGAAAAGAAACAAAATTTATTTCAAAAAATGAATTTGAACCCATCTTTATATAGGCGTGATACAAAAATTATGTTCTTGGTAAACATAGTTACATAAAAACAATATTTTAAATCAAAAAGAATTCATATTGGAAATGAATGGTGGTAGTCACTAATGGAAAGAGATGCCATCCGCACACCATTATAAGATCATATGTCCACATCTCCTCTATCAATATTTCAGAATATACATGGTTACTTCATTTAGATACATATATGAGAACCAAAAGCTATATTTAACATCCAATCTATAGTTATTGATAGATTACACTTGATAACGAATGAAAATTATAATCCCATTGCATCTGGGTGTAGTTTGTCTTCTAGTGGCCATATTTTAGACATGAAAAAAATATTAACTCTTTTTTCCTTTCTCTGCCTCTAGATCTTCCCCCTCTTGGAAGAATGGTGAAAAAGAGATTTATACTAGTTATGAGTCTTGGTTCCCTTTTCCTAATTCATCCTTTTCTTTTTAACCATAATGACATCCTTTTTATCTTGACCCATTTCCTTATCCAATTGGAAAATCAATGTAAGTTGTTTCAAAAGACTCCTCTCATTTATTATCACCTTTTAATTTATAATAGAACTAGTTAAGGTATTGGGAAGTGATGAAAGTATGATATATGTTGGTAACTCATCTCGTAATTTAATCCCTATGATTTCTAGGTGTTCAATGTTACCAATAAGATTTAATACGTAATGTTCAGTTGGGAATGACTCTAAAAGATTAGATTTGAACAAATTATTGGAGATCTCGTACCACTATTATCTCAGCTTCATCAAATAGATATCTTTAAGGTGAGACAAAATTCTATATGAATATATGCCTTCATGTTACTTCAAAATCTCATTGGACATGGATGGTAACAAGAATCATTGAAAATCTATGTAATCGTTCAAATGTTTTTGATATAGTGATAATTCTTCGTCACAATCCTAATTAACATATGCATTAAGAATATGTTCTTGAAGCGCATACAATTTCATTTCATGGATAAGGATAACATGTAAGTGCCTTTGGCACTCTGGGAAATTTGTGCCATTGAGAAGGTTATCATTATCTAGTACAGATCATAGTTCTATGTTTTTAAAGAAATTTACATTTTTCCTACCAATCAGATGATACAAATTTTATAACATTAACAAATAAAATTTGTAAAAGTAAATAAATATAAAATTTATTAGTCTCCCACAATTTTATCGAAACCTAATAGACTTCACAATCGGATTCAGAATATCCTGTTTTTTGGACAATGTAGTAGCTAGGATCTGTATTCCTCTACACATTACCCAAAATTTGGTTGGTCAAGAAACCTGAATAGTTTTAGGTAGGTAGTCCAAATTCTATATTTATTAACTCATAGTTCATTGATTTATTGAGTGGACTCCCAAATCATTAAATCATAAAACTGGATTTCCTAAACCCTTTCTTCTAGGTTACACCATGTACTACTTCTGAAGTCATCCCTGGATGTGAATTAAGTAATTTCGAACAAAATATTCTAGATATAATTCCTAGATAATGGAAATCACCCAATGTTAATTGGTCAATTACACTGAACTATGGTTAAATTTTAACTGATGTAGTGGAGGGATATACTGAATTAATATATATAATTGAGGAATTTTATCCTTTTATTCCTAAATTTCCAATTATTATCTTTATTACACGATTTTAAATATTAAGTGGATTTATGAAAGTGATTAACCTTGTTTTAGGTATTATTTTCTCATCATCCAATTTATTTTAATTCTATCATGTCTGCTTATTAATTTCATTAACAAATTGATCGTGATAAAACATCAATAATGAAATAATCTTCAAACCTGATATAAATAAAATAATAAATTAACATGATCATGAGATTTTACAAATTTTTTAGTTTATATATTATTTTATAAATTAAACATTGACCAATATGTAAATCACTTTGAACCAATTAAGGTTTATGTATCAACTTTCCTCTTATCCACCTATGTATCTCACTTGGATTTGATTCAATCATGATCCACCTCCACTAGCATGGGATCTCTATCCATTACATATTCATATAATCACAAATAGATGAGGGGGAAATGGTTAACCTAAATGAATCCATGGACATAAAGGCCATAACATAATAAGAGAAGATGAGGCACATAGACCAAAAATTTAATTAAATAATAAATTTAATGAAACTAATAACATACAAAGGTATGATATATTATCATGATAATACAAATACATGAAAAAAATTAATCATTTAATAAAATAAGATTTCAATTATTAATCAACATTATTTAAGATATATCACAGTTGAATAAATTAATTATCATCATTAAAAAATTAACTATTTTATATTAAATCTCATCCAACTTTTCTTGATATTATCATCTATTATAATTTTTAAAAAAATTTAAAAATTTATTTATAATTAAACACGTGCATAATTTTACCTCAGAGAAAACACAATAAATAAACTTCCAAATCTACCCAAAATGTATTATAGTTGTATCCAATTTAATCTTGTGATCACACAGAAGCACATATCAATATGTTTTACATAGTATAAAACAAAAATTTTAAATCTGTGTAATTTTGTAAAATTGAATGGCATGTACGACCAAGATACAATATGTGTACATCTGTGACCGTGTATATGAGGCACACACCTCGGGACTCAGGGTGTATACTATGCCTTATAAAATTTTATCACATAAAATGTATAATCGAATATATGTAATGTGGTCTCTTTGTTACACGATCACAGGTCAGGTAGGCCATGTATGTTAATACATGGCTAGTCTATCACTCAAAGGGACTACATTCTTTGTATGTGGGATACAAAAATTGTACATTTTGTTAATATGTTCCACCCAAGATTGATCAACATGAAATGTAAGAAGTAAATACACTGCATGTCATCATTGACAACCATTTGAAATTATTTTTTATTTAATTCCTAATGCATTGAACACAATTACACATTGTGTAACTATGTTTTCATGGTATGTAATCCTAAATCATCCAACCAGAATCCTCCACAGCTCTAGATGAGTTCAAAAATTTTATTTCATTTAAAAAATTAATCATATTGATTTGATCTATGATAAATGAAGGAGCCAGAAATATATCTCACAATTTAGACTAATAGCATGATTAAAAATGAATTGAAAACTGAATCACCAATGTGTAAATCAATCCAAAATATTTAAATAATTATCAATAATAATGTGACCTCTGATACAACTTTTTGGTTCTGCATGCATCAGAATCATGTGATGGGTTGTGCCCATGATCAATAATAAATCTGTGATATACACAATAATTAATATTGTGATATATAGAATAGAATCAATGGATATATAAAATTTATATAATTCCAAAACCATAAATAAGACAATCACACATAATTTCTAATAAATTTAATTAATTAATAATGAAATTGTTTCATTTTTTTATTCACGGATGGATCTAAAAACATACAAGTGTTGTATATTCATTGCGTTGTAGGAATCAAGAGAAAATTCCCTTTAGGTGTGATCCACACATGTTCCAAAAATATTTTAACCTTTTTGTTGGAATTTATGGGTGATAGAAACATAAATCCGATAACATTGACATCATCCTTCAATCTCCTCAAGAACAACTTCCAAAAAATTCTTCTTGATCTCTCTTGACTAGGGAGTGGAAGGTGGATAATAATTTCCATCTTCATTGGAACATTAATGAAGATGGTATCTCTCTATGTTTGTAGAATATTTTCCAAATCCATTGTTCACAACCAAAACAAATGAAATGGAAATGTTAGAGAATAATATAATTTGTTTTATAAACTCCTAGATTTAATATAAAATAACCAAACAAGTTACCTTTTTTATTTATTTAAACCTCACAAAACTCGATGTAAAATAAGAATAATATTTATATTATTTCTCGAAAGGTCCATAACTTGTGAATTAAATTAAATATCATTTAATTAAATTAAATTCAACATCAATTATTTCTCACCATTCTATTAAATTTTGTCCACCATTCCCCCACAATATTTATCAACCATTGACTAATGAATATTTATTTATTAAATAAATATCACTGCATTATTCACTAATTGATAAATAAATATTATATTAACTAAATTTAAAATAAATCCTTTTTAGATATTATGATCGTATTATATTCTTCCTAAAAAATGGTGGAAGAATAAATGTGATCTACAAATCATGAATAAATATTCAACCAAATACATGAATTATATTAATTAAACTTATTATATAATAAATAATATTATTATCATTTAACAATAATCTTGATACACATAGTGTGTGAACCTCCATGACTCTTTCTTAGTAGAATTAGGCGTAGAAACCTAATGTCTATGTTTAGAATCTATAAACATTCCACGGAACCCATAGTGAAATAAGTTAATGTTGTAGAAACATATTAACTCATTTGGATGCTTTTGTTAAAATATAATCCCTTTATCTTGATATCTCTAATGTAGCTGGTTTAATGCAGGTTCGATCAACCAATATGCTCGATAGATCTTTGTTTGAATTAATAGTAATTTCAAAATCCTATTGAACCCATGATTATGGATTTATATAGTCTATATATTTTCGATAATGTGTACTTAGATATTAACATTTGTTGATGAATATAAGGGACAAATACATTCTCCAAGTATTCATTAATTTAAAATTACGTAAGATGCACCCAACGTATCATACCTCATCATGAAAATCTGTAATCACATTTTTCATCAATATATAATAGTATCTGACTCATAATACTAATTAATAATAATCCAAATTTCTACGTATCAATACACACATCCACAGATAGGATCATCCATGACATATATGAATGTATACTTCTTATTGGTGAGTATCGTTCTCATAAGGTGTTACACTGGATATTACCAAGGTAGTACACCCTGAGAAGGTGAATCAATATATTATAAGTCTCCACCCATGATATCATGTATCATTCATATCCATAAAATGATATTATCCATTTATAGAACATATATGTTAGAATAGTGTCGTAGCACTTTCTGGTTCTCATCGTAATGGAGAACGACTATGAAATTTTAGTGCGTTAGTTACTCATCAAACATTATCACATACTATGTTACATATAAAAACAACAATTATGTAATAATTAGTTTATTTATATTAAAAATTATTAAGACAAATTATCCTAATGTTTACAGAAGTTTGTTCTATGGAACTAACTCCAACAAAAGTCCTCTTTCTTTTTCTTTTAATTTCTTTTCAATTTTATTACATTATTATCTTTTCCCCACCTACACTAATCCAAGTGTCATGATAACTACAGTATCATTAATATATTGAAATTTAATTAGGTTAATGTAATTATTCATGTTTAAGTATATTCATTTTTTTATTTTATTCTAAAAATGATAATATAGTTTTTGATTTTTCTATTTACCACCTCCCAGGATGATGCATTTTCATGTTTCGCTAATACAATAATGGATCATCATAAAATAATTAATATAAGTAAATAAATTATTTTAGTAATATTACATGTGAAATATTTTTTTAACCAATATATAAACATTATGTTAAATAAAATGATATAAAATCATAATGGATGAAAAAACCATAAAAAAAATTATGTCATTTTGATTAACATTCAATTTAATATATCTTAATAATACCATAAAAATTATATATATGCCTAATTAAACATCTATATATTTATTAACATCAATTAATTTCAATTTTGGATAATCATTCTCACAATAAATGACCATCCATACTTATAAACAAATGAGCAGATCATGGAATGTAACGAAATAAACACTCCATAACAATACATTTGAACTCTATAACTCATTATAAAGGCCACAAATTTATGGATCATTTAAATTTAATGTAAATAAATAATTCAAACATTAGGTAAGAGGATTATCGAACCCTATTAACATTAATTTTGTTATTCCACTTTCAGGCCAAATTGTTTGTAAATTTTCATTTTATATTCTTAAGATATAATTAATATTTCATTCATTTTATATTCTTGGGTATAAAAGTATCCAATAAGATTTATTTTAAATTCAATGATTTCTAAAAATAACACTTCATTATAAAACACTTTTTTTACTTCTCTTTAGATTATTTCTTCCACAGTCAGGATTGATGATTCTTATAATAATTATGTTATTACCTATTTATTTTAGGAACCCCAAAACGTATTTGAAAAGGTATAATTTATGAAATTAAACTCATTCCATTCCATGAGTTATTTAATATCCATGATTGATATTCATTCTATGTGGAATTCATAATATTTTAAATGTAATGATATGATGGGTTCACCTAGAATAATATAGTGAATGCAATTTTTATGATGTGATGGGTTTGCCCGAAATTAAACAGTTCTGTAATTAATTGGAGAATGTGATGTATCTCATGACATAATGTGAAATATGTACAACATTTGACCTCCATGACATCATGTTTGATTTTATTGCATTTCCACATTCAATTACTTTATATAATTATTCCTTTCTTGATTATGATGATTATACTTTCATTATATTATTCCAATGATGAAAATGGTTATAAATTTAAAAAGATACTAATGCTTTTGATCCAAGCTGTGTAACGATTTTATGTTGTTTATCATTGAAATGAATTAATAACCATGTAATAAAATTAGAGTCTATATAATGATGGTAAATTATAATATATACCATGATGAATGGCGAGCTTCATATAGATCATGATGATAGGTTATTTTGATAAATCTCTCTGAGGCATTTGGTAAAGGTACAGAGTTAACCAGATAGGTTTCTCTGAAGAGATTGTTATAATTAAAGAGGTTTGTCATTCAATTTGTAAGAGTTATTTTTAGAGTAATATAAAAATGATGAATCAAGTTTCCTATATGATTAATATATGATTTCTACGGATTTACAAATAAATACTATGATTTAACATGGTAGGTTAATGATCTTATGATTATGGGGATTTTAATGCTACATCTTATGGGGGAAATCAACAACATTTGGAAAATATATTCATGAATTTTTCTATATTTAAATGAAAAATTTATGATTATAATTTTTTTATAATATTTTTTATAAAATGTTTTATGAAAATATTTTGCCTCTTTAGTTGATTTAATGGGTAAAATAACGTTTATTTTGAGAACAAATATTATTTTGAAAATGGATAATTTTAAATAGTATTTATATCCTAACATGTTTCTTTATTTATTATTATATTTCCTTTTCAGAGATATTTGTTCTCATCTTACATTTAAAAAAAGAACAGGTTTTTAAAGATTATTAGAGTAAGGTATGAGGTCCAAAAGAAAATTTTGATGATATGTCACAAAAAGAATTTTTTTTATCTTGAATGTTTTGTATTGTGTGAAAAATTGATATCGATATAAAGTGTACACCTTGTGATGTAATATTTATTTATTCATTTATTATTCCCTAATTATATATAATCATAAACTACAATGATTTTGAAAATATAATATATTGAATTTGTAACTAAAAACTAAATATTATTTAAGGTTTATGGTAGGGTCCCAGTTGGTTGTATCATAGGAATTGTTTATCATATTTTATTGGATAATATAATGGATGTAAATAAATTTAATATATTATTATTTATGTATATAAGTATATCAGATATAATGTTTACCATGTTTAATTATCTAAAATATGTCTGTTCATAATGGTTTTCCAAAGAGGAAATAGTGAATCCAAAGTAAAAAAGGATCAAAGATGGAAGTATCTTACTAATTAGACACATGTGACAGGAATTAGATCTGAGTAGTTTATTACCATGATGGATCAGCTGGAATAGGTTTTAAATTGTGGTGGCATCCATGCAAGAGAGAAACTAGATATACAATAGAGGAACATGCCAGTAGTGGAACATTTTATGGGATAACACACACTGGAATTTAGTTGATATTTTGGCTCCGTGGTAGTAGAGGGATAGATTGATGTTCAGGAAAAGATATTCGAAGTCATGGGTTATTCATTGCATCAATTGGAAACTCATTCCATTTTATATTTTGAATGTTAATATGATCAATAGTAGCAATGGTTTTGAATACTAGAGAAAGAGATGATATTAAACCCATAGAATGATACGATTTTATGAATATATTCAACAATAAATTTTTTCATAATATTTTTCAACATATTATGTAAAAATAATTCTTGGAATTGAGGTAAAAACATGATGATTTAGTGGTTCTATAGGATGAAAACATCACTTTATTAACAAGTTATTCACTAAATTCTATTCTAGATGCTGATAGTAATATTAATAAATTTTAATCATGATTTAATCAATGATACTGAAGATAATTGGCCACTTTAATATTTAAAAGGTATGAAAAATTTGTTCACATTGATAAGAAGGAAATATATAGTATTATGATGACCAGGTTTTCCATGAAATTGAGGAAAAAGGTTATCTTTGTTAAAAAATGGAAATAATACATCTAATAAATAAGATTTTATTTAAATCACGTTTTTAGTTCCTTAAATATGTGGTTTAAAGCACCTTGGGAAATATCTTATGAAATCTCGGAAGCTATCCCTATGTGGTAACATGTGAATAATAATCATGATTAATAAGAACAAGATCTGTGTAGTTGTAAGTCTATATTATATAAAGAATAATTAAAGTGTTTTAAATGAAATGATATGGGTTGTTGTGAGATTTATTTTCTAAATAAGAGAACAAATGATTGGAAGTAATAATACTATAAGTAGAAGGGTGTGGAAAAGTCCTTTGAATCCAATTTTATAAATGGTTGTATATAAAATGATATAGAAATAATTATATTACATGTTGGATTCAGGCTACAAAAATTATTTTTTATGAGTTATTTTTTGGTAAAATTAAAATTTTACCATAATAAATTATGTCAATACTTTTGGTAAAACACTAAGGGGTAGTGTTATGTAAACAAGAATTTAAAAAGATATTGCAATTATCTTGTGTGGAATAGTTTTCCTTATAAAACTTATTTTATTTTATGTTTTAGAATTTTTTTATTACTTTTGGTATGGATTGGGTTTTAATTTATCATTGTTTTATAGATTAGAGAGCCAATGATGTTGTTTTCTATAATGATTTTCTTTCTATATATAAGAAATTTTTATTACAATTTATAATATATCAATATTCTAAGAAATTTTTTTGAGATGAAAATGAATGTTATCTTGATTATATTATTGAAAATAAGGGAACTATTACAATTATGTTTGTTCTAATAGTAAAAGAATAAATTGATGTTTTTTCAATTGATTTACCTGGTATTATACCTAATTGGGTAGTAGATTTTACTTTTGAGTTAGTAAATGATGCTTAGCTAATTTCATAACCCTCTTATAAAATGGCTCTGCTGAACCTTTAGAATTGAAAAAAGTCAAATTTTTTTATTGATAAATGTTTCATTAATCATATACCTTCAACATGGGATTCACTGGTTTTTTTTAAAAAATAAATATGGTTCCACAAGGATTTCAATTTACTATGAGCATTTAAGAAAACCATATATAAGAATAGGTATCTATTTCCTCATATCAATAACTTCTTTGATCATGTCTTAAGAGATCATTATTTTTCTAAGGATGATCTCAGGTCTAGGTACCATCAACAAACTTTAAATGTTGATGACATACATAAGATAGAATTTCATACAAGGTATGTGAATTAATATTTGGTGGTTATTTTATTTATTATGATGAGTTCTCATATTATATTCATGGATTTCATTTATATAAATTTCATTGAATATTTAGGTATGTATGTGGTTTTACATGTTAATGATATTTTGGATTATTAAAAAAATTATTAGGATCATAAAAAAAATAAATGAATTACTTTTAAAACCCTAAAAGAAAAAATATTATATCGAAATTTTAGTTAACATGTTTTCTGGTTGAAAAATATTTCATTCCTTTGACATGTTGTATATAAATATGGATTAAATATTTAAATTTATAAAAATAAAGTGTTGTATGAATGGAAAAGACCTACTAATAATATTGAGATTAATATTTTTCATGGATTGGTATTATATTACTGAAGTTTTGTTCCAAAAATTCAATGATTATCTATCCAAGTAATCATGTAATCACAAAAAGTAACCTGGTTCATCTGGTCAATGGAATGTGATGAATTTTACAAAAGAATTTAAAATAATATTAGTGAATGATATAGTTTTGGCCCTATCAATTATGAATTTTTACTTTGTTATCTAGTGGGTAACTTCTTCTACATAATTTCAATTAAAACGTCATGTGAAAAATCATTCTACACATGTCCATGAACCGAGTATTGTAGTTTATGATATAAATGATTAGATACATCAATTATAAAGAGTGAAGTCATATAATTATATATATAATAATCATAAAATCTTGAAGTATATGTTCACTCATAAAAAGTTAAACATGATATAGAAGAAAATGTTGTAATTTATAGAGGATTATGACTACACATTTCCTTCCCATACAAGTAAATAAAACATAGTGGGTGATGCTTTGAGTTGAAAAGATAATTCTACATTAACTATTTTTTGTCTAGAAGTTGATCATTTGGTTAATGATTTTTTGGATGTTGTCTTAGACATTGTGCATGAATGAACTTCCACTGTTTTGTTTTGTTTTTCATTATAATAAGCTTTTTCATATAGGATTAAGAATAATTATAAGAAATATATCATTGTAGAGGAAAAAACTATAATCAATCAAGAAAAGTATGGTTGCCGGGATTAATTTTGAAAAATAAGGTAATTTGAGAATCAGAAAAAGGTTATGTGTTTCATGTGAACCCTGGTTAAAGGAATAATTATTGAGTGATGATCATTGTTTTATAGTTTTGGATTATCTTTATAGAATAATAATTTAAAGAGGCATTTTTTAATATTTCTAGTAGGAATGAATGAAGAATGACATTTCAGACATTAACCTGAAATTGTTGTCATGCCAAAAAATGTTAAGAAGAATGATAATTACTAAGTAGTATGATTAGACCCATGAAAATTATGTAGTGGAAATGGAAAATTATATCTATATATTTCTTGGTTGTATTACCAACTTCCTATCAGGGTAATAGTTTTATATTAATCATGATTTTTTTATCTAAATAAATGCATTTCCTTCTTATTGGATATAATATATCTTTGGATCAAATTAATTTCCTTTATGTTAATGTGATAAATAGATTATATGGAGTGCCTCCATCCATTGTATCTCATATTGATATTATTTTCCCTTTAATATTTGTAAAAGTCTTCAGAATCCACTGGGGAATTAATTTTAGTATAACATTTGATCATCAATCTGATGGATAGCCAGAGAAAAAGATTTTAACTTTGGAGGATACACTTAGAGATTGTTAAATTGATTTTTTGGGATGTTGGGATCAATATATAACTTCATTTGGGTATTTTTATTATAATAATTTTTATTCATATAACACCTTGATATTTTATTTGATTATTCTTATAATGTAAACTATTATATGAAAACATATAATATAATATTAAAATCAAATAATGTTACAAAATGACACTCTCTCAGTTTTAAATATTTATTAGGCTTCCACATATGGACAAAAATCACGTTATGGTTTAATATAAATTTCAATTTTTTGAGTAATTAAACTATATTCATTATGATAATTTATTTTTCATTATTACAAATTATATATTTACCCTAAATTATTTCAAATCTATAATATTACATTTAATCAATTAATCGAGAATCAAAATACATTTTAATAAAAATATTAAAAGTGATATAATTTTAGTGATCTGTAGTTTTACACAAATTTTTTTGATCAACATTAATTATAAGTTCTGTGTAAAATAATTATATGAAAAATCAAACTTTTTTATTTATGTATATGAAGTCAGATTAAATGAATATTTTCAAAATAGAAATTAATGATAAATTATAAAAATAATATTTTATAATATTTTTAAAATATTATTAAAATATTAAACAAGGAAAAGGAGGATAATATATGATCTAAAATTTTATCTCTTTTCCATTTATAAGACATTTTCACCTTATATTTAAAATTTATCCTTTGAAGAGTGAAAAATTTGTTACTGAAAAAATTACAAAGTATGTTATATAAGGGGTTAAACCCAATGATATGATTTAAAACACCAAATACCAATCCAAACATTATTTATTTATTATTTTTAAACCATATCATGACCTATTTTTGAATACCTGTCCATTTTGATACATTGTCTTGATAATAAAATTATTATAATTTAATGTTGTAATAAATTCCAAAGTTGGCCCTCAGATCAATTTTAAATTGGATCGCCCACTTATATTTATTTAAACCATATTGATACTTTTAGCTAAATTAAACCCAACGATAATACCTTTTAATTATCTATATACACATTTTATTTTTTTGGTAATCCCAACAGACCAACCCAAGGATCATTAATAGGATATTAAAAAGAGTTTTTTCAAATAAGTAGAAGATGAAAAACATAAAAACGAACTCATACATATGGTTAGTGTAGCTCATATCAATTTTACATCTGTAAAACATTTGAAATATTCACCAGATATTTATTTACTGTGGGGAATATAGCAACCCAATAATATCATAATTATCATTATCTTTATGGTATTTAAAATTTTCATTTTATGTTATTTCTTTTAGTGATATTATGATTAAAAAGTTACACAAGTTTTCATTAACCAGCCTGGACACCCTAGTACCCTGACACCTAAGACTGAAATAATATATCTCGAAGGGAAAACCTGATCTGCATGTGTTAAAGACTAGCACCTGAATTCGTTTACTATGAATGTTGTAACAAATTTTCTATAAACACATTTGAAGAAAGATATACAAGTCACTATGCATACAAGAAAAACACCAGAAGGATAATTATACCTGAAGACAAATACATACAAACAACCCAAATTAAATAAAAAAAGTACAATAAATCATGACACACACTGAAGTCCCAATAGACACAACAACTCAAGACCAACGATCAATAGAAACTATCACCCCCAAGTGGTTCATTCCTCTTGGTCGTACCTAAAATGAGAAAATTTACAAATGACAAAAGGCACATGTAAAGTGTGAGATAAAATCCCAGTAGGGACACCCCAATGACTCTTTAAAAAAGATTAAAATATTAATTAACCAAATAAATACTTCAATTTTTAATAAACAAAAATGGAATTTCAAAATTATATTTCAAAATAATCATGATTTAAATTTCAATTATTGGAAAATAATTTTATATAAATACACAGTAAACTATTTATTTAAATGCACTAGAAATTAATTAAAATGTTTATAATAATTGAATTTATATAAACTAATAAAAAATGAGAAACATGGCCATCTTCTAATAGTTATGATAGTTTTTGGTTATGGAATCCTCACACAATGATTAAATGCAAAATGGTAATGCACAAAAATATCTTTTTGGTGACAGATAGACAAGACTAACCAGCATCCCACTAGGAAGATACGATCATTCAAAATGTTTATGTTTGGGTTGGAAAATGTCATATAGTGCTTGGTAATTCCAATCCTTGTGTGTTTATTCATAATAACTCACTAAATACCTCTGATTTCATGTGCTCAAACAATAATCAATACTGGAAAAATTATTTCAATTATATTTAAAATAAAATTCAAACCATTTTCCAGTTAAAAAATCCAATTTTTTTAAAAACCAAAACATGTGTTTTATCAAATAGTACCTTTTTCTCAGATAAAACAGATGAAATTTTATCAAATCAATTAATTCTATTTTTATCCAATTAAAATTTGATATAATTTTAAAAAACCAATTTCTCAATTAAATTTCACAATTTCAATTTCTATAATTTTTCTTCAAATAAAAATCAGACCCCAATTTAATGGAATTTGAGTTTTTCCCAATATCATTCTAAATCTAATTCAAATAATTGATACAATAGAATTGGGATCATAATAGTCAGATTGAAATATATTAAATTTAAATCAATAAAATTAATTAAAGTTAATAAATTAATATTAATCAAATGGATAATATTAAATGGAACCACCTACCTCTGGATCACTGGTTCACGAATCAGAAATCTGAAATTTATTAAACTCTAATGAAGAAACCAAAAATTAAATTATAAGGGAATAAAAACTAGATAAAATATCAAAAAAATCTTATATTAGATCCTATAATATCATAGATATCTAACAAACCCTCCGGAAGAGAGGATATGAGAGCAAGAGAGATGGGCTAAGGAAAATAATCATACCATGAATTGAGTGAACCAAGATTTCCTATATTAGATAAACTATAGAAATGTTTTTTATGAGATAAAGTTTTCCCTTGAGAGCATTATTAACCCTATAAATTTCAATATATATAGCTAGGCCTGACCCGGTGTCTAAATGTGGTGTTTGAGAAATTTTAACTAGTGTGGCACATGGTTTGAGAAAACCATGCACCAAGGATGCATAACCCAAAACCCATTCAAAATTTCCAAATATTCTTATAAGACACCGATAAATGAGACCCAACTAAATAATGTTCAAAATAGGGGTTTTGGGGTACCTGAAAACAATATCATTATGTTAAAACAACCCCCCCCCCCCATAGAAACATTTTGTCCCTAGAAATCTTGTGAAGAAGCATCCATGTCAAAAAGATAATGACAACAATCCCCCATAAATACCTCTCTATCCCACATCTCATGAGTATTAGAATAATGGAACCATTTAACTAAAACATATGGATACATCCTTTCATGATTTACCTTGGTTTTAGAATCAACTATCCTGACTAGATGTCCAGTCATGAATAAATTGGGTTCAACATCAAGATCACTCCATCACAAAATGTGAGATGGATTATACGGATATTTTCATTTTTGAAATACATAAATCACATTATGTATTGATTTCGGTTTTGGAAGAATTTATAAATGGTAATTGACTTATAAAATGGGACCAAAAACCTCAAAAGGTCCAAAAAAATAAGGAGCATGTGTCCCTTGTCTACCAATTCATCAATGACCTAGCCGAGTGGAAACATTCAACAACCCCTTGTCACCAAGTGAAAATTACAATAATCTATGATGATCATATTCATAAAACATACATCGGATCTATGCCACCAACATTATCTGATGAATCAACTAAATATTTTCTATAGTATTTTGAACTTAGCTCAGTACAACCATGGAACATTCACTAATCTCTGAACAACACAATGTAGATTTAAAAGGATGTCTATACAATTCCTCAAAATGATCCATTCTATTATAGACTAGTTACTATTGTTAAAAAATAAATAAATATTCCCCATACGGTCATCCCAATATCTTCCAAAATCAAGAACTATTGGAAAAAGAATATCCTAAAGAACCTATATATCTATTTTTATCTATCCATCTAACTATGGATGTTATGTCGTTCATAAATGGATCTGAGTTCCCAGTTCCTCCTCAAAGCCTATCCAAAATTAATAATTGAACCATGAATTCCTATAAGACACTGTAAATGATGGAACTCTATAAAAATGAATAATCACGGTCACGTAGAGATTTCCATGATCCTCAACATTGTTTTAATCACGAATTATTATAATGTGATCTGATTTGGTGAGCCTATCATTTACAAACAATACCACATTCTTCTTTCTCTGGGTAAGTGTAAACCCAACATAAAAGGTCAAAAATATCTCATACCCCTTACATGTAGGAATAAGATGTGGATAATGAAAAACCTAAGGACTCTGGTACTTGACCTTGACCTATTAGAACATATAAAAATGAGATACATATTCAGTAATGCCCCATCTTATGCATGTCCACAAGAATCTATATTGCATTCCATATAACACCTTCATTTTTCCTTGGTAAACTACCCACTGAGTGCTTTAGAAATCCCCCATCACATATTTCTTAGCTATTAACGGTACCACAAATCGATTATGAAAACGTAGAATTCCATCAGTGGATAACGACTAGTAAAAAATAGTATCGCCATTATAAAGGGAGTCTCTAATGATATAAAACTCGTCATCATGTTGTTGTTCCAAAATAATCATCTCAATAATCATAAAGGTTAATTAAAAAATGGACAAGGAAAAATTGACCCAAGATTCCTAGAATCCTATATGAAACTATGACAAAATGTCTATCATGTTCCACTTTTATGATGATTCATTCATTGGTGGGGTCAGAAGTTTCCTTCTCAAATAATCCATAAAAAATTCCATTTCCAATGGTTATATGTGAGGTTAATGTCAAAGGTTTTTAAATATTCAACCCAATTACTATGTAATAGATTCAAATATTTTTTTTATTAGAAGATAAAAATCAATCTCTTTTAGCCATAATATGTAGAAAAACATTCATCTTAATGGTAATTCCACCGACTCTTAAGTGCGTTCATCACAGTTACGAGTTAAAGGCCATGAGTTAGATAATTCATCTTAAGTGGACTATGTTTTAAAGATCAATAGGAAACTAAAAAATCATCCTTAATAATAACACTAACCAACCCTAAACCTTTGGCATCAATAAAGACAACATATCCATTCTCGGATTCTATAAGAGTCAACACTGGAATAGAAGTAATATGATGCGTTATCTCAAGAAAATAATCCTCATATCTTTCATCCTAAGAGTAATTTACTCCCTTAAGAGATAGAGCTATAATTATATAATCTAACATTGAAATTTCATTTAAAAACATATGAATTTTCCTAGCTAAACCGAGGAAAATCTAAATCTCAAAAACAATTCATGGTTGTTACCATATCAAAAGACGCCAAATATCAAGAATATCATCCAAATGAGTGGTCAACTATTTCATTTTAACTGGTTCCATGCATTAATAATGAATATATAATAGTTGATTACCAGAAACTAAATATATAGATAAAAGTAACTCCAATACAGGTGAAAAATCTAATATGTTAGATGAAAAGAAGTAAAGAAACTCGACAAAAACAGGGGGAGATCACAACTACATGATTCTCACTTCAAAAAAAAAATAGAACAGGGATATTAAATTACCCAAATCTAGATAACATGGTCCCTCTCGACTTGACCTTGAGTCCCCTTATCCATGAAAGATATAGTGAAACTCATCAGGTTTACAGAAGGAGACCCATCAACGTTAATAATCAATATGGGGTTTATTAGAATTATGTTAATACATCCTGAAAATGATGTCTAGTGTTTTCATGGTAAGAATTAAGAAATACCAAGAATGATCGTTATAAGATAATCTGAAAACCCAAGTATGACTTCAAAGACCCATCTCAATCTCTATTCTATGGGGTGTATATATATCTATCAAAAAATATAATAAAAATATGTTGGAAGATTATGGAGATTAATAATAATCATTGAAATAAACAAATGAGATGTATCTATATAAAATAAAGATATCTCTAATGATGAATTTATAGTAATGATACCTATCAAAGTCACTAAAACTTTATATTCTTCCTCTAGGTACTCTTCCCCTACGTGAAGAAGCTCAATTCTAGATTCCTATGGCTAGAAACCATATTTTCATGAAACACCTGATTTCACCATAGTTTTAGTAGTAACTGATTATCCTATTCTACAATTTTGAGTGGAAGGGTCATGGAAGAACTTCTTCTAGTGAACAAAGGATCCACATATAGTATATATCTTAGATGCCTCTATGAAAAACTATTTTTAGCAACCATGTACTCGACACTGGTAAAAAAAATAAAATTTACACTGTGGGGAAATAGAAGAGGTTTAGAAATTCCCTACTACCAATAACCACATTGAGAATCATCATGATTCTTATTCCCTTTATAGGAAACACCAGAACTGGAATTGGGAGAAAATGGAACTCCCATCAAACCTGGCATACCATCCTAGTCCCTTTTGAATATCAACGATCTGTCCAACACATCAACATAACAAGATATAATTAGTAATAAAATATGAGAAGGAATATCAGATAAATTTCCCCTCTCAAATTTTCAAGTATTCATATATTGAAAATTTAAAAATCACTAGCAAAAATTTCATAATCTCAGTAAAATAATGTGAATTTTTTTCCACGGTTCTATTAGGCAGCTTGAGTTAGAATATCTATAATGCCTTATCCAACACCATAGAATCCAAATATAAATGTTCGATGAAAATAAATATTAGGACATTCCACTCAAAGAACATGTGTTTATTCTCCATTACTATAATGTCCCACAATTTTTTTCATGGTCCCAATAACATGAAGGTGTCACATTTCACCATGATTTCATCTGGAGACTCTAGGAAATCAATAATATGCCCAATATCTCCCAACAAATCCTCATTATTTCAGGGATAATTTGATATTATGAATTCTGAAGGGTTATTGTGAATAAAATATTAAACACAATTCCATAAAACATCCATTTAAGGATCCATAATTGTAGCCTGAAATGGATCGGGTGCATGTGCATATCCAGGAGCATGAATACTACGTACAATAACCTCAAACATATTCTAGTCCATGAGAGGATTCACATGTTGAGGTTCATCAGAATCTCCCCTAGATATTATTATCTCATATTCATAGAGGCATGATACTACAAAACATCAACACACAACATTAAATACACCATATTATCACTCATACATGAATAATAGTGAAATTAACCCCAAAAAATAGATAAGAAATATTTGGATTTCTTCTTATCCAAATAAAAAGAAGGAGAAATACTAAAATTAGTGATCAAGAAGTGTATTCCAAACATCCCCAGGTAACATAAGGGTCATTGTGGTGAGAGATCTCTATGAACCCAATCAAAACATCCTTAAAAGACCCTATAATATTACTCAAAATCCATATTTATATCAATGAAAGATACTTAACCAGAACTATTAACAAGAATTTTTCATGATCCATCCCAGAAATCCCAGTACCTTGACACCTGATCTGCTTCTAAAATGGCCCAATGGGTGTTCATGATCTCCACAGGTTGGTGACCAGCTCCTGGAATCATATAATATGAAAGTGGGAGTGAATTTCCCCCAATCACAATAGAAGAAATAGATAAAAGTCAGTATGTATAAAAGGAAAACCCAATAGGGGGAACTATACTAGATATCGAATAGGTATAAACAACCGCAAGTAAAAAAAATACCCGAAAATAGGAAATCGATCAATGTCCCAATGGACACAGTAACACGTGACCAAATATCCAAAACAGATACCACTACATTGTAGTGATTTTCCATTTGTAAAACATGGTAATATAAAATCCAAAAGCACCAAAAATCATAGGGATGGTGTGAGAAAAACACCTATTAGGGCCTCACCATGGATTCCACATGAATATTCCAAAATTAATTAACCAAATAAATTAATCAATTTTAAATAAACATGCATTGAATTTCAAAATCATATTTAAAAAAATCAATATTTACATTATTAATTATTGAATGTATTTCTAAAAAATGAATTAATAATTTTTTTACATAAAACATTAATATATATTCACAAGGGATTTGTTAAATAATTTGAGAAAATTGAATATTAATGAAATAATCATAAATTTGAAACCTATCCATTTGCTAAGAGGAGCGATAGTTCCAAGTAATTGGATACCCATACACTAATACAATGAAAATATAAAATTTGAAAACATGTCTCTCTGACACATTACAAAGAAGACTAACAAATATCCATCTAGGGATATGATATGCCAATATGTTTAGGCTTGATTTATAAATCATCAATCCATTTGGAGGGCATTCCCATCGTATCATTTTTTCCAAATATCTCACTAAATACATAGTATATCATGTGATCAAACAACAATCATTAATTAGAAATTTATCTCAAAACTATTTCACATACAATCTACCCCATTTACTATTTAAATATAACAATTTCCATTTAAAATCCAAACTGTATTTTTAATAAAATCACGCCATTTTCTAGGATAAAACCTATGGGATTCAATAAAAAAAATCTATTTTTCTCATATAAATATTTGAAATCAATTTCACAAATCATTTTCACAATTTAATTTCATTTTTTAAATTTCTAATAATTTCAATCATATAAAAAATACACTCCAATTCAATGGAAATGGGGAATTTACCCATTTCAAGAAAAATCCTATTCAAATCCACAATTCAATGTAAATTTTTTTAAAAAGCCTATTAAATGAAATTAAAATTAAGCCAATCAATTTAATTTTAGTCATGAAATTAAGGTAAATCAAATGGAAATTCAAAATAGGAACAACCTACCTCGTGATCATAGGATCATAAATCACAAATCCATAAATGCGAAGTCCAATGAAGAAAATCGGCAATAAAGATCTGAGAATGAAACCTAGATTTACGATCTAAAACATGTTAGATTGGACCCTCAAACAAAAATGATATAAAAAATCTTTATGGAAGAGATGAGATGAGATCAAGTTAGAAGGAAAATGGAAATTGAACATACTGGGAAAGGACTTAACAAATATTTCCTAGATTTGTTATAACATTGAAGGGGTTTTAAGAGCCAAAATTGGTCCATGAGATCCCTCTCTTCACTTGAATGAATAATAAGGAGAGTTAGGGTCAATCAGGGGTCAGATAGGTGGGTTATATAATTTTTAAATAATTTTCAGAATAATTAAAATATATACGTATGGTTAATCGGTTTGGACCACACTGTTCGTCAAACCGTTCACCGTATCCATGCACAAGTAATAGAAGTGTTTCATAGGTTCTCTTTAGTGGGAACATGGTTTTTCAAACTGTGCGCCAACCGTAAAAACACTCACTGACTAGGTTTGTATAGCATTCAGTAGCAAGGTTCACAGTATGGGTAAACCATGTGTCAAGTGTACACTTCCCAACATCCCATTAAAATTTCCAAAATTTCATATGAATCACTCCTAATCAAGACCTAATGAAATCGTGATTAAAATACGTGTTTAGGTGTACCTAAAAAGATATAGGAAGTTATAGAAGTGGTAATGTATTATTTCACAATCTCATAATTATTCATGATTAGTTAAATTTAAGTCTCAGCTATGTTAATATTTTTCTATCATAACCATGTTTTATAAAAAAAGTATCATTTTTTAAATTATTATTCAAATTATTTATTAAATACATTTTGACCCATATTTAATCATTTTGATAAATGTTTTTAAAGGGATTTCCATGTCATTTTCTGAACATGGTTATTTTTGATGATTTTAAAAATCTGTGAATAGCATGTTTTTTAACTTATACTATATGAATGGGGTTTCGAATCATTATGAATATCATTTTCTTTGATGCTTCCTTTACAATTTTATAGTATTATTTTTAAACAAATTTTATTCCTTCATATTTGTGATGTATTTGACTATGTGGCTTCAATGGGAAAAGTGTTTTTTCCTCTAGAATTTTTCAAATATATTTTAATATAATTCTAACCAAATTCAATATAATTTATTGAATCTTATTATTTAGTAAGTCTATTTTCTAATTTTAAAATTCATCATATTTTTATAGATGGTTTATGATCATTTTTACTGGTTTAAGTATTGATATTTCATATATCAGTATTCCAATATGAATGTTTACATTGATTATGTATCCCTCCTTTCATATGAGTAATGCATTAAAATTATTACTTGATGGATGGGGAACTTTCTTTTATAGACCCTAGATGAATCAATAAGTCTAATGAGACAAACTATCCCGGGTATTTGTTCTAGGACTTACCTATTTATGTAATATTTCTTGGTAGAAGGCATCACATGTATCGATGTCTTGGAGTGGGACCTCTATGATATGTTTTAAATGAATTAAAAAATCAATTAAATCATTATTAAATTAATTATAAATGTACATGTGAATATTTTAATAGTTTTTATATCCAGGGATATGTTTTTCTCTCGTGTGATTAATTGCATGACATTATTGTATTATCTTTTATTTCCATCTATATTATTCATTCCATTTTTAATTTATCTATAAAAATACCCATACTAACTATCAAAGCCCTCCCCATTCATATGTTTTATTCCCAATGATAACATGATGGATCCATCCATTTTACCTATTTAGGAGTCCCCATATTTTTTGGTAAGGCCTAAATATATGTATTTCAATGCTCTTGTTGACCAATTTATCAATCCTCTTTCCTCAGAGATGGAGAAATCCCTCTCCATTGATGGAATGAACTATCTAGGGAAATATACCATTGTCTCTAAATTTCTACACTCACTGATGATCTATAAATGGATTATTAGACATATCAATTAAATTAATGGTTATATCAAATTCTTTGTTTGGACTGATAGTATTCTTGAAATGACGCTTGTTACCATCCATTTGTCTAACTGTTGTAAACCACTAGAGAGAGGTGGTCATGGAATCAAAAATTTCAAGCTCATTAATGAGGCCCTTCAAGGTAGATTGACTTAGAGATAGATCAATAATAAATTTGACTCTGTAGCTTTTCATTGAAATATATACCTAGAGAAGTTA
The DNA here is from genome assembly GCA_963277665.1 of Viscum album. Taxonomy (NCBI): domain Eukaryota; kingdom Viridiplantae; phylum Streptophyta; class Magnoliopsida; order Santalales; family Viscaceae; genus Viscum; species Viscum album. The sequence continues at coordinate 248,391,080 of OY728122.1, read as the reverse complement.
AAAAAGGGAAACGTGTGGACTGTCAACTCTTCAATATGGATTTACATTAAAATTCCATTTCCAACATCATGCATAAATTCAGATGGATGGTTAGTTTGGATTCCTCCATGAACATATGGATTGTAAAATGGACTGGCACCCCATGCATTCCATATTAACATCCAATTCCCCTTCTAAAAACATCAACTTCTCTATAAAGGGGTGATGGCATTTCCTATTTTAAATCATCCTTATACCATCATGCAGGTTGTTGATTATTACCAATTCTCTAAGGCTGATGATTTCATTATTTGGAAACCTTCCCATACTAGTAACATGGATTCCAAAAGTTTCAACAATCATAAAATCACTAAATATGTTCCTAGTTTTTATGTTGATATTTTTCAACAAACCTTAGATCAAACCCTCAAGGCTTAACTGTGTTGTGTGTATTTCTCATAACCGTATTCCGATGGAGGTTTTTCTTTATTCCTTTGGCGTCGAACTCTACTCCAAATGTCACCTCTGGAATCAACATATTGAGGATACCAACAACATATTTTTTTCTTGGGCTGTGACTTTTTCCCTTTCAAATTTTATTACTATCATGTTTGACTACTGATGGTTATTCACTAACACTGTTCTCTCTCATCTACATACATTACGTGGAGCATGACACATCATGAAAAATCAACAATATCTTCTTATATTCTGTTTCTAAGTTCCTCCACATGATCTAGTATGATAGAAATGATATTATTCGCTACAACTAATCATTCAATCTTTATGATGGTCAGATGAGAATTCTTTTCGCCAATAGGGATGTTTCCTTGCTTCAGAAACTAATTGTTATAACTATGTTGGTGACTTGGTGATTCTACGATGTCTTGGAATTGAAGGTATCTACAGACAATCGAGGCACTCATTTATGGTATTCAGGAATTCCCCGATTCCTTGATGGATCAAAATTAATGTTTATAGTTCTTCTAAAATAAATACAGGACCAACGGGTAGTGGGGACATTTATAGAGTCTTTCATGGATATTATCATGGTTGTTTCGTTGGTAGATGTGGTATCGCCTCCTCTCTAGAATCGTAAATGCTGTCTACGATTGAGGATGTTGACTTTGTTAAACTAGTATAACGGAACAACATATGGATTGAATGATATTCCACCATGATTGTGAAATCTATTTGGAATAGGGTGGTTCACCTATCCAGGGTGGTTACTACACGTTGGATGTTCTTCCTTGGATCGCTTCTGGATATCAGATACATTGCCACCCATTCCTATCGTGAAGCGAACGTTATTGGTATTGGTCATTCCAATAATGGTCTCAAAAAGGGTTTTCATGTGGAGTGATGATATTCTTGTTGACCTTCACACTCGTTACGAAAAAGATTGTAATAAAATTCCATCATTCAGAGTCATGTAGTTCATTTCTTCCCTTTAAATAAATTGTTCCTTTTTCATTGACCAAAGAACTTCCTTAAAAAAATTATATGGAAGTTTAAGATAGTTTAAATAACATTTTCCTGAAACAAAATACTATGATGTATTTTTTTAATGGTAATACTAGATTCATGTATGTATCTAGTTTTCCAAGATTAATAAACTATTCGGTACTCTGGGTTGCAATTTCTTGTAACTAGTTAAATTTAAATAAAGTTACCACAATCTCTAGGATACTAGGATCATGATCATTATAGTTTCTATGATATAATGTTTAGTATAAATATTTAAAATATGTTTATAAAAAACATTTATTAAGGTTCATAACCCCATGTCTGACATCTATAACATTCTAAAATATAAAAAATTATGATTACGAGATTATGTATGACTATGATTTTAAATTTATAATAAGTTTTTACTAGTTTTTGAATTATACATTGTGTTTCAGAATGATAGGATCCAATATAGCGTATGAAATTATTTATAAATAGTTCCTAGATCAAGGAATAAGAACCATAAAATTGCATGTAATCAATGTAGGGATTGACATCCTACACCGGAGAATGACGTTGGATCCATAAAAATTAGAAGAATATTTGGTAAATTGAAATTGGTTATGTGAAATAACCATTGCCATATGGATAAGCATGATGTTGCAAAATGCGGTGTAACATTTTTAAAAAACATTATTCACATGAGACCTTTATCATTCAATATGTCTAGGAATCCATTTGTAGGTGAGTAATGGATAAGTTACTTAGAAAAAATATTTCTCACTTTGGAATGTAATTAAAGGGGTATGGTTGTCATTGTAGTGTTTCATCATGGGGTGATCTATATCAATGGTGGTTATTGATTAAAAATACTATGGATGAGAATAAAATATCAAGCATGTAATGAAAGGATTTACTGGAACTATTGTTGTGAAGATATTTTTTTGTGAATAATGAGAAGATACAGAATGTAAATTCTTGTGTCCAAGACAAATTAATGATGAAAATGACTGTATGTATGAATCTAACATTACATAGTAAGCAGGGAATGTTTCAAACCATATACATAATCCATAGAGAATTAATTACTATTTAATTAATAGGTTTAAACCAATCCATTTAAGGTAACTAGTATTCTAAGACTTTTCATCCGATTAGGATATAATATTATGTACAATCGAGACAGAGAAGGAATTATTGATGTATTATAGTTCTGGGAAAAAGAAATAGAATAAGAGCAACAGAGAGAAAAAATGTATAAGGGGATGAAGAGAATGAAAAATTTCCCCACATGTGATAATTGAAGAGAAAAAAACGACTGTACTATTTGAAGAAAATAATTGTTTTATTCATGTGTGTAGATAAATAAAAAAATGACATGAAATAAAGGTTAAGAAAGAAACCTCAAATGTTCAGTTTTTCAAATATAAGTATATGGGTAACTATAAAAACAAATTCTCCATGTGTCAAGAGAATATACCATGGTAGAATATAATGGATCCATGTTAATCTTATGATATTAATACTGTTGAAGTGGAATGATTAATGTAATAGTCTATTATTATTCCAGAATTATGTCGTAGAATTATTTTACCAATTATATTCTTGTTAAAAGAATCATGAAACAAATAAGTATTTTACACCTGTAGTTTTTATTCAAGGATTTTAAAGAATATAATGAATGGTAATAATAAAAAATGGATTTATTTGCAAGGTGATGTTTTTGGATACTAAACAATTAGGTAAAGATAAGCCTTAATATTTTCATAAAAATATGTTAATTATTTTTATTTGGTATAAATAGAATATTATAATTGAAGAAAAAATTTGGATAATATTGGTGTCTTTTGAAATGGCCACGTACTTGGTAAAAAAGTATTTCCTAATGACATTTTTTTGATTTATAATTTATAATATGTAATTCTTTAATAGAGAATAAATATACAATTGATTTTTTGAATCACACATGTTTCCATTATGGATTTATAGTGATTCATGTAATTACCATGAGATCTAGGTATTTACATGTGAGATTAAAAGTCAATTTATGACGGGATTATTGATAAGTTTATTTTATAAATTTAGTGAACATATTTCTAAATTTTTTGTTTTCCAAATTTGATCAAGAATATTTTGGATGAGCCTTAAGGATAACTAATTATAAAATGTATTGAGTTTAACATTAAATATTATTGTTTAAGGATGAATTATGATATAGAATATTGGATAACATGTTCTATACATTTAGGATTTGTAAATGATAGATGGCTGAATGAATTACTTATTGATCAAATGATACAATAATATATTAGTCGAGTACTTTAGGAATAAAAAATCATGTTGAATATCAATTTTCAAGCATTATAGTCAATGTAAAAATTTACTAAATCCCATTCAAAGGATGAGATTGTGGATATAATATGGAAATAAATCAAGAATGATTATTTTTTTACTTAATTATCTAGACAATAAAATAATACCTTGAATTTTGAGAAAAACCGTTTAAATAATAGCATTATCTATTTACATTTTTTATAATTAAAATCTACTATCTTTCATCCCATCACATATTTACATTTTTGTGACGGTTATCTATATCATGACCATGTTTTCTATCACTATATATTAATAATTAGTTGTTAGTTGTCTCTTCAATGTCTGTATTTTCACTTCCCACTAATTTTCATTGATTTTTATCCCCAGATATATGTTATTACATATGACCTTCATATTTATCATTCCTTCATTTTAGGAGGAATCTTTATTAACCCTTTTTATGATGTGGGTTTTCATTAAATTAATTTTCAAATTGAAAATCATTAATTATCATGAATAACATAAAATTATGTGTAACTAATTTATTAGTGGTGGGTGGGTTGGGAATGTGACACCCCAATATTTTAAAACAACACATGGTTCAGTATTTTATATGACATAAAACACCGTGCTTATACGAAAAATGAAATTTTTTTATTTTAACATGAATGTTATAACATCAAAATTGAATAAGAGGGTATGTATTATATTAAATTAATTATTAAATATATAAAAATTATTTGGTCAAAAAATGTATTGATTACTTTTTAAAAAATAATCATTCAATTTTTAGTATTGCTGTTTTAGTTTTCAAAAATATCTTTCCTTCGATAATGATTTTTTTTCTTTTTATGGGAAAATAAAATAACTAATATTTCCCGACATTTTTAAAAAAATTTCAATTAAATTAACTTGTTTTTTAAAACCACCATATGATAATTATCTTAGGGTTTTATTTATTTTTCTAAAAGTATTGAATTTCAATGGAGTCGTGGGAATACATATTTTTATTGACAAATGTGTTTTCATTTCATGAATTCAAAATTAATTATTTGGTTTTAAAAATATTTAAAAATAAAATTAGTTATTTTATCTTATTAATAATTCAATTATGTTCATTGGAATTAATTTTAGGATTAAATTTGGTATGAAAATATTTTTATACATAAAAAGAATTTTTTTTCTGAAAAATATCATTTTTACACTTTTCATTTTGGTTTAAAATTAAATTCTACTACATATAAGTATTTAAATAAATAAAATTTATTCCTTATTTTTCATCTTGTTGTAAAAAATATTTAAATAGATCCAATTCATCTTAACTCTATATTAATAGTAACTATGGGAACATTTATCTCATCTGTAAAGGGTAAATCCAGTTGATCATGGTAAAAAATATTTGATATAGTCATAAATATTAATCATAATTCTTATTAGATAAAGTGAAATTAAAAAATATCACTATAGGCTAGAAATTTATATTTTTAGTGGAAACATGTTCTTAAAAATGTGTAATATGATATTTAAATAAAATAATGTTAAAAAATGTCATTCTCTTAGTTTTAAATATGTATTATGTGTCCACATAGGGACAAAACCAATTTACGAACAAATATAAACATGATTTATATGTATAATGATATTATATTAATAGTTATAATTTGTTTATTAATTTTAAGAATTTTATAGTAACATTAAATGCTTTCACAATGCTAATAAAATATATATTCAATTAAAAAAATTAAAATAAATGATATTAAAATATTTAAAGTTATATAAATTAAGTAACATACTATATGGAATGAATATTTTAGATTAATATTAAATATTAATGATTTTTAAATGAATAATATTGGAAATACAATTTGTTTTGATGCATTTTAAGTAATGTAAAATTAATACTACCAAAATATACATTAATGATAATATTTCAAAATAATATTTTATTAAATTATTTAAAAATCATTAAAATATTGAAATAAGATAATATGGATAATATATAGTCGAAAATGTTACCCTATTAAAATTTAAAATCTATTTTCACCTTATATGTAAATCTATATACTATTAGGAGTAAAAAAGATGTTACTGGTTTAAATATTCAAATATGATAGCTAGGGGGTTAAATCATATGATGAGTTTAAAACACAAGAAAGAATTATCAAAATTTTATTGGTTTATTATTTTTCAAACTTATACCATCCTAGGTTAATGTATATATACATTTGGATATATTTCTATTGATAATTAATTCATTATAATGTAATATTTTATAAAATTCAATTAGGGATCTTAACCTCAATTCTAAATGGGTACATCATTTTTCTATTAGTTACACTACATTAGCTATCTTGATCGACTAGATCATGGAAAAATCCCATGAAAAATTACTTATACACATTATATATGTGTTTCTCATCCCATAATACCAATCCTAGAATAATTAATCGGAGTTCCGAAGAATTTTTTCTTAATGAAGAGGAATTCCATACACATATGAAAGAAGTTGGACATGAGAATAGGGTTTTTTCAAAAGTCGAATCATTATTCAATATATTTTATGATTAATTTACCATAGAGGGAATATTTTCCTTACATATCTATGTTTTCTAAAATTATTTCCAATTTTTTTAATAAATTATTCAAATTATTTATTGAATACATTTTTACCTATGTTTACCTTTTTTATAAAATGGTTTGATTGGAAATTTTTTATCATTTTTTGAATGAGGTACTTTTTCATTGATAATTTTCCAAATGTTTGAAATGAATGTTTTTATAAAATATAATTCATGGATATACCGTATATCCTTAATGAATATTATTTTATTTATATCATTATTTACAATTTTATACGGTTATTTTTAAATAAATTGAGTATTTTCATATTTTAGATGTCTTTAAATAAGTTTTTTCAAACTGAAAAGGGTATTTTCTTCTAGAATTTTCCAATGATAATTCTATTGTAATTTAATCTATGAAAACATATTTTATTAAATAGTATGAATTAAAATGGTTATTCTCGTATGTTACCATCATCAGCATTTTTATTGTTGGATTATGATCTGTTTGGCTATGTTCAGTATTGATATTTCATATGCTAGTTTTTAATAAGGATATTTACATTTATTTGTATAACCCCATTAATGTGAGGAATAAATTGGATTTATTATGTTGATGATGGGGATCTGAATTATATAGACAATTCGTAAATCTGTAGGTCTAATGAGACAAAAATTTCTTGGGTATTTTTCCAATGCCTTACCCATTTTTGTAAGATGTCTTCAAATGAGTCCGTGATGATTTAAATTACTTAGAAATAAGACTCAATGCTATTATAAAATGTTCTTAATTATATATTACATTATATTGAAATTATTTATTGATGTTGATGTGATTATTTGAATAGTTTTTATATCATTGGATATGTTTTTAGCTCATGTGACTGTTTATATGACATATTTTTTATTATCATTTATTTTATTCACTATTAATCATGTTTTTGTTATGTTACACTATATGTATACCCTTATTGATATTATGAGATCATCCATTTATTATCATATTTTCACCAAGATACCAGGATGTGAGTTATGATTTTTATGAATTATTATTCATGAGGAAATAATGATGTCCTTGTATAAAATATTTGGTTTTATTTTATGTTTTCAGACAAAATGTGAAATTAAATTTTGTATCTAGTTATCCAAGTATAATAAAATGATTAGAACTTTATGATGGAATATCAGTTATCTAGTTCTAATCTAAATTGACTTTGAGATACATAGATTAGGTTATTTACAATTATAATATACAGATGACACCATTTGACGCATTATATTGAAAGTGGAATTAGACTCCATATTTTCCGTATGATGTAGAAAAAAAGATGTAATTTGGACCAAAATTGGTAAAAAAATGGTACAGTAGTTGAAGAAGATTAATCTTCCTAGGAGTATGGTACAGAGAATATTAAAAAGTAATGTTCATAATAAGAGGAATAATCTTTCTTTGGAGATATGTGATCAATTTTTTCTAAAAGTATCTCCACGGTAAAGTGTTATGTATTTTAGTAAAAAGAAAAGGATAATTAAAAAATTAATTAGACCATATTAAATTAAAAATATTATTGTATTGATTTTGTTCCATGTGTCCATCTGTTAGAGTATATCTATGTAATATAGACTATTTCATGTTTTTTTCCCAGAAAATATGTGTTAGATGCATATCATATTTTCATACCTGAAGTAGTTCCGTTGGAAAATACCTTTCTGATGAGGAAAATATAGAAATTATTCAACATATATAGAGAGTGATGTGGAAAAAATTAATTTACTAGGTTAATTATTTGTGGAAATCCCTTTGATTAAAGAATCAAGTTGGGAGTCATAAAATTCTACAAAGGAAAAATATCTTCAACTGTTTTTGTATGAAATAAAATTTCAAGGCCACAATTTCCCAAAGGGGTAAAAATTTAACAACCTTGGTAATGTTAGGATAAATAATTATTGATGTCTTATTAACATTAATTAGTTATATTTTTTATATTTATGTTATATATAATAATATTATGTAATTTTTCAATCAGAAGAGAAATGCTTTATTTCTATCAAAATTGGGATTTCATTCATTATATTATTATATTTAAATGATTAATATTCAAATCATAGAACTGTAATTTAATAATGAACTTAATTTTTGAATTTATCATTTAATGATTTACTTCAGACAAATGTTTTTTTATTTTATGAAAATTTATATTTTTTCGGTGAATAATGAAAATATAGATTTTTATTGAAAATCGTCTTTCAGTTTGAATACATAAAAAATGAAATTTTATTTTTAAAATGTTTTAAATGTATATTTATTTCCATTACAATTTTTATAATGCAGTCATGTTATTTTTAATGAATTTTATCCTTGATTTTGGTATAAAAACATCATTTTACATAAAAAGTCATTTTTTCCAAAATCAAAATGTTTTGATGTATACAAATTAATATTTAATTATATAATAACAATTATTTTAATTAATTATTGTAAATTTTATTCCAATTTTTTTATAATAATTATTAATATAATTTATTAATTAAAATTTAATTTTTATCCCTAATGGATATTAAAAATAGTGAAAATATGTAACCATAGTCATGGTTAAACTTGGGTTACTGGGGGTTAAACATAATTAATAAAGATTATAATGTCATATAAACTTTTATAAATTCTATTTAATGTACATTTCTAGACCCTTTTTCTTCTCATATTTGTAAATTGTCCTTTCTTATCCAATTTTTTGAGTAATACATTAATATATTTTAATATTTTTAAAAATTCCATGTATGTCCTTTCCCCCACTTATAAATTAACACCCCTCTCCTATCCTATCCACAATTAAATAGCCTCATGGATTCATAAATGACTACCTAAATCCCTTCCTATCTCCCCTACACATTTAATAGAGTCTATGTTTTTATAATTAAAAAACCAAAGAAGACTATAGGTATAATAAAAAATATGTTATATGTAGAAGAGTTATAGTTCTTAACCAAACATTTTTTGCTACTTTTTTATACCTCCCTAAAATTTTATTAAATTATTATGAAATAATTTATACATTATATTAAATATATTCAGATTTAATTATGTCAATGGAATAAGCAAAATCTACCTCCCACTTTTATCAAATGAGAAATGAAACCATTATTCGTGTGTAGAACAGACTATCTCCTCGCCAAATGAGGTAATTCATTATCCATCATCTCTACTCATGACTAGTTTTAATGATTGAATTATATATATATATATAATTTAAATATATATAATAATATAAGGTAATATATCATATAATTTCATACATTTATATCCATTTTAAAATGAAAATCTGGATCGTTCTTACCTTTATATTACCACCACCACCAAGTGATGAGATTCATTATTTATAACCTCATCACATTTAATATATATATAAATTTTTTTAAAAAATAATGTTATATTGTTAATATATTCATAATTATTGAAATAAAAATTAAAACATATCTATTTGCCTTAATGTTTACTGAAAAAGGGAAATTTAATTCATGAGTATGTATGACCCACGGTCTTCATGATTATAACCTAATCAATTTTTCATAATCATATTTCAAGGTTGGTATTAATTGTATAATGTATTGAAAAAAATTATTACTATTTAATAATATTAATAGTTTTTATATATGAGATAATAGTGACCTATTTTACCATATTTATTCTATAAAAGTCATTTCAAACATATGAGCTGAATATCATCAAAACATTTCTTGTGAGATTAGTTGATTAAGTAATTATATATAAATAAACAAAATAAAAGGAATAATAAAATATAAAAATTATCTAAATAAGGTTAATAATTAAAATTTGATTATTTTTTAAGATGATAGAAATTTTATGCGATGAATTAGACTCCATGAAAGGGACACATTTCCATAATATAATATTTTAAATGATTTCAATTTTAATTTTATATATATTTTTCTTTTATTATCTTTTGGATCTATTTATGTGGAAATAAATTAATTATAAATGGATTTTTTTATGAATTTTTACCTTCATTGAAATGTATTCAAACGGAATATTTTTATTTCATTTATATTTATTTTTTTGACAATGTGAAAAAGTAATTCTTTTTAACTTATATGAAATCTATGGTTATTTCCAACACCATAATCGTTATATGTTTTTCGGATAAATTTACAAAATTTCATGTTATCATCAAATAAAATCCCAACTTTTATGTTTTTAGTATTTTGAAAATGGTTTTTAAAATGAATGGATATTTCAATATCAATAAAAGTTTTTATGTGTTAAAGGAACATTTTTTTAATTATTATGATGAAAATGCATGATTTCTTTTGTTAGGATTATGTTATGGTTATCGGTAATTATTTTTGTTGATATGTAGTCCTTATATATATCATTTTGATGAGTGATATAGATGTTTCTGATGATGATGGGTGAGACCGATGTGGCTTTGAAATGCATTGGGTAAAGGGATGAAGTTAACTGATTTGGTTTCTCTTAATAGATTATTCAAATTTACAGGGTAGGTGATTCCATTTGTATGAGTTAGCACAAGAGTGAAGTGGAAATCTTTTCCTAAGTTACCTAAATGACTAATTTATTCTTTCTATTGGTATTCATTGAAATATTTGTATTTGACATGGTAAGTTAATTATTTTTTTATGAGATGTTTATGATACTTATTAAGGGTGAAATGTTTAAAATTATGAAATTATCCATGAGTATTTCCAAATTTATAAGAAACATTTATGATTTTTATTTTTCCCTGTATGATTTATTTTGAAAATTTTTATGAAATATTTTAGTTTAGTAATGGTGACTTCATGGGTAATAAACTTTTTATTTTGATCCCAAAATATATTTTGAAGCAGTCATTGTTTTATGAGTATTCATGGACCAATGAGTTTAATTTTTTTATGTGCCCCTTATTAATTATTTTTTTATTAACAAGTAATTTTAATTTGGTTTTCATTGGGGTTTTAAGACGAGTAGGGATAATAATGAGGTCAAAATGAAAAGGGTGGTGATATTTTATGAGAAAAAACATTTAAAAATTTAAATAAATTTTTTTCTGTAAAATATGGATACCAAGTGGATGTTTCTACCAACTTATGTAATATATATTCATTTATGGGTGATAATATAATTCTTATAAACTATATACTATAAAAAAAATTAGAGTGAATTATTAAATTAAAACATAAGCATGTGTATTTTTTAATGTTAGTTCCTTATATAAATGATTAATTTCATACTAAATATATGTTTAAAAAATTAAAAAGAAACATTTTACAAAATTGATTTTTAATACTTTTGATGTGATCATAGTAAAATAAATTTTTTATTACTTTTAAAAAATTAAATTCTAATAAAATGATTTTATTACTTTTAATAATAATTTTTAAATTATGTAACAAGCATAATCTCATTTTTTGGAATAAAATGAATTCATCAATGTAAATATTAGTAACAATGGTAAAACAATAATTTATCAAAGAAATAGACTTTTCTAAATATTGTGTAGTTTTTAAATTTAAAAAATATATTTTAAATTTATAATAAAATATTATGTTTAGAAATATATAAAAGTATATAGAAACTCATTTAATTGAGACACAATGTTAAATAATTTTAATAACACCTAATAATTGAAAGTTAATTTTCTAAAAAATTGCGATTTTTACACATTTTATGATTATATTTAAAATTTATTTTCATTACATATAGATATTAAAATCAGTTAAATGGAGTAAAAATTCAGAATCATCATATAAAAATTGTTTAAAAATAGATCTTTTATTTTTAGTGATAATATAGTTACCAAGATTAATATTTTATCAAGATTAATAAGAGGTAAAATATTTACGTAATCGATCATAATTTTCACTAAAAAAAAATAATTTTGGACACTCTAGAATACCTTTATTAGGATGGTATGTTTACAAAATATGTCTGACCAAAATTTCACAACATAATTCACCAAACTCACCAATCAATCCTAACACCCATGTGATATTCTGTTAAACACTTTCCTAACAATAATTTCCGTAGAATATCCCTTAGGTTTCACATATAAATATACTCTCACTCCCACTCATTCTCTCATCCCATTCCCCCATAATTTATTTATCATGAAGTTAGATTCCCCAAACCTCTCTAAATTCATCCCAATGAGTTTGCGATATTCTATGGAGTCCAACCAACCATTATTAAGACACTTAGTAATATAAGGATTCTCTTTCTCAACTTTCAGATTAAAGTACATCGTTTTTTATAATACATTTTGGTTTACATATATTTATGATCCCATATGTTCATAATCAATCATTTAATATCAAAATAATGAATTATTGATAATATAACACACTTAAATATCATTAAACACATTCTATAATACTTTTTATAACTATCATGTTTTTGGAATCATTCCATGATTTCCAGGTAATTTAAAATGTAGTAATACTTTTAATTTATATATGTTTTGTAAATACACCTACCCTAGTATCCTAGAGTTATTTCCCTACATTATTATATTAGTACTATAATAAATTAATAATAAACACAAAGGACATAATATTTTATTATATATGGAAATACAGATATATATATATATATAAGTTTTACATTACAACATGAAATTAAATAAAACATATAAAACCCTTTGGAAGCAACCATAAACTCCTAGATTATCTCTGTAGTTCATCCATAATACAAATAATTTGAATTCCGGGGAAAAATAAAACATAAGAATGGTTTTATCTCAAATGATCATTAGGGTGATGTGATACAGTGGAAACAAATATATATAAAAAAGACATAGTGAATGGGAAAAAAATACATTCTATTAGAAAATAATTTTGAGCATAATATATAAAGAATAAAATATGAATAAATATTTCCATATAAATAATCACATGAAAATGAAATATTACCATGGATATTATACTAGTAAAAAAATAACCTAGATTTTAAATTAATATATCATAATGGAAAAAATCATAATATAGAACATTGTAAATATACTATTATGGCCTCATCCTTGACATTTGAAAATAGATGGTTAAGGAATAGAACAAAACCATTTCTATTTTGTTTCATGAGAACGATATATGCATCGGGGGAATATAGTGCACCCACACACTACATAATAAGTATAATAACTCCTCATATTAATGTAGTTAAACATAAAATACATAAACATATGAAATATAAATTACATTCCCTAATTTGTAAACAAAATCAAAAACCATTATGAGTAGCATGGTGAATGGTATCAGGATATAACATCCATAATAAAACATAACATAAAATATTTAATAAAATATTTTACATTATAAAAATAAGATATAAATCTCAATAAATCATCATATTTAATACCGGTGTTGAAATAGATGAAAATAATCTAATAAAATCATTTAGTAATTTTTCTGAGAAATGCCATTGTTTACTTTGAAAAGATGATTTGTTTGGGAAAATTCAATTTTATTTGTAATAATTCATTGTATAAAATTATAAATAGAAAAAATATATTTTTACATGACAAAAATAATGATATTATAAAAATAATGGTGTCTTAAAACAGATTTTTTATTGTAATAGAATATGCGTAAGAAATGGAGAAGTTCTCGTTAATAAGGCGTGCGTATCAGGAAACATTGAGAAGGTAACCCCATAAAACATGTGTTTTACCCTAAAAATGAACTAATATAAATACATAGTTTTTTAAAATATAAATAGTATTAATGAAAATTATATAAAAATATTTATGAATTAAATTGTGGTGAAGAGAGTGAAATTATAACCCGAATGGTAAATGGATGTTTGGGAAGAAACCATTACCATATATCCAAAATTATCTTTGCATGAACTTAATATCCTTGAATATGAAAGTAGGTTCATTGATAAATTAATTCACAACATTTTATAAATTTATTTTATTTATTATAAATTTATTAAGATCACTTATGAAATTTTTGATGAATTATAAGTTATAATTTTATCATTCTAGAGAGTTTGTTTCAATTATTTTCTTGATTGATTTACATTCATATAAGTATGGAAGCTTAAGTAAATGATAATAGGTATATATAATTGATGTTATATGTTCTTTATGAACATAAATAAAATTAAATAACTATATAATTCATTTGGTTATTTGGGTGGAGGATGAATCATTAGATAAAACATTTTTCATAACCATTTAGATTATTTCGGCAGTTTTTTGTTCATTACAAACTAGTTTTGTTTTATTCATTAAATTCATGTACATATAATGATTCTAGAAAATTAAATAGCTTTTAATACTTATATTATAAATTTTTGGAACAACAAAAATGGTTTTAAGACAATTCTTTAAGGTTTAATTGAAAAATGGAAACTCATCATCCATAAATGTGAACAAACAGCATCTCACAAATGATGTTATCATTTTGAGAATAAAAGAAGATGGAAAATAGTTGACGATGAATTACATTAATAAGATAATAAAATTATTGTATATAAAATAAAATTTAGATATCATATCTTTTGCGATATGGATGAGTCGTATAAATGGATGAATGTCTTGGGAAGAGGAATGGTTAGCAATAGAAAAAGGCTAAAATCTTGTAACATGTGATGAGAATAGGTGGAGATGGCTGATATTTATAGAGTAGGATATAAGTTTTTTTTACATATTTTAATCATTTAATTTGTATATTTTCTGAAGTCTATGAATTAATTTATAATTATCACAAAATATAATAAAATTATGAAGGTGATTTTAAAATTATGGGGATTAAATAACAAGAGACTCAAGGAATATTGTATTTAACTTATAATGTGTTTACATATTAAATTAAAATATTTTACTATTACCAAATTTCATGTACCTCATTAAAAAATTACAAAAATCATACATTATTTAATTTTAAATATGTATATATATAAAATGAACTCCATTATAGGATATTTATTTTCTAAATAAAAGAAATTTTATTTTTAAATATAATTATAATATTCTTAGAAAATATAGATTTTAATGTTATAACTGTTTTTATAACACATTGAAAAATTAGTTAAGGTCTCGTTATATTTTCTTATAATCACAAGAAAACAAAATATTAATTTATGAGTATATTTTATGAAAATATATTTTCATTTTAACCTTTATATTAATTATAAAATTATAAAAAAACATTTTTGTTTTAATAAAATACCAATAAATAACTTATCATTTACAAAATGTTTGTTTACTTATTCCATGATATAAATATAAAATATTTTTTATAAAATTCCAAAATTTTATGCATAATTTCATAGGTGAGGTTACAGTTATATTGGCTATAATAAAATTACAAATGATAACATTACTCTTCCAAAGGTCAAGTTACTATTCTATTGTCATAAGTACCTTTATGTCTAGAAATACAACTTTTTTCATCCATTATTTATTTATGACATTTGTGATGTATTATCTATGTGAATTTATGTGATTTATAAAATATAAAACAACTATAATAAGGGAAAACTCATTTATTTAATTCTAGGTCATTACATTCTCCCCTCCTAAAAAGTGTTCATCCTCGAAATTTCTAAAATGTCACCTTATAAAATATTTGAGAATTTTTTATCTTAACTTACACTGGTTCCCATGTCACCTATTCAATATTTTAATTTTTTTGAAGTACCCTTACCTAGTGCGTCATCCAATTCCTCTATACTTATTTTCTAGTGCCTACAACTTGAATAAACTCTTCACGGTAAGAAAAATCGAGTTATCATTCAAATTCATCAGAAGTGAGAACATATGTGGGGATAAGAATATATATCCTTAAAAATATATTTAGAATACATTTAGTAATTTATAAAGGACAAAAAACATCACTAACTTATAATCCATTTCTCTCAGTCTCTCGAATATTGAAAAAGGGCTCATTTTCCTAGGGCTCCGTTTCCCTTTCTTACCAAATCTTATAATTCCATTCTGTAGAGATAATTTAAGAAACCATGATCTCCAATAAGAAATTCCATGTCCTTTATTTTATTATTTACATAACTCTGTGTCCTACATTGAACTTTTTGATATGGGTTTGAATAATATTTACCTTTTGTATTGTTTTCTCCACGGGCTTTGGGCCTACAAGCATCCTTTCACATATATCATCCCAACAAGTTGGTGTAAAAAATATATTTCTATATGATGATTCATATGGTTCCATTTGAATTTTTTAAAGGAAATTTTTTTTTAAGACAAAAAAAACCAAAGCTAAATAATGATCTCACATGCCTTGATAGTCATGTTAGAATGATATCAACATGTCTTCTAATGTTTTTCTCTTTCTTTCTGACCGATCGTCTGCTTGTGGGTGATACGAAGTATTCAAATGAAGCTTTGTATCCAAATATTTCTAAAGACATTTAAGGAATTTCAATGAAAACTATAGATAATGATAAGTCATAATTAGAACATGTGCTACATATATTCTTAAAACATCATTAATATAGTGTCATTTAATGTGTTCAAGTGGAAATGCTTCCCTTATAGAGATAAATTATGAGGATTTTGTAAGTCGATCCACAATTACCCACATCACATAATTTATTATTTATCTTTTTGGTAATAATGTGAAAAATAGACAGTAATGTCATCCAATTTTTATGTAATAATGGGAGTATATTGCAAGAATCCTCCCTGAATATGTATTTTAATGTTCAATTGTTGACAGACTACACATATTGACACAAAATCCGAAATTTCCCGATTCATATTTACCACCAGAAATGTTCATTTAAATCCATATTCATAATAGTGATACCATGGTGTATAATGAAATTTGAGATATGGTCATCATCCCATAACTCCCTTTTTAGATTGGGTATAGAGGGAACAGATAGCCTCTTCTCAAATTCCATTATTCTATATTCATACGAAAATACTTCCAACATCCCATAATTCAGAACATCAATTTTCTTTTGATGATTATCATAATTAGAATGATAAATTTTAATCATATCCATTAAACGTGGTTGGGAATCTAGTTGAAAAATTATTTATGCTTCACCTTCCTTGATAATACCTGTATCCATATTTTCTAGATCCATGTACAAATGATGCTTTTAAATCCTCAATTTATTCATAACTCAATTATCGTTCTTATTCAATTCTTTTACTACCATATTTTCCTCTCCAGGGTAGTAGTTTGTAGAACAATCATAATCCTTATGAAGCTCGAGCCATCATCTTTTCCTCATGTAGAGTTATTTATATGAGAGAATATAATTTAAACTCTTGTGATCTGTATATATCTTACATATTTAACCATAGTTATAGTATATCCAAATATTTACTGATTTTATTATGGTTTATATGTCAAGATCATGTATTTTATAGTTTTATTCAAGATGTTTAATCATCAATTACGTATATAAAATAAAAACATTAGTATTTATATAAACCCAACAAAGTCCTTTATTTTATTCATAACAATAGATAAAAAGATAACAATTTCATGATGGTAGAGTAAATTTTTAAGAATTCAATAATATCATATTCAATTCATAAAAAAATTATTCAACTTCATTTTTACATAATTACATAACACATTTTTCAGTAAACCTTGTTAACAAGTTAGCTAATTAAGAAATATTCTTAGCGATATTCTTATTCCAACCTACTAAACCATTGAAACAAAATACCTTAGTTATGTTTGTTAGTATAGGATATTCATGAATCACCTTTTAATTTATATGATAAAATGATATTACATCGATAGAGACAATAGGGCCATGAAAAGAAACAATTTGAATCTAGGATTCAAACTTTATAAAATTCTCGTATAACTCTTCTCTTCAATGTGTCTCTGTATCAATCTACAATTAGTTCTCATATTCCTTATATATTTTGTAATATATCAATATATAATATATAAATACCACAGAAAATGATTGAATATATTCCTTGAAAACTCTATTCATTATAACCATAAAAATAAAGGGTTCTTTAGTCAGTTCTAATGGAATTTCTGTAAAATTATAATGTTCATACCCATTTACAAATGTTGTCTTTAGGATATGTTCTTTTCCTCACAAACAACCAATCATATATAGATCCAAGGTCAATCTTGGAAAAATTTTGAGCTCCATTAATTTTATCAAATGAATCATCTATTTGATATAGATGGTACTATTTAATTATTATAATTGCATTGATTTTTCAATAGTCTATGAAATGCCTCAGGGATCAATATTTATTACTGAAAAAGATAACAGTTTCTCCCCATGGATAATCACTGGGGAGAATAAATACCTTATTACATAATTATTATATTTGTTCCTTTATCTCCACAAATTTTATATCTCTCATTCTATAATGAGCCTTATTTATAGGTCATGTTCCATGAATTAAATCAATAGAAAATAAACTTCCCACTCTTTAGTTTTTCCAGGTAAATCCTATGTAAATACATCAATATATTTTGGTATAATAGGAACATCTTATATTTGACTATATCTTCCCTCATCCATAGATGATGTTTTCTCCTTATCCCAAAGAATTAAATTTATAATATCTACTAGAGGATTATCTAGATATGACTCATATAATGAGTTTTATGGAATAGAGATAAGGGATTCAATATCATCATCCAATATTATAATTTTATACTTCTTCTAATCGATTTTCGATTCATACTTTGAAATCCAGTCTAAACTGAGGATTTTATCCAACTAAATCAATAGTATGATTACTAGGTCAGCCACTAAAGTATTTTTATGTGTTATAAATGGTACTGGGTGACATATATTTGTTTCAATGTGGCTTCCCTTTGGATTTTATACTGACATATTATTTATTAAATAAAAGATAAAAGTTTAATTTTCATGGAAAACTAGGATGATATAAAATAATGTGATGATCTATAATCACATAAATCATTGTATACGATTTAGTAAATAATTAATGTACCCTCCACTACATCACTATAAATTCTAACCTTAGTAGTTGAGATCCGATTTTATTGGCCTAGCTCCCTTGGTTTCTTCTAGGGATGGTTTCCATGATTATTTGTACATTAATTTTCTTAATTCCCAATATAATTATAATTTGTGGAATTAAAAATTTATAGCTTCTTTATTCCCCTTACAATCATGAGATTGGTGTAATTTTTTTACAGACATGTAACAAACTCTATTTCCTTTTATGTAAGAATCTAGATGCTTCTTTACACTAGTACCACAGGATGGAAAATTACCTTTTTTATTCATCCACTTATTCATTAATTTCTTCTCCACTCTATATTTTTCTTGTTTTCCCTTAATGTCATAATACATATATAATTCTTCCTTTTTCTTGATAGAACAAGATTCTATATCTTGAAATGATGAGATTATTTTGGGAGGCAAGTTCTCTTCAAATGAATTCATTTAAACAAACAGAGAATTAGTCAATATTTCTCCTTGGATTACTTATTTACTATTGGAATTCCATAATAACCTTGTAAAGTTGGATTTAAACATGAAAATGTTTTTATCATCTTTTTGGTACTCATTAATAACAACTACAGATCATCGTGATGTTCATGAGTTAAATATTTTTATAAAAAATATCCTTCAAATACTTCCATTCCATTTTTTAAATTTCATTCAATTCATGCATGTTTTGAATCCATGGCCATTATTGATCCTCGTCTCCAAATCGAGGATAAATTAACATGAAAACATTCTACATTTTATTACATCCCAAAGAGATAAATATATTCTCTAATGAACTTATCCACCAATCAGCTACAAATTGGTTTTTAGTCTCATTGAATGATAGAGGTTCTTATCACATAATGTAGTAAAGCATTATTATAATACATTTTGTATCTGGATTAACGAGATAGGAAATTTTATTTTTCATAAACTGATTCATATATCCAAATATATTCATATTTTTTTCAATATAAGTTGTAGTTGTAGTTGAAACAATATTATATTTAATATTTGGGAAATACCTACATGGATTTTATGTGTTGTTATGATTTTCAAACCTTACACAAGGTTCCTTTTTTAAACAATATCATACACTAAATTAGTTTATGAACCATAATTCATTATTTCGAACAGGAAAAACACAAAAAATAAATTCTAATTTATACCTAGATAATCTCATAACCATAAAAATGGTTTCTTTAGGGAAATATTTACATTAAAAGTATTTATAATGGTTGATAAGTAAAATTCTAATCATCGTAAGAATATCCTACATGAGTGTCAATTTGGTGAGTAGTAAGGATTTTGGTCATATACCTGGTTACATCATGTCGTGCTCGGGACACCATGTTATAGTGGTTACCCCAAGGTACATCTATTCCAGAACCACAATCACTTGTAGTATCCAGAAAAGGATGAATTTCTAGGAACACCCACATTATCTGTCCCTTTCCAAAATTATACTATATTCTTATATGGTTATCCCCAATTTCTATCTTAAGGTTATGTTCTCTAATATATTTTTTCCATATCTAGTTTCAAGGGTTTCTATTATGTTTTTTCGGATACCGACTACAAATACCTTGACCTTGGAAGCCTGGAGCCAGTGCCTTACCATTTTACATTGGTATTATTTGCAAGGAAGACGCATCCAAAAGGAGTGAATAGTTTAGAAGATATGAAAAAATAGATACATACAATATGTTTTACATTAAAACATAAAATTAGATACATCAAAATAACTACTTTTAAAATATCAATAAAAACCTAGATTGTCTGTATAAGTCATTTATAATAGGCATCTTCTCCATCCTTGATAAAAATAAAACAAAAGAAAGGGGTGATATCAAATCAATAGTAATTTCAAGAAAAACAAAAGAAGATAATATAAATAGATAAGGTATGGTGAATGACCAAGACACAAACTCCATTAGAAAATAATCTAGAGCATAATATGTGGGGAATAAATTATGAATAAATATTCCCATATAAATAATCACATGAAACTCTAACATACCCTTGGATATTCTACTTTCAGAATAATAACGTAGATTATAAATTTAAAATATCACAATGATAGAAAGCATAATTCCATACATAAAAATCATACCATTGAGGCCTCATACAAGACATCTGAAAATAATGGGTTAATACCTCGGGCAAATCTATTTATGTTTTGTCTCATGAGGCCTATTAATACCTCGATATGATATAACAGGACCAACCTATCACGTAATATGTCCAATGCATTACTCTTATAAATGGTGTGAAACATAAACAAAAATCACACACACGAATTTATATCTATGAATGAGAATAGATAACCCCAATCTATAAATATTATCACTAACCATTCTGAGTAGTATGGTGAGTTATATCATGATTGAACATAAAAAGTCAAAATCCTCACATAAATTTAATAAAAAAATGTAGAAGATAATAATAATTGATAAATATATAATAATAATAATAATATTCAATAGAGGTGTTGAAATTAATCAATATATTGTAAGAAAATTATCAAGGAAATCTTCAGAGAAATAACCTTTGTTTACATCCCAAAGAAGAGTTCTATTGGAAGGAAATGTATTTTTCATTTTTCATTATTTAAAACTATAAATAAAAATAATCACGAAATATGACTGATTTTAGAAAAATAATGGTTTTCGAAAACAGATTATTGAGGATACATAAAAATTGATAAAAAATCGAGAAGTTCCATTTATTTGGGCTTGCATATCGAGAAGAATTGAGAAGGAAAATTTGTAAAAAAAGTATTTTCTTATAAAATAAATAGAACTAATAAGGGTACATGATTTTATATTGCGTAAATATATATTATAATAGTTATATAAAATTAATGAAGAATAAAATTGGGTTTAGGAAATAGAAATCATAACCCAAATGGAAAATGAATGTTCAAGAAGTAACTCGTACCTTATGTTTGAAAGTGTCCGTCACGGGACATTAATGCCCTTGAATATGAAATTAGAATCATTAATAATTTCATTAATAATCATATATATATTATATTTATTATTTATAAATTATTATGTTACCATATGGTACTTTTGAGGATTTATAAGATACTATTTTATAGTTCAGGGGGATTCGGTTCAATAGTATTCTTGATCTTTTTTATTGTATATGTTTATTGAGGTTAATGTAAATGGGAATTAATATATAGAATTTATGTTATATTTTATTCATAAAAATACATAAAATTAAATTGATATATATTTTATTTGGCTATTTGGGGTGTGGAAGAATCATTAGATTAGATGTTAGTGATAGTCGTTTAGATTATTTTGGTGGTTTTTCAATCATTACAAACTAGTTACATTTTATTAATAAACATCATGTACATATAATAGTTATAGAACATTAAATAGGTTATAATATATATATAATAATCATGTTTAAAAATATAAATTTTTTTTGACCATCCATGAAGGCATAATTGAAAAACTAAAACGCATCCTCTTTGAATGTAGTAAATCAGCTCTACAATGGTGAAGATTGAATTTTTAGAATAAAAGCAGTGGGAAGAAAATTGATGATGGATTATTCCGTTGAAATAAAAAAATTATATTATATATAATATAGAAGATACATATTTTCACTTTGTTATAGTGAGTTTAGTAGGTGATAATAAAAGAAAATTACTTGAAATGAAATTAAAAGAACAATAATGTGGTATTTACTTCTTTATTGATTCCTCCTTGAGAACCTCATTAGGGAAAAGGGGTTCATATTTTGATGAGCAGAATGACTTTTGGATTAGGGGAGGAACTGGGAATAAGATTCTACATAAATCAAGAAAGGCAGAAATCATGGAATATGTGATGACATGAGGTGTTGAGGTGTGGTATTTATAGTGGAGGAGATGAGTATTATTGGAATATTTGAATAATTTGTTTATTATTTTGGCTCAATTCGATGAATTTTTTCTCAATATTCACTAAATAAATTAAAATAATTAACAGAATTATATATTATGGTTATTACTTCATCAATGGATCATGTAATATTTTTTAACATATAATGTATTTATACCATAAATTACTGTATTTTACTATTCCTAAAAAATCATGTATTTCATTAAAATAAAAAAATTTCACTCTAAACATTTTTTATAATCTAAAATTTAAAAATGAAGATTATTTTTTCAAAATAAATTTATAAATATGATAAATTTTATTTTTAAAGGAAATTATCATTTACTCAAAAAAATGGTTTTTATATTATAACTATTTTTAAAACACTTTGAAAATTTAATTATGGTGTCATAATATTTTCAAATAATCATAAGAAAACAAAATATTAATTTATGAGACTATTTTATGAAAATATATTTTCTTTTAAAACATTATATTAATTATGAAATACTAAAAAACAATTATGTTTCACAAAAATACCAATACATAAATTATCAATTCTGAAACATTTATTTACTAATTACATTATATAAATATACAATTTTTTAATTTATCAGATACCCAAATTTTATTCAAGAATTCAAAAATGACTTATGATTATATTTTATGGGTTACTTTTCCAAATTGTCACATTACAATTCTAAAGGTCAAGAACTATTCCATAGGAAGAGGATCCTTAACTTCTAGAAATAAATCGTATTTAATTAATTCAAAATTAATATTGTTTTTACTGTATTCTCTAAATGATTTTATACAATTTATACTATATTAAATAACTATAATAATGTAATATTAGGTGATATAATTCTTAGTCATTACAATTTTTGAGTATATGTATTATTAATTAATCATTCAAAATCCAAATGATACAAAATTAATGATAATCTACCCTTATCTCTTAGTAGACACATTCCACATTCCCTTTTATATACCCATCATGATATCAAAATCATTAATTTATTTTTCACATTATATACTCATGATGTGAATACCCAACTAAAATATCATTCATGAATATCCATATATATTTATTATAATTTTATTTATTATAAAATTATTTATTTTAAAACCACATTTCCCACTAATTGGTTAAAATGATACATTATTCTAGTATTTTCATGACATTCAAACATAATGATATACCTACTAAGGGTTTACCCT
Organism: Viscum album; assembly: GCA_963277665.1. NCBI lineage: Eukaryota > Viridiplantae > Streptophyta > Magnoliopsida > Santalales > Viscaceae > Viscum > Viscum album. Next base: position 248,366,730 of record OY728122.1, on the reverse strand, counting down.
AATAGAAAATTAATAATATGGGTGAAGAACTAATGTCTAGAGATGAGATGTTCATGATACCTTTGTTGCATGACTTGGTAATGCTTTATGGTTCCCTGGTGAATAACATTTATAACATGCATTTATGACACCTTCGTAATAAAATTTTGTGATATGCTTATGAATGTCTCATATTTATGTGGTATCTACATTTACTTGTTATTAATAATTTACATATGATCATGTTATGCATAGTTTTTTTATATTTTTTATATGAATATTTTCTTTATGTTCAGGTTCTTATATTATTCCTCGCGTTTATCCATGTAGTTCATTTATGAACCATTTTCTTTATTTATCCCTTGATGGGATTTATGGTCACCCCGCTGGAAAAATATCCCCTATAAATCCTATGTAATAAGGTGATCATGGATATAATATTAAATAATTATTTCATGAGAGATAAAACATGTTTATTTTTTATTTTTTCATCCATGAATTCCATGTATTATTTTTCATATTTATAATACAAAGAACCATACAATGGTATGGATAATATGATCAACGTTGTAATTTTTATGTGATGTGATTGTGTTTAAAAACATGGGGTAAATTAGTGGATGTTGTACAAATGAACAAAAATCAACACAATCCTATTACTTAAAATTACATTATCAAATTTAACTTTCACACCAAATGAATCCCAATAACACAATCACATATAAAATGAAGGAAAGCTAAGAAAATGATTAGGTCATGGTTTGGTGACTAATAGATTGAGTATATAATCAAATATTAATTTATAAAAATATTAATGTATAATTAATGGAATAATAATAAATAAAACCCTAAAAATTCAATACCCAAAATCACAATTATCATTATGGGAAAAAAATAACAACACAATCATATATTAAATATCAAATACACATGGTTCAGTTGTAAATTTACCAAATTAAATCCATATCACCCTCAAACTCTTCATACATCATGTAATGTGACTCTCCTTTCTATTTATACCCCAAAAAATCACCAAAATGGATAAACAATAAAATAACTATAAAACCATATGATTGTATGATATATTTCATTTAAAATAAATTAATTTCTTCAATAGATTGCGATACTCACAACCTTGAGTTAGAATAAACTATAAAATAGAATACTATTATATCATAACTACTAAATTGAATTTTGGAATAGTAATATTCATTATTTTAAAAATATGAATTTTTTGATAAATAAAATGTATTGTTTATTATTACTCAATTTTTAGTACATTCATTATATTCATTTAGAATAACCTTTTCGAAAAAAATGTTTTCATTTATTTTTATAAATTAATAATAAAATTAATCTCCAATAATATTTTAAAAATTAATTTTAAAAAATTAATTTTTATATCAGTATATCAAAAATATCATAGGATTAAATTTTAGAATATTTCTAAAAAGAATTACTTTTTCAATGAATAGTTAAAAGTATAGATTTTTAAAATAATGTAATTAAATAATAAAATTTAAAAGCATTTTTATATTTTTGATTTTTGATTTAAGTAAAATTTGTTTTGTTTGATTTATAATAATCTAATTAATTCGATTTAAATAATTAATATTCATGATTTTGATATTTATTAAATTTTTGTCATAAAATGATTTTCCTAAACACTTTTTTGTTGAATTTTATGAAATAATATTAAAATTAAAAAAATCATATCTATAAGATGAATATTGAAAAATAGATACCATATTTTGAATCAGGTGGTTAAAATTTAGTAAATATGATCATTTTTATTTTTTACCATTATGAATAGTAACTATGGTATATATTTGTGACATTGATAAGGGTAAAATGTGAAACAATAGACTCAAAACCATGAGGTATGGTCTCAAAATCCAACGAAAACTAGCAATTATTTCATTTTATGGAATAAATTTGACCATAGAAACCCAAAACATGAATATATGTAATTTTAGTTCTATATTACCCTAATAATAATGTTTATAATATTTTTTTAAGAAAATTTCCAAAAATTCACTCTCTCAAATTTATTTCTCTAAAATAATTAGTTAATGGTAAAAAGAGGTTAATTTTGTTTATAAATGTTTATTTGATAGATTAATTTTTTATTATGGTAATTTATTTATAATTATTAGTGATTGAATAATTACAATCAATACTTATAAAAAACCAATAGAGTATTTATTCAATTAGTTTACTCATAAAATAATTGAAATAAAAAATATTAAATGTAATATAATTTGTGTGAATTGTTATGTTCCGTGAATTTTTTTCATATATAAACTATTTTAGTGATGTTTTAATGTATTATATATTAATTCTATATATATATAATAATATATTAAATGACAAATTAAATTAATTATATCAAAAATTCAATTAATGATATTTCATGTTAAATAACATTTTTAAAATAATTTCTTAAAAATAAAAAATAAATCAAATGATTAATAATGATGATAAATGGATTAAAAATTCACCCCTTATCCATTTATGAGATAATTATTAACTTATTAGTAAAATCATAACCTTTCAAGATTGAAAAAGTAGTTTCTACACTTAAGGATTGAATAGCAAAATAAAATGGATGAACCAAAATATATGGTTTTGAACAAAAAAAATTATTATTAATTTAATTTTATGATTATATTTTTACCTTAAACTCCATTTCTTCAAATCTATTCCCTTTTAAAATAATTTCTATATATAATTACTTAATAATATTTTAATCTTTTTACTAATTCTACATGTGTCCATTCCGTCCTTATCGAAGGACACCCATAATCAATTTTCATTATACCATATTGAACCATATAGATCAACCAAAAACTGAAAAAGTTTGTTAAAAATATCATTATCCAAGATTTAGAGGTACTGGTCTTCTTGAAAGGCTATTTCAAGGGTAATTACTATGGGATTAGGGAGGTCTATCGAAGAAGAGGTAATCTTCCTACTCGACATATTTCAATTAATTTCTTCTTATATGATATATAAATACATGATATTTATCATATAATAATAATTTAAATATAGTAAATATAATAAAATATTATTGTGATTATGTAACTACTATTATCCCCTATGTTTTTCAAAATGTGAGGTGAAAGCATTGCTCGTGCGTTAATATAGACTACCACATCCACATAGCAATACTATGCATTTTTCCATCAACATATTACATGGATGGTTATTATGGTGAGTTTAATGTTTATTTATAATATTTATAATATTAATATTGTTATGTAATTCTAATATCATATCTCCCTTATTACATTCTCACCAATTGTCAAATGGTGACATCTATCGTTCGTACGTGTGGACTACTTCCTCGATGAAGTAATGTGATTTATTTTTCATTTAAAATATACATGAAACGTAATAAAGATAAATTTAAAAAATATATATGATATATATGATATAATAATGAATCTTTAAAGGTGAATTATTTTTTACCTTCCTTTTTTTATATCCATCTTAATGCAAAAACAACATTCATATATATGTATAACCTACTGTATAAATGAACAATATAATTAATTTTGCAACTCTGTGTTTTATGGAACATTTTAAATATGTATATAATGGATATATTTTATATTTATATCATAAATAACATTATTTATATTATTTAACTATGATAAAAGTATAAGGAATAAGACCCAAAAACGACATTACCCAGATAAATGAAATAGTTAACACTTGAAAATGATGATTTCAATATGGAATTATAAAAAATAGGATTTGAAATGTTATAAGTGGATAATATATATTATTTTGTGTATTTATATTAAAATTTCATATAATTATAATAATTTTTAATTTATTATACATTAGGGTAATGTGATTTTGTATCATGTCAGACGCGAGGTTAGAGGTTAATGTTGAGATCTCATTGTTTACTAAGATTATATAGAATTATGTTTTTAATGATGAAATTTCCCGATTGATCTCTAATTAATCTCATTATTTTTATTATTGTCCTATAATATCTTGATAATATTTTTTTTTCATTTTCCCCACTTTAATTACTAAAGAGACCGAAAGAACAAATTTAATGAAAATTACATATATTTATCTCCTCAATCATAAATAATTTTTTCCCATTTAAATGTATTATTTAAATGGTTTTAATAATGTTTTTAATATTATGTTATGTTTTTAATTTCATTTTATCCCAGTATTTACATTCTTATAATGCTTTAAATTAAATATTCTTTTCATTTTGTGAATGTGGATCTTTTGACTTTTTCTTGAAAATGTGAAATGAATATTTTTTCTTACATAAACTGCATGAGAAAAATTTCTCATCATCATGAAAACTCAAAGATTTTAATAATAATTTAAAATATACCATGGTCCTTTTGAAATAAACTATTTTATTTAAATTTTGTTAAATTTAATATTTTAATAAGTGATTTAAAAATGATTATGGTATTTTCCATAATAAATATTCTAGGGATATTTTAAAGTAATTTGTAATCATTGATTAAATCCTTTGATGATACATTGGATTTACTAGGTATATGATCCAATGATACCATATTTATTTTTTATCTAGATGGTTTATGGTAATATTGTTGAGATATTTTGAAATCCAATTTACACTCCACATGTTAAGTTATAAAGATTTTTTTTCTGTTCTTGTGACATATATATATATATATACGAATTAATGATTATGTGTTGGGAGTTCATATAATTATATACCCATTTAATGAATTGGGGAAATATTAATATTATATGATCTAAAAGGGTACACAGGATATTATCTCGTGTCCAAAAAAGTGTACATGGGAGGTTATCACATGGTTAAAAGAGTATACATGGGAGGTTACTCCAAACACAAATATGGTACATGGGTTGTTATCCGAAGAATAAAATGTCATGAATATCTTGATGGGTGTCCTTGACATAATATTTTCCATGATTATGATTATGCCACACGTTATGCAAACCATTTATGACATTATTTTATTCTAATGTTATATTTTTAAGGATAATGTTATTTAATCCCCTTATGATTCATGTCTTTTAGACTTCCCTAACTTATTACATGATTTATGTTTTTGATCTAAGAGTTATTGGGTATGATTATCAAAGTTTAACCCTAAGATATCATACCAATTATTCTGATGTAATTTTTAAATGTTAATTAATATCCATACTAAGAATATTAGATCACACATATGTTTTATTTTCCTAATTACATGATGAAATATTTTAGGTAAGAAGGCTCTTATAAGGGTTCTAGTTATTAAGAACAAAATGGGATATGATGAAGAAATTTTATGAACCATTTTTTATATATCCACGTATCCAAAGAGACTAAACCATTATGATTATATCATGGTTCCTAATTTTATATAAATAATATTCATCTAATAAGAGGTAATATTTAATTATGAAAATCAATTGTTAACAAAGTTGGTATCCGAAAAAGGTTCAGTAACATTTGGAAACTATAATGAGACAAATTTTTAGAGATCCCTAAAGATAATCATGTGTTAAAAAAAAATTTCATTTTATGGTAACAAAATGATTGTGTTTTTATTAGATAAAATTATGATCTATAAACTACAATGGGATTTTTTTTATAATTGATGCATCTTGGGGTAATAACTCTTAAAAGTGTTGGATTAGTATATATTAGACATTATTCTGATGATTTATGATTATTCCCTTACTGGGATCCAAGTTTGAAACATCCTAGGTATATTCTTGCATTCATTACAATTTTTATTATGATCCATTATGAAAAATATATATTATGATCATGGATAACCTTGGATAGTCCCAAGGTGTCATTTATTAAGAATATGTTTTCATGATTTAAACATCTTGTAAATTATTTTTTAGGATTACTCATTTTCACACTATGATTATTGTCACTCACACTATGATTTATTATTTTATTAAATGGATGGAAGTTAAATGAACCTTGTTAATTCTGAATGTGATGTACAATGTGATTATTTCCCCTTCTAATAAACACAATGTTATAGAATATGTAATGAGAATTCTCATTTATATGCTTACATTATTTTCTCAATCCATGAATTATACTGATCTTCCAAATAAAAAAAGAAGGGAACAAACTTATATTTAGTTCTTAATTTTTCACTATCTATCTTATTTTAGTGGGCCTATTGATTAATGTGATTTTTATAAGATTATAATTAGTATTTCAATGATTCTATCCATTATCATGTTTTAAGATACTGAAATATTCATTTTCTGGTCTATGGTTTAGAAGGTCAAGAAGGTCAATAGATGAATATCATTAAGAACATGATGTAATAGAATGAAATTTAATCTATGTAGTGGGATTTTTATATAGATTTATTTTTCCACAATTAATTTCATCATATTATTTATATAAAATTTTAGAATGATTTCCATGATCCATGTAAGAAATGATGATGATTACATTATAAAATATGAATAAAATTTTAAAAGACTTGTGACTTACAATTATTGTATTATAATTAAAATAGAATATAAAAATAATCAATATTTAGTTTCTTAAAAAATTATCTGAAGGGAATTATTCATAAGGGATATTAATAGTTATGAAGCAATCATTTAATTTTATACCAAGATAGAAAAGGATAATGGATTTACCCATAAATAAAATGCATTCAATAAGAAAAGAATGATTAAATTCAAAGGAAATAATAATAATAACAATCATGGAGGGAATAATATGATCATTGGTTTATGATGTTAGTATAGGTTTAGGTGTAGAGGATATTTTATTAAGGGGACAAGTAATTTCTTGAACATTGAACAATATAGTCATCGAATAATCAAATATGGAAGTGATGGGAGGAAGTTATCCAATGATGGAGCAGAATAACCCCAAAATACACCATACACACTCCATTGTTTCAAATATAATGAATAATTTAATTATGATAATAAGTTATCAAATATGAATGTTAATGATGATGATCAATGATAGTAAACTCATAATCCCACTAAAAAGGGAAATCTCATGCGATCATTGTTTCTTATGTGGGATATGGTAATGCATTGGTGAAAGGTAAACTTATCGTCTACTCTAGAACATAAAATGTATTATCTTATTCTATATTTATCCATTATTTTATAAATAAAAAATTAAATATGGGTACACAATACGAACTCAATGAATATATGTTTATATAAATGTGAAAATCCTTAATGGTATAATGATGACCTATCTAGTCTATTACTCTTCTATGATTGATGATTTTTGGAATGTGTTTTATTGAAATCTCAATACTCACCCTCTTTTGGAATTTGATGTTATTATAGGCATGGATCATATTTCATTACATATATCCCACATCAATATCCGAGGAATGGAATTCAAGTTTTGGTATTCTAAACCAACATATGATCATATATCTGTATGATGATAAATATGAACACATGATGAAAACATAATCATTTTTATTGGTCTTTATTCCTATTAAAAAGGTTATTTTCTCTCAAATTGTTAGAGTGGAACAACAAATTGAATATATTCCTAATGTATGAGAGTTTTTTTTAGTTTTTACATAATAATTATAGAATTTTCCTATAAATCAAGAAGTTGAATTTTCAATAGAACTCATACATTTTGATACTCCTATTTCAACTACTCTATATTGAATGGCCCTAATTGAGTTTAATGAATTTAAGAATAAATGCAAGGAGAATCTTTAAAAGGAATTCTTTTTTTCAGTTTCACTGCATTCTGGTGAATCTTTTCTTCTTTTAATAAGAAAGATACTTAAATAATAATTTTTATTGACTATTAGGAGCTTAAAAAGATCCTAATTCAGAATATGTATCATATACCCTATATTGATGATTTATTAGATTAATTACATGGATAAATTTTTTTTTTATTGATTTAACATTGATCTAGATAATATTAGTTAAGAGTCTATAAGGAGGTTACACCTAAGGAAACCTTACATAAAATTTATGGAAAATAAAAATTTTTAGTGGCACCATTTTGTGATTCTAATTCTCATTCCATATTCATGTATTTCCTGAATATATAAATTATTGATTACATTGAACAATTTTGGTAGTGTTTATAGTTGATATTACTATATTGTCAATGGTAAAGGAATATAATGAAGATCACATGAGAATAGTACTTAATAAAATAATAAAGGATATCATGTGTGAGGAATTAACCATGTATGAATTTTGGGTGCAAAAAGTTTCATTTCGGGATATATAATCTCAAGTGAGGGTATATAGATTGATGCAAATATGTCATGAGTCAATTTTTGTTTTCCCAAACCATCCAGTGTGGGAAACATCAATATTTTTTTAATTTTGATTAGATATTACTGAATCCTTGTAAGGAATTTATTTAGGCTATCTAATCCACTCACTATGTTAACTCAAAGGGATCCTACTTCCCTTGGAAATATATATAAATATAATATTTCAAGGAACTAAAGACAAGGTTAGTCATCCAACATATTACTACCATACCCTATAATGGATAAGGGTTTTTGATATTTATTGATGCATTAAATAATGAATTGGTATGAATCCTCATGAAAAATTATATGGTGATAGATTATTCCTCACACTAATTGAATGTTCATGTGGAAAAATACACCAATCATGATTTGGAGTTACATGTTGTAAATTTTTCTTCAAATATATAGTAGAATTATATTAACAGGGAAAGGTGTGACATAGATATTAATCATAAAAGTTTAAATTATATATTCATTCATAAAGAGTAAAATAAATGCTAAAGAAGGTGTTTGGTGTTAAGTAACTATTATGACGTCCTAATACATTACCACCCAATGAAAGAGAAGAAGGTGGAATGCTTTTATTTGAAATGGACATGCATAAATATTTATCATTAGGATTACAAATGGTCTATTATTTATATATTATAATGGAGGGATCTATAAATCCTGAAGGAATGGAAGAAATTTTATCGTCTTTAGATTAGTTTTCCACAATCTATCCATGTGAGGATGAAGGAAGAACAAAAGGAATATGTGGGAATATATTATAAGGTTAAAAATGTTCCAGAGTTTAATCATGATTGTGATAGAGTGATGATGTTTAGGAACATTGTATGTGTTCCATCAATAGTGGATTAGAATAACGAGTTATTGAATAATGATCACCATTCATCATTATATATTCATCATAGAAGTATGAATATTTATAGAGTTCGGAAATAGAATTTATGGTAGAAGAAAATTCAAAGGGATATATAATATTATGTATCTCTGTGATTTCTATGATAGAATGTTTCAATTTAAAGACATAAGCTTAAGGTAATGTTAAATCCAATACCTTTATATAAATGGAAATTGGAAATCATCACCCTTGATTCATTTAAGACAACCAAAAACACTTAAAGTCCGTAATTTTATTTGGGATATAGTAAATAAACTTATGAAGATAACATACATCATATATATTAGATAGTATTTATATCTTTATTAGATTACCATAATATACATTAAATAAGTGGAAGGTTTCATTTAGTAAAATATTATATTTTATGTTATTAGGATATAAGGTTTTCTTTAACGTTATGAAAAATCACTCATAAGGATCTGGATAAAAAGTTGATTTTTATTACTCTTTATCATCCTCAGAATGATGGTCGTTCTGAGAGAACTATTCAAATCCTATAGGTAATTTTTAGTTATTGTCCTATTTATTTGTAATTTAATTATGATGAAAACCATCCATTTGTTGATTTTTCTTATAAAAATATATTCCACTCAAGCATTCATATCAACACTTATAAAGACATCTCTACAAATAAGTTTATAACCTAAATACACCGAGATGGTGTTATAAAAATAAATCTATTGGAAATTTGATAGAATAGTAAATATAAGAGAATGTTAGTTCCATTTAGGAGCACGTCAAGGTAGATTACAATTGACATAAAATTTATTCAAATAATAAATTTTTAAATAATGAATATGAAGTTGGTCCAAATTCATTCCTATGAATTTATTCATGGAATAAGGTTATGAGATTTTGAAATAAGGTAATGTTGATCCATAGGTATATTGGACTGTTTGAAACTCTTGATTAAGTAGAGATGATAACATATCTCTTAGCGCTTCCATCTAACCTTTCTCAACATCTGGGTGTGTGAAATGTACCACTTTTTACGAAGTATATTCCGGATCCATCACATGAATAGAACTAAGATTGTGTACCACTAGATCATTATCTTTTTGTGGAGGAAGAAAAATATAATTTTTGGATCATGGAAATATGTTTGTACATGACAAGACTATTAACCCGATTAAGGTTCTTTGTAGGAATCTCAATTTCAATGAAGAGACCATGAAACCTATGGCTGTGTTAAAATAGATATATCATAATTTTATTGAGTGATGTAATTTCATGGTATAATTCATTTTATATCTGAGTAGAATATAAAACATCATGATTTTATGATATATTTCTTTTTATATACATTCAATTCCATTGATATCTTGTGATAAACATAGCCCCAAGTATAAAAGAACTATAATAATATATACCATGACAAACTATCTATTAAAATAAATTTACTAATTGGAATATACACATATTAAAAATTATGAAGAAATGTTTAAGAAAAATAAAATATATTGATAAATGATCACACATTATTTTAATTTAATTACTAAACAACCTAGGTGCTAATAAAATAGTTTCCCTTCATTACGAAATTAATAATTTAAATTAATTATTAATTTTTAATTGAATCATTCATATTTATCGAAACCAAAGAATCTATAATGGGGGAATAGTATCTTGACCTTAGGAATTGTAACTTGACCATTAAGAATATTAATGTGGACAATTGAATAGTAATATGGACAATAGAATAGTAACATTATACAAATAAGTATAAATATAATTTCGATTTCTTATAAGTGAAAATATGATATATTTAAATCACAAAGGAAGTTAATCAAATTTTTTAAAATGATAATTTATTTATTGGTATTTTTGGGAAACATAAGTTCTTATTTATAATTTAATGATTTGAATGATAGTTTATTTTCATAAAAAATATTCATAAATTAATATTTCATTCATATTGTTATAATATAATTTTATGATTCCTTGATTATTTTTTCAAAGTATTTTAAAATCCGTTATAGTCATAAAACTATAATTTCACTACTAAATAATGATTTCATATAAAAATAATTTTATCATATTTATAAAATTATTTATATAAAATGGAAATCTTTTTTTAATTCTACACCTTAAAAATAGTTATAGTGAATTTTTTGGATTTTTATAAAATACTTTATTCTTTGGTGAATAGTTAACAACATTAATTTATGAATATATACATTATATGTAAAATAAATTAGTAATAACATCATGAATAGTGTAATCAACAAAATATATAACTTATCTTAATTATATAATTATATTTAGTGGTAATTCGTAAAATATACATATTCTTGAGCCAAATTAATCAATTGAAGAATAAAATAATAAAATAATCCTCCTCTCCTCCACTATAAATATCACCCAACAACCTCTTCTACTCACACCTCAAAGCCTTTTATAATGATTAATTTTAGACCAATTACCTTCCCAAGATTTTTCCAAATTTCTTAGACCTGATGATCTCACAAAATGACAAAACCAAGGGCCTTATGGAGGTTCTCAAGGGGGAAGAATCAAGATGTAATAATTCTATTTCATTTTCTTTTAAATTATTTTTATTTTCTTATGAACTATTCAACTACAATTATCCAAGAGTAATGAAAACTACATTATCGTATATATACTCAATTATTTCCATGTTTTTAGAAAAATTCATCAATATACTTCTTATTCTCTCCCATTTATTCTAAAAATAAAAACATCATATCTGATGTGTTGATTTTCCGACAACTTGGGAAATGTGTTTTAAATATCAATTTCCTCCTTCAAGTCTTTTTATAGTCTATTAATTAGTTAAAATAATATTTTATTATATAAACTATATATTATATTATGTTCTAAAACCTGTGTTTATAACAAATATTAATTAATTAAAAAAAAGTTGTTCGTAATGATCAAAAGTCGCAAAAATAAAGTAACATTCATCACTACTGTTTTACCTAATGATTCATACTCATAATGTATAACCAGAATTATATATAATACAATTTATGATTCATTATGATCATTAATATCATTTAATCTCAATTTTGATGTTTTTCTCCATTCTAATAATAAATTCCATTATAATCCAACTATGGAAACCATGAACTAAATTCACCCAAAACAATGAAAATAAGAAAATATTATAAATAAATTTTCGAAAGATGTTATGAGAATATCAAATATGAAATAATAAATCTTACTATAGTTCTATAATATATTAATAACACTCATTAAACCATTATAAAAGAGGTTTAACATTGAATTATTTCTTGATTTTAAGCCAATTTCCAAACCCCCTTATCAAATGGATTAAATTTAACTTATTTAATTTAAATATCAGTTGCAGGAGTTGATGATAAAGGATTCATTCATCCTTTCACTTCACCGTTTGGTTTTCTTGTTTTTTTTGTTAAAAATAAATATGGGTCTACAAGACTTTTCATTGATTATTGAGAATTCAATAAAATTACTATTATGAATAATTATACATTACCACATATTGTTGACTTTTTTGATAAGCTCTTGGGAGCTACGTTCTTTTTCAATATGGAATTGAGATCTGGGTACCATCTGTTGAAGGTGAAAGATGATGATATCCCAAATATAGAAGTTCATAAAAGGAATGTGGGTTATGAGTTTTTTTGTTATGCCCATTGTTTTGAATAATGACTCTACTATATTAATGGATATTATAAATAGAAATTCCCACAAATATTTGGATATATTTGTTTGTGTTATTATTGATGACATTATTTTTTTTTAAAAAAGATATGAGGATTATGAATAACATTTAATTATTGTTTCGAAAACTCTCAATAAAAATATGTTCTTTGTAAATTTTAGAAAATTTGATTTTTGTTAGTAATGAATTTCATTCATGGGAAAATTGTAAATAATGAAGGAATTATAGTTGTTCCTACCAGAAAAAAAATAGTTTATGAGTTTAAAAGACATAAAAATCTTATAGAGATTTTTAGTTTTCTGGGATTAGAAATTTATTACTAAGAGTTTGTTAGTAATATTTCAGGATTATATATCATGCTAACTAAATTAACCATAAAGGGGTTAAATTTATATGGATAGAATAATGTGATTTTTTTATTGGAACTGAAGAATTGATTGGTGAAAGCACTAGTATTGGACCTAACTTTCATAAATGGTTACTTTTTCATTTACAATGATCCTTCATTGAAGGGACTTGGTTGTGTTTTGATGAAAAATGATTATGTAATTACTTACACATCAATTTAATTAATACAACTTGAGTTAAATTATCCCACACATGATATGGAATTAGAAACTATGTTTTTCAATTTCAAAATATTGAGGAATATTTTATATAGACGCAAATGTGAAATATATACTGACCATAAAATTTTGAATTATATATTCACTCAGGATAAATTAAACATGAAGTATTGAAGATTGATTGAATAGATAATTGATTATGATTGTACCAGGAATTACCATCCTACCGAATCAAACAATGTGTCTGATTCCTTGAGTTGAAAACATCATCCATCCTGTATCATTTACCATGCTATGTTTATAATAAGACCAATTTATCAATTATTTGAATAATTTTGGATTATATGTTGTTGGTTTTAAAAATTACTCTATTTTTTCAGGTGTTATTGTAGTAATCTCTACAAGGCATAATTAAGAAAACATAGAAAGAGGATTTTGACATAAAAAAGGTAGAATTAGTTAAAAGTGGAATGTTTCTAGAATTTGAAATTGATAAATAATTCATTTTACGATTTGAAAAGAGCCTATGTGTACCTTGTGATTCCTAGATAAAAAAATAATTGTTGTACTATGCATATAGTTCCCTATATTCTATTCATATTGGTTGTATGAAGATGTATAGAGACAATCCGCTGTATTTCTGATGGGATGGAATGAAAAGTTATATTTTAGATTTTAAAGTGACATGTATGACCTGTCAACCGGTTAAATGAGTGAGACAACTGTAAAAGGGTATAATTCATCATTTTCTAGTACTATAGAGGAAATGGGACAATATTTCCATGGACATAATGGTGGGACAACCAAATAATTTTTGAGGAAACCATTCAGTTTGTGTTATTATTGGTTTGATAACTTAATCATTACATTTCCTTAGTGTTCAAGATACGATGTCATGGGATACACATTCTCAAATATACCTCAATAATATTTTTATGTTACATAATGTTCGTTTATCCATTTTATTATAATGAGATCCCAGGTTTACTTACAACTTTCAAAATGTCCTTCAGAAGTCAATGGGATCATAATTAAATTTCATAATAGCCTTTCATCCACAATCTAAAAGATATACAATTTAAAAAATTAAGATATTTGAAGATATTCTTCAAACTTTTTCAATGTATTATTATGGAGGTTGGGTTAAAAATCTTTACATAGTTGACTTTTCCAAAAATAACAACTTTCAATCTTGTATACAAATAACACCTTTTGAAGAATTTTATTGAATAAAGTGTCAAACAACATCTTTTGGGATGAATTCAGGGAAATTATTTTTATGGGACTAGAATTATAAGATGAAGGGTTTTAGAAAGTGAAATGATCCAGTGTCACAAAAGGATTGCTCAGAGTAGACAAAAATAATTTACAGATAAAAGTAGGAAATACATTTCTTTCGAGATAGGTGATCATGTTTTCCTTAAAATATCTTTGTGGAGAAGTGTTATGAAATTCTCTTAAGAAATGAAATCTATGTTGACTATTCATTGGAATTTATGAAATCCTAGAAAATGTTGGAACCGATTCCTAAAATTAAGATTTTCCTCTGAGTTTATTTTAGTTACACTGTGTTTTTCATGTTTTGATGTTGAGAAATTATGTTCCAGATACATTAGATGTTCTGAGCCACGATTTATTTCTGTTGGAATAGAAGATCACGTTTAAAGAAAATCCTTTTCAGATTATTTATCATATGGAGAATGTATTACAGAATAAAGAAATTCTCTAGGTTAACGTTTCGTGGAGAAACCACACGGTTGAAGAAGAAACATGAGAATCTGAAAATAATATGATGGAAAAGTATCATAACTAGTTTGATATGTAAATAAAAATTATGAGGATGAAATTTCTAAATGGTGGTAGAATTTAACAACCATGGTAGATATAAAATATGTTTCATTCATTCTAGAATTAAATATTCGAATTCATTATAAATTTATAATAAAATAATTGATATAAAAAAAATTAAGGAAATTATTATGATGGAATAGTAACATGACCTTAGGAATAGTAAATTGGCCATTAATAATTGTAATCGATCCACTAGAAGTGTAACCTCACCAATTAATGTGTAAATAAATTTTATATACCTTATAAATTAATATATGACATTTATATCAGGGAATCAGTTATTATATATTTTGAACGTGATAAATTAATTGATGGTATTTTGGTGAGACAGTAATATTTATTTATAATTTCATAAGTAATTTAATGATTTTAAAGAATTTTTATATTCAAAAAATATATTCATAAATTAATATTTTATTGTCTTATGGTTAAAATATTATATTATTAGACCTTGATTAATTTTTAAAGGTGTTTTAAAATTAGAAAGAGTTTTAAAATTATTATTCATTGAATAAATAAATATTTTATATAAAAATTAAATTTTGATAATTTTGATAATTATTTTCATAAAATGGAATTCATTTTTGAATTATAAAAATCCAAAAATGGTAAGGTTGAATTTTTGAGATTTTTATGAAATACTTGAACTTTTGGTTAATATTAAAATTGAGTAATTTACTATATATATATTATAAGTTAAATACAGTATTCATGACTTCATGAATAATGTAAGAGCCATAATTTTGAAGTTATGTTATTTATTTTAATACATTTAGTGGTAATTCTCAAACTATTTATTTTCCTGATCCAAAATAATAAACTAATGAATAAAATTACAAAATAACCATTCTCTCAACCACTATAAATATCACCCCTCACAACCAAAAATCCTCACACCTAAAAGCCTTTTATATTGATTAATTTCTATCCAATTACCATTCCATTCTACTTCCCCACTTCCAACACCATCTCGCATCACATTAATGTGAAAACCAATGGCCTTAAGAATGTTCTCATGGAGGATTCCAGAGGTAAAAATCCATATTCAATTTTTTATTCACATTTCAATTCTTTATTTATTATACCCTCATAGCCTACCATTATAGAAGAGGCATGGAAAATATATTTTTATATATATACTATAATTTTGTCATGTTTAGGGAAAAATTCATCATCATACTTATTCTCCTCTCCCATGTATTCTAAAAATAAAAACATCATCCATGATAAGTCAATATACCAACATCATGGACAATGTGTTTTCAATTTCCATCACCAACTTTGTGTCTTGTCATAAAAACATTAATATAGTTAAATAATATTTTATTTTAAATATCACATGTTTGATTATGTTATGTTACAATATTTTATGTAGAATATTTCGGAATAAAAAAGATTGTTTGTAATGATCCAAATTCACCATAATAAACTAACATTCATCATTTATGTTTTATATAATTATTTATCCTCAATAAAAATAAAAAACATATATATGAGACCATTTAATATTATGTATGTTCATTAATATCATTTAATCTGAATTCTGTTTTTTTCGTTTTGGAAGGAATCTCCATAAAAAACCAACCATCTGAACCAGAAAATAAAAGAAGTTTAAACATTAAAGATAACAAAATACTATTAATAAATGGGGTGAAATATGTTATTAGATACTAATATATGTAATTATAAATATTAATCCTGTAAATTAATATATTAATAACACTATTTTAACCATTATATATGAGGTTTAAACATGTTTTAATTAAGACAAACCTAAGGTAAGGGAATTCTTAATCCGATTTCCATTCTTTGGGACAAACTTCTGCCTCATTAATTACGCGGGACTAAGATTTTTTTTTTGATTTTTTATATAATGTTTTATTGTGTTTATATTATGTTTATAAACAAATTTAATTAGTTTTATTAATTATAATCATAATTATATGATATTTGTAGGGGAATTTTTAACGTAATTTCCATTCTTTCGGTTAACCTTCTACTTCATTAATTATGTGGTACTAAGATTATTTGGGAAATGAATTTTTTTTATATTATATTTCATTATGTTAATTTATAGTGTATAGAATTATTAATTTCATTATACTAATTATAATTTAAATTATATGATATTTTTAATGGACATTTCTTTTAAAGTCATATTATATAATTCTAATTTTATAAAATTAAAAATGATGTTTTTATGAATGTATTATTATTTTATGATTATGTTGTGTATATTGGGAATTTATTTTGATGAATGGTGTGATATATAACTACCTCAAATTCATTTTTTATGTTTATACTGGGGGTCGGTCATATGGTTACTCTAGGTGTAACATCTATAGTTACCCTATAAGGTAGCCATGTGGGTTACATTTTGTTGGATCTATGAGGGTTACAAATCATAAGGTAGTTGTGAGGGTTATAATATTATTTATGTAATTAAAGAAGATACCTATATGGTTTATTTATTTTTTTCAATGTTTTATGTAAATATATTGTTTTCAAAAAAACTATATGACACTTATTGGGTGAGAAGTATGTCATTACGAGAGTGATTTCATATATTTATAATTATACATAAATTAATAGTTTCTCTCCTTGTTCTTATTTCCCTTACATTGATTTTCATGCTCAACACAGCCTTTAAAATGTTTTTCACATGGTTTATGGGTGGTTATGAAAAAAATTTAGTTTATGATAAATTTATGGAATCATATTCATGAAAAAATTTCACGTTTTAAAAAAATATTTTTTATTATGAAGAAATGGATATTTTTTTAGTTTTACAAAATATTTATGCATATGGGTTTATATATATGAGTTATTTCCAAATTTCTAAATCTAAATATTGAAAATATTTTTGATAATGTAAATAATTGAATAATAAAGCAATTTAATAGATTATGTAATGTTTAAGGTTGGGTCCTTATACATTATACGACTTAAAAAAACATTATCCTCAAAAATATTTTTCATTTCTATTTAAGGTTAAATAATAAAATAAAATTATTCTACTTTTCGAAAATGTCTATGTAAATATGAAATGTTCTTTTCGAATCATCACATAAAAATAAACTTTGACTGAAATTTTAGGATTTTTTTTAATTGATGTTTTAGTGAATAGTGAAATTTCGCATTTTTCAATCACTATAATTAAAGAAAGTAATTTAAAATTTTATTTATATATTAAATTTTTTATTAATTCTAAATTTTAACCATTTTAATTAGAATAATATTATAGATTCTATTTGTTATATTATTTTTCATTATTTTTATATAAGATAAATTATTTGAATAAAAATAATTTTAAATTTATTTCTTCATTTTATTTTATGCATATATATTAATATTTATTTGTCATGATTTTAGAGATTTAATATTTATATAAATATAACATATTTGGAATTAGGTGATTTAAATTGAGAAAATAGGCCCTTTTTATTTTTTGTCATTATGAATACTAAACGTGGTAATTATTTTCCACCTTGGTAAGAGTAAAATTGAGTAAAGAAGGATACAACCTTGAGGATAGGTCTAAAAATCAAATAAAAACTATTATTTATATAATTAGGTGGAATATATTCCACAATAGACAGAAAAAATTCAAATATAGGGTATTTTGGATCCAATTTACCTTTATAATGAAGTTTATTTTAATTTAGGTAAGGAAAATTCTAAAATTTCACCATCTTGAAGTTAATATCTCTATAAATTTTAAATAATGAAAAATGGATGGATTTTGTTTTAAATGATTATTTTAAATTATAATTAATATCTTTTATCATGGTAAATTATTTATAATTTTTAGTGATTGAATAATTTCCCTAAACGCTAACACAATATCGAAAAAATATATATTCAATTAGTAGAAATATTAAATAAATTTTTTAAAAAATATTATATGTAATAATATTTTGGGAAAATATTTTTCCTTAATATTTTTTAGAGAGAAATAACATGGTAGTGATGTATTAATGGTTTATATTTTCATTGTATAACTGTTAATATAGTTTTAATGTCCAACTATATGAATAGAGTCGAAATGAAATTAATGATATTTTATGATAAAGTTATTTAATTTTTTTTATAAATCATAAAAACATTAATATAGGATAATTAGGATAATAAATGGTTTCAATTATCCTCCCTTATCCATTATGATATAAATTTATATTTATATGTAAAATTCTAACCCTTTATGATTGAATAAAAGTAACCATAGTTATGTTCAAAATATGTTAATGAAGAGGTGAACGAAAAGATAAATATTAAAATGACACAAAAACCTATATAAATTTCATTATTTGATGATATTTAATCATTATAGTCCTTTTATTTAAATATTTTTCCATTTGGAAAAATTTTTCTTTATAATAACATAATTATAATTTTATATTTTTAGTAATTCTGAGTTTGTTCTTTCCCCCACATATAAAAGGACAACCGTCATGTCCTGTACTTACAACACTATGAGGCATTTATATCAATAAAAAACATAAATATTATCATATAAACTACCATAGAAATAAATTTAATGTCATTATCTTCATGAAATACAATTCCTGGGGTCCTTTAGATGGGGTTTGAAGGTGGCCTACAGAAGAAGAGGTAATCATCATACCCATCCAATTTCAGTTTATTTTTTCATACTCCATATATAATAATATGATATTAATAAAAAATTAATTAATTTAGTACCTTATATATATTTAAATTTTATTATTATTTTGGAAGTACCATTATCCAAACTGTTTTCTACCAAATGGTATGTGAATGTATCTCTAATGTGTATATGTGGACTACCTCCACAACATAGTGATACAATTCCTTTTTCATAACCACATTCCCTGAATTGTTATTATGATGGGATTAAATTTTATATATGAAAATTATAAAAATATTAATCATCTAGAATTATTATTTAATATCTCATTTATTATCTTCCCATCCATTTGAAAATAATAACATTTCTCCAGCATACATGTGGACTACCACCATCACGAAACAATGTGTTTCTTTTTTCATTTATATATAACATTGAAGGTAATAAATATATATTTAATAAATATATACTATATTTATAATATAATAAAAAATCAAGAAATCTAAATTATTATTTACATTTCGTTCCTTCAATCTGTTAAATAGCGAAAACAACGTTCGTGCACATATATCAACTACTGTCTCGATGAACAGTGTAATTAATTTTGAATATCAATATTTTATGGAGATAATAGATATGTAAATAAGAATATATGTGATATTTAAATTAAAATTAAAAATATGGGGATGTTTTAACCATGATCAATGTACAAGGATGCGAATTACCAACATAAATTCTTATAGAAATGAAACAATTGACTCCTAAAAATGATGATTTCAATAAAGAATTATTAATAAATTGGCATTGAAATGTCATAGATGGATCATATATGATATTATGAGCACGTAAATGAATATATTATATAATTATAAAAAAATTTAAATTTATTATAGAGGATTTTAAAACAGTTTTGATGCAAGTCAAACTATATGTAATGAATTTATGTTATAATTTGATTATTTGACAAGTTTGGGTATCATTATGTTTATAATGATGTAATTTCCAGAAATATATATCAATAATTTCTTGATTTTCCCCTATTTTTATGTCATTTTAATACATGTTCTCATTTATTTAATACACATTAATTAATAACAATATGGAAAGATCATTTTTAAGGAAAAATATTGTAATTTATCTCCTTAGTCAAAAATCATTTTTTCTTGCATGCCGATGTTTCCTATAAATGTTTTCAAGAATTATTTTAATATTATCATATTGTTTTTAATTAATTTTGAACCATGTTATTATTTATACATCATTTTATGAAATCCCCTTCTTCCTTTTTAAATGAGGTATGTTTTCCTTTTTTCCCAAAAAAATTATAAAGGAATATTTTTTTTAAGGTACACCACCGGGGAAAAATTTGAAACCATCAGGCCAGATTAATTATTTAAATATTCCATTAAAATTTTCCAAGGTTATATTGAAATTTAATTTTATCCTTAATCATTGTAAATTTTTATAATAAAAATTGAGATTAAATAAATGAAAAGTGTATTTTCATAAAGTTATATTCGAGTTATATTTTAATTGATTTTCATCTATGATGACATAAATTGATGTTACATTGGATTTATCAGGTTTATGATCCAATAAAAGTATATTTACTCATTATTTGGATATCTTATGGTTAGGATGGTGACATATCATTAAAATACATTCACTTTTCCATAGGTTAATTTAAGATGAATTTGATAGGATATATTAGAATATATATGAATGTATTTACGCTAAAGTGATGGTTTATTCCAATGTTATAAATCCCTACAATAAATTGGGTAAAGATTAAATTTATATTAGCTCAAAGGGAACACACTATGGTATCCCATGCCAAAAAAAGAGGGTACATCTGATGTTATACCACTCCTGTAATTGGGTACACAAGAGGTTTTCTAATAATTGAATCAGGTACACATGCAGTTAAACCACGCCTGACATGTTATGAATTCTTTTTTGGAAGCGAGGACATAATATTTTATATGATCATAATTATTCAACAGTTTATTACACTCTTTTAGGACATGATCTTATTCCAATGTTGTGTTTTCATATTTTATGTTATTTAATTCCTTTATGATTCATGTATTGTGATATTTCAAGATTTACTCAGTGAATCATTTGTTGATTTAAAAATTGTTGGGTGTGATTTAAAATTTTATGTTCAGGTTCTCATACCCATTATGCTTGGGTTGGTCTTAAATGATGATTGATATACAATTTTTTTACCCTTAATGATCATCTAATCTCACACTTTATTATGTTTTCTCTCTCTAGTATATGAGGAATACTTTTTAGAATGATGTGTATAAGAATAGAAATTATTTTAAATAACTAAGTTGAAGATGATGTAGATATTTTTTGAAAATGTTGTCTAATATAAACCATTATCCTCAATAATGGATTTTAATGTTACATATTGAATATTCATATAATAATATATAAAATTTAAATATTTAAAAAGAGTGGGTTCCAACAATAACCAACCAAACCAAAACAATCCTTCCCAATTATATCCATGTTAACCATATTTATTGGTTTTTTTCTATGGTAACCAATCCAAATTGCATTTAACACATGTTACACAAATTCAAAATTGTATTCAATTAATGTAAAATTCTCAAATTTATCTTCATTCCAAACAATACTTAACTACTAAATCACCAATAAAATTAAGATAAACTAATACAGTCACAACTAAAAAAACCTTTAAAACAAAAAATTTGTTAATTCAATACATCCCAATGGAGAACCATAGAAACCATGGTTCCAACTAAAAAACAAAAATATCTCATAAAATCTGTACTTGTTGAACCAAAATGAGTTTTAAAATTAGAATATTGTGAAAATTTGTTTTTTAAATTAAAATCATAGTTCTTTATTAAAAAAGAATTTATTTTTTGTTTGGTTTTTATATATTAATTTTAATTACATTTTTCATTTCTTATTAAAACTATAATATTGATTAGAAACACCAATATATATCCCTACCATGATTTCACATTGAATGACTTATTCATAAGTACTGAAGTCTCATATAGATAATTCCTTCCAGATAATAGGTTTTAAGCCACCAATGACTAATCAATTTTACTTTTAGGGTTGATAATTAATCCATGAGAATACCATTATAGGCTTATAAAATATTACTCATATTAACTAATGGGTTCATCATTATTTTATTTAATATTAAGAAATTCATTCACTAACTTTGTATATAAAATAGGGGGATTACTTTATAAATAATATCCTCTTAAATTAATCCAATTTAAAGGTTTCAATTTTTTTTAATTTCCAAATATTATTAATAAGATTCCACCATAGATCATATTTTCAATCCATAAAAAAAATATAAAAAGAAAACCTTTTAATGTCTTATGAAATTAGAAATAGTAATCATTTTTTCAATGGTGTTGATCCATTACTCAACTAGAACTAGATTAGAAGCCCCACTAAATGAAGGTTTATGTTTCCTCATGAATGATTAAATTGTAAGTAGTTTTATATTTTTTTAATATGGAAACTCTGCATGATTCATAGTTAGATAATGTTTCATGAGAATAAATATAAGATTATACATTCTATCTCTAATAAAATTTGGTTTCTTAGGAGAAAAATCATTTCATTGTACATAAAATTCCACATTAACATGAAATATTGGATTATATGTATTGAATGAAATAAAATATCATAAGGTGAGAGTCAATAACCGTATTGGAAAACAACATAATCATGAAAAATAATTCATAGGATGTCTAAATAGGGATACCTTATTGTATAAAAACTTTGGTTTGGCCTAGGTTATTTCTTGTCATTATAAAAACATTAAGATTTTATTCTATACTTATACTTATCTTGGATGATTTTCTCATCCTATTTTCCAAATTTTAACTAAACCATTCCAATGAAACCAATTATATCAACTCAATATTTTCATATCTTGATATTTCACATCTTTAAATTAATATTCATTACATTACTCAATCAAATGCCTAATAATCAGAATGGTATAGTGCAATTAGAAAATTGGAAATATATAAAAATCCGAAAATATCTACATCATATCCCAATTATTTATTCAATACTAGTCTCCTTTTTGATTAATCATACTCAATAAATTTCTTCATATCATGGTTAAATTAATGATAAGAAAAGAGTGAGATCAAATACTCGATATGTGTAAAAAAGCGAGATATCAAAGATTAGATAATCATAACACGCGAACAAGGGTTTAAGAACCTAAAATAACATTTTAATATTATTCCATGCAATCAAATAACATAATACAGAGTTATGGAATAAATATTGGTTGTTCATAGGATATGAATCATAATAGAACATGTGCCATGATTGAATCAAATTGGCACAAAACATATAATTTTAGCATACATTTGGGAATAGAAAATAATTTCCTTAGTAGTGAAGGATAATTTTCAAGAAAATCATTGTTAATTTATTTCACTATCTAAACAATTATAATATTCATGGTTTCTAGACAAGACTATTAAGGAGGACAAATCCCTTTACGAACATGGTTCAATCCAAATTTATGTTTTTTTATATCATGAGATATCAATATTTACCTAATACATTAAATAGAGTTATATTTCATAACCATCACTTATTAAAAATTAAACATATTTGTTTCATAATGTAATAAACATTTAATCATATTAAAATCCATTAAAAGAAATTGGACTCATAAACATTTCATCATAGCACAATCCTTTGAAAACAAATGGGTTACATAAATATTCATTGTTTTCTTGATTATCATAAAACTTATAGTGAAATAATAAGCATGTTATCCTTGAATAATACCCTTAAAATGTATAAGTTAAATAAAAATATGTATATTTATATGGAAAATTGTATTTTTATGTTCACATATAATAATTATAGAGGAAAATCACTTTTCCATTTTTAAGTCACATATATTTTTTAAAATGTTATGCACTGATAAATGAAAAAACAATATTTGAAAATAAAAATTTAAAATTAAACATTATTATTCAATAATTTGAGGAGTAATTATTTATGTAAAGTAAACTCATTCCATATATGTTAAAAAACATTCCATCCCTATTTTTTGATGGAAAATTCACAAAGTATGTCCTTTGGAAAATGAAAAAAACCTTCAAACCATTTTTTCAATTTATGAATGGTTTAAAATGATTTTAATAATTATATGAGATTATTAGAAACATTTTTTAAAAACATTTGTACATAAAATGGACATGGATGTGAAATTTTCCTCAATAAAGACTTTAACAATATTGAATAATGATGAGATTTTAAAAGAAACCATTACCTCAAGTCACACCTTTATTAATTCATGCTCATACCTCATGTTTAATAAATATATATCAATTATAAATTTATTACATAATAATAATAAAATATTTAATACCATTTATGATTTACTTATAACATACTATCAAATATTTATTAACAATTTGTTTTTCAAATCATTATTTTGGGTGATAACTACTTCGTTTCCAAGCATTTTTTTGGTTCCATAGTCTCAACCCTTATAATTTGATCATAGACCCATAATTTATATAATGATTATAATGATATAAAAAATAATATATATTCATTAAATTCATATTTACAATCATCCCTAAAAATTACAGATAAACAAATGCATTACATAGTTCATAGAGATGATAGGTCGTACATAAGAATGAAAATTATTTACATTTATTGAATGATTGAATAAAAGAAATTATAATAATAATTCATCATTATAGAATAATTATTATATCATATATATATATATTATATATATTCACCAAATTAATCATTATTATAATCAATGTGAAATATAAATTAAAAAGGAATGGCATCGCATCCTAGAGGTGGTTGTCCATACGTACACATGAGCGATGTCATCATTTCCCAAAAGATTGGATAATGAAATTGTTTAAAAAATATTTTTATAATATAAGTATATATTTATCATAAATATAATATATAAATATCAAACCCATCATTTTACCAATCCATAAAATATTGAGAGGAAAAATGATTTATATCGTTATGTGGAGACGTTAAGTCATACATACACTTAAAAGATACTTTGACTTTTTGTTTGATTGCAAAGAGGTTTTATAAAGGTTTATAAATAATTATAATTATATTTTAAAACATTTATGTAATTAAATTTATAATTTTATCATAAATATAATTTTTTTATATTAGGTAAGGAAAATTATAAAATAAAATGATCATTTCATGTCAATCACCTCTTCTAGGAATGAACACTATTAAGTCACCACTTAAGGACTCTAGATTTGGTCTTTTGAGAAGACGAGAACCTTTATATTATGCATATGGAAATTTTTAAAATAATTTTCTAGATTATGGTCAACATTAAAGGAAAAAATTAGTGTAATTAAGTGATAGTCGAAGTTCCATTTATTAATTGACGTGAGGCGAACTTTGGGATTTTCACTATAAATTAAAATATAATAGGACTATTCTAGAGAAAAATTAATCCAAATGGACTATAAATGAATAACAGGTGAAATTTGTTAAAATATAATATATTATTTTCGTCTATTTTACATATATATAATTTTCGAATAATTTAATAAAATATTAATCACCTAAAGTATCATTTTTTTAATTTTTATATTATTTATTACATTGAATTGGAAAAAATCAAGAAACAAAGTAAGATTGAAAAACAAGATATCATAAAATATCATGGTCATATAGATAAAACATTTTTCAAAATAAATTTATCAAATTGTGTTACTATTAATATTTTTAAAGTTATTTTTCTATCTTTTTTATTAATGGATTAATTAATGCATCTACACAGTTTAAGTGATCAAGGAATTTATTTAACACATAAATATTATAAATAAATTACCATCATAACTGAAATTTTTTAGGTTCAAAATTAATATTTATATTTATTCATGAATAATAATTTCCCTATGTGAAAATTAAAATGATATTTAAAACTACGAGAGTGAAATTTTCCACTTATTTTGGTTGAAATAATGTATAAGTAATTTTCATGGAAACATATCCATTAAAAAACTAAATTCTGATACATGGGTATTAAGGGTATAATTTAATTCATCCAAGAAGAATTATGATAATTAATTATGGCCATATCACTTAGTTTTAACCTACATTAACCAAATTAACTATTTTCCAAGGTTGTAAATATTACCCTGGTTAGAATTCATATTGAACAAAAATTAAAGGAGCATAATTAAAATATTTAAACATCCTAATTATAAAAATGTTATAAATTTTTACAACATAAATACCTATAAATGAAAAAAAATCATTTTAATTTATGTGTGAAATATGTTACAAAAACAAATCTTTAGAAAATATAAATTTTTGAATAAATCTATATTTATTAGTATCCTTTT
Organism: Viscum album; assembly: GCA_963277665.1. Classification (NCBI taxonomy): domain Eukaryota; kingdom Viridiplantae; phylum Streptophyta; class Magnoliopsida; order Santalales; family Viscaceae; genus Viscum; species Viscum album. Next base: position 248,339,487 of record OY728122.1, on the reverse strand, counting down.
ATTAAAAACAATTATGAATTTCTAAAAAAATTATAATGTAAATAATGAAATTTTTTGAAAACATAATTCACCAATAAATATTCATTTAATATATTGTTATAGAATTCATTGTACGCGTAAAATACGTTTTTATTATAAAAACATCACTTTTATTTTACAATAATTAATTTTTTTTAATTATAATAATGAATTTATTTTATAAATTTATAGACCATATATTTTTCATAATTTAGTTATTACCATTGATCACCACCAATCTAACATCTATGAGATAATGTAAATAGAGTAATTTAATAGTGTTACACTGTTCATTTGACCTTGTTGTGGCGTGATATGGTAGCCATCGATGAAATAAAATTATTTATAGAGAAATATTTCATAAAATTATAGATGTGTTAAAAGGGAGTGGGTGAAACCCAATATTCCTTGGTGATATGAATACGTTATATATTGGCAGTGGGATACCATTCTGATTCAAGATTATATGTGATATTATCTATTTGATACATCCCTATGATTATTATATCAGATATTACCTAGTGGATGCTGGACATTGATGACTATAAAATATAATACATGGTGGACACTTTTCCTCTAAATGAGATATTATTAGTCCAACTTCTTATTCACCTAGATGTTACTCTTAATGTATAACCAGGATTATATATAATACATTATAAAATTCATTATGGTCATTAATATCATTTAATCTCAATTTTGATGTTTTTCTCCATTCTGATAAGAAATTCCATTATAATCCAACTATGGAAACCATGAACTAAATTCAACCAAAACAATGAAAATAAGAAAAAATTATAAATAAATTTGTTGAAAGATGATATGAGAATATCAATTATGTAATTATAAATCTTACTATAGTTCGATAATATATTAATAACACTCTTTAAACCATAATAAAAGAGGTTTACCATTGAATCATTTCTTGATTTTAAGCCAATTTCCAAACCCCCTTAACAAATTAATTAAATGGAACTTATATAATTTAAATATCAGTTACAGGAGTTGATGAAAAAGGCTTCATCCATCCTTTCACCTCACAATTGGGTTTTCTTGTTTTTTTGTTAAAAATAAATATGGGTCTACAAGACTTTTCATTGATTATTGAGCATTCCATAAAATTACTATTATTAATAATTATCCATTACCTCATATTGTTGACTTTTTTTATAAGCTCTTGGGAGCTACGTTATTTTTCAAGATTGAATTGAGATATGGGTACCATCTGTTGAAGGTGAAGGATGATGAGATCCCAAATATAGCAGTTCATAAAAGGAATGTGGGTTATGAGTTTTTTGTTATGCCCATTGGTTTGAATAATTACACTATATATTAATGGATATTATGAATATAATTTCCCACAAATATTTGGATATATATTTTTTTTGTTTTTATTGATGACATTCTTGTATTTTAAAAAAGATATCAGGATCATAACTAACATTTAATTATTGTTTTGAAAACTCTGAATAAAAATAAGTTATATGGAAATTTTTGAAAATTTGATTTTTGTTAGTAATGAATTTCATTCATGGGAAAATTGTAAATAATGAAGGAATTATAGTTGTTCCTACCAAAACAAAAATAGTTTATGAGTTTACAAGACATACAAATCTTATAGAGATTTTTAGTTTTCTAGGATTAGAAATTTATTACTAAGAGTTTGTTAGTAATATTGCATGATTATCTAGAATGCTATCTAAATTAAAAATAAATGGGTTAAATTTATATGGATAGAATAATGTGATGTTTTTATTAGAACTGAAGAAATGATTGGTGAAAGCTCTAGTTTTGGACCTAACTTCCATAAATGGTAACTTTTTCATTTACAATGATGCTTCATTGAAGGGACTTGGTTGACTTTTGATGAAAAATGATTATGTAATTACTTATGCTTAAATTTAATTGAAACATCTTGAGTTAAATTATCCCACACATGATATGGAATTAGATACAACGGTTTTCACTTTCAAAATATTGAGGAATATTTTGTATAGACGGAAATGTGAAATATATACTGACCATAAAATTTTGAATTATATATTCACTCAGGATAAATTAAACATGATGCATTGAAGATTGATTGAACAAATAATTGATTATGATTGTACCGTCAATTACCATCCTACAAAATCCAACAATGTGGCTGATTCCTTGAGTTGAAAACATCATCCATCCTACATCATTTACCATGTTATGTTTTTAATAAGACCATTTTATCAATTATTTGAGTAATTTTGGATTATTTGTTGTTGGTTCAAAAAATTACTCTTTTTGTAAGGTGTTATTGTAGTAATCTCTATCAGACATAATTAAGAAAGCATATAAAGAAGATTTTGAGATAAAAAAGGTAGAATTAGTTAAAAGTGGAATGTTTCTAGAATTTGAAATTGATAAATAATTCATTTTAATATTTGAAAAGAGCTTATGTGTGCCTTGTGATTCCTAGATAAAAATAATAATTGTTGTCCTATGCACATAGTTCCCTATATTCTGTTCATATTGGTTGTATGAAGATTTATAGAGACCATCCATTGTATTTCTGATGGGATGGAATGAAAAGTAATATTTTAGATTTTAAAGTGACATGTTTAACCTGTCAACGGGTTAAATGAGTGAGACAACTATAAAAGGGGATAATTAATCCTTTTCTAGAACTATAGAGGAAATGGGACAATATTTCCATGGACATAATGGTGGGACTACAAAATAATTTTTGAGGAAACCATTCAGTTTGTGTTATTATTGGTTTGATAACTTAATCATTACATTTCCTTGGTATTCAAGATACTATGTCATGGGATACAATTTCTCAACTATACCTCAAGAATATTTTTATGTTATATAAAGTTCCTCTATACATTTTATCATAATGAGATCCCAGGTTCACTTACAACTTTCGAAAAGTCCTTCAGAAGTCAATGGCCACATAATTAAATCTCATGACAGCCTTTCATCCACAATCTAATGGATATACAATGTAAAAAATTCAGATATTTGAGGATATTATTCAAACTTCTTCAATTGATTATTATGGAGGTTGGGATCAACATATTTATTTAGTTGACTTTTCCAATAATAACAGCTTTCATTCTTGTATACAAATAACACCTTTTTTAGAATTATATTGAATGAAGTTTCAGACAACATCCTTTTCAGACGAATTCAGGGAATGGAAGTTGATGGGACTACAATTATTAGTTGAAGGGTTTGAGAAAGTGAAATGATCCAGCGTCACAAGAGGATTTCTCAGAGTAGACAAAAATATTGTGTAGATAAAAGTAGGAAATACTTTTCTTTCGAGATAGGTGATCATGTTTTCCTTAAAATATCTCTGTGGAAAAGTGTTATGAAATTATTTTATGAAATGAAATCTATATTGACTATTAATTGGACCTTATGAAATCCAAGAGAATGTTGGACCAGATTCCTAAAATTAGGCTTTGCCTCTGAGTTTATTTTAGGTACACTGTGTTTTTCAGGTTTTGATGTTGAGAAAGTATGTTCCAAATACATTTGATGTTTTGAGCCACGATTTATTTCTGTTGGAACAGAAGATCTAGTTTAAAGAAAATCCTTTTCAGATTCTTTATCATAAGGAGAATGTATTAAAAAATAAGGAAATTCTCTAGGTTAACGTTTTGTGGAGAAACCACATGGTTTAAGAAGAAACATGAGAATCTGAAAATACTATGATGGAAAAGTATCATTTCTAGTTTGATATGTAAATATAAATTATGAGGATGAAATTTCTAGATAGTGGGGAGAATTTAACAACCATGGTACTTATAAAATAATTCTCATTCATTCCAGAATTAAATAATCGAATTCATTATAAATTTATAATAAAATAACTGATATATAAAGAAATATAAGAAATTATAATGATGGAATAGTAACATGACCTTAGGAATAGTAAATTGGCCATTAATAATTTTAATTGATCCAATAGAATAGTAACCTCACCAATGAATGTGTAAATAAATTTTATATACCTTATAAATTAAAATATGACATATTTATATCATGTAATAAGTTATTATATATTTTCAACGTGATAAATTAATTGATGGTATTTTGGTGAGACAGTAATGTTTATTTATAATTTCATAAGTAATTTAATGATTTTAAAGTATTTTTATATTCAAAAAATATATTTATAAATTAATATTTTATTGTCTTATGGTTAAAGTATAATATTATGAGACCTTGATTAATTTTTAAAGGTGTTTTAAAATGAGATATAGTTTTAAAATTATTATTCATTGAATAAAGAAATATTTTTTATAAAAATTAAATTTTGATAATTTTGATAATTATTTTTATAAAATGGAATTCATTTATGAAATATCGAATTCCAAAAATTGTAAGGTTGAATTTTTGAGATTTTTATGAAATACTTGAATTATTGGTTAATATTAAAATTGATTAATTTACTGTATATATATATTATTAGATAAATACAGTATTCCTGAAATCATGAATAATGTAAGAGCCATAATTTTGAGGTTATATTAATTATTTTAATACATTTAGTGGTAATTCTCAAACTATTTATTTCCCTTCTCCAAAATTATAAACTAATGATTAAAATTTCAAAATAACCATCCTCTCAGCCACTATAAATATCACCCCTATCAACCAAAAATCCTCACACCTAAAAGCCATTTATATTGATTAATTTCTATCCAATTACCTTTCCATGCTACTTCCCCACGTCCAACACCATATCGCATCACAAAAATGTGAAAACCAAAGGCCTTATGAATGTTCTCATGGAGGATTCCAGAGGTAAAAATCCACATTCAATTTTTTATTCACATTTCAATTCTTTATTTATTACACCCTCATAGCCTCCCATTATCGAAGAGGAATGAAAAATATATTTTTATATATATACTATAATGTTGTCATGTTTAGGGAAAAATTCATCACCATACTTCTTCTCCTCTCCCATTTATTCAAAAAATAAAAACATCATCCAAGATAAGTCAATATACCCACAGCATGGACAATGTGTTTTCAATTTCCATCACCAACTTTGTGTCTTGTCATAAAAACATTAATATGGTTAAGGAATTTTGTATTTTACATATCACATGTTTGATTAAGTTATGTAACAATTTTATATATATAATATTTAGGAATAAAAAAGATCGTTTGTAATGATCCAAATTCACCATAATAAACTAACATTCATCATTTATGTTTTCTCTAATTATTTATCCTCAATACAAATAAAAAACATATATATAAAACCATTTAATATTATGTATGTTCATTAATATCATTTAATTTGAATTCTATTTTTTTCCGTCCAGGAAGGAAACTCCATAACAAACCAAACATCTGAACCAGAAAATAAATGAAGTTTAAACATTGAAGATAACAAAATACTATTAATAAATGGGGTGAAATATGTTATTAGATAATAATATATGTAATTATAAATATTAATCATGTAATTTAATATAGTAATAACACTCTTTTCACCATTATACATGAGGTTTAAACATGTTTTAAGTAAGACTATCCTAAGGTAAGGGAATTATTAAGCCAATTTCCATTCTTTGGGTCAAACTTCTGCTTCATTAATTATGCGGGACTGAGATTTTTTTTTGATTTTTTTTATATAATGTTTTATTGTGTTTATATTATGTTTATAAACAAATTTATTTCGTTTTATTAATTATAATCCCAATTATATGATATTTGTAAGGAAATTTTTTACTTAATTTCCATTCTTTCGGTTAACCTTATACTTCATTAATTATGTGGTACTAAGATTATTTTGGAAATGAATTTTTTTATATTATATTTCATTATGTTAATTTATATTTTATAGACTTATTAATTTCATTATACTAATTATAAATTAAATTATATGATATTTTTAATGGACATTTCTTTTAAATTCATATTATATAATGCTAATTTTATAAAATCAAAAATGATGTTTTTATGAATGTATTATTATTTTATGATTATGTTATGTATATTGGGAATTTTTTATGACTAATGGTGTGACATATAACTCCCTCAAATTCAGTTTTTTTTTATACTGGGGGTCGGTCATATGGTTACTCTAGGTGTAACATTTATGGTTACCTTATAAGGTATCCCTGTGGGTTACATTGTGTTGGATCCATGAGGGTTACAAATCATAAGGTAGTTGTGAGGGTTATAATATTATGTACGTAATTAAATAAGATGCCTATATGGTTTATTTATTTTTTTCAATGTTTTATGTAAATCTATTATTTCCAAAAAAACTATAATACACTTATTGGGTGAGAAGTATATCATTATGAGAATGATTTCATATATTTATAATTATACTTAAAGTAATAGTTTCTCTCCTTGTTCTTGTTTCCCTTACAATGATTTTCATGCTCAAAACAGCCTCTAAAGTGTTTTTCACATTCTTTATGGATGGTTATGAAAAAATTTGAATTTATGATAAATTTATGGAATCATATTCATGAAAAAATTTCATGTTTTAAAAAAAGATTTTTTTATTATGAAGAAATGGAAATTTTTTAGTTTTACAAAACATTTATGCTTATGGGTTTATACATATGAGTTATTTCCTAATTTTTAAATCTATAAACTAAAATATTTTTGATAATTTAAAGAAGTGAATAATAAAGCAATTTACTAGATTATGTAATGTTTAAGGTAGAGTCCTTATACATTAAATGACCTAAAAAAACATTATCCTCAAAAATAATTTTTATTTCTATTTAAGGGTAAATAATAAAATTAAATTATATCACTTTTCGAAAATGTCTATGTAAATATGACATTTATTATTCAAATCATCAAATAAAAATAAACTTTGACTTAAATTTTAGGATTTTTTTAATTGATGTTTTAGTGAATAGTGAAAGTACACATTTTTCAATCACTATATTTAAAGTAATTTAAAATTTTATTTATATTTTAAATTTGCTATTAAATATAAATTTTAACCATTTTAATTAGAATAATATTATAAATTCTATTTGTTATAGTATTTTTCATTATTTTTATATAAGATAAATTATATGTATAAAAAAAATTAAATTTTTTTTTTCATTTTATTTTATGCATATATATTAATATTTATTTGTTACTCTTTTAGAGATTGAATATTTATATACACATACCATATTTGGAATTAGGTGATTTAAATTGAGAAAATAGGACCATTTTATTTTTTTTCATTATGAATACTAAACGTGGTAATTATTTTCCACCTTGGTAAGAGTAAAATAGTGTAAAGATGGATACAACCTTGAGGTTAGGTCTAAAAATAAAATAAAAACTATTATTTATATAATTATGCTGAATATATTCCACAATAGACACAAAAAATTCAAATATAGGGTGTTTTGGATCCATTTTACCTTTATAATGAAGTTTTTTTTAATTTAGGTAATGAAAATTCTAAAATTTCACCCTCTTGAATTTGATATCTCTAAAATTTTTAAATAATGAAAAATGGATGGATTTTGTTTTAAATGTTTATTTTAAATTATAATTACTATTTTTATCATGGTAAATTATCTATAATTTTTAGTGATTGAATAATTTCCCTAAATGCTAACACAATATTGAAAAAAATATTTATTCAATTAGAAGAAAAATTAAATTAATTATTTAAAAAATATTATATGTAATAATATTTTTGGAAGTTATTTTTCCCTAATATTTTTTAGATATAAATAACATTGTAGTGATGTATTAATGGTTTATATTTTCATTGTATAACTGTTATTATAGTTTTAATGTCCAACTATAGGAATAGAGTCGAAATGAAATTAATGATATTTTCTGTTAAATTTTTTTAATTTTATTTATAAAATCATAAAAACATTAATATAGGATAATTAGGATAAAAAATGTTTTCAATTATCCTCCCTTATCCATTATGATATAAATTTATATTTATATGTAAAATTCTAACCCTTTATGATTGAATAAAAGTAACCATAGTTATGTTCAAAATACGTTAATGAAGAGGTGAACAAAAAGATAAATATTAAAATGACTCAAAAACCTATATAAATTTAATTATTTGATGATATTTTATAATTATAGTCCTTTTATTTAAATATTTTTCCATTTGGAAAAATTTTTCTTTATAAAAACATAATTATAATTTAATATTTTTAGTAATTCTTAGTTTGTGCTTTCCCCCACATATAAAAGGACAACCCTCATGTCCTGTATTTACAACACTATAAGGAATTTATATCAATAAAAACCATAAATATTATCATATAAACTACCATAGAAATTAATTTAATGTCCTTATTTTCATGAAATACCATTCCTAGGGTCCTTTAGATGGGTTTTGAAGGTGGCCTACAGAAGAATAGGTAATCATCCTACCCAACCACTTTCAGTTTATTTTTTCATACTCCATATATAATAATATGATATTAATAATAAATTAATTAATTTAGTACCTTATATATATTTAAATTTTATTATTATTTCGGAAGTACCATTATCCACACTCTTTTCTACCAAATGGGATGTGAATGTATCTCTAATGTGTATATATGGACTACCTCCACAACATAGTGATACAATTACTTTTTCATAACCACATTCCATGAAATTGTTATTAGGATGGGATTAAATTTTATATATGAAAATTATAAAAATAATATTTATCTAGAATTATTATTTCATATCTCATTTTTTATCGTCCTATCCATTTGAAAATAATAACATTACTCCAGCATACATGTGGACTACCACCATCATGAAGCAATGTGTTTCTTTTTTCATTAATATATAACATTGAAGGTAATAAATATATATTTAATAAATATATATTATATTTATAATATAAAAAAAATTCAAGAAATTTGAATTATTATTTATATTTCGTTCCTTCAATCTGTTAAAAACTGAAAACAACGTTCATGCGCTTATATCACCTACTGTCTCGATGAACAGTGTAATTAATTTTGAATATCAATCTTTTATGGAAGATAATAGATATGTAAATAAGAATATATTTGATATTTAAATTAAAATTAAAAATACGGGCATGTTTTAACCATGATCAATGTACAAGGATATGAATTACCAACATAAATTCTTATAGAAATGAAACAATTGACTCCAAAAAATGATGATTTCAATAAAGAATTATTAATAAATTGGTGTTGAAATGTCATAAATGGAAAATAAATGATATTATGAGTACGTAAATGAATATATTATAAAATTATAAAAAAAATTAAGTTTTCTTATAGAGGAGTTTAAAACAGTTTTGATGCAAGTCAAACTATATGTAATGAATTTATGTTACAATTTGATTATTTGATAAGATTGGTTATCATTTTGATTATAATGATGTAATTTCGAGAAATATCTATCAATAATTTCTTGTTTTCCCCTATTTTTATGTCATTATAATACATGTTCTCTTTTCATTTAATCCACATTAATAAATAGAAATACTGAAAGATCATTTTTAAGGAAAACTATTGTTATTTCTCTCCTTGGTCAAAACTCATTTTTTCTTGCACGCCCATGTTTCCTATAAATGTTTTCAAGAAATATTTTAATATTATCCTATTATTTTTAATTAATTTTTAACCATGTTTTTATTTATACATCTTTTTATGAAATCCACGTTTTTTATTTTTAAATGTGGTATGTTTTCCTTTTTTCCCAAAAAAAGATAAAGTAATATTTTTTAAGGTACACCACCTGTTCAAAATTTGATACCATCAGGCCGGATTAATTATTTAAATATTCTATTAAACTTTTCCAAGGTTATATTTAAATTGAATTTTAGCCTTAATCATTGTAAATTTTTATAAGTAGAAATGAGATTAAATAAATGAAAAGTTTATTTTCATAAAGATATATTTGAGTTATATTTTAATTGATTTTCATCTATGATGACATAAATTGATGTTACTTTGGATTTATCAGTTTTATGATCCAATAATACTATATTTACTCATTATTTGGATGGTTTATGGAAAGGGTGGCGACATATCATTGAAATCCATTTTCTTTTCCATAGGTTAATTTAATATGAATTGTTTAGGATATTTTAGAATATATATGAATTTATTTACTATAAAGTAAAGGTTTATCCCAATATTATACATCCATATAATGAATTAGGTAAAGATTAAATTTATATTAGCACAAAGGGAACACACTAGGGTATCCCAATCCAAAAAAAGAGGGTACATCGGATGTTATCCCACTCCCATAATTGGGTACATGAGAGGTTGTCTAATAATTGAATCAGGTACACATGCAGTTAAACCACGCCTGACATGTTATGAATTCTTTTTTGGAAGTGAAGACATGAGATTTTATATGATCATAATTATTTCACACTTTGTTACACTCTCTTAGGACATTATCTTTTTACAATGTTATGTTTTCATATATTATGTCATTTAATAACTTTATGATTGATGTATTGTGATATTTCAAGATTTACTCAATGGCTCATTTTTTTGATTTAAAAATTGTTGGGTTTGATTTTAAATTGTTATGTTCAGGTTCTCATACACATTATGATCGTGTTGTTCTTAAATGATGATTGCTATATAATTTTTTGACCCTTAATAAGCATCTAATCTCACACTTTATTATGTTTTCTCTCTCTAGGATTTGAAGAATACTTTTTAGAATTATGTGTATAAGAATAGAAATTATTTTTAATAAATAAGTTGAAGATGGTGTAGATATTTTTTGAAAATGTTGTCTAACATAAACCATTATCATTCAAGCATGGATTTTAATGTTACATATTGAATATTCATATAATAATATATAAAATTTACATATTTAAAAAGAGTGGGTTCCAACAATAACCAACCAAACCAAAACAATCCTTACCGATTACATCAATGTTATCCATATTTATTGGTTTTTTTCAATGGAAACCAATCCAAATTGCATTTAACAAATGTGACCCAAATTCAACATTGAATTTCAGTTAATGTAAAATTCTCAAATTCAACTTCATTCCAAACATTACTTAACTACTAAATCAGCCATAAAATTAAGATAAACTATTACAGTCACAACTAAAAAAACCTTAAAAACAAAAAAATTAACTCAATAAATCCCAATGCAGAACCATAGAAACCATGGTTCCAACTAGAAAACAAAAATATCTCACAAAATCTGTATTTGTTGACCCAAAATGAGTTTTAAAATTAGAATATTGTGAAAATTTGTTTTTTAAATTGAAATCATAGTTTTTTATTAAAAAAGAATTTTTTTTTGGTTTTTATATTTTAATTTTAATTACATTTTTCATTTCATATTAAAACTAAATTATTGATTGGAAACACCAATATATATCCCTACCATGATATCACATTGAATAATTTATTCATAAGTACTGAAGTCTCATATAGATAATTCCTTCCAGATAGTTGGTTTTAAGCCACCAAGGACTAATAAATTTTTCTTTTAGGGTTGATAATTAATCCATGAGAATACCATTATAGACTTGTAAAATTTTCCTGATATTAACTAATGGGTTAATCATTATTTTATTGAATATTAAGAAATTCCTTCACTAAATTTTTATATAAAATATGGGGGATTTCTTTATAAATAATATCCTCATAAATTAATCTCATTTAAAGGATTCAATTTCTTTTAATTTCCACATATTATTAATAAGATTCCACCATAGATCCTATTCTCAGTCCATAAAATATATTTAAAAAGAAAACGTTTTAATATCTTATGAAATTAGAAATAGTTATCATTTTTTCAATGGTGTTGATCCATTACTCAACTATAACTGGATTAGAAGCCCACTAAATGAAGGTTTATGTTTCCACATGAATGATTAAATAGTAAGTAGTTTTATATTTTTTTAATATGGAAACTCATCATGATTCATAGTTAGAGAATGTTTCATGAGAATAAATATAAGATTATACATTCTATCTATAATAAAATTTGGTTTCTTAGGAGAAAAATCATTTCATTGTACATAAAATTCCACATTAACATGAAATATTGGGTTATATATATTGAATGAAATCAAATATCATAAGGTGACAGTCAATAACCATATTGGAAAACAATATAATCATGAAAAATAATTCATAGGATGTCTAAATAGGGATACCTTGTTATATGAAAACTTTGGTTTGGCCTAGGTCATTTCTGGTCATTATCAAAACATTAATATTTTATTCTATACTTATACTTATCTTGGATGATTTTCTCATCCTATTTTCAAAATTTTAACTAAAACCTTCTAATGAAACCATTTATATCCAATAAATATTTTCATATCTTGATATTTCATCTCTTTAAATTAGTATTCATTACATTACTCAATCAAATGCCTATGAATCAGAATGGTATAGTGCAATTAGAAAATTGGAAATATAAAAATATCAGAAAATATCTACATCATATCACAATTATTTATTCAATACTAGACTCCTTTTTGATTAATCATACTCAATACATTTCTTCATATCATGGTTAAATTAATGATAAGAAAAGTGTGAGATCAAATACTCGATATATGTAAAAAAAGCGAGATAACAAAGATTAGATAATCATAACACGAGAAAACGGGTTTAAGAACCTAAAAATAACATTTTAATATTATTCCATGAAATCAAATATCATAAACCATAGTTGTGGAATAAATATTGGTAGTTCATAGGATATGAATCATAATTGAACATGTGCCATGATTGAATAAAATTGGCATAAAACATATAATTTTAGCATACATTTCGGAATAGAAAATAATTTCCTTAGTTGTAAAGGATAATTTTCAAGAAAATCATTGTTAATTTATTTTACTGTCTAAACAATTATAATATTCAAGGTTTCTAGAAAATACTATTAAGGAGGAAAAAGTCCTTTATGAACTTGGTTCAATCCAAATTTATGTCTTGTTTATATCATGAGATATCAATATTTACATAATACATTAAATGGAGTTATATTTCATAACCATCAGTTATTAAAAATTAAACATATTTGTTTCATAATATAATAAACATTTTATCATATTAAAATCCATTAAAAGAAATTGGATTCATAAACATTTCATCATAGCACAATCCTTGGAAAACAAATGGGTTACATAAATATTCCTTGTTTTCTTCATTATCATAAAACTTATAGTGAAATAATAAGCATGTAATCCTTGAATAATACCCTTAAAATGTATAAGTAAAATAAAAATATGTATATTTATATGGAAAATTGATTTTTTATGATCACATAGAATAATTATAGAGGAAAATCACTTTTCCATTTTTAAATCACATATCTTTTTTAAAATGTTATGCACTGATATATGAAATAAAAATATTTTAAAATAAAAATTTAAAATTATACATTATTATTCAATTATTTGGGGAGGTATTTTTTATGTAAAGTACACTCATTCCATATATGTTAAAAAAAATTCCATCCATATTTTTTGATGGAAAAATCACAATGTAAGTCCATTGGAAAATGAAAAAAAACCTTCATACCATTTTTTAAATTTATGAATTGTTTAAAATGATTTTAATAATTATATGAGATTATAAGAAACATTTTTTAAAAAACGTTGTACAGAAAATGGACATGGATGTGAAATTTTCCCCAATAAAGACTTTAACATTCATGAATAATGATGAGATTTTAAAAGAAACCATTACCTCAAGTCACACCTTTAATAATTCATGCTCATACCTCATGTTTAATAAATATATATCAATTATTAATTTATTACACAATCATAATAAAATATTTAATACCATTTATTATTTACTTATAACATACTATCAAATATTTATTAACAATTTTTTTTCAAATCAATATTTTGGGTGATAACTACTTCGTTTGCAAGCAATTTTGGGTTCATAGTCTCAAACCATATAATTTTATCATAGACCCATAATTTATATAATTTTTATAATGATATAAAAAATAATATAAATTCATTAAATTCATATTTACAATCATCCCTAAAAATTACAGATAAACAAATGCATTACATAGTTCATGGAGATGATAGGTCGTACGTAAGCAAGAAAATTATTTACATTTATTGAATGCTTGAATAAAAGAAATTATAATAATAATTAATCATTATCGAATAATTATTATGTAATATATATTATATATATTCACTAAATTTATCATAATTAAAATCAATGTGAAATATAAATGAAAAATGAATGGCAGCGCATCCTAGAGGTGGTAGTCCATACGTACACATGAGCGATGTCATCATTTACCAAAATATTGGATAATGAAAATGTTTAAAAAATATTTTTATAACATAAGTGTATATTTTTCATAAATATAATTTATAAAAATCAAACTCATCATTTTACCAATCCATAAAATATAGAGCAGAAAATTGATTTATATCATTATGTGGAGACGTTAATTCATACATACGTATAAACGATACTTTGACTTTTTGTTTGATTGGAAAGAGGATTTATAATGGTTTATAAATAATTATAATTATATTTTAAAAAATTTATGTAAATTAATTTATAATTTTATCATATATAAAAATGTATTAGATGAGGTAATGAAAATTATAAAAGAAAATGATCATTTTATGTCAATCACCTCTTCTAGGAACAAACACCATTAAGTCACCACTTAAGGACTCTATATTTGGTCTTTTGAGAAGACCAGAACCATTATAATGTGTATATGGAAATTTTTAAGATAATTTTCTAAAGTATGGTCGATATAAATGGCTAAAATTATTGTAATTAAGTGATAGTGGAAGTTCCCTTTATTAATTAAGGTGAGGCGAACTTTGGGATTTTCACTATAAATTAAAATATAATAGGACTATTCTAGAGAAAAATTAATCCAAATTGACTATAAATGAATAAGGGGTGAAATTTTTGAAAATATAATATATAATTTTCGTCTATTTTATATATATATAATTTTTGAATAATTTAATAAAATATTAATCACCTAAAGTTTCATTTTTTTAATTTTTATATTATTCATTACATTGAATTGGAAAACATCAAGAAACAATGATTGAAAAATAATATATCCTAAAATATCATGGTCATATAGATAATACATTTTTTAAAATAAATATTTCAAATTAGGTTACACTTAATATTTTTAAAGTTAATTTTCTAACTTTTTTATTAATGGATTAATTAATGCATCTACATAGTGTTAGTGATCAAGGAATTTATTTAATTCATAAATATTATAAATTAATTATCATCATGACTGTAATTTTTTAGGTTCAAAATTAATATTTATATTTATTCATGAATAATAATTTCCCTATGTGATAATTAAAATGATATTTAAAACTAAGAGAGTGAAATTTTCCACTTATTTTCGTTGAAATAATATAAAAGTAATTTTCAAGGAAACTTATGCATTAAAAAACTAAATTCTGATACATGGGTATTAAGGGTATAATTTAATTCATCCAAGAAGAATTATGATAATTAAATATGGCCATATCACTTAGTTTTAACCTACATTAACCAAATTAACTGTTTTCCAAGGTTGTAAATATTACCCTGGTTTGAATTCATATTGACCAAAAATTAAAGGGTCCTAATTAAAATATTTAAACATCATAATTATAAAAATTTTATAAATTATTACAACATAAATAACTATAAATGAAAAAAAAATCATTTTAATTTATGTGTGAAATATGTTACAAAAACAAATCGTTAGAAAATATAAATTTTTGAATAAATCTATATTTATTAGTATCGTTTTATTAAAAACAATTATGAATTTCTAAAAAAATTATAATGTAAATAATGAAATTTTTTTGAAAACATAATTCACCAATAATTATTCATTTAATATATTGTTATAGAATTCATTGTACGCGTAAAATATTTTTTATTATAAAAACATCACTTTTATTTTACAATAATTAATTTTTTTTAATTATAATAATGAATTTATTTTATAAATTTATAGACCATATATTTTTCATAATTTAGTTATTACCATTGATCACCACCAATGAAACATCTATTAGATAATGTAAATCGATTAATTTAATAAAGTTACATGGTTTATTTGACATTATTGTGGCGTGATATGGTATCCATCGATGAAATAAAATTATTTATAGAGAAATATTTCATAAAATTATCGATGTGTTAAAAGGGAGTGGGTGAACCCCTATATTCCTTGGTGATATGAATACGTTCTATATTGGAAGTGGTATACCATTATAAATCAAGATTATATGATATATTATTTATTAGATACATCCCTATGATTATTATATCAGATATTTCCTAGTGGATGCTGGACATTGATGAGTATAAAATATAATAAATGGTGGACACTTTTCCTCCTAATGAGATATTATTAGGCCAACTTCTTATTCACCTAGATGTTATATGAGATCACTAGGTTGGTATTTCATCCTCTTTGAACCTTTTACTTAACATTACCCTGAAGACTGCATTTCCTCTAGTTGTTTTACTCCTGAGGTCACCCGATGGGAAACTATTACATTATTTACATTTTATCAAAGATCATATGGCCTGTCAATATTCCCAAATGTACTTTTTATCATAGATTCCAGGTGTGGAATCTCTTACCCTTGACTATTACCTAGGATTATATGGAATTCCAATACCACCCCTCCTAGTCTTTTATATATGTGATGATATTATGGGATTGAATTTACACAAAGTGATTAGAAGTACTTATATAAATATTAATGATTTCTCAAGGTAGGACATGTATCACCACAATGTAACATAACAAGTCTAGATATATATATATCTAATCAAATTAGGTATGACTAACCTATAATGACATGTTATTACATAATTATATATGGTTATTTATTTATTTATTGATTTATTATAGTTAGTATTAAACTAGGATGGGTATATCACATGTGTATGGAGTTATATATGTTGAAAACTATTTGGGACACAATCTGGGGTGGCATACAATGAATTTATTTCTCACCCATTTCATTTTATTATTTGTTCATGTGTAGTCCTTATGTCTACTTTTATATGGATCTTATGATATTTCATGGTTATGTATGAGGCACAATATTTCATGATTGGAATAAAGTCACTCAAAATTTATTTGGATATTAGGATTTAGGTATGTCTTGGGAATGGTTGTATATAATATTGTGTACTATTTTTCATTTATTCTATTTTATAATTTTTTATTATAAATATTTATTGGTTGTTTTCCATAATATGTTTACTAGGAAATGATATTATAGTCTCTCCATGATAAAATTTTATATCCTTATTTGCAGTTAGAATTTTATGGATTAGGGGGAGTCACACATTAGGCCATGTGACATACCCATCCTAGATACTATTGAGTGGTCCATGTCCAGAAAGGAATTACCAAGATGCATTAAATAATTCATTTTTCATTGCCTAACTGTTTAGTGATATGGTGGATATGGAATATTGGAATTTGAAATATTGTGATGGACCTCAGAACGGTGCAATGTGAACACCATTATTGGTAAACAAATTATAGGTTAGAAATGATATATTATTTTTATGTGATTAATATATTAATTCATGTTTTATGTGTGTATTTATTATTATTATTATGTTTTCAGATCTTGGACAAAAATATTGAGAGCCATATATATTTTAATTTAATCTACACATAGGATTTACATGATTTTTTTATTTTGTGTGATTGATATCACTAGTTATAGAGGGTTTAACTATTTACTGTTTTATAAAAAAAATTCATCCATTATAACTCATTGGCGGGATTCTAATCAGTTATACCGTAGTGTATTTATCTGATGAAAGTTCATACATTAATTATAGATGGATGTTTCTTGATGAAAACTAAATTTAACCTCCATGTAAGGGATTCATAATGACCCCTAGTGGGTTTTTATATGTACAATATTCCCTTATATTAGTTCTAGAAAATAAAAACGAGTTCAATTATTTAATGTTTAAATAATAATGACCTATAACGTGTATTAAAAAATAGATTATTTTTTTAATATTACATAACTAAACAACATGATTATGGTTTCATCGATATAGATCATTATAGTATGATGTCGTTTTATAAACCTACTTGAGATATCAATCCTCAAGGGGTAGTTTGAGATTAAAATTCCATGTGAGGATGGCTTCCTTGGAGGGGGTGATGGGTTTGAAATGTGAAGAATGATTTTTATATGTGATAATTCAAGGGTAGGTGTTTTAGAACACGACGTTCCTTATAGTATTATTGGATGGATCAGATATGTTTCCTAATGACTACAGACCTATGTGAGAAATTATTTATGGACTAGGAGGTAATATTTGGTTCCTTTGTGATGTGACTCGAGATATTGGAGATCCAAATGTTAGGAGTGATTAACTGGGAGATTTTATACTTCCATCAAGATGGTTATGATATATGAGTGATTCCGTAGATAAGTTTTATTCCATAATTGTGAATTCCCAAGATATATGAATCATTAGTATATTTTTTCATTTATTATTGATGCATGAGTGGTGAAATCTGTCAAATTTCATAGGCATGTGCAATGCATTATTTTTTCTAATATGAAGAATATTCAGTGCTTTCAGTACCAAGGATATATTGAATGTTAAGTGATGGTAGGATTTTGGGACCTATATATTTTATATTTGTTTATTTAAAAGGCTATAGATCATGATCCTAGATGGATGGATCTACCGTGGGTATAATTTAGATATATTCCTGATGTATTGAGTGACGCCTGAGTAGTAGATGGTCATTTTATATTCCATGGAATAGGTGATATGACATGTGATTTTTTAATATGTTTACATGGTTTCTTATTATTATATTATACTGACATGACGTGTTTTATGGTCACTATTTTAGGTACATGAGCCAATATTTGATAATTTGAAACTCATTGGTGTATGATTTGAGTTGTTTGATAATGATGTACTATAGTGTATACCTTTTAGAATTAGATCAACTGAAGATGAATATTGGTGGAGAACCTTAAAGAAGGGTCTTTAGAGGATAAATATATCCTAGGAGGGGATATCTTGGGTTGAAATTTATTTTTAGGGAAATCCTTAAGGTGTGGTAGTGATTTCAGAGAGGGTATGTGTGATAGCTATTTATTTGTGAATCAGTGAGAAGTTGTATGTTGGATTTAGACCGATGATCTCATTTAAATTCAAAATGTAATGGTAGATAATATATTGAGTATAATGGGAGGTTTTCCAATAAAATGGATTATTACATCATTTATGGATTGTGGTAGGGGATGAAGATATTGATGACCATGGATTAGGTGGGGTGACATGTGTGATGGTGGAATATGTCAGGTTTTTTCGGGACAAATTATATAAGAGATATTTTGTGGTGGTGATCACACTCTTGGAATTTGTAGGGAATTCCCCCACAATGGATGGAAATACAGTTGATGTTAATGATGATGTTCATCTTGATCCAACAATGGGTGGTGAACATTTTTATGTGTTGATGCTCATTTAAGAGTGGGAGGACCACGTTTACTACATTTGTGCATTAATGGATTGTGTGTCAGCCATTGAGTTTCCCTTTGGGTCAATTGGGACATAATGATGATTATCCAATAGTGGTGACAATTATATCACTCATGAAGATTTTATAATCGTTTTGGATGGGTCATGGATGTTGTAAGACCAGTCTATTGATGGTAAAGAATACATCATAATTCTAATGAGATAATGTTTTTAATTCATTTTGTTTCACTAGATTATGGTAGATTTTGGGTTTGGATATGGTGTTGGATGAATTCCCTGAATTGGAATCGGGATTAGTATTTTAATTAATTGATTCATGAGTGGGTGGGATTGGTGTTGTGTAGGCTATCATGGTCAGATCCTAAAAGTTGGTCTGATTAAATAGAGATCCAAATATTGAATAACATAATACGCCAGGATTATAATTTTTTCATGGTGTTTGGATGATCTTGTGATGTATTTGGTTAATAAGGAATCATTATCAGGTGATTCGATTACACGTTGGGGGTGATAACCAAGCATTTTTGGAAAAACCTTTTCTATAGGAGGAGAGATAGATGTTTTGTGTGTAAATTGAGGGTTGTAATGTAGAATCCACCTTAGGGATTTTGATGGACTAATTAATGTAAATTCTTGATTTGTGACCCTTATGGTGGGGATTACTATAGCATGGATTGGGAATTTATGGTCAGATCCTCAAGGTGGGGTGAACCATAGTCTAGTGAATTATGGGATAAAAATTATTATACATATTTGGATAAATGGGTGTGGTTTAGCATCACCACAATGTTGTTGAGTGTGATGTGTGGGTAGATCAGTCATCAGTTCCAAGTGAGACTTCTTTTTTAAAATGTTTCATAGTGAATTATCATTCAGCGTTTATGGATAGAATAGATTATTTTTTTATGAATTTATGATTGAGATTGATTGAGATTTATGATTAGGGGAAATTTATACATCTTTGGGTAATGAAGTAATGTAGTGAGGATTTTATTAATAACCAATGAAAATTATAGGAAGGTAAAATCAATAGAAATTTGAATTGTTGGCCTTTAGTACTTATGATTGGAAAAATTCTCATTTACATTAGAAAAATATGTTGAATTTGTTTTGATGGTATGGTTAGTCTTGGTATAGGGCATTTACTTTTTTGTTATATTATGGAGTGATTCTGAGAGAGATGCATTTTTATAATTTTCTAATTCATATTAAATAAATATTAATTAATAATATATGAATGAATGTTGATTATTTTTAAATGGTTATCCATTTTGGAATTATAACTTCATGGTTGAGTCTGGAATGGGTTTTTTTACCAAGTTGAGGTATAATATTTGTTTGGGATTCATGTACTGAGTTTGGCCATTAAATTAATATTTTATTTCATTTTGGATTTTTATTCTTATATACCCCTTATTTATTCCCTCACATGCATGAGAGAAAGAGGTATTTCCTCAAAATCCTCTTCTATGTTATTATAGGGAAATTTGGGATATAAAGGCTTACTAGGATTCATCTAAGTGGTTCAATTAGAGATTGATTGGGAAGTAGTGTCCTTAGATTTTGAATAAAATCTTGATTGTTTGATAATTTCACCATGAGGTAAGAAACTATTTATTATTTAGCTAATTAAATATTTCAATCAAAATTTGAAATTTATATTATGAAATATAGACAATTAGGTGTGGATTATGGCTCATAGAGGGGTGATATTTCATGAAACAATGATCTCAAATGATTCACATGAAGTTTTCATTGAAAGAAACCAATCACACGACATGTTGATCAATAATATACACCATTTAGTTCATAGATGTGATTAATTATGGAAATTATATCCATAGGTAATGTTTTACATAGGATAATTATATATGGGACATTTAGTACTTGAATTCATGTGTGTCCAATAGCATTTCCCTACCCCCCATTTGATTTATATAACGTGCGACAATAAACATCCATACACATAGCATGAGATACATATAATTCAATGGTATATGACATATCAATATTTGATTAACATGGGTTAATCTAGTGTACAAGGTTTTGTGCCCGGTGTTTCTTACAAACCATGTATTCCAATAGATAGTCCATTTATAAGGGAAATTTATTTCTAGACATGCTAATATATATGCCTAGAGCTGGGCACTGGGAGTACACAATATGAATCCTTGGAATATTTTTAGTATTAGAATATAAACACTAGGATGGGCTTAAGCACACATCATGTACACTATGGTACACACCATACACTAATACCTCAAGGTGGATTCGTATTTTTATTACCATGGAGGTAGAAATAGAAAAGGGGTAGTCCATTAGAGGTATTACCCTTGTAAAATTTTACAGAGAAGTTATTATTACAATTAGATTCTATCATAGAGATAACTGAAGGTTATATGTATTTTCTAGTAGAGTACCTGATAGGTGAAGGATTTCAAGTCTTCATAGTGTATCCAAGAAAAGAGACCAATGTGAGTGTCATTTGAATGATTTGATTAATTCTCATGTGATTTCCCATATCCATAGTGCATGATATGATGTAATAGTAACTGGGTAGTGGATCCATGTTATTATAGGAAAAAATGGGATATAATTTTAGAGAAACCACTTGAGGCTTGAACCAGTAAGAGACAATGACATTGAGGACAAAATAAGGCATTATAATACAACATGGTATTTAATAAAAGAGATTGGGATAGCTATGTAAGTCCATAGTGGACACCCATTCGATCGAGAAGATAATGGTGGTGGGTTTAGAATGACATTCATATGGGATCAGGATTGTAAAGACCCGTAAAATTCAAGGGAAATTTTTTCTTAATTTTCTTTGAAATTTTACAAGAGCGCGGTTTCAGACGGCACCTGATTCCGAGACCCGGAGTGCCCAGAATCTTTTTCCGAAGTTTAGCTCGGGTACGTTCAGTGAACGAACTAGCGGGAATTTCTAACTTTTGATCCGTTGCTCGGAATTGAAATCCGAGGACACCGATGAACTCGCAACGCCGATATTCGCTTAAGGAGACCTTTTCCGAAGTTGCGTTTAATGCGGGACGAAAGTTAGTTTTTGGAAGAATTATAAAAAGTTGAATAAAAATGTGGAACACTTTTTATTTTATCTTTTGTTGGTTAACTTCTCTCAAAGGAAGTTAGGGGTGGGACCCACACCCACTTAACCTCCCTTGAGAGGATTAAGTGTGGTGGGACCCACATGAACCTAAACCTTCCATCTTCTCTCAAACTCCCTTTAACCCCTCTTTAAATGACATGACAATTGTTATTTAATTTTGGAGTTATCTTATTTGAATTTCAAACCTTTGAAATTCAATTTGTTAAGTTTTTGAATAAAATAAGACTCTATACTTTTTTATTTGGTTAGAATTGTTTTTGGCTATCTTGAGAGCTTTTGGGTTCTTCTCCTTCTTCTTCAACTTGACGAAGAACGCTCAAGCTTGACGAAGAACGCTCAAGCTCCGACGAAGAACGCCACTCCTCTCTTCTTCGTCTTCCGTGTCAACGAAAGGGAACACCGCTTCCTCCTCGGACTTCCTTCGTCGGCATACGAAGATTCGCCAACGACGTACCTCTTCGGACGTACCTCTTCGTCATCGGATTTGACGAACGACTACCGCGACGCCCGACCTCCGCGACGTTGTCCTCCGCAGGTCGTTGATGATCTTCGAACTTGAACCCAAGGTAGGGGTTGTTGTTAATTGTTTATTTATTTATCCTTGTTCGTGGTT
This sequence comes from Viscum album, assembly GCA_963277665.1. Taxonomy (NCBI): domain Eukaryota; kingdom Viridiplantae; phylum Streptophyta; class Magnoliopsida; order Santalales; family Viscaceae; genus Viscum; species Viscum album. The sequence goes on along the minus strand of OY728122.1, from coordinate 248,316,233 downwards.
CTAGCATGACTAACGTAAGGATTTTAAATATGTGTTATCATTTAACGTGAGGGGGTCGTACCGCAGGAAGACGGCCGAAACCCCTCCTTTGTTCTTGTTGATTAATCTTGCGGGTGGAAACAAGATGGCGTGGTGCCGTCGCACCACGCGGATAATCGCACGATTATATTGCGCGGCGCCGTCGCGCCGCGCAGTGGAAGAATCATCAAGAACGCGATGACGTCGCTCCGCGTCGAAGGGAATCGAAGGCGCGGCGGAGGGGCGCGCTGCCGTCGCACCGCGCCGGACGACGAACACCGCGGCCGGTTCCGGGCCGCGGCGAGATGGGAAGACCGGCGGCACGCCGGGCCGCCGGCATCGGAAACCGGAAGGGGACCGGCTTTCCGGTCCCGTTGGAGAAAAACCGGCCGGCCAGGTGGCCGGTCAGAAGGTCAAAGACCGGGGGAATAAATTCCCCCGGTCAACTCTCTAAACCCCCCCCCCCATTTATGAGGGGGGGCGGTTTCATTGAGGGGGGCAGGCGGCCCCCCGGTTTCCTCAAGCAGGCCCCCACGAGGGGGCCGGATCTCCAAAAGGCGCGGCACTTAAGCCGCGCCGCCATGCTAGAAGCGGGGGCTTAGCCCCCCGCGCGTGACCCCAGCGGCGCCTGGCCACGCCGCCGCCCCGGACCTCGCCGCCGCGCCGGTCCGCGCCGCCGCGCCGGTCCGCCGCCGGCCGGGCCGACCCAGGGGGGGTCGGGCCAGTTCGGCCCGGACCCGGACCCCCCGTTTTCGACACGGTTTCGGTCTTTTGGCCATAACATGAGCCACGGACCTCCAATCAACGAACCGTCTGTGGAAACGCGATCCTTGGATCGAGACGGTCATTTCGGTATATCGCACTCAATGTTTCGGAACACTTTGAGTTCGTCCGGGTTGGTTCGTTCACGAAACCAACCGGGCCTTCGGAGCAGAAACACTCATATCTCGAGCTACGAACGTCTGATTGACGTGCCGTCAGCTTTGTTGGGTTCCTCTTAGTGAGACGAATCTTTTGGCATACTCCGCCTGAGGTTTGGATGCAGGTGGAGTACGGTCGGGTTGGTTTTTCCTTAAAAACCAACCGGGCCCCGGGGACGAAAATGCCAATAACTCTCAGACCGGGCGTCCGATCGACGCGCCGTCTATTGCGTTGAGTTCCTGTTGGCGATACGGAACTTTTGGATACATCAACTCTGGACTTTGTGACAGTTGATGTATCAGCCTCTCGGCTCATGGAGCGGACCCTCCTGTACGAGCTTGTTGTGTGCGGGAACCCTAGTGCTGGCTGCGACTGTGACTGCTACTACTACTGCTACTACTGCTACTGTGACTACGACGACGACAGTAAAGAGATCCTGTGTGGATTCGACGACGACGACTACAGCACTCAGCGATCCTACGTGGATCAGTGCTACAGGTCCTGTGTGGGCCCGATCCTGTGTGGGTCCGATCCTGTGTGGGTCCTTGCGCTCAACGGTCCTGTGTGAACCAGCGCCTACAGGTCCTATGTGGGCCCGATCCTGTGTGAGTCTTTTGCGGGGGTTAGTTACCTATCGATCCATCGTGGGTCCGACGACTTAGATGGATCAGAGATCATCTTTATCGTTCTTTGAAGAAGTATACCTGTGTGAGCTGAATCCTGTTGCTTTCTTGTGTGGATTGTGTTGTGCAATCCTGTGTGGATTACGTTTTCCTATCCTGTGTGGAATACGTTTACTTTCCTGTGTGAACTGAGTTGTACTTGGGCTCGGAGGATAGAGCGTATTTGAATTGATGACTTAGGTATATGTATGGGCATATACCTAAGCAGTGTCGGTTATTACTTCATGATTGTTACTTTTCTTCGTGGTTTATCCTTTGTGGATTTTGAGAGACCTTCAGGGGTCTCGGGGTCCCTACTAAGTAGCTTATACTCACCCCTGCACGGGCATTGCCCGCACTACGTTGTGTTGGTTGCAGACGACGGACACCGTTGACCTTAGCTGAGGCTTGCAGAGCGGGATGGTACGCGGAGGTGGACCACTGGGTGGGACGTGCTCGGAGCGGACGGCGGGACCCGTGGAGCAGAGGAGCTATCTGTACCCACCCTTCAGGTGGGATTTCCAGTGGACAGCTCGGAGTAGCGGCTTTTACTTTTCAGTTGCTGTTTTCCCTTTCGAGTTGTACTTTACTTTCAGTTTGGGTTTGTATTCTGGCCAATTTACTTTACTGCACTTTCAGTTGTACTCTGCTTTTGTTTAGTGTTTACTTTCTCCTTGTTTACTCTGTGGTGTTTGTTTACTTTACAAAGGCAATGCCTTCCCTTTTTACCGGGATTTACGCCTTGGTGCTAGTCGCCTGCCCCTGGCCTATGGAAGGCGGGCTTGGGGTAGTCACGGCATGGACCCCGAGGGCGGGTCGTGACAAATTGGTATCAGAGGAGTTCGGTTCTACCGTAAACTCTGATCTTTTCTATGAGAAGCAATAATTTTTAGCATATTGAGTGTGGTTATCAGTCTAGGGAGTCCAGTGTTGGTGCGGCGGCCGACGTATCCGTACACCAGGACCCTGACTTCTGATTTCCGACTTAATGCACGAAAACATTGATTGCGTGTGTGTTTCAAAGTTTTCTTTGTGATTACTTATATTAGCTCACCAGGTATACTGTTCTGACCGTGGCGCACCTGTTTCCTTTTCAGGATGGCCCCACGACGGCAGCCAGCTAGGGTTCCGAGAGTCGAGCGAGACGACAGCCCACCGAGCGACGAGGCCTCGGTGCAGGGCCCTTTGCCAGTAGTGGCACCGGCGGTAGCTTTACCCGCCGAGGCCCCGATGCTTCCAGTAGCAGCCGCTGACGATGCACGTCGCCTCAGCGCACTGCATGAGTTTCAGCGCCAGCGACCGCCTAGGTTTCGTAGGGAGACGGATCCCCAGGCAGCAGAGGACTGGCTGGAGGTAGTAGTACGAGTGTTTAGGCTAGTGAGGACACCAGCAGACCTCATGGTGATCCTCGCTGCGAGCCTACTACACGCAGCAGCAGGAAGATGGTGGAGCCTGATGCTCCAGGTGCACGATGAGGCATCTCTTCTTTGGACGGACTTTGAGAGCCTCTTCCGCTCGGAGTTCGTCCCAGCCACCCTTCGTGCGGTGCGTATCCAGGAGCTTCTACAGCTGCGGCAGGGCAGCATGACGATCGCTCAGTACTCGGTGAGATTTACCGATCTCTCGCGCTACTCGACCGACATGGTACGTGACCCATTCTTCCAGGCCCGGACCTTCGAGCAGGGTTTGAGACACGAGATCAGGGCATCGCTGATCTCCCTCAGCATACCGACTCAGACCGGAGTACTGGAGCGGGCTCTTCTGATCGAGAACTTCCTTGCTGAGTCTACACCAGCACATAGACCCACCGCAGAGCGGCACGTGGCAGAGTCATCTACAGAAGGCAGTCGACGGATGACTCAGGGGTCCAGGAAGACCAGACCTTCGGGCAGACGACCTCAGGACACTGGCTCAGCAGTGCGGGGCACACAGCGCGGAGCCAGTCTTTCGAGAGGCAGACAGTGCTACTCGTGTGGCGGGCAGGGCCACATGGCTCGTGACTGCCCGACCCGCCGTGCCGAGGAGCAGCAGACGGTTGAGGGACCACCGAGGCAGAGGCAGAGGGTCGACCGTGGCGGTCCGCAGGGAGGAGGCGGACGAGGCAGAGGAGCTGGACGAGCAGCCGGTGGTGGGCGACGCTTTGAGGCTCTGCCACCACCACCACCAGGAGGTCCACCCCGACCACAGGGAGCTGGCGGGCAGACACAGGCACAGCTCCAGGCAGCAGAGGCCTACAACCACGGTGCACCCGAGATGATTCGAGGTACTATCTGTGTCTATTCCACCCTTGCTGCAGTAATTATAGACACAGGAGCGAGTCACTCTTTCATAGCTGATGCCCTTGTTCGGAGCTCGGAGATTCCGACAGAGCCGTTGGCTCGATCCTTACGGCTAGAGACTCCTACGGGAGAGGACTCGACGATTACGCCCTGGTTCCGGCAGTGTGAGATTACTCTAGGAGGCGAGAGCTTCGGCTGGGATCTTCTTGTAGCAGCGTCGAGGCCTTACGACGTCATCTTGGGCATGTATTGGCTATCTACGGTCCATGCGCAGGTTGACTGTTTTAGGCGCAAGGTGCGATATGTACGCACCGACGGGAGAAGGTTCACCTTCACCGGCGAGAAGGGAGCCTTAGCAGCACAGGATGGACTTCCGCGGAGGAGAGGACAGCCCATCACTCATCAGTTGGCTAGCCTCATCCTTTGAGTAGTTGACGTGCGGAGTCCTGGTTTTCCTGCAGTGGTGGATCAGTTTGCGGACGTTTTTCCCAACGACGTTCCAGGGCTACCTCCTCGTAGAGAGGTAGACTTTTATATTGACTTGTACCCTGTGACAGCCCCGATATCCACTCCAGCATATCGGATGGCCCCCGCCGAGCTTCGAGAGCTACGGGTACAGTTGGAGGACTTACAGGGCAAGGGGTTCATCTGACCCAGTGTTTCACCCTGGGCTTCCCCGATTTTGTTCGCCAAGAAGGCGGACGGGAGCTTGCGACTTTGTGTTGACTATCGTCGCCTGAACCAGGTGACAGTGAGGAACAAGTATCCGCTACTGAGGATTGATGACCTCTTTGATCAGCTCAAGGGAGCACGGTGGTTCTCGAAGATAGACCTCAGGTCAGGCTATCATCAGCTCAGAGTCAGAGACGAGGATATGCAGAAGACGGCCTTCAGATGTCGGTATGGCCACTATGAGTTCTTGGTTATGCCTTTCGGTGTAACCAATGCTCCAGCAGTGTTCATGGATCTCATGAACAGGATCTTTCAGCCATACCTCGATCGGTTTGTCGTGGTCTTCATCGACGACATTCTGATTTACTCTACGATAGAGGAGGAGCACGCCTATCACTTGCGAGTTGTTCTTGACACACTCCGAGAGCACCAGCTTTACGGTAAGCTCTCGAAGTGCCAGTTCTGGATACATGAGGTCCACTTTTTGGGACACGTTATCTCTGATGTGGGAGTTGCAGTGGATCCCGCGAAGATTGAGGCTGTGTTAGCTTGGGATCCACCCAGGAGCGTGACTGAGGTTCGGAGTTTCTTGGGACTAGCTGGATACTATCGGAGATTCGTGCCAGACTTCTCTAGAGTTGCGGAATCACTCACAGCTTTGACGAAGAAGGGGAAACCCTTCGTGTGGTCTGACAGATGTCAGCAGAGCTTCCAGGAGCTGATACAGAGTTTGACTAGTGCACCTATCTTGAGGTTGCCTGAAGAGGGAGTAGGGTACGTAGTCTACTGCGATGCATCAGGGACCGGACTCGGATGTGTTCTGATGCAGGAGCGGGCCGTGATCGCCTATGGATCACGTCTGTTGAGGCCGCATGAGTAGAACTACGCTACCCATGACCTGGAGTTAGCAGTAGTGGTCTTCGCTCTGAAGACATGGCGACACTATCTGATGGGCGAGCGCTTTACAGTCTTTTCCGATCATCAGAGTCTCAGGTATATCTTCTCGAAGAAGGACCTGAACCTGAGACAACGGCGATGGCTCAAGTTCCTCCAGGACTATGACTTTGAGATATTCTATACTCATGGTAAGGGGAACGTAGTAGCCGATGCCCTCAGCAGGAGGACGGGCATTCAGCTACTTGAGGAGGCGACGGAGCAGCTAGCCTCTTGGAAGATATCCTTCGTGGATAGTGATGGAGCAGCCTTTCTTCAGTCTCTCACAGTCACTCGTCCACTACTGCAGCGGGTCAGAGAGGCACAGCGTGAGGACGCTGACTGTGAGACACGGCGTGCACAGATATCCTCGGGACATGCACCTGATGGTTTCTCCCTTGGAGCAGAGCACGACATCCTTTTCAGAGGACGTACCATGGTACCAGTCGCCTTGCGAGAGGAAGTGCTGAGAGAGTTTCACACTTCTCATTTGGCGGTACATCCTGGAGTGGCGAAGATGTACCAGGACCTCAGACGACAGCACTGGTGGCCGGGCATGAAGAAGGCAGTAGCAGAGTTCGTTTCTCGATGCCTTACCTGCCAGCAGGTGAAGGCAGAGCATCAGGTACCAGCAGGCTTGGTACAGCCCTTGGAGGTTCCTGAGTGGAAGTGGTATGGCATATCTATGGACTTCGTGACTAGACTTCCACGCACTTCCAGAGGTCACGACTCTATCTGGGTGATTGTTGACCGACTCACCAAGTCGGCACACTTCTTACCCATCAGAGAGCAGGGCTCAGTAGAGAGCTTGGGACGTCTCTACGTTCAGGAGATTGTGCGGCTCCACGGCGTGCCATCATCTATCGTCTCCGATCGAGATGCCCGCTTTACTTCCCGGCATTGGAAGGGGTTACAGGAGGCGTTCGGGACGCAGCTAGGTCTTAGCACCGCTTTTCACCCTCAGATGGATGGTCAGACGGAGATGACCATTCAGACACTCGAGGACATGCTCCGCGCATGTGTCCTCGACTTTGGTCGTAGCTGGGAGGACCACCTACCCTTGGTCGAGTTTGAGTACAACAACAGCTACCACTCCACCATCGGGATGGCACCGTATGAGGCGTTGTACGGCCGACCTTGTAGATCTCCTTTGTGCTGGAAAGACCCTGGAGAGTCAGCACTGGTGGGACCGGAGATGGTCCAGGCCACGACAGAGAAGGTCCATGTCATCCAGGAGCGGATGAGGACAGCTCAGAGCCGGCAGAAGTCTTATGCTGACAGGAGGCGGAGGCCACTAGAGTTCGAGGATGGAGACCACGTCTTCTTGCGGGTCTCACCTCGACGTGGTATTCAGAGATTTGGCTGAGGCGGCAAGTTATCTCCGCGCTTCATCGGACCCTTCCAGGTCCTCAGCAGGGTTGGTGAGGTGGCTTATCGCCTGGCTCTACCACCCCAGTTGCACCGGGTACACGACGTCTTCCACGTATCCCAGCTGAGGAGATACGTGCACGACCCGACACACATCATTGACCATGGGGAGCTTGACGTTGACGATGGGGAGACTTTTATGGAGGTCCCGGTGGAGATAGAGGATCGACAGGAGCGGGTCCTACGTGGGCGATCGATTCCTCTTGTGCGCATCAGATGGCAGCACGGGAACCTCCAGGAGAGCACATGGGAGTGGGAGGCTCAGATGCGTGCTCAGTACCCTCATTTGTTTCCCTAGTTTTTGATGTATCTTTACGGGGACGTAAATCCCTGAGGTGGGAGTAATGTAAAGACCCTTAAAATTCAAGGGAAATTTTTTCTTAATTTTCTTTGGAATTTTACAAGAGCGCGGTTTCAGACGGCACCTGATTCCGAGGCCCGGAGTGCCCGGAATCTTTTTCTGAAGTTTAGCTCGGGTACGTTCAGTGAACAAACTAGCGGGAATTTCTAACTTTTGATCCGGTGCTCGGAATTGAAATCCGAGGACACCGATGAACTCGCAACGCCGATATTCGTTTAAGGAGACCTTTTCCGAAGTTGCGTTTAATGCGGGACGAAAGTTAGTTTTTGGAAGAATTATAAAAAGTTGAATAAAAATGTGGAACACTTTTTATTTTATCTTTTGTTGGTTAACTTCTCTCAAAGGAAGTTAGGGGTGGGACCCACAACCACTTAACCTCCCTTGAGAGGATTAAGTGTGGTGGGACCCACATGAACCTAAACCTTCCATCTTCTCTCAAACTCCCTTTAACCCCTCTTTAAATGACATGACAATTGTTATTTAATTTTGGAGTTATCATATTTGAATTTCAAACCTTTGAAATTAAATTTGTTAAGTTTGTGAATAAAATAAGACTCTATACTTTTTTATTTGGTTAGAATTGTTTTTGGCTATCTTGAGAGCTTTTGGGTTCTTCTCCTTCTTCTTCAACTTGACGAAGAACGCTCATGCTTGACGAAAAACGCTCAAGCTCCGACGAAGAACGCCACTCCTCTCTTCTTCGTCTTCCGTGTCAACAAAAGGGAACGCCGCTTCCTCCTCGGACTTCCTTCGTCGGCATACGAAGATTCGCCAACGACGTACCTCTTCGGACGTACCTCTTCGTCATCGGATTTGATGAACGACTACCGCGACGCCCGACCTCCGCGACGTTGTCCTCCGCAGGTCGTTGATGATCTTCGAACTTGAACCCAAGGTAGGGGTTGTTGTTAATTGTTTATTTATTTATCCTTGTTCGTGGTTCTAGCATGACTAACGTAAGGATTTTAAATATTTGTTATCATTTAACGTGAGGGGGGCGGACCGCAGGAACACGGCCGAACCCCCTCCTTTGTTCTTGTTGATTAATCTTGCGGGTGGAAACAAGATGGCGTGGTGTCGTCGCACCACGCGGATAATCGCACGATTATATTGCGCAGCGCCGTCGCGCCGCGCCGTGGAAGAATCATCAAGAACGCGATGTCGTCGCTCCGCGTCGAAGGGAATCGAAGGCGCGGCGGAGGGGCGCGATGCAGTCGCACCGCGTCGGACGACAAACACCGCGGCCGGTTCCGGGCCGCTGCGAGACGGGAAGACCGGCGGCACGCCGGGCCGCCGGCATCGGAAACCGGAAGGGGACCGGCTTGCCGGTCCCGTTGGAGAAAAACCGGCCGGCCAGGTGGCCGGCCGGAAGGTCCAAGACCGGGGGAATAAATTCCCCCGGTCAACTCTCTAAACCCCCCCCCATTTATAAGGGGGGGCGGTTTCATTGAAGGGGGCAGGCGGCCCCCCGGTTTCCTCAAGCAGGCCCCCACGAGGGGGGCCGGATCTCCAAAAGGCGCGGCACTTAAGCCACGCCGCCATGCTAGAAGCGGGGGCTTAGCCCCCCGCGCGTGACCCCAGCGGCGCCAGGCCGCGCCGCCGCGCCGGACCTCGCCGCCGCGCCGGTCCGTGCCGCCGGCCGGGCCGACCCAGGGGGGGTCGGGCCGGTTCGGCCCGGACCCGGACCCCCCGTTTTCGACACGGTTTCGGTCTTTTGGCCATAACGTGAGCCACGGACCTCCTATCGACGAACCGTCTGTGGCAACGCGATCCTTGGATCGAGACGGTCATTTCGGTATATCGCACTCAAAGTTTCGGAACACTTTGAGTTCGGCCGGGTTGGTTCGTTCACGAAACCAACCGGGCCTTCGGAGCAGAAACACTCATATCTCGAGCTACGGACGTCTGATTGACGTGCCGTCAGCTTTGTTGGGTTCCTCTTAGTGAGACGAATCTTTTGGAATACTCCGCCCGAGGTTTGGATGCAGGTGTAGTACGGTCGGGTTGGTTTTTCCTTAAAAACCAACCGGGCCCCGGGGACGAAAATGCCAATAACTCTCAGACCGGGCGTCCGATCGACGCGCCTTCTGTTGCGTTGAGTTCCTGTTGGCGATACGGAACTTTTGGATACATCAACTCTGGACTTTGTGACAGTTGATGTATCAGCCTCTCGGCTCGTGGAGCGGACCCTCCTGTACAAGCTTGCTGTGTGCGGGAACCCTAGTGCTGGCTGCGACTGTGACTGCTACTACTACTGCTACTACTGCTACTGTGACTGCGACGACGACAGTACAGAGATCCTGTGTGGATTCGACGACGACGACTACAGCACTCAGCGATCCTACGTGGATCAGTGCTACAGGTCCTGTGTGGGCCCGATCCTGTGTGGGTCCTTGCGCTCAGCGGTCCTGTGTGAACCAGCGCCTACAAGTCCTATGTGGGCCCGATCCTGTGTGAGTCTTTTGCGGGGGTTAGTTACCTATCGATCCTTCGTGGGTCCGACGACTTAGATGGATCAGAGATCATCTTTATCGTCCTTTGAAGAAGTATACCTGTGTGAGCTGAATCCTGTTGCTTTCCTGTGTGGATTGTGTTGTGCAATCCTGTGTGGATTACGTTTTCCTTTCCTGTGTGGAATACGTTTACTTTCCTGTGTGAACTGAGTTGTACTTGGGCTCGGAGGATAGAGCGTATTTGAATTTATGACTTAGGTATATGTATGGGCATATACCTAAGCAGTGTCGGTTATTACTTCACAATTGTTACTTTTCTTCGTGGTTTATCCTTTGTGGATTTTGAGAGACCTTCAGGGGTCTCGGGGTCCCTACTGAGTAGCTTATACTCACACCTGCACGGGCTTTGCCCGCACTACGTTGTGTTGGTTGCAGACGACGGACAGCGTTGACCTTAGCTGAGGCTTGCAGAGCGGGACGGTACCCGGAGGTGGACCACTGGGCGGGACGTGCTCGGAGCGGACGGCGGGACCCGTGGAGCAGAGGAGCTATATGTACCCACCCTTCAGGTGGGATTTCCAGTGGACAGCTCGGAGTAGCAGCTTTTACTTTTCAGTTGCTGTTTTCCCTTTCGAGTTGTACTTTACTTTCAGTTTGGGTTTGTATTCTGGCCCATTTACTTTTCAGCACTTTCAGTTGTACTCTGCTTTTGTTTAGTGTTTACTTTCCGCTTGTTTACTCTGTGGTGTTTGTTTACTTTACAAAGGCAATGCCTTCCCTTTTTACCGGGATTTATGCCTTGGTGCTAGTCTCCAGCCCCTGGCCTATGGAAGGCGGGCTTGGGGTAGTCACGGCACGGACCCCGAGGGCGGGTCGTGACAAGTATGGTATAGAGGAATTTATTTTAATTGGATAAAAGGATGCTCAGGTGTTCTTATGACTTGGGTCTTGACCATATAAGGTATGTACCCTAGTCATGAGATGACGAGATCAGGGGATGGACTATGTCCCCTTGTTGTAATTTTGTTCTCATTCCTGGTTGTAGATACTGGATTATGAGATGGATGTTAGTCCGACCTAGATTGTGAGGGTAGAGCTCCACGATAATGATATATTTTTTGATTTCCAGGGGAGTGGGTACACCCTTTAGTTTCCTAATGATTTGACTATTTTCAAAATAAGGAGTAAAATTCCCGTGATTTTTCTAATTATAGATAATATTATTGGGAGGATATATTCCACTATCAATTATTTATGATATTGTATGGGGGTAACATTACCTTCAATGAGATATTCCTTGGGGGGCGCTTCTCACCTAAATGTTATGTAAGACCATCAAGTTGGGTGCTCTTACCCCCATGAAATTTTCATCTATAATTTCCAATAAGGAAAAACTTCCACATGGGGTGTTATTCATGATATCGTTATGTAGTCTACTATTCCCCTACACAAATTTTATCTGAGGTCATATTGGAGGTTGTTGATCCCTCGTGCATTTTTTATCTAAGATTATTAGTTGAGGTTCTCATTCAATGATTGTAACTTCAAATTTTGAGGCTATAAAATATTTTCCATAAGTGTTGTATATATGAGATGACATGAGTGGGATTCCTTTAGAATAATGTGATCATTTATACTTATATACATATTTAGGTGTTTCTTGGGTAGAACATGTTCCCCAATGATATTATGTTACATATATATAGGCTCCAATAGTTGTCCGAAGTATTTATGTTGGACCTCGTGTTCCACACCATAAATCGATGATCAATAGTGAGTCGTTTTTTAATATATTTTAGTTATTATTCAACTATGATGTCTATATCTGGTATTCATGTACATGTGTATGTAACCAGTTGATTGGGACACTGTTTGTGGTGGCCATCTAATAATATTTTTCTCAACCCCCAAATTTAATCCCTAGTGTGTTTTAATACATTATAAACACATTTAGTTTTAGAATAATATATTCCATGGATAGGGAACAGTGTTTCATGATCATGATGAAACATCTAGATAGTGATTTGAAGATAGTGATTGAGGTACAAATAAGGGATGAAATTTGATAATCTTATATATTTTATTAATTTTTAAATTTTTATATGTGGTCAATCTAGTTTCTAATAAATGGTGATTTATGACTACCTGAATGTTTTCATAATTTCATTTCATCATATCATGGTTAGTTTTATTTATTCTATGCACTATTATTATTGTTTGTGAATGTTTGAAAGTAATTTTCAATTGTTTACTCTGATATGTGAGTATAGTATACACATGATAAGACTTTATTCAATTATTATTTATTATTGGAATATGGTATATTAGTATGTGCACTTGAGCTCAAGTGAAGCCTTTGATCAAGGTGTCATTGGGTGGTCAAGGACAGGTGAGGTGTTATATCCAACAACGATTAAATCTCCCACTAACTACATAATAAAAACTAATTTCCTATGAAATATATTCGAAACAAATAGGGATACCGTGATACCTCATTATTATACCATAATTAAGATCCAAATGGTTAATTCATCATTAATAATACTTATATCCTAGGAATAATAATTTTCCAAAACAACATCACATGACTAAAACATATAAATGATCCCTATTAACGATGAACGTCATTTTCCACACATTTTTACATTTTAACATTCATATTTTCACAATAAATAGTCTCTAATGGGTTTTCTATAAATTTTGAGTGATTTTTCTAAACACATACCCAAACCAACTCTCCCAATACGAATTAGGTTTCATGACAACCCTTGTTTTGGTACTTCTTTGTGCCACTATGTCATTACTCATATAGATTTCACACCTCCACATGTTACTACCATACAAATGTTAACCAACTATAGAATATGGAATGTAACCATGCCTATATATATATTAACATATATAATTATTTTTCAATTATTTCCCCAACCCTCATTATAAAATCAACTGACATTCCCATTGAGTGGTAAAAACTGTGGAAAAATTATCACGACCAGTTCCATAGTTATTAAATTTACTCATACCCTCATGAGATGTGTTTTATACTATTTTAAATTATTCTAGGTTAAAAATTAAACATAGTGACTAAGAAAAAATTTCATAAATAATTCATGAGTAATAATCAACATCCATTTTACATTGTGAAAAACTTATCAAATAATTCTCAAAATAATTATAATCATTATTCATTACGGAGTCAATATTTTATGATAATATACACCATTCCTTATATTTCCATATATTTTTTATTTTTATCCCTATTAAATTATATTATATTATAATAGCATTATGTTACCATATTTATTAACATTTTCATTCCACCATTATAAATTTCAATACTAATATTCCAATTCATAACTCATCTAATTCTAATTTTTGAACTATAATAATAATCACATCAATTTCATTTTCATAAACCCATTCCTATTTCATTTTATCAAATATTCAGTATTATAAATTATTATGAATAATCTACCCTATACGTAAAAACCATAAGCTTGGTTGGTTCATAAGGATAATAGAAGATAGAGAACATTGAGTCACCTACCACAATTATAGGATGAACACTAGTCGCTACACTAAACACCCATTTAAAAATTTACATCTTCTAAAAGATCCATCTATAATCCAGAAATGTGGAAATATAATCCCAAAAATGCATTAATTAAATATTCATTATTTCAAATACACAATAAAAAACATATCTACAAAAAAAATTAGGATATTGAGATCAAATATGTGATTCCCTCTCCCAAGAGCATTCTCTTACACCACCATGCCTCCACAGAACAAACAGTAATGGAATAATTCATCCATATAGATCTTCTATTTGTGATCCATAATTTCAATTAGATACACCACATAGGTTATATGAAATTTATTCATAGCATCCCTCAAATAATCATATATGAATGATCATAATAATACTTATTAATCTGAGACACATGGAACACATTATTAAAATTTACTATCTATGGGGGTAGAACCCACAAATTAGATAAATCCCAAATGTGCTCCAACAATTTGAAATTGATAATAAATCAGGGTGATACCGTTTTTTCCTTACCAGGACTTCATTTACCACACGAAATATTAACACACAAGAACTATTTTTTATAGAAAAACCAAATGGTCTTATAAATAAGAATACCTATAGTTTCTATATAATTTTGGTAGTCCTGCTAAAACCTAAAATAATATACAGATTCTATATATTACATTTCACTATCTCAAGCCCAACCTTAGTTGTCTTACCATCCATTACCCAATAGGGTGACATACTACATGGTTATTAATACAAATATTTATATGGTTCCTTACCAATGGAATAATACAAAATTTTATAGATTTTAACTCCAATAACGATAAATTACCCTCCCATTATCCTTCAAAATTCATAATATATGCTCTTGATATGTGTTAAATTTTAAGGATTTTCAATTTAGTTTTACCATCAGTCTATTGGTGAAATATGATGTTAATACATAACTGGTTTCCAAAAGATTACTTTAATCCCTTACATATAGACACACTCACACACACTATAATCCATGCGTCTCAATCATTTAATATCATCCACAAGACATCATAATTATTTATTGCGTCCATTATAGAAACCTTCAAACAATATCTATTGAGATTGTTCCTTACTCATTATGAAATGACCTGATTATATCAATTAATCCATGGAATCGAAAATAAAATCAAACACTATAATGGAATGAGTAAAAATTAAATTGAAATTTAAACAAATATCCTCTTAATAACATTGTAAAATTTATAATGTATGTTATAACCATGTAAAATCTTGTTATTCGATATTCACTTATTAGTCTATAATAAATCATGAATAAAACTCAAAAAACACCAAATTGTTTTCAATCCTTTAAAACTATATCTTTAAGGGATGATAAATCCTTAGAAAACATGGATAAATTTGGAAATATAAATTATTGAACTCAATGAAAATAACATCCAACATACTTTGAGGAGAAAATAAATTCTCTTGAAATAACACCTAATGTTCTTTATCCTCAAACCAACCATCCAAAGTGTCAAACTTTACAATCTAATCTCTCCCCATTTACACTTTGAAATATACTAGATGAGGCTGCTAAACACCTTACACAAATAATGACGTTACAGAAATATGATAGATATATTCTATGAAATATATTTTCCTATAAGTATTGAAAATATATTGAAAGAAATCCTTCACTTTAATTTTTTTTTGATCTACAAAGATTCATCACCAAAAAATATTCATCTAAAATCACCAAACACCACATTACCATTTCATGGATTATATTTGATATGGAAGTCATTTATATAAATTAAAAACATGATATTCCTAAAAAAACTCTAATACTTTTGATATATATCCCATGATCTTATGATCTGTATAAACAAGAATAATTCACTTAGAATATAATTCCTTTAACTCTTAAGTGAAGACACTACAACAATAAAATCTAAATCATTGGTGTCATAATTATGATCATTAAGATATTAATACATATACCCATAATAATTGAATTATCTACCTTACATCAATACACATTAAAATCCCTAGTGAGCTTTATCATAATACACAACATATAGAATTTTCTTCTCAAGTAATCAAAGATTTAATTCACCTATCGACTTATCCTTTAAACATTAAAAAGTTTATTCTGAATTCCATGAACAAGAAATAGATTTTACTTTCATTTTAAAATATGGTGATTGATTCATAGTATATGAAAAACAATGTATTAATCATCTTTATAATATAATAAATCCTAAGAAAATCCTGACTTATAAAGCATTTCTTAGAGGCTTCCTTTAAAAATCCTCTTCAATACACATTGGTTACACTTAAAAAACATGATTTTAATTCACCGAACTTTGAAAATAGATATATTATGCCTAAAAAAGACACTAAGACATCTTTCTATACAAATGATTCATCCTGAATAACTCTAGTCCGATCCTATGATGCTCCACATAATCTTCCTCCATATTATATTGTATTAATATATCATAAATGTAGGTAAAAAACAATCACGATGGAAATGTTTAAATACGCTATTAATCAGAACTATAGACATAGAAATTGCATTCATAACTCTAAATAAACACCACAATCTTGAAATTCCCATAATGACACTAAAAACCCATCTTTTTAATATCTTCCTAATCAAATATCATTTGTCGATAATAAAAACAAAAATGTATTAAAATAAACCAATTAACCAATTTTAAATGGGAATAAAAATTATCTATCCTTTTATAAAGATAAAAATTCTTAACAGTCACTTGATTCAACATTTGGTAATAAATATACAACCTATGGTTAATATCTGACTTCTTTTAACATAACATTAGAGTAACCCTTGGAAATAGACCACATAGAATAACTACTCAATAAAATGATTCATCAATTTTATTAGTCAAAAATTGAAGAATCAGAACTGAAATATGATAAAATGAAATATAAATATAATAAAAACATGGGTAAAAATCTATCATATACTCAATCTCTCACCTTTGAGGAAAAATAATAATCACTAATAGTAATACATCATTATGTTCCCTCAAAACTGATATAAGATTATCCATTTCCATATTTTATTCAAAATTAAAGAAAATAATAAATATTGATGTAATATGCCTTGATCTAATCAATATCTATGATAAATTGAAGTAACATTACCCAATAAACACCCCGATCATTATTGAAACATGAAAAAAAATCACTCGCTATATAATAAATATGATATATATTTTTATAAATTATAACTATTCCATCCTAATGACATTATCATTTTATTTTTCCTGCAATAAGACAATGTTTCATGATAAATTATTTCTACCAATAAGTAATTAAAAAATAATATATTCTTTCATCATTATCCAGCCTCCCTCTAGAGTAATCTACTATAGTAGTATATAAATCTTATCTTCCATAAGATATAACCCCTAAACTATGTGAGGGATGATTTTGGAATGTGTGACACCATTATAAATTGAAATAGATGAATTAGTGGTATAAAAATAATAATACATAGAACCACCTAGGGTAACTTAACATCTTGGAAATCATTGGCATAGAGTCTCCATATTCTAACTCTTTACACCCAGTTTCTTTTTTCCCTTCCTATTCACCATTTTGGAATATATCGTAGTGAAGTTATTTCAAGATTTCAACTTTTCCAATGACCACATATCAGTGGTTCTAGTATCCATATATCCTACCATGTTAGTTTGTTGGTTGTGTAACCACATGTTGAAGTCTTTCAATTATCACACTATTCTCATTCCACCTCTATCCACCATGGAATGATGGATAAATATCCTCATGATGGTCCATGATTATGTAAGAGAAGCATCAGAAGCCCTAGGTTCCTCAAGATGGTTTCATAGTAAAAAAACTAGAGGAAATAAATTATGTTGATAGAAACCTCCCATGACCTCACATAGACCATGATTAATTTGGAAATTGATAACTTCATCATTTTTTTCCACTCCGAGATACACCCTTCTGAGTACTCCTAAGAAAATATTTCTTTATTTTCAATAAATTATTTTCCATTTCATCCTTTTCAAATTTCCCTATAAAACGGAAGATTGAAATAATTCCAATCTATATTTGAATCTATGGAATTAATATATCTACAAACTATGATCTTTATTCTTCTTTGCGATCATAAATTAAGGACAATATTCTTTTAATCGACAATCAGTGCACCAAATTATTAAAAATTATAACCCATATTGTATCATTGATAACTCATATATCTAGTTAAGACTAATATTCTATGATAAAAACACTTTTATGACAATCTTATAAAACAAATCCCAACCAATCCTAGACATAGCATGATCAATAATGTATAGAATCCACCACAGATGTATCAAAAATCAAAACAAAATCAATTATAATGGAACATAGTGCATATATCCCATATCTATAAAATAAAAAGATACTTTAAACTAATATAGTCATATATCGTAATCATGACTAATGATAGACCCCTAATACTTCAAAAATTTCTATTTAAATAACTCACTAAAGGATATCTTATATGCCTATATTCCAATATTTTACAATCCTTTGGGTCTACCCTATAGTGAAAAACCTCTATTGATTCATACACTAACTCCTAATAATTACAATGTTGACATCACATAAGCACCATAACAATAAAAGTATTTATCATCCTTATCCCAATTATATATAATATAAATTTCTAACCACAATACCATAGAATTTACATTTCTAACTATGACTACACATTTTTCCCATTTATAACAACTCATCTAAATCCTTTTCCCCCACATGGAAATTTACACAATGAATAAAAAACATATAATCATAATGACCTAAAACTACTAGAGGCATATATCAACACCAACAAGGATATTCTACAATTACTGTTAAATCCACTATATATTGTACCATGATGCATAAAGTTCTTAATATGAACAATAAATCAAATTTTAAGGAATGTTGGTTTCCTAAGTATACATTACATGAAATTTTTATACACTATTGCTACCTTACCAACCTTGTAATCCTTACTACTGTATAATCGAAACTCAATCCAAAAAACTATTCTCAGATTCTATTTTCTCATGAGCCATAACAATGGGGAATCTGCACGATTTTACCATAATCTAGAGTGTAATATCCAAATCCTGACAACAATTGTGCATGGGTTGGTTACGAGCACTAAGGTATATCATTAAATGTATATAATAGGTATTAAGCTTTTAAAATTTAAAAATATACATCACCATGAATAATATAATGAAATTATTTTCCATGATTGATGAATAATCAATATTGAAACATTTCATTTCACACAAAACCAATACATAAATCGAAAAATAATCCCATGGTTTATCAATTCTTCTATATCATAAACCAGGTGTAGTGAACACTTCCTCCAACAATAAGTCCCATGAGACCAAAAATAACATCACCATAATCAATCACCAATTATATATAGATAATAAGAAGAAAAAATATTATAATGTAGGGTAGAGAATTTAAATATACTCAATAGTCTCCTCCTAAAAAACCTAACGTGTTTTCTTGATAGTGGAAGACTAATAAATCCATGTATGGAATTTTAAAAATCAAACATAAATAATAAATTAAAAATAAACCATTCAACTAATTTCATTATATACTAAATAATAATGTCACCTTCTAAACCACATCACCCTTCCCATTTTAAATCACTATATAACTATTACTATTAAAATAACCTCTATTAATCAACATATAACAATTAAGAAGTTATCCACCAATAGGGACCCCATTATAATGTACTCATAAATATTTCCACTAATATAAACTGCACTAAATATCACTACTATCCAAAAGTTATCCAACCACATAGAACTATGAACAATATGTCCCATATCAAGCACCAATCCACCTATATGAAGATTTCTGAATATATACCTCACAATTACATTGTATTTTTTCACCCAGAGGGAACTCATTAACTAAATTTACATATAAATGTATCTATCCATCATTAGAGGGATTTATAACCACATATCTTTTAAAATGTATCTATACACCTATGAGGAACTCACAAATAAAATCTTTAATGAAAATAATTTATCCAAACACATGTAACTCTCTATGATAATTATATCTATTGGTTATTCCATTATCCAATTATAGGGAATCTTGATTCACTTTGAGTGTCCACCCCTATGGACATTCCTCCCCACATATCACATTGTCGTGTAGTGATATCCCCTCATGAACACTCATTGTATTAATGGGTGAACACCCTCTTGTACACCCCCATTCTTAACGTACATCACCCCCACTGTACAAAACATATCCACTGTGTTTGGCCTTTTTATCCACTCTATCATCTCATTCATCATTATCACATCGTCATCAACAACTTCAATCTTTATTAACCATAAACACATTACAATCCTTGTATAATACACCACTAATACATATCACCAATGTATTTGTATCCCTTTTATACATTTATTATTTCATCTATGCCATCATACATAAGAAGTTCCAAATGAGTATAATAAGAATATATAAATTTACATTGATACAACCTAGGTCTACTAATATTGAGTTCTTTATTCGTAATTTATCATATTTATATCATAGTAATATTGATTTTCCACTACCACATCTTAAGGAAATCATATATTAAAAAGGGTTTTTAATTAAGACACACCAGCCACCACATCTTTTTAGATTCAAAAGCATATCTATTAATATTATAATGGTTATCTGTGATTTCATACTTGGTTTGAGTGGCACCATTACTATCAACACATACCATAAATAACTCTTCCTATAAGAATAAGTCTATAAATACACTCTAGATTGGGAATGGACCTATGAAAATTTAGTATAGACCATACTTATTTCAGATCAACCTTTGTTACCCTCTTCCCAAAGCTATTTATCACAAAATTTTCACAATGAACCGTGCCTATAAGCCCAGACCCCCATGTTAATCATTTCAATATAATCTACTACCCTCACCATAACATCAACACATTTTCATGTTGAATTTAATGAACCCAATATGAATTGTCATAACCCAATATAATTCTTCATAACATTACCCATATCACATCAAAATGTATTTTCAATAATTTATTGCCAATCCAAACTCAAAAATAAATATGGGGACATATTTTTTTTTGAAAAAATACATGAACAGCAATCAACACAAATTTTTCACAATGAACAACTTATAAAATAATTCTAATTATAATTCTAATTAATATTAATAACAATGCCATCAAATTCATTCTCATATGAAACATTACTCAAATATCAACTTTTCATCCATTTTCATCTTTTAAAAAAATATATATAATCCTCGAATTATACTTCCAATTATAATCAAATTTTTATTACATTTTTATTAACATAAATAATAATCAAAAAATTCCTAACTCATCTCATTTTTATTATACAACATGAAAAATAGTCATATCATTTTCCTTCTTATCACCACTTACCAATTTTAATTTATGAAATATTTATTCTCTTGTATTATTATGAATTATATTCCCAACCTGAAAAAAAACATTGAATATTAATAATATTTTAAAATAAACGAGAATATAAGGTCTCATAACTTTATTCCCCAATGAATTCATGTCTCAATACAGCAATTATTTCCACAAACGATTCATCGATTACATTTTTCAATCTCTTCTATTTCAATCTACCATGAAACCATCACTAAATATCTATCCACTGATATAATAGAAGAAATATTAAATCACTATGAAATGTAACCAATGGAAAATGATTTAATCTAATCCAATTACTCTATATTTATACCCCATTGTGCTATGAATAAAATGTTGTCAAATATTCCAATAATGTTCATCAAAACACACATTTTAATTTCTCTAACATTCCATATCATCATCCTAAATTATCAAATTCCAATTACTGTAACATTTCCACATCATCACTATAAAATAAAATATCTCATATGTTACATTATATATTTTATGAAAGAATCTATAAAATATGAATTACATAAATAAATTAATAAGTAAATATTAAATTTCATTTCCATTGAAATTTTAATGGGGAAAACGAATTATATAATTTATAAATTATCACACAAGTGTGATCATTTGGTCCAAAATCTAATAGTGCACTCAAATTTTCATTAGGAACATGGGCTATATGAATATCCTCTATGATGTTGAACCTATGAGCTATGTATTTTCCTTGTGCCCCTAGGATTATGATTGATGTATGTTTTCCCCCTCAGCCTTATGAGAATTGGTATTATCTAAAAATATATAAAAAATATCTAACTATTGGCCCATTTCATACATGAACTCAATATGTTATTCACTGAATATTTTTAAAACATCACAAAATCCAAAAATTAAAATTTTTAGGTCACTATATTTTTTCCATAATGCTCTGTTTTTTTAATATTTTAAATGTTGTGGCCCTTATTCTAATATGTGGTCATAGATATAGATTTGGAGTACTAGTGGTTCCTTTATTCACAATTTGGATAAACCACATTATGTATGTCATCACTAAGACATGGTTGGATTGAAATGGTTATTTCACACATAATAGTATAGAGATTTATTTAGATTAATTATCTATTAAATATTGGATGAAACAAAAATCATGGTTATTCATCAAGGTTAAAAAATATATGTTGTATATAATGAAATATATCACAAAACAATATCTATTTTAGAATGAGGATTGCGGGGAAAAAATTTAATTTATTCGATGAACCATAGTTATTTTATTAAAAAATATTCTAGAAGGAAAATGACCAATTATTCTATTTAAGGATTAAGTCATAATGTTTTTTGTATCTCTATTGATTTATTGGAACCACAATTTTTTTAGGGAACCAAACTATATTTGGATCCATCTAAATTAAAAATATAAAATTTTGAGATTTTTTAATCGTATTCAGTTCATTTCTATTCCAAAAGACCCTCTATAGTAGATAATTCATTAATTAATGGTTTTGGGAGAATTTGGAGAATCCTTTATTTCTAAATATCAGGATATTAAATCCTCATGTTCTATGATACTGTTTTTATTTATATTAAATTAACCCTTCATATTCAACATTTTTAAGGTTTTATGGCTTGTGGAAGAGGTGTTTTTGTGGTGAGTATTAGGATATGGATGATGGATTTTAAATTCCTTCTATTTTCTCAAGATAGAATTGGTATATTGAAATGTTAAACCTCTTTCTAGGGTGGAGTGATGATTTAATGTTAATCAATGTGGGTGTTTTGTAAAAATTCAATTTTATATATATTTTCAATATAAATTTAGTATGATTTGATTTTTTGGGTATATTTTAAAAAATTCCCATGTATATATAAGCTAAAATTAAATACATAACAAGATATAAGGTTTTTTATATGGTATATTTATTATTGAGTTAAATCAGTCCCATATTTTATTTTTATATGTTATTATGTAATAAGGAAGTTGAATGATGTATTTTCTAGTCTAATAATAATATATTTAATTTTAGTATTGGAAGAGGATTCATTAATGGTTATTTGACAATGTTATATAGTGATGTTTGTGTGTATAGGGTGTTGATTTTCTAAAATTATACTAAATTTTATTGACAAAAATGATTGAATTGAAAAGTGATTAGAGATGGCATGGGAGTTAATGAATAAAATGAAAAAAAACTCAAGTATTGAATTAATTAATTTGAAATAGTGAATAAATTTATGTGGAAATGGGAATGTTATGGAATCAATTTTTAGTGAGGTTAAATAAGAATAAGATTATGATATGAAACAGATTCATGAGATATTGAATTTAAATATAAATTATATAAATAAATGATGTAATTTTTGTTAACTAGTATATAAGTCGAACTATTTAATAATGGATTGGTTTTTTGAATTGCATATTTGATGTGTTAACAATAATTATGTGTGGATAGTGTAAATGTTAATTATGTTGAGGTGATAATGAAATAATATTATGGATTCATAAATGTTTTTTAATAAAAACATTTGAAATTTTTTCGTGGTATATTATTTGATTATATATTTTATTATTTATTATACACCACCAACCAAGTTAGGTATTTGACTAACACCCATATGGGGGTGGGGTAAACCCACAATAATAAGTACATGGAAATAGAATAAAAATTCCATTTATACCACTCCTTCGTATATCAATATTTTTTTATTAAGAATTTTTAGTTTTTGTTGTGGTATGTGGTCAACATGTATAGCATATGGGTTTATAATATGAGGATGTGTAACGGGGTTATGGTATAGGGAAATTTTATGTGGATATAGAAGTGATAAGAGCCTTAAGACTTATATTGTTGGGATGTGATGGTGATTTCATCAATGGGGAAGTAAGAGTGAGATATTTCATTTTCAATACATTCAATGGTTTTAGATACCTATATTACATATAGATTTTGATAGTCATCTTGTGGTGAGTGTAGTATATGACTTAGAATGGGGAATAAGTCAAATTCATTATTAAGTCACTATGAATTTAATATTTTTCGTCCAATTTAAAATGATATTTTCTAGGGTGTGGGGGAAATTAATAATTATACACCTATGTTCACCTCCACTATTAAATAATATTTCTATTGATGTACTGGAAAATTTTAGAGAATAAGATAGACCATACTATCTCATTACATGGAAACAGGTTTATTTTGAAGGTGGTAGTATGCCTTTATAAGAGTTGATTTATTTCTTTTTATTACATTAGATGTGTTATTTTTTAGGAAAATTCATGCATTATTTGAATTCTTGATGGATTATTGGTTTGTCAAATATATGGTGTTGGTGTTGGTTACTAATTTTCATTATTTTTCCTAGGATTATAAAGGGTAATTCCTTTAATATTATGTGTTATATAATTTTATTTAATTTCATCTACCATTGGGAAGTAAGAGGTGGAAATATATGGTCATACTCAACATTACTACCATCCACATAGGTGATATAGTGGAGACAAATCATGATATAGTGGTATTAGATATAATGATTCTTATATGGTTGTGTTTTGATAAATTGATAATAAGGAATTTATTATTTTCGTAGGGAAATATATTCTATGATCTTAACATGATACGTAGTCCTAGTCTTCAATATAGGTTATAAATAAACCCTTATGATCCAACAAATGGACTCTGAGAGTCTACTAATCATGCCTAAGAAAGTGTGTTCTGATTATAAGGAATATATTGGAGTTAGTCTATTAGATCCAACCATGACTACTTTGGATTTCATGAAAGTTGAAATTATTGAATATTAATTAACATATATTATTATATTTCACTCATAATTTTGTGAAAAATTAATTTAATAATGACTTAGTGTATCTATATCATTTAAAAGGTCATAAGAGTTTCTTGATATGATATCAATCTTGAAATACTAGGATAGTATTCATCGACTTATTCTATGATTGGATAAAATTTTTATGATGGTTCACATTGTATGTTGATTATCAGGTATGAGTACTCTTAATAATTTTTGTCATTATCTCATGAATATAAAACATAGTTCTCTCCAGGATCAAATATTTCGAGTGTAGAGACCTGAATCTTCACGTACATGGACATTACATTACTTTCGCGAAATACTTAATACATAACAAAAACTGACACAAAAGAATCATTAAAACCAATATAATAAATATAGTCTAAACATAAAAAGGGTGAGCTCAAATGATCATTAAGGGAATACATAGAGAACATAAAACAATCCATAAACGTTTGAAAGCAAAAACTTGAACATGAAATTTAAACATCAAAATCTTGAGCAAAGACATAAATCGTGGAAGTACGTAAGGAATATATCATAATGGAACATCAACCATGATAATATATAATGGGAATAAAAAATTTAATTGTGGAAACCATTCATCACATGTTATGATTTCCATAGTAGACAAGGCATTACTGCCCAGACCATCTTTGTGGACAAAGTCCCTTTCTGAATCGAGTTCACTCCTCGTTTCAGTCCTGAAAAACTGAACCAGATTAACATACCATTCCAGCCATGAATATCTCATGAGATATAAATCTTTACCCAATGCATTGGAGGGAAATATAAGTCCCACCCATCTCATAATGAAATCATTCTTACTTGTGCCACAACATAAACATAAATTATTCATCGTAACCCAAAGATTAAAAATGGGTCTCTTAAACATCATCCCATCAAAAGATAATCCATATAAAACAAATGCATATCATTTCATCCTAAGAAAAGTTATACCATGTAAATAATAGATAAATTAAACTTTAAACATACACATATGAATTAATGTCATCTTAGATGGAAATTGGTTTTGATAAAACACTTGAAATGAATTCTTGAGGAAAATATCCTTTCTTCTTCAAAATCATTTTCTTTTTCACAAAATGTCATGAAATTTTAAAATAAAAGGATTTTTTGAAAATATTCATGAAATATTTTGGAGTAAGCTTCATGAAAATAATGCTTTATAAAACATTAAAAATCCTTTCATGCTGTATAAGTTAAAAAAACATTCTTCTCGTACTTTTGCCGGAAAAGTAAAAAAGT
Organism: Viscum album; assembly: GCA_963277665.1. Lineage (NCBI taxonomy): Eukaryota > Viridiplantae > Streptophyta > Magnoliopsida > Santalales > Viscaceae > Viscum > Viscum album. The sequence goes on along the minus strand of OY728122.1, from coordinate 248,290,417 downwards.
ACCTCGTAACATAAACAAAAAAATGATTCCTTACATACCATGTATTGAAAGTAAAAAATGGGTAAAATGGACTTTAAACATACATTAAAAACACTTTTAGAAAACATGTACGTGGATGATAACAATAACCCCAGCAAATACTTATGAGTAAACAATCTCGTATAAGAACGAGATTGGAAAGGTTTTCCATTACATTAGGTCAAATATGCTTCGTATGGACCTGAAAATCATGTATATTGATTAAAATAATGTTATTTACTTATTACATAATCATACTCATTATTGTGATATCATATATGTTTCACTTATGACTTTATATTAACCGTTCTTTTGTAAATTCTATGTTAAAGCAGTGTTTTGGGTAAAATCATTTCATTTATCGTATGTGTTTCGACTTATTGTTCTTGATATTATTACTTATATCCTGATTTAAATAATTCCAGAATGTAAAATATGATTTATATATAATATATATTCATCATATACATATATATTATTGATCGATAAATGTAATGAAATACACCGTTCATGGAGACGGTAGGCTGTACGTACGCATGAATGTTGTTTTCGTTTCCTTATTGAATTGAATGAAACTAAATAGTTGAAATACATATATATATACATAAATCCAGTAGAATTATTATTTCATATATTTCATTATTAGTCATTATATAAACTTTATGATCATTCATGTATGGTTAACATGGAGAATGAATCTCATCAAGTTGTGGAGACGGTAGTCCGTATGTACGCACGAGCGACGATACCATTCCCATGATCGTGGAATTATATTGTAGTGTATTTATACTATTTCATAATAAATTTCACATTAAAATAATCATATATAGTTATCATTTACACCATTACACCCATCCAAGTAAGGTCGTGGAATAAAATAGATTACACCACGGCGTGGAGACGAAATTCCGTACGTACACACGCGTGGTGATTTCATTATCTGTAGGATGGATAGATGGTTAAATAGGGTAATTTCATACATATAATAACATATAATTATATTAGTGATACTTAATTTTTTTACTTAATAATGAAACAAATAAATAAGAATAATTGGAAGAAGAAATAAAGTTGAAAGATTCGGTAACTGGCATTACCTCTTCTTTGAAGCGCCTCTTTGAGACCTCCTCTTACGGCACTAAAATTGGACTATTAAGAGAACAAGGACCTCTAGGATGTTTCTAGGGAAGTGTAGAAGATAATTTTTCAGGGTTTGGCCGATATTGAAGTCTCAATGTGGTGTGAGGAAGAGAGAGAGGAGGTGCCCTTTTATAAGGGAGGAGAGGGGCACCTATGGAATCCTCCAAAATATTAGTTTAATATAAATTCAAACCCCACATAAAAACCTCCAAAATGCCTCAATTCTAATATTAGATGAGATAGGGTAGTAATCTCATTAGCCAATACAATTTCTACATGTTTTGATCTTATTTTAAACCTAATCATTTTGATTTATCCTTATTTAATCTTTTTAATTTTATTTGTGGTAATAAAATTATATATATTAAATGTTTATAAATAATCACTTATGTGTTGTTAATTTTCCATAATTGGATACTTTATGACAGTTTCGACAATATAAATATAAATTTTTAATTTTTAATGATTTATGTGATTTTTAAAAAAATTAATAATATGTTATTTTTATAAAATAACAATAGTGTCAATTTTGACACTATTCATTTCTTTGAATTTAAATAAACAATATAACGAATATATGTTCGAAATAAAAAATTTAATATATCCATAATATGTCATAGTTATATAGAAAATTAGTGGAGCACATTAAATAGTTCATATAATATTTATTATAATATTTTTAAAACCATTTATTTGATATTTCTCTTGATAAAATAATTTCAACATCACTATTATGTAACCTTTAATGATAATTATATAATCCCTAAAAATTATAAATAAATTCATATGAAGTAGATAATGTTATTATATTTCTGGAGACTATTAATATCCGATTTTTAATGAAGTTTATCACTAAAATAAAATTATTAGACTTATAAGATTTAAGAAAGTGACATGTTGTCACATTCTTTGGTTTTAATAATAATTAAATTATATTAATGGACAAAAGACCATCAAATGAATCTTATCCGACCCTTAGGTGATATGGGTAATCTTTTAGTCATACAATAGGATTATATCAGGTGTTAGGGTAATTTTATTATCTTATATTTACCCTTAATTACCCGATTTACCATTAATTATGGTAAATAAAATTTACCGTAGTTACTATTCATAATGCTCAAAAATAAAAAGTATCTTATTAACATAATTTCCACCCACTGATTCCAAATATGGAATCCATTTTTCCAAAATCAATACAAAAAAGTTTCCAAAATTAAATTAAAATTAATCTTGTTGTCTAAAGAAAACGGGGTTTTGTTTAAAACATTGCAAAAGATTGAGTTGATTTAACCTACGAATTCAAGGTAAAATCAATGATAATGACATAAATTATATTAAATGGTAGAAATATATTCTATTTATACTTTATAACCATTAAATAATATAATTTAACCTTATAAATTATTACGATGACAAAAGTTGTTTTTAATTAAAATATATCGTGTTTTTACTATTCATTAAAATATGAAAGTTATCAGAAAAATATCAAAACATTATCCAATGTAAATATTTATATACTGATTATAAATAAGAATTTTATTATGTCAAATTGAGCTTATATAAATGTCAAAAACAAGATTTAATGTTGGTGCACTAACAAAAGGTGGAAAAATTACATTTTTTTTAAAAATACTTATTTTACTCGAAAAATTGATTTTGTTCTCATACCTTGTTCTAGAAAACGTGTAAGATGAATAATAATGTTATAAAATACAAAATGTAGTTGATAATATTAATAACAGCTAGTTCATACTAATATTATAACCATATATCATTGTTTAGTGAAACCTGGTTTTGCGTACAACACATGCTATCGAGGATGGTCACGATTGTGTGTAAGGCAAGCCAAGTCAGGGTTGTGTGTTGTACAAGACTCCTCTGTTGATTCCTATAATAGAATCCAACCATATTTCATTTACACATAGAATATATATATATATATATATATATATACTAAATATTTCGTAGAATAACTACTATCAAAATTTTGTGTAACATGATCCATGAATAGTGTTGTGTATACTGCAAGCTCATATGGTGTTGCGTATAGCGTAAGGTAATCTTGTTGTAGCTTAAAACACAAGACATCAATGAAATTAAAAAAATATTTTTCATAAAATCTTGGGGTGTTACTTTATACCCCATTTAAAATGAATTTCTCCCTTGAAATTCGTCGGGGTTATAAACTGTTTACTATTTATATAAATCCACATCGTAAAAAGGAATACTAAAACTTAATTTTATAAACTAATGTATGAAATGTTATGATTACCCAAAGTAACTCATCATTGGGTTTCCATACAGAAGAACATAGGAGAAAATATGGATATGGAAGAAAAACCTAACCATCATGTTCTGATGGATAGTGGTAGAGAACATGTCTATGAAAAAGCCATCAATCACAAATCCATATATTTGTGATGATCTAAGATACAATCTGATTCATCAGATATAAGAGCACTAGGACAAAATTTTTGGTTTTCAATATCAGTTCCCTAAAGTTTGAAATTTTGAATTAGAAGAAATACTTGCTTCATTTTGGTACAATCTCACTGTTGTTTGTGCATTGAATAATTTCCACTTCATCTCTTAAAGAAATGAAGATGAATTTGTTATTCGTGAAGTGTTAACAGATCATGTGATAGAATTATGGGTCATTCCATCTATATCAAACAAAAAGTTAGCAAAAGTTATCAAATATACATATGTTCATCTATGGTGAGGTTAATCATATACGATTCCAAAAATTGACTTATACTTCAACTATCATACTGATTAATAAAATAAAACTAATTTCTACTAACCATGGACTTTATGTATGCTAGTGGTATGTGATAAAGGTTTGTCACACTTCGGTTGTGGGTTCTATTCGCACAGCCTTGTCTGATGTGATGGGTTGTCGCCCGTCCTGCAGGTTGTCCTTTTTTTTTCTAAAAATACATTATTATAACATTCCATCAATAATATCGAAAAAGTTCTAGCCTTAAACAATACTAACTTATTTCCAACATAATCCATTCCAATATTTAGGCTTATCCAAAATACTTATGTCCAAGATTAAAGTATAAAGAAAATAATTACTATAAATTTCATCTACCGATCATGTGAATACCATCATTTATCCCCCATATATCATAAGATAAAACTTGTTGGTCACATTCCAAACATGTGAATACCTTAATCATGTACTCTCTTTTAAAATGAATACCCATTAAACCATAGTGAAAACATGAATGTTCTCAAAAGTTAACAATTTCCACATACCAAAATCCAAAAATTCTATATACTCAAACCTTGATATAAACTTCTCTTTATATCAGTCATGAGATCATGAATAATATCAAACATTTAATTTTCTCTGTATCCCTTCATTATGCGCATATCATTTAATTTCCAAAAATATCTGAATAACCTTTCATGGTTACTGGTACCATTCATCATACAGATTCAAAACATAAGGAAATACAATAGTGTAACAATCCTTAGATGTATCTTTATTCCATAGTACCATGAGATAACTTATACAACATTACACTTGATAAACATGTAATCATTCCAATACCATCTTAATCCACTGACCGAGCTTCAACAATTCTTTTATCTCAAATATCATTTGTAGTCTCTTCATCATCATCAACATAAATACTACCCATACCACCATACTGATTCACTTCATTAGACTTTCCCTTAGGGAATTGGTTTGCATAATTCCTGTACATTCCACAATTAAAACATTTAATCATTGTGGAGGTCGTGGAAATACCATTATCCTCATCCATGGTGTTAACTGAACCTTTTCCTTTGCAATTACTAGCTTTGGGTCCTTCTTTTCCACACCCAAAGAATCTTCCAGTTCCTTTGAAACATTCTCATTGATGCCTCTTCCCACATGATTTACATAGGGGAAATTGAACATTATTTCCTCAATGATCATCATAAAACTCCATCTTTCTTTTATTAGCCGAGTCAGGACACATACCAAAATTGAGCTTATTGATCATATTATGAGATTGTTGATTCGGCATAATAATGATGTTTGGACTTCCAAATCCCATTTCATTTGGATTCTCATGAATAATATCATTCCATTGTCCATCATATACTCCATTATCCCAAATCATCTTGTTTCTAGCCATTTTCTAAAACCCAAAAAGAATAGTGTGAGAGGAAAATATCAGAATCAAGGGGGACTAACATCAATATATAACATTTTAGGTTTAATCTAATATCGTTACCATAATTCTAGGACTATAAACTATAATTATACTTATCCTTAGGGACATCCCTAGACATACCTTAGAAATATTTCTAGGGATCTCACTAAAGTTTCTGCATCCTAGTTTCCAAAGGTTGACTAAACCATTCCTCTGATACCAACTGTAGAGACCCGAAGCATGACGTACATGGACATTACATTACTTTTGTGGAATAATTAATACATAACAAAAACAGACACACAAGGATCCTAATAGTTTAGTGTCTTTGGAAACATGGAATATAAACTTCCTATCATGTTGAATGATCTTCATCAACTCCCATAATGATCTTCCCCTTTTTGTTTCCTTACCTAAAACCTTTCTTTCTTTCCTGGGGAAAACAAAACATAAAAAGGGTGAGCTCAAATGCTCAGTATGGGAAAACATAGAGAACATAAAACCATCAATAAAAGTTTGAAAGCAAAAACATGAACATGAAATATAAACATCAAAATATTGAGAAAAGACATAAATTGTGGAAGTACATAAGGAATATATCATAATGGCACATCAACCATGATAAAATATAATGGGAATAAATCATGTAATTGTGGAAACCATTTATCACATGTTATGATTTCCATAGTAGCCAAGGCATTGCTTCCAAGACCATCTTAGTGGACAATGTCCCTTTCAGCATCGAGTTCACTCCTCATTTCAGTCCTATAACACTGAACTAGATTAAATTACCATTCCTTCCATGTCTATCACATGAGATATAAATCTTTAACCAATGCATTAGATGGAAATATAGGTCCCACCCATCTCATAATGGAATAATTCATTCTTGTGCCACAACATAAACATAAATCATTCATCATAACCCAAAGAATAAAAATGGGACTCATAAACATCTTCCCATCATAACATAATCCATATAAAACAATTGGATATCATTTAATCATAAGAAAAGTGAAACCATGTAAATAATAGAGACATTATACATAAAACATACACATATGAAATAATTTCATCTTATATGGAAAATGGTTTTGATAAAACAGTTGAAATGAATTCTTGAGGAAAATATCCTTTATTCTTCAAAATCATTGTCTAATCACAAAGTTCCATGCAATTTTAAAAAAATTATTTTTTTTAAAATAGTCATGAAATCCTTTGGAGGAAGCTTCATGAAAATAAGGCTTTATAAACCCGTAAAAATAATTTCATGCCATATAAGTTAAAAAAACATTTTTCTTGTACTGTTGCCGGAAAAGTCAAAAAGTACCTCGTAACATAAAAAAACAAATATTCCTTACATACCATGTATTAAAAATAAAAAATTGGTAAAAATGAAGTTAAACATATATAAACACACTTTTAGAAAACAAGGACTTGGATGATAACAATAACCCTAGCATATACTTACGAATAAACAATCTCGGATAAGAACGAGATTGGAAAGGTTATCCCTTACCTTAGGTCTGCTATGCTTCGTATGGATCTGAACCTATTGTATAATGATTTGAATAATGTTATTTACTTATACCATAATCATATTCATTTTTATGTTATCATATATGTTTCAATTATTACTTTATATTACTCGTTCTTTTGTAATTTCTATGTTAAAGCAGCGTTTTGGGTAAAATCATTTCATTTATCGTATGTGTTTCGACTTGTCGTTCTGGATATTATTACTTATATCCAGATTTACATAATTAAAAAATCTAAAACATTATTTATATATAATATATATTCATCATATACATATATATTAAAGATCGATAAATGGAATGAAATACACCGTTCATGGAGACGGTAGGCCGTACGTACGCATGAACGATCTTTTCGTTTCCTTATTGAATTGAATGAAACTAAATATATGACATAGATATATATATACATAAATCAAGTAAAATTATTATTTCATATATTTCATTATTATTCATTATATAAACTTTATGATCATTCATGTAAGGTTAACATGGAGAATGAATCTCATCGCATCGTGGAGACGGTAGTCCTTACGTACGCACAAGCGATGATACCATTCCCATGAACATGTAATTGTATTAGAGTGTATGTATACTATTTTATAATCAATATATGTTTACAATAATCATATATATTTATTATTTACTCCATTATACCCATCCATGTAAGGTCGTGGTGGAAAATAGATTACACCACGGCGTGGTGACGGTATTTCGTACGTACGCACCCGCTGTGATTTCGTTTTCTATAGGATGGATAGTTTGTTAAATATGGTTGTTTCATAAATATTATATCATTTCAGTATATTATTGATACTTATGTTTTTACTTCATAATTAAACCACTAAAGAAGAAGAAGTGGAAGAAGAAATAATGTTGAAAGAATCGGTAACGGACATTACCTCTTCTTTGAAGCGCCTCTTTGTGACCTCCTCTAAAGGCACTAAAATTGGACATTAAGAGAACCAAGACCTCTATGATGTGTCTAGGGAAGTGGAGAAGATAATTTGTTAGGGGTTAGCAGATCTTTAAGACTCAACATGGTCTGAGGAAGAGAGGGAGGAGGTTCCCTTTTATAAGGGAGGAGAAGGACACCTTTGGAATCCTAAAAAATATTAGTTTAATATAAATTCAAACCCAAAATAAAAACCACCATAAATGACTAAATTATAAGATTATTTGAGATAGGGTTGTAATTTAATCAACCAATAAAATTTAGACATGTTTTGATCTTATTTTAAACCTTATCATTTTGATTTATCCTTATTTAATCTATTTAAGTTTATTTGTGGTAATAAAATTCTAAATTTTAAATGGTCATAAATAATCACTTATGTGTTGTTAATTTTCCATAATTGGATACTTTATGAAATTCTATACTATATAAATTTCAATTTAAAATTTTTAAATATTTTTTATTTTTTTTTAAACAATTTAATAATATGTTATTTTTATAAAATAAAAATAGTGTCAATTTTGACACTATTCATTTATTTGAATTTAAATAAACAATATACCGAAGATATGTTCTAAATAAAAGATTTATTAGATCCACAATATGTCATATTTATCTAGAAAATTATTGGAGCACATTAAATAGTTCATATAATATTTATTTTAATATTTTTAAAACCATTTATTTGATATTTCTCTTGATAAAATAATTTCAACATCACTATTATGTCACCTTTAATGATAATTATTTAATCCCTAAAAATTCTAAATAAATTCATATGATTTTTATAATTTTATTAGATTTCAGGAGACTATTTATATTCTATGTTTTATGAATTTTATCACTAAAATAAAATTATTATACTTATAAGATTTAAGAAAGTGACATGTTGTCACTTTCTTTGGTTTTAATAATAATTAAATTATTTTAAAGGACAAAAGTCTATTAAATGAATCTAATACGACCCATAGGTGATATGGGTCTACTTTTAGTCATCCAATAAGATTTTTGCTGGAGTTAGGGTAATTTTATTATCTTATATTTACCTTTACTTACCCGATTTACCTTTAATTATGGTAAATAAAATTTACAGTAGTTACTATTCATTGTGCCCAAAAATAAAAAGTAGCTTATTAACATAATTTGGACCCAATTATTCCTAATATGGAATCCATTTTTCTAAATTCAATACACAAAAGTTGCCCAAATTAAATTAAAATTAATCCCGTTGTCGAAAGAAAACGGGTTTTTGTTTAAAACATTGCAAAAGATTAAGTTGATTTAACCTACGAATTCAAGGTAAAATCAATAATAATGACAGAAATTGTATTAAATGATAAAAATATATTATATTTATACTTTAAATCCATTAAATAATATAATTTAACCATATAAATTATTACGATGAAAAAAATTGTTTTTAATTAAAATATAGCGTGTTTTTACTATTCATTAAAATATGAAAGTTATCAGAAAAATATCAAAACATTATCCAATGTAAATTTTTATATACTGATTCAAAAGAAGAAGTTTATTTTGTCAAATTGAACTTATAGACATGTCAAAAACAAGATTTAAAGTTGGTGCTCCATCAATAGGTGGTAAAACTACATTTTTTTAAAATACATATTTTACTCGAAAAATTGATTTTGTTCTCATACCATGTTCTAGAAAATGTGTAAGATGAATAATAATGTTATAAAAATAAATATGTAGATGATACTATTAATAACAGCTAGTTCATACTAATATTATAACCATATATCGTTGTTTTGTGAAACCTGGTATTGCATACAACACATGCTATCGTGGAAGGTCGTGATTGCGAGTAATGCAAGCCAAGTCACTCTTTCATGTTGTGCATGACTCCTCCGTTGTTTCATATAATAGAATCCAAACATATTTCATTTATACATTGAATATATTTATATATATACACACTCAATGTTTCGTAGATTAACTACTATCAAAATTGTGTGTAAAATGACCCAAGAATAGTGTTGTGTATACTGCAAGCTCATACGGTGTTACGTATAGCACAAGGTAATCTTGTTGTAGCTTACAACACAAGACATCAATGAAATTAATAGAGTATTTTTCATAAAATCTCGGGGTGTTACATTGAGAATATACCAATCTGTTTGAGATTGATATTTTTTGTGTCATTGGATATTCTTATAAACAATAATGTGTGATAATCTTTTAAATATATGATGTTTATTAATTAATGTCTTTAATTTTGGACATTTATGTATTATAATAAGGTAACATGAGACAGTTCATACATAAGTTGGTTATATTGGTTGCAACATGAATGATATGTTAAAAATGAATAAGTTGAGGTAGGATTTATCCATTCTATATTTACAGAAGTTGATATTTCAACCCTTTAGTTAGAATAGAACCATCAAAAGAAATTTTGTCTATATGGTGATGTGAGCATGCTAATTCTAAACAATCAAGGAAATATATGTCAATCATTAAGGTTGATGATATAATATTTATCCCGATACTACGGGATATCATGAAAAATGGATTATATTACATAGTGAGCGTTAATATGTAGTGTTTTTCATTGTAACATATCATCCTCCTCAGTTGTTGTATGGAATCATTACTAGATAGTAATCTTGTACATTTGTCAATCCCACCTAATTATGCTAAAGAATAGGCCTAGAGATTTATAAAAGAAATATTTCCTTCTCTTTAAACTAAATGATATTTATATAATAATTTGAATAAATATTATTCTAGATACCGAGAGTTATGATTTACTCATTATATATTAAATAATCCCAAATATTAAATGAATTATTATTCACAAGGTAATTATTTAATTAAATGAATATAAAATATTTATTTAGATATTGTAATTCACAATGTAATGAATAATAATTTATCTATTAAAAAATGATTTTTTGGTTATGAAAATATAAAATATATATTTATTCTAATAACTATAAATATAATTTTTATATATTTATATATTGAATAAAAATATAATAATAGAATTTATTATGTTATTCAATAAATTTAGAAGAAGAAGTGAAAATTGAGGCTTGATATGGACATATATATTAATTTGAACAACTTTAAAACAATATTTATCATATCAAATGTTAGTGTATTCCATGAAATTTTTTTATTATTTTGTAACACACAATGGGTTCTCATATGAGTTTAATAAATTATTAGGTGTCCTTATGTAATTAAAGAAAAATATTAATCTCTAGCCTTGAGTCTATAAAAAGTCTAATATGACTTTCTAGATAAGGATAATCATTGTGCACAATTGATTTCTCTCAATATCCTCCTCATCCTCTAATCCTCCCAAGATTTTGAAGAATAAGAGAGATTCCATCAAGCACAAAGGATCATGAAGCATCCAAGGTTAATAGTAAAAGTTGATTAATCAACGATACTTGTACCTAATGATTCATAAACACATTTTTGGATATCGAAGGAATGCTTTTGGATTACTACAATGTGGGATCCACTATGGTTCCTCATAATACTGTGATGATACACCAATATGGTTTGTATAATCCACATCCCAAATAAATAATGATCTTAAATTAATGTTATCATTTTTCCTATGAAATAATTATTTTTCAATTTATTATTAAATCTTATTCTATTATTTCTTGACACATTCATTTTCAAAATTCATTGAATAATTTTTTTAGTCATGTACATAAAATTAAAAAAAATTGATTTGGATATTGGATCAACACACAATTCTACTATGTATAAAACAATAAGTTGTTTTAAAGGAGATATCATTTAAATTTATAATCACTTATTTTATTATTGATCATTATAGATTTAAAAGTTAAATTTCATTTCAATTTATACTGTTCATTTATTAAATCTTTGAGATAGATTCTTCCACTTATTCTTATCTCTCATAGTTATCAAATTTTGGTTAATAATTTATGAAGATGACATTAGAATTACCATTCTAGAGGTGCCAATAACTCTAGAATGATAGCATAAGGGCACACTATATGAAAACATTTTTCACACATGGTGTATACTAGTCCATTTCACCTGGAAACTTAGTTGGACTCTAGGTCATTATGTAATGAATACACATTTCATGTTATAAATACAGTGTGTGTTGACTTTTTATTGGGGAAATAGACTTTTATACACTAAATTAAATGTTTATTTACTATTCAAAATCTATTAGACATGTTTTTATAGTTGAGAATATTGGGTCAAGAATTTTTATTTAATTAATACACTACATGTATTTAATAAACTAAATGTATATGGTGACATCTATGCAACATGAATTACATTCCATGTATCCTTCCTACATATTGTGTACCTCATTAACGTTGATAAGATGTACACTCTAATTCCCTAGTCTTATACTCTGGATATCGGTGATAAAATAGACGTGGTATGACCAACTTTCACATCCATGTAAATTACCTATTTATGAGGAAAATTTAAATTTAATTAATTAATCCATAAACCTCTTCCTCTCATGATTCACAAGTCATTAAATTATCAGAACACAATATTTATTTGATATTATATTATATTACATTTTTAATGAATTTATTTTAATATTCAGAACTACATGTCATGTATATTCATCACATAATAAAGACTGAACATTATTAAAATTTATATGAAATTTTATTTTCATCTATTCATTGTGTCATTAATTTAAAATTATATTCCATAAAATTATGACACATACCATGTAAAAAACATGATATCTGAGTGCATTATAAACAACAAGGTCCATAACGAGTATTTTAGACAAGAAAAAACTATAATTCATCCAATTATAATATTTTAATAAATTTCAAAAAAAATAAAATAATACATTTTATTTAAAACCATTGTGGATGGTAATTTCCATGATAATAGGATGGAATAATGTGATCAGAATAAATTTATTAATAAGGTAATTATTAAAAAAATAAGTTCTCTAAAATATTGAAGAAAAAATTGAAATTTATTATAACTAGAAATTTTAAATTTGTATTCAATAAATGTGAATGACCAGTAACATGATTTAGCTAGCCCTGTGTATGTGTGAGGTTTATTTAATTGAATTTTATTACTTGTGTTTTATCTGTTATTATTAAATTATATATGCTGGCCTATGTATAATCCTATATCATATATAATATAGGAAATGCATGTACAAGGTTGTTTTATGCAATTCCCCTTAAAAATTCCTTCAGTTCCCCTCAAATACATCTAAGTTATAAAAAAATTGATAAAAGTATTATATTAAGGCACAAAGATTTGGTTAAATGTGGAAATGAGGTGAAGTCACGTCAAGATAGAACCAATATAAATCCAACATGGGTTATACATTAGTGGAGAAGTGGTATGTTTCATGTCATTTTGAGAACAACATAAGTAGTTTTTCTCTAGGGTCATAGGATGATTTATTGTCCACTCAATATATCAACCATTATATAATCCTGTCATAACAGCATTTATTTATTTTATTTATGTATATGAGTGAATATTTTATTAATCCAAGGTTTCAATTAGATAAATAAATGGTTCAATATAAAAATATGGAATTGAAACAATAGGATAATGCATAAATGTTTTATCTTTATAAGGTTAATCCCTAAAGTAAAATACATTTAATATTGTAAATATATTTAAAAGATAAAACATGGAAATATATGCATAATAAACAAAATAAATCAAGATAATATTGGGTTATTATGCCTTCCATTTTATAAATTAGAAAAAAACAATAGTTAAATATATATTTAGGATATAGTTGGGGGAACTTATAATTATAGCGTAGAATTAACTAATTTATTGGGTTAAATAAACTGCAACTTTGTTGAAATTAACACACATAGTACATTCAATGTAAATATGGTAGCCAATACTAGGAAATACAAGTCATGATTATAGGATTGGAGGGTATACTATAATGAAACAGGATATGCAATCCCTCCATTATAAATATTGAATAACTAAACAGCTTCTCATGATTATAGTGGAAATATTCTTGATCATAATAAGGTAAATATGGATCATTTCCACTAGAACTTTCATTTTTATGGGGCATTCCATGTTCAATGGTGTGGTATGTTGATATGTGAAAAAATAGTGGGAGTCATTATAAAATTAATAATATTAATATTTTGTATTACATAAATTATAATCAAGATAAGTGTCAATAATACACTCTATTATTTTATAATAATTGAATGTTTTAAATATACCCTATCCATATGATCAATTATAGAGAAAGACAATCAGCTAATTGGAAATAATTTTTAAGAATGGTGTAATAACTTATGATTTTTGTTAAAATAGTAATGTAAATACTTCATGCTATAATATCTAATTCCTAATCAACCTGCTAAGGAGGTGAGTAATGAGGTTTTTTCTATCCATGATAAACACCCGGGTGACGTTGTTAATATTCTCTGTTTAAATATTTCATTGATTTTCAAAATAGTCATGATGTAACATGAAAACATGGATTCCAATAGCATGATCTTGCATCTCTAGGATCTATATCATGAGAGGAAAACATTTAAAAGGATTGAAATCACCAAGTCAATCATAATGAGAAATCTTGGAGAGGGTACACCAATTAGAGTTCTTGTAGTCAATCTTATTTGATTCATTGGGTGCTTAAATTTTCCAGGGTTTATGGTGTCTATGGAACTGCAGGCCAATAACATTATTTCATCACTCTGCTATAGGTTCTATAGTTTCTTTTAACCAATTATATATCAATCAAATAAACAATTCTATCCATGATCATCCTATATTACATCCACAAGTGGATATGTATATAAAGAACATAAATCCTCATATAAATATAGAGAATAAATAGAATCTTCATGAATAAATCTCTAATACTAACACTATGTCTAAAAAATATTCTTTGACATCATCCAAGAGGAGGAGAATCAAGGGTAATTCCATGAAATATGATGTTATATATTTTTTTATATAGGAAGAAGGGCCACTGGAAATAAAACACCATGAAAAAGATGAAAGTGGATGCTTCAAGTGCATTCATTATTGAGTGTCATATATCTATTTCTTTAAATTGGGTACTTTATATTGTATATTTTTCTAAAATATGAATTCCAATATAGTAACAATGCGTATTTTAGAATATTTAATCATGTGAGGTAGATATTTGAATAACTAATGAAGCCATAACTATTTCTCTAACTATTGTGGACTACAACCTAACTAAGCTGAATAAAAATATCCAAGTTTTGTATGATTTTTATTTTATGTCAGAAGGTTCCAAAAAAATATTCTTATTTATTGAATTGATGGATATGGATTTGTTTTCAAATTTTGAAACAAGTTTTTATTATTTTATAAATAATTAATTTCTTATAGTAAGAAATATTTAAATAGTGTTCATTAAATATTAGATTACATAAACCAAGTAATTGAAGTAGAAAATAAAGAATGTTCACAAAAATCCTACTACACCCAATTATGAAATCACCAAATAGTTTATGTAAATTACAAACATTTAACTAGATTGCACCAAGAAGAATATGGTGATTAATTTGAAATAAAACAACATGGTGTATGTCATTATTTTTTACAAGGATTATTAACTAAACCCACATTTAATAGAAAAGGTGAAAGGGTAACTAAGATTCTTCTGTTAGTATATAATGATATGATAGGACCATTTCTAGTTGAATCTAGGGGTGGGTAATCATACTTAATATCATTTACTAATGGATTTTTAGATATGTATATGTCTAAATAATATGGTATAATTATGATTCATTTGAGATATTTAAGACATATAAGAATGATTTTCAGAACTAATTTGCTAAGAATATTATGATACTCTATCCAGAAAATGTATAAAAATATATTAATCAAGAATTCATTAAATATTGTGGGATTATAATATTTTATCTCAACTCACCCCTATGTATACAATAATATGGATTAGAATATGATAAAGGTGTATCCAAAACCAATTGGACTTGGTGTGATCAATGACGTGTCAGGAAAGGCTTTTATTATCCTTTTTGGGATAAAAATTATAGAACATCACATACATACTAAATCAAGTGCCATGTAAACTAGTAAAAAGAATTATGTATCATATTTGGTATAAAAATAAACCCATTTAGACACATTTACTAATGTCAGGTTGTCAAGCATATGAGAAAGATATTTTGGGAATTAAGTTATCACCTCATGAGACTAGGTGTATATTTTAGGGTATCCCGAGATAACTGAAGGACACTACCTATGTGATTCTGAAAATAATAATGTTGTGGTTAATATACAACCCATTTTTTTGAATGGGATCGCATATCCCAATATGATAGGTGAAGTGAGTAAAAAATTGAAATTATCCAAGATTAAGATACACAAGAGATGGAAGATGAAAATATTCAACAAATCCCCACAGAAGAAGTTCCATATACATAAGTAATATATATGATTACATGAGGGGTTTGAGAATCAAGATTATATGATTTTCTAGTCACTAAATATTTTTACTCATAATTAGTTGATTATAATGATATTATTCCCAAAAAGGACGTTTTATGTGTAACATAAACTAGAAAATCGAAATAAGATATGAATTATGAAATTGATTCCATGTACGAAAACCAAGTGGGGATTTTTTTTAGGTACTCTAGTGGTTGTAAATTCCATTGGATACAATTGGATATTCAACGAGAAACTATAAATGGATGGGGATGTTAGTACCTATAATCCATGACTTATTGTAAATGGGATCAAACACCATCATTGTGTACAATCGGATGAAACCATTTCACTAGTTTCGATAATAAAATCAATTAGAAAAATATTTCCCATAGAAGATTATGTTTACTATTATATTTCTAAGATGCATATCAAAAGGGATCTCGTTAACTAGAACCCTTATTAATATTTCTATATTACACAACCTAAAGGGTTTGTGACTCCAAGAATTTCGACTATGTATGGAAGTTATAGAGGTAATTTTATAGATTAAATCATACATCCATGTCATGATATATTTTTTTGGATGAAGCTATAATAACATTTTGTTTCTTAATGTACTAATACAAGACTTATGTCTATAAATGATTTAGTGGTAGTGTGTGTGTTTTCATGATAGTTTATATCAATAAATTACTACTCAATCCAAATGAAATACTAGTCTTATAGTAAATTATAGCCTATTAAATCTCATCATTCCCCATGAAGGACTTATGAAAAGTGACATATATTCCTGGGATAAATATGCATCAAGATATAACCAAGAGGATGCTTAGAATAAGTAAATATACATATATTAACAAGATAATGGAGAGGATATGTACGGAAGAATCTTAGAGGGAGTTATTTTTAATGTAATATGATATTCATATTTTCATGAAAATATGTCCTTTTTCCCAAAAAAAATTTAGATGTTGGAAATTATTCCATAAGTATCAATAATTGGGTAAGTCATGTTTGTTATCCTACATACAAGTCGAGATGTTGTTATCACCTTAATAATGGTGGGAATATATCAAAAATACCTAGGTGATTTAAATTGGATGGAGGTCAATACATTAAATAAATATTTGTAGTGTACTAAGGATTTGTTCCTTGTCAATGAAAGATATACAAAACTATAATTTAGGGGATATTAATATTCGTGTTTAAAAAAATATCATGATGATATGATATTATAGTATGGATATATATTAACTCTCAATTGATGTTCTCTGATATAGAAGATTATAAATTAAGAAATGGTTGTCCATTCTACGGTATTGTATAATTATATTGAGGCTTCTATGGTAGTTAAAGAATATTTTTTCATTTTCATCTTTTTATAATGGCATTATGTGGTTTCTACTACTAAAAATCATATCACACTCTATTATGAGAATATTGTAGCTCTTGTTCTTTCAAAGGAGCCAAAGACCCCATAGAAGATTAAAAACATACTTCTGAAATGTCATCTCTTGATGGATTTTTTTTTCGTATATGTGACGTGACTCTGAGAATATTTTCTATGGAAGAAAATATGGATGGCTCATTTACTAAAATCTCAACTAAGAAAAACCATGACCATCATGTGAGAAATAGTGAAATGAATATTTTTATAAATTGGATCGAGTCTAAGTATGTTTTAATTGATTCTGATGTTCAACAGTAAACTATGAGTACATTGGATTCAATATATATATTCAATGAATTTAATATTAATTAAAATATATTATTGGATATCATTCACAGTCGTATTTTTCAGTAATATAATAATTTCTCATAGTAACAATCGTATTGAAAAAAGGATTAATAGTTTCTTTCTATGAAGAGAACAATGATATTCCATGAATATATTTTTAAACTAGTTCATTACTCAGATAAAATTATATGACTGGGTACATAGAATGTTGATCTAAAAGTTTGAGTACACATACATTGGTGAAAATTCAAAACATGGAGTTCACACTTGGTAATATTAAAGTTGAGATATTATGATAATATATCCACCTATAATAAATCTATCTTTTTTGTTCCATTGAATTTTACTATCTATGATATTGAATACTGATTCTTTTACATTAATATTAGTATCACTGAATATCATGACTCCAAATATTTAATGTATTTATGGAAACCACAATAATGTATTTCATGACGAATTTGGGTACATTGGGTGCATTACAAATGATATTTCATTAATGAATAATTAATTGAAGGATTTAACCTTCTATCCTTGTGGACGATTATATCTTAGATCATTTATTACAATACATTAATTTATATAAATTCCATTTATGGAGTGAGGTGTTCATGTTTATTCATGATTATCAATGAAAGACAAGTTAGTAATTATGGTTGATGACACGAGTATGATA
This sequence comes from Viscum album, assembly GCA_963277665.1. Taxonomy (NCBI): domain Eukaryota; kingdom Viridiplantae; phylum Streptophyta; class Magnoliopsida; order Santalales; family Viscaceae; genus Viscum; species Viscum album. The sequence continues at coordinate 248,271,756 of OY728122.1, read as the reverse complement.
CCTTTTTGATGAGATACCCTGACAATTGAATTATATTTCATATTGAGCATTCATATGATGTTTTATTGTTTCAACATATCTTCTTCCTCTATGAATTCCTTGACCATTTTCTTGATATTAATCTAGGACATTAGGGAATCCCACATAATTCCATTGAGGAAGAGTCTTAGCTGGTCACATGAAAAGTGATTTATTTTATCATTGTTAAATATTATTTATATTGAACAATTGGAATATATATTATTCTTTAGACCGTTATTTAATATTTATTAATTGATTTAAAATATTAAATAAACATTTATTTTTATGTTAAATATTTAATTAAAAAAATTTATTTATTTCACAATAATTATTCTATAAAAATAAATAAATATTTACTAAATAAATAATTTATTTATTTATGTGATTATTAAATAAATATTTATATTCGAGTTTTTGAATAGAATATTTATTTATTTATATGATGAATAAATATTTAGGAACAATATTTTTTGGATATTTGATAAATACCTAGGTGGATGAGTATATAATAATTTTGTCTAGTTTCAATTATTATCATTAAAGACCATAATATAAAATTTACGATTATTCCAGTTAGATCACACCATGTGATATAATATATTGTTAATATATAACATGGCATGGGTTCTCAACTGTGCTTATTAAATTATAAGGTTTCTTATTTAATTAATAAAATATTAAACCCTAACCCTGGGTCTATAAATAGAATTATATTACTTTATAGATAAGGATTACCATTATGAAAAATGGATTCCTCTCAAGATACAAATTATCCTATAACCCTATCAATAATTAAAATAACAAGAAAGTTCCCTCAGGAACAATGGAAAGTAATGTTATATAAGGTGAATAATGAATGATGATCAATCGATCAAACTAAAATGTAACGATTCATCAATTTTGTTAATATATTGAAGAACCAAATATAGATCACAACAAGAGGGGAAACGTATTGGGTAATAAAAATTCAATTATGCTACACCAATAATTTTAGAACAGCTAATCTCTTAAATAAATAAATTTATAAATATCAATAAAATATTTATTCATATGGTTAAATTAATTATATATATATAATGTGAAAATAAAATCTTAGAGTCCTTATCCATATTTGTCAATTTTATTTGAAAAATTTATTATGGAATCCCATTTTTTTCCTGCACAACATGGGAATGATCAACCACATCCAAAAAAAATCATGATTTCCATGGGACCGACATGGGATTCTGTTGTGATCAAAACCATAATTATATACCAAGGGATGTCTCATGAATCATAATAGTTTATTCCTATTATTAAATTTTTTGGTATTAAAAGGTAAATTTAAAATAAATAAGAGTTCAAAGAATTTAATTGATAATAATGTACAAATATTGGTAGTGGGTCTTTCATTTATATACCTAGTAGCTGGATGATGTCATCACATAATTCCGCTACGTATGGTTATTCAAAATGCACCAACGGATCATAAATGGGTACACTACATAGTGAATGGTTTTTACGAGATATTATTCTCCCGTTTTAGATATAGAGTCTAATAAATTATAAGGGGTGTATTTTTAATCAGTTGATAAATAATTGATGGATTGAGAACAGTTTCCTATAACTCTTGAAAAAGGGAATCCTAAGGATGGGCCTTTTCAAACCCTTCACTCTAAGGAACCACCTCCCCACGAAGAGTTCATAATTCCCCTTCTGGGAAGGAGTCATTGCTAACAAAAATGATAGTGTATCGCACATGGTAACACCTCGATTAATGATTGTTTGACACATCAATCCATTATCTAGTGAAGTTCTCCCATTATTCATTCCTGATGAGACACTGATTAACAAGACGGGATGAGTAGTACAAGGGAGGTGATAATTTCCCCAAGAGTTGGCTCCCATGAATCTAACCCTACACCAATATAATCTATGTTTCTATTTCCCTTGACCCTGCACCACTACTCCACCACTGAAGAGGAAAAAGTACACTGGGTTTTTTTTGATGGGGTCACACGGTATTGGTGGGCCACCACCCACCATCGACTGCCTTTGTGCACTTTAATATTAATCTATGGATGCATAAATAGTTGGATTATTTTAGTAGATAACATTTTTAGAGGAACAATGAGATAGTGAAAGAATCTTTATCTTGATGACTGTGATGAGTTTGAGGACACATGGAGGAAATTCATTAGACTGTTTCTGGCCAAGATCGTATCTTTGACACTGAATGAATCATGATGCAACTATTTTCTCAATTTTATTATTATAGGTATTGACTGTGTGGGAATTTATTGTGATGTTTATTTACCATCTTCACTATAATCCTATACATTAACAGAAAAAGGAGGTAAGAGAAGATAATTTTTTGGAGGGTTTTCATTAATTGATTTAGTATCATATTCTATTCAAATTTCAAATAAATATTGAGTTCTTGATGAAATATCATGTGATCATGAATAATTTAGCATGTACAGTTTCACAAACCATTTCATGTTTAGCTTGAACTGGTCGCCCAAGTCAATCCAGGGAAGGCACGAAAGGAATTCCATATCTTAATTTTCTAGAAACTAGCGTCGAATATTAAAAATGTAACCTAGGGAATGATTTATCCCAACATAAATAAAAAATTGAATAGAGGAAATCAGTATAGAAACCCTAGAAAATATATTACATCAAATTTAACATCATTTATACATAAAATTATAATACAAAATGGTGAGTAAAATATCACTAAATGATCATGACTAGAAAAAAGTCGCCATGAGATGTAGAGGGTCGTGGTCTAATTCCATGACTAACCATCATCAACAATAATTTAAACCAAGATCAATCCTACAAAAAAATCTAAAAAAATAATGAACTGCATGCGTGAGTATTACAACACACTAGGCATGCTTGAAAAATATATTCCCAATTCCCGTCCATTTAAATTGAAAAATATCAATTTGAATTTTTTAAATAAAATATATAAAACTAGGGGTTTCATACACATTTATCTTCAAATAAAAATATGATCCATTGTCATTTTACCATTGAAAAAGAAATTCTATTCCAAAAAGGATCCATTAGCAATTAAATGAGATTTGATGATGTTTTTATTTAAAATGATAATAATAGAGTGAAAAGTATTTTCCAAAACCATATCAATAAAAACCATTGAAAACCAAAAAAACCATTTTAATTAAGAAGATCACCTTAAAATAGCTATGAAATAAAAATCTCATAACAAGGTAAATGGAAATATAACACAAAGTGTAACCCATGAAGAATTCATCTCGATCATCTATCAAAAACAAATATCTTCAGAAGAACATGGGAGAAACATTGAGTGTAGTTGAATAATGTTGAACATACTATACATATTAAATTATCTCAAAGGCCTGACTTACCAAATGACATAAAATCTCACCCACACACTCTATCACAACCTTTTTGGTATGACTGAGGTGTAATATCCCTTAATAATAAAATCAAAACATATCCCTATCTGTGGGACACTAGTTATATTGTAATTCTAAGATAGTAAAGAAATTTTTCACCAAAAATTGTTAGTTATTCCAGGTTCCCATGTCCTGATTAAAGTGGTGGTGGGACTATAATTCCAACAAAGAGGCAAATCCCATGCACATATATAATACCTAAGAAACAACATAACATGTCACCCCTTAATCACCTCAAATAGCATTATATTAATTTTAATCCTGTTGATATTAATGGATCCTCTCAACATGAGAATCTAACAACAAAAAATGTAACTATGGGAGGATAATTATCCATGTAGAGTTTTTAATTTCATCATTTCCAAAAAAAGTGCCAGACAGGCCTCAAACAACATTCAAGTAACCACCCTTTTTCAATGAACCAAATCCACCTTTAAAAAAAGGTGAAAACACAACATTTTCTATTTCATAATAGTTTAGAAAATTATATTTAAGCACCCACACAACATTTTCTAAATAAATACACTTTCATTATGAATTCTGAATGCCCACACACTATTATCACATGACAACCAATTTTTAAGAGTCATCAACACAAGCTTTATTAATACAAATCCACAAGGAAATCTATTTTATAACACCAAAAAATCATTTTAAAATCCCAAAATTCTTTTAAAAATACAAAACAGGCTTTTAAAAACCACAAATCACATAAAAAATCAACAGATAATATTATCAAAAACATGGTGTGCATATCTCAACAAAATGATAAAATATACTTCAAATCAATTATGAAAAAAACCTCATTTTAGATCAGAAAATTATTCCAAAAAATATTTCAACACTAATTATCATATAAGAAATATGTGTAATGTAATAAACCAATTATTACTAAATTGAAGGGGAATATGTAATGGGAAACCTACCTCAAAATCAGGATGATTTAATAATGCACACTGTAAACAACCTCATGAAGGCTCAATGGAGGAAAACCATCCATGATAAACTGTAAGCATACAAAACCCCTTATTTATGAATAGATACAAATGAACCCAACATTCACAGGACCAAGCAGGAAGAGTAAATTGAGATAAAATGGTGTAAGGGGGAAGAGGAAGAAAAATAAATAGAATAACTTCATGATCCAGCCTTAACTCCTAAACTAATCACCATTGAATATATATAGAAGGAGGTGAGAGGAGTGAGGAAGAATAGGGTAGCCTTATATGGTAGTATTAAACTAGTGGGGGGAATATGGTTATTTGGGGTTAAAATCCTAAGATGGTAGAAGGTTAAAATCTAGACTTTTACTGACCTAGATAGGTCGCAAAGTTTGGAAAATCATGTAGCAGACATGTATCCCTACCTATCCAAGAGGAAAAGGTCACAATAACTACAAAAAAATTAGAAACTGTGTGGTCTCCATTAGGTGAAAATGAAATTGGCAATATGGTATCCAGGGAAATGTGTATTGTTTTCTCTTACCATGTGTCAACCATGCGACACCTATTATCAACTCAAAATCCCCATTTATCACCAGAAACTCATTTGGAAAATAAATAATAAATATCTATCCAAAAATAAATTAAGGAACACATCAAAAAATCATCTAACACCTAGAAATTGAGAATAAAACAAATATCCAAAATATGATCTAGAACAATGGAAAAAATAAAATTTCGG